>OX352297.1:2410000-3610000 GCA_947086415.1 Pammene aurita
GACGACCGACATGTTACGTACTGCGAGATAGAGGCGACTCTGCGTATTTCTATGACCAGCATTAATAGCATATTACATAATTATTTGGCTGTAAAAAAAATTTGTTCGCGTTGGATACCCCACAACTTAACAAAAGAGCAAAAAGATGCTCGCGTCGAATGGTGCAATAAAATGTTAAAAAAATATAACCGTGGTGACTCAAAAGCCGTTTATAACATCTATACAGGTGACGAATCCTGGATCTATGCATACGATCCCGAAACGAAGCAACAATCAACGGTATGGGTGTTTCAAAATGAGCCGAACCCTACGAAAGTTACTCGTGCAAAGAGTACATTGAAACAAATGGTGGCCTGCTTCTTCGGTATTAATGGCCATGTAGCTACAGTGCCACTAGAAAACCGTAGAACGGTTAATTCAGAGTGGTACACGACCATTTGCTTACCGGAAGTATTTGAACAAATTCGTAAAACTAACCAGCGACGAAGAATCATTCTTCATCATGACAATGCCAGCTGTCATACGTCACGCGAAACAACTCTATTTTTGGAGGGTCAAAATGTGGAATTAACGGGTCATCCGCCGTACAGCCCTGACTTGGCACTCAACGATTTTTATTTATTTCCAAATATAAAGAATAAATTACGCGGTCAACGATTTTCGACCGCTGAAGATGCTGTCGACGCATTCAAACAACACGTTATGGAGGTACCTCAGGCGGAGTGGCAGAAGTGCTTTAAAAATTGGTTCACGCGAATGCAAAAGTGCATAGATCATCAAGGGGAATACTTTGAAAAACAATAAAACCATTTTCAGCCGTGTACGTTTGTTTGTTTTTTTGTTTCCGGATATATAAGTAGCAACCCTCGACTAAGTGGCTTAAGCCAAAATCGTATGAGTCTATGGAAACTTTTTTGCGTCCACCATTCTAAAAAATAAATCTTACATACACGCGCGCGCACGCATGCACACACACACACATACGCACACACACATACACACACACACATACACACGCACTCGCGCGTGCACACACACTCACAACACACACACAACCAACTTACTCATAAAGTACTAAACTGTAACTACTTATTTCAATACTTATGTACCTAACTAATGCAATCAGACTAACGTTTATTATATGTACAAACATGCCTACCTATATACATATATCTTTATGATAGAAAATGTAAAAATAACTTTAAGATTGTTGTACAAAACCTGTAGGGAAGAGCGGTGCCTCCCAACACAGGCATTTTTTTGCTTACCGGGAGGCCCCATCACCTGTATCAAAACCATGTATGCTTAAATGAATAAAGATTTTTTTTTGTATTTGTAAAGGTAAATTTAAAGCATCGACGGGTAGCATGTTATAAATATGCAGTAGCAACAACATTCTGAGGATGATTGTCGGTAGATTTGATTGCCCGATAGTCTACGGGTTGATCAAACTGGTAAAGTCCAGTTTAGAATATAAGTTTTAGATGTTTTATGTTTTATTTTAAGTATGTTAATATGATTACTTACTAACAACTTAGAATGTATACTAACAAAATGGACCATGTTGTCTGAAATAAATATTTTTGAATTTGAATTTGAATTTGAAATATGAACACCTTGACGAAAAAATTACAAATTATATCAATACCAAATTTCATCTAAATACGTACAGAGGTTATTTTTTGTTTCTTCCCCATGTAAACTTCCACCCCTTTTGCATCCGCTTAAGGGATCATTTCCGAGATAAAACTATTTTATTTCCTTTTCCAGAGCTCAAATTATCTCCATACCAAATTTTATCTAAATCGATTCTGCGGTTAATAATTCCCCATACAAATTTCCAACTCACTTTTCACCCCTTTAGGGTTGATTTTCGGGTTGAAAACTATCCTTTGTCCTTTCTCGAGACCCATACTATCTCTATACCAATTTTCATCTAAATCAGTTCAGCGGTAAAAAAAATCTCATACCAACGTCCAACCCCCTTTTCACCCCCACAAGGGTTTGAAAACTATCCTATGACGTTTCTCGAGACTCAAATTATCTCCATACTCATTTCTATCTAAATCGTTTCAGCGGTTAAAAATTCTCCATACAAATTTTCAACCCCATTTTCACCCCCACCAGGGTTGATTTTCGGGATTAAAACTATATATTATCCTTTCCCGGGACTCAAACTATCTCTATACAAAATTTCATCAAAATCCGTTCAGCCGTTTGCACGTGATGCGCGGTTAAATAAACAGACAAACAGATAAACAGATAAACAGATAAACAGATAAACAGATAAACAGACAAACAGATAAACAGACAAAAATTCTAAGAATTGTTGGAACGTATTCTGTTATCGATTCTAAGTATCCCCAGCCAACTTTTTTTCGATTATCTTCCATGTACAGACTTTCGACCCTCTTTAGCTTTATTATATGTATAGATTTTTTGATTTGCAAATTTATATCCCAATACTTTATCAAATCTGGCAACATGTGTAGATATAACTTATGCAAAAAAAAATGCAAATCAAAAAATATTCAAGTAAATAATTTGATTTGATTCAAGATTCATAGATGGCAGCACCATCTCTCTCGCTATACCAGAATCGCGTAAGTGATTCGGATAGGAGGTGCAAGCGCATACTGCGCATACTCTTAGAGTATGGTCAACGAAACCTAGCCGTTTCAAATTCAGAGATTGCATATACTTGAGAAAATTTGACATGTTCCGCCGTGATCGAGTGGTCTAGTGGTCAGGACGTCAGCCGCGGAAGCTGAAGACGCCAGTTCAAATCTGGCCTCGGACACCGGAGAACTTGCAGGTCACATTTCAGTTTATAACATTAAATACTTATTGTATTTAGACAAAAAGTCAACACCAATCCAAAGATATGGCCATTTGAGCCTTTTTAGAGTTCCGTACCTCGAAAGGAAAAACGGAACCCTTATAGGATCACTTTGTTGTCCGTCCGTCCGTCCGTCCGTCCACCCGTTCGTCCGTCCGTTCGTCCGTCTGTCAAGACCCTTTTTCTCAGGAACGCGTGAAGGTATCAAGCGGAAATTTATATCAAATACTCAGGTGTACTGTCCCTTAGAGCTGTGAAAAAATCTAAGCTAAACTAAATCTAAACTTCTAAGCCAACGCAATCAAAAGATACAGCCGTTTATGCCGCATATTTTCGAAACTCGCAAGGTAATCAAAACCTACAGGGTACTGCCCGTGAACTCAGAATCTTGTAATTTGGTACGAAGCAACGTCTTACAGCACAAATAAAGGAAAAATTGCGAAAACCATACATTTTTAGTTACATCATATATTAAAAATATTGTTAATAATTTTAAAGTTACTACCTCTTTCCTCATAAACGCGTAGAGGTATTAAATTGAAATTCATAATACTCAAACTCAAACTCAAACTCAAACATTTATTCAGTAAGTAGGCCACAAGGGCACTTTTACACGTCAAAGTAAAAGAGAGAGAAAAAAAATCAAACTACACCGGTTCTAACCCTACACCTCTGACCCGAGAAGAATTATGTCCGGCAAGAAACTCGGCGGGACTTATTTTTTCAAAACAACAGTACATCAAAACTAAACCATACATATAAGTGCGTTGTTCTATAAGAAAACATATCAAACCAAGGTTAGATTAACCAACAATAGGTTATAGTTTAAGAAAAATACCAAAGAAAAAAGATGAGTCCAAATCTGACTATTGAAAATAAATTACATACAAGTTTGATATACTTTCTTACCTGAACTGTGTCTTCTACATAAATTTCCAAATTATAATAATCCATCATCAACAGTTAGAAACAAACTTTAAATAATATAAAAAAAAGTACTTAAGTGATTCTAGTATACAATAAACATACTATTTCTAAATTATACTTAGAGATGTATAAGGTCTCCAAGTGTCTTGATCTATATATTCTATATAATAAAAAATATGGATAATCAAGCACCGAATGTTGTGTCTAAAGCCAATTAAACTAAAATTAAATATGATTAATAAAAAGTATTAATTAATAAAAACTAGCCATGTTTAGTCTGGTGAGAAACAATATTCTGTGCTCGTATTTTACATGCGTGAACTAAATTACAATATAAAAGTGACATAGAGATGTACATGTCTCTAAGCGTCAGGATCATTAAATATATATCTATAATAAATAATATAATAAATACTCAGGTCTATAATACCTTTAAGCTGTAAAGGTTTGTACGAAACCTCCGGTGCGCAAGTCCGACTCGCACTTGGCTGGTTTTTAGGGTTCCGTACCTCAAAAGGAAAAAACGGAACCCTTATAGGATCACTTTGTTGTCCGTCTGTCTGTCTGTCTGTCTGTCTGTCTGTCTGTTTGTCTGTCTGTCTGTCTGTCTGTCTGTCAAGACCATTTTTCTCAGGAACGCGTGGAGGTATCAAGCTGAAATTTATACCACATACTCAGGTCTATTGCCCCTTGGAGCTGTGAAAAAATCAAACTCAAAAGCCAACGCAATCAAAAGATACAGTCGTTTATGCTGCAAATTTTAGTTTTTCGGCACTCGCAAAACCTACGGGGTACTTCCCGTGAACTCAGAAACTTGAAATTTGGCACGAAGCAGCGTCATATAGCATAGACAATGGAAAAATTACAAAAAGTAGACATTTTTAATAAAATCATACAAAAAAACATTTTTTAAATTTTAAACTTACTACTTTTTTTCTCGTAAACGCGTGGAGATATTAAATTGAAATTCATGTCAAATACTCAGGGCTATAGGACCTTTCAGATGTAGCAAAACCAAACTTTTATGTCAACGCAATCAAAAGAAATAGCAATTTAAGTCGCATATTTTGAAACTGAGTAGTCGCAAGAAACTCAAAACCTACAGGGTACTTCCGTAAACTCAGAAACTTGAAACTTGGCACGAAGAAACTTCATATAGTACAGACAAAGGAAAAAATACGAAAAGTAGACATTTTTAGTAAAATCATACAATAAATATTTTTTTAAATTTTAAACTTACTACCTTTTTCCTCGTAAACGCGTAGAGGTATTAAATTGAAATTCATATCAAATTCTCAGGTCTATAATACCTTTAAGTTGTAAAGGTTTGTACGGAACCCTCGGTGCGCGAGTCCGACTCGCACTTGGCCGGTTTTTTTTCTAACACTTCGCAGGGGAACTGAAACCTCATAGGGTACTACTTTTCAAAGACCTAAAATCATCAAATTTGTCACGAATCTTCTGCGTTGATGTATGGAACAGTTTTTCAGAAGAGTCAAACTTTGTCGTTGTCCTCAATCAAAGAATTTTTATTTTACAGCAATATTTGGTGATTGTTAAAATAGTATGTGTATTTTATTATGTATTAAAGTAGATAATATTTTTGTATTATTTACAATGAAAGCAGGTCTATTTGTGTGGAATAATCCGATTTTTTGTAAGGCTTCCATGCTAACACGCGTTTTCTCCATCTCCCATTATCTTGACGCTATTCGTGTCCGGCCGAAACCTATTTCAGAGTAACAAGTCTTCGACCGATATCTACTACTTTGGTCCGTCACTATTTCTGATCTTTGGATTGATACCAAAATGTTATCATTTTGTAAGTAAAAAAAAACAACGGGGTGCACTCCGGGAGTGCCGGCAGAAGTAAAAACTTGAATATTAACGTTGTGCATTTTTTATATTTTGTAATGGTTAGGGAATAATTTTGCACGAATTGCGAATTGCACGAAGTATAAAAGTACTATCATTTATGTTGTAAAATACAATATTGATTTATTGCGCTATCGTACACAAACATGACAATTAGTATTAAGTACATCAAAAAATTAATACTTCAGAACTATTACTATTATTTATTCGATCAGGTCACGTGTCCGTCTTACGAATGTTCAATCTGACGAATCTGTTGGTCACGTGATCTGTCGCGAGTTTAACATTTTTCCCCATCACAAAAAGTGCACAGCTCCGCTAAAGAAGTTTTCACTTCAAAAACTTAATTTCAAGCTTAAATGCCCCACGGAAAGTTAATGCGTGTCCTTCTCAACAAAATATAAGTACGAGCGACAAACGGGCGAATGACAAGAAAATGGTAATTGTGATATCAATTAGTAAATTCGAAAAATTCGAATATGCCTCTAAATCTACAAAACTAGACGTTATTCTCGACCTTAAAAGAGAAATGTTAACTTCACCTTCAAACTCTTAACATATTCAATTCAAGTTTCCAGACTCCCACTCCGAACTTAAAACCCAAAACACAGATTATATAATAGTTCTTACGAACAGATATGAATCACTCATAGAAAAAGCAAATACCTACGGTTTACGTACCTCCGCAATAATACAATGGAGCGGCCTTCAACGCGCGGCACCCCGCACCTCCCGCGCACTCGCACAATCGCTAGGGTTGCATATGCTTAGATATGTTTTATAGATAAGGAAATAAGTATTTTGCATTGATTCAGTGTTTAAGTGGTTCGCATGGGGCGTAACAATTATAGTTTCATGAGTAATATTGATTGATATTTTGTTGCCGCGATGAGAGTATGATTAATCTTGACAGATTTGTCACACACTGTCAAAATTAATATGGATTGACAGCTATCTCAATCTTATTCTTATCGCCTTTTAGCAATATCATCATAGTTATTTGAGAGATTTGTATTTCGTTAATAGTCTAAGATACGATAAGCTTATTTTTATTAGCTTTGCTATTTTTTACATTTTTACATCCATCCATATCGCAATAAATAAAAATTTTTCGGATGACATTGTTCCAAGTTCCGAGTAGCGTCGCGCGCGGTACGACGTGCGTTCAGTGAGCGTGTTGGTAACCCACTAACTTTAACTCCCCCGGCGGAGGCGCAAAACGTAGGTATATAACTCGCTCGCGCGGGCATGATTCATAGGCCTGCCCAAAACTCACTCCGCTTCAAAATATAGACGGAGAGCTAGCCACGTCATAATATATGACACATTAATGAGAGCAACGAAACCCCTCTAGTCAGTTTGCTATACTATGTTTATTTTTTAGATCTGGACATCTGGCAGCTGTAAAGTGGTGGAGGTTAAATAATGCAAACTACTTGAATAAAACCAATCCTAAAGAGATCTATGCCCGTGCGACAACACTAGCAGCCAAACTTTGGCCCGGGCGACATACGACGTGCCCGCCCGAAGGACCAAACACGCTCTCTCGTGAGGTAGCTGGTCGCCCGTATTGATAGCGAGGACCAGCCGTCTTAATCACAGCTCAATAACACTCCACCTGCACCCTACAGCTCCAGCACACTATACATGAATCGGGGGAGGGTTTAGTCCGTAAGCAACTGAGTCCCCAGTTGAGTCGGACATAACCATTTAGCACGGGCCAAATGGTATACATGAGTATTACCTCCCTCGCCGAAAAAAAAATCCTAAAGAGAGAGTGGGTTTGATGCAATATTATGAGAAATTAGATGATATCATTGCCAAAAGTTTCTGTTGGGGAAAGTAGTGCCAAACGATGTATAAATTGTCACCTACTGTTTTACCTTCTAATTTTAAAATATAGGCCCTGTCCTTTATAATTGAGAAAACTTCGGCAGAGTTTACCTATTTTGGTATTACTATTTTCCAATTCAAACATTTTGCTAGTCTATCACTCTGACCACCACCCATTAAAAGCTGCCACATATCCGGATCTACCAATAAGGATAGTATAGCAATTTAACCAGACAGTTTTTGTTGCTCTCATTATTGTGTCATATCTGACGTGGCCAGCTCTTAGTGCAATACGTGAGTGCCATGAGGCCATAACATAGAACCTTTAAATCATAACTCTTTTGTTCTATGTGTTATGAAATTGAATAAAGGTAGTGAAACATTTAAATAGTTGAACCATTAAGGCCGGAGTAGACGTGCACTCAGTTCTCATGCTAATGCGGTTGAATTTATGGAGTAATTTGTGCACGTAGTCTTATCGGGCTCACAATTAACTTATTATCATAAGATGGGGGCAACGGCTTCTAGTGTTTTATGCTTTTGTATTATGTCTGAATATGGTACGCTCCTGGATTTAGTTACCTATGGTTTCATAATCCTCTGCAGCGTGAAAGTACCCCATAATATGTCAAAATTCGTTATGAAAACCACCACGTCGTGAGACTAACAATTGCTTTAATGACAAGTTCTATATTTAAAACTAAACTTAAGTCATTTAGGTATGTATCGCAAAGAGATCAAAATGAACTAAAGAGTTCTTATATCTATATAGGTGCGCTACTAGCGATTAAAAGATATCAATAAACAACAAAATTTATAAAATATGTACTTGGTTCTATCCTACGGTTAAGGTTGTACGTTATCTGTTTATCGCTGCGGTAACGTGACAGAAGGCCTAGCCAACGTGCCAATCGTTGACGCTCCGTAGCGAACGAAAGGAACCGTCGCACTAATATGGAAGAGTGATAGAGAGCGATTACTACGTTAGTTACGCCAGGGAGCGTTAACGATTGCGAAGTTGGCTAAGCCTCCAGTTTTACGGAAATATTTGAAACTAGCTTTTGCCCGCGGCTTCGCTCGCATTAAATTCGGGGTAAAAAACCATACAAACTTCCACCGCCCATTTTAGAGAAGTGGGGGTTAGAAAGAGACAAAAACTAGCCTATGTTTCTCTCCATCCCTTCAACTATCTCCACTTAAAAAAGCACATCAATTCGTCGCCCCGTTTTGCCGTGAAAGACGGACAAACAAACAAACAAACACGCACATACACTTTCCCATTTATTTATTTTATTTTATTTTATAATATTAGTATGAACCATACAAACTTCCACCCCCCATTTTAGGGAAGTGGGGGGTTACAAAGAGACAAAAAGTAGCCTATGTCACTCTCCATCCCTTCAACTATCTCCACTTAAAAAATCACGTCAATTCGTCGCTCCGTTTTGCCGTGAAAGACGGACAAACAAACAAACAAACAAACACACACATACACTTTTTTCCCATTTATAATATTAGCATGGATATATAAGAAGCGTTGGTGTGGCGTCTTATGCTGATAGAGAATTACATTTTTAATATACAGGATGATCAATCCAAATGGGTCAGTAGGGAGAAGTCAGAAACTATGAGAGATAGCAACATCTGTTCTTAGGAACCATGGGTTCGATTTTAGATTTAATAATGCGGCGTGAGGCCTTTATCTACTGCCACCACATCACGATGCATCCCACACTCGTTGTTAAGAAAATAATTCCTGAGATTGTACACCTCACGGTTGTAGAGATTTTTGGCGTTTAAAAAGCCGCGACCTCCACACTTCCGTGGGATGTACAATCTCATAACAGACGAGCGTGGGTGAAGCATACGGTGTGTGGTGAGCAATAGACGGACCCTCCGATCCAGGGCATCCAGCTCGGTCTGTGTCCACCTTAGTATGCCAAAGGAGTATGTGAGTAGGGGCATCACCCAGGCGTTGAAGGCGCGCAACTTGCTGCCGCCTGACAAAAGACTATTGAGTACTTTTGTCAGCCGTCCGAAGAAGCGCTCCTTCAACGCCTGTTTAATACCCGCATCCTCAATATCCAAGGACTGTGACATACCAAGGTATTTGTAGGTTTCTGATTCAGAGATAGATCTGAACGTCATGGTCTCAGAAAGCTGTAAATTTGCTGAATTTACTACTTTCCCCCGCTGTACATGCATAACCGCACATTTATCAACACCAAACTCCATCTTGATGGAACTTCTGAAGACTTCCGTGGTATTCAGTAGCTCCAACAAGTCTCGGTTATTTGGTGCAAATAATTTGAGATCGTCCATGTCCAGAAGGTGAGATATGACTTCACCCTCTCTCCGAAGCCGGCAACCTAGCCCCGAATCCTTCAGCAGAGTGCTGAGCGGATTTAGAGCTAGGCAGAACCACAGGGGACTCAGACTGTCGCCCTGAAATATTCCTCGCTCGATCCTTATAAAGTCCTGCGGGCCAGAGGGGTCATCCCCACCTCCTGGTTGACGAAGAACTGTGGTCCACTGCCTCATACACGCGCCAAGGAAGGATCTTAAAGCTGTATCAATTTTATACAGCTCTAAGACCCTCTCAAGCCATGAATGAGGCACCGAATCATAGGCCTTCTTGTAGTCAATCCAAGCGGTCGAGAGGGCCCCCCCTGTTCCGCCGGACTCGTTGGCAAATGGTCATGTCTATGAGGAGGAGCTCTTTAGTACCACGGGACCCAACCCTACATCCATTTTGAGCTGAGGCCAAAATGTTGTTTGCGACCATGTGCGCGTTTATTTTTGCTCTCAAAATGGATGTAAGGAGCTTGTAAAGTGTAGGCAAGCACGTGATGGGTCGGTAGTTCTTCCCTTCCGTGGTACTACCGGACTTATAGAGCAGGAAGGTTACACCGGTTGTTAAGGAAGGCGGGAGGGAGCCAAGTTCGAGGGCTTGTTGAAATTGCGTTGCGAGCCGCGAGTGCGAGCACCGAAACCATTTTAGCCAGAAGTTGTGCAATCCATCCGGGCCGGGACTTTTCCAGTTCTGGGCCGTACGGATTGCACAACTTACGTCATCGGGGCTGATGGTGATAGCCCCCATAGGTTCGATGGACTCGCACTCACGCCCGACAACGCTCATCCACTCGCCCTCCGTGTGTTCAACGGGCGCTGACCAGATGCTACGCCAGAAATCAGTCATGGCAGTAGCATCCGGCAGTCGCACGTCGGACACACGGCGATCGGTTTCCTCCCACCTTCGGTATACCTTCCTTTGGTCACTTTGGAAAAGACGATTCTGCTTGAATCGGTCCACACGCTCTCTGTAGCGGCGAATACGGCTTGCCCATGCATAAACTTTCTGCTTCAGAAAGTCGATGCGCTCTATGACATTGGCCATGTAGTCGCGGGGCTCGATATTCGTCCCCGCGAACGCCTGGTGCACAAAGCGCATTACTCGGGGGCGGTTATTGCCCCCCCTGAAGCAGATCAGCTTTGCAATGAGGGTCCTAAATGAGTTGATACGACGCTCGATCCGCACTTGCCATGCGGGGACACCCCCGGTGGTCCTAGGTGCACGTTCAGCGTCCGGAAACTTGACTCGAGCAACACGGCACGCCGCGATGGCTCCGCAGTACATGATCGAGTGCGTATCATCTAAGTCTTTACTAGTCCGCAGGAGTGGATCTAGCAAATCATTTAGGGCTCCCATTAACGCTAGATTGCATCTATTCATAGGCAAGCGTGGTAATCGCGGCCTAGGGGTGTTTGTGGAGCGATACTGCGTAATTGCCTCTTCCAAAGTCCTCCTCAGTTGCTCATTGGGTATACTACTCATACTCTGATTCGCGATCTCCTCCTCATCGGCACTGAGATTCACCCGCAGCGCCCCCGATGCCAGGTCGGGTGCGGGCATCGGATCCGGCGACGTGGCGGGCGGATCCCGCGCCGAGGTGGTGGCCGCGCGAACAGAGAGAGCCTCCAGGCGAAGCCGATCAAGTGTCGCGTCATTCAACCGCTTTAGCCGCTGAATGACGCGCACCTGATCCGATAGGCGTTGCGCAGTCGTGTCAATAGCTGGTTCAAGGGCCTGAAACAGAGGAAGTATCCGGTCACGATACGCGCACAGATTAGTTCCCCTCTCTGTAGCCCCATAAATGTATAAAAATAATAATAATAATAATTATTATTATGCTCTTTATTTATTTTTCTTCTTAGTTTAGGCTTTTTACAATATTTTTATAAAAGTAAAATATAAAAATACATCTAAAACATATAAAAACAATAAAAGCATTATAAAAAACCTAAACTAGGGTGCCGCCGGCAACGGAGCAGTGCCCAGGCTGCCGGTGGTTAGGGCCGCAGAGTGAGGAACCTTCGGACTATGCGCGCCGTGTCCAAGATTACCGCCTTCTGAATCTGACCCCTAATCCAACCACAACCCCGTAGCGAAAGTCTCTCAAGATGTTGGTTGAGACTCTTCGCTATGAGACCGTTCGCAGAGACAACTATCGGCACAATGATCGCCGAATCAACCTCCCACATGGCGGTTACCTCGTGAGCCAAGTCTAGGTACTTGCTGGACTTGTCCTTCTCGGCCTTCACGAGGTTCTCGTCACATGGGACGGTGATGTCGATGAGCATGGCCCGGCGTTGCGGTCGATCTATTACCACGATATCAGGCTTATTGGCTACAATAGTCCTGTCCGTGTTAATAGATCGATCCCAATAGAGCGTGGCACGACCATTTTCGAGAAATGGCGCAGGTGTGTACTTGTAGTACGGCACTTCGTGGTCCACAAGACCGTATAGGAGAGCAAGCTGCTGGTGTATAATCCTGGCTACGAGGTTATGTCTGTGCAAGTACTCGCCGTTAGCAAGATGAGAACAACCGGAAATGATATGCTTGAGTGACTCTCCAGGACGGCGGCATGCCCGACAAATGTCGACCGTACCGTCCTTCAGGATATATTTCCGGTAGTTATTCGTCATGATAACTTCGTCCGCAATTGCACAGGCAAAACCTTCGGTTTCTCCGAAGAGGTCCCCGAATCGTAACCAGTTCACCGACGCGAGCAGGTCCACGTCGGGTCCCGTGAGGGCCCTGTAGAACCGCCCGTGTATCTCCTTGCTCTTCCATACCGCCTTGCGATCCTCGGTGCTTAGCACCACAGGTTTGCGCCAGTTCTCGTTTGTCAAGGAGAGTGGCATGAGACCCTTATCTACTGCCACCACATCACGATGCATCCCACACTCGTTGTTAAGGAAATAATTCCTGAGATTGTACACCTCACGATTGTGGAGATTTTTGGCGTTTAAAAAGCCGCGACCTCCACACTTCCGTGGGATGTACAATCTCATAACAGACGAGCGTGGGTGAAGCATACGGTGTGTGGTGAGCAATAGACGGACTCTCCGATCCAGGGCATCCAGCTCGGTCTGAGTCCACCTTAGTATGCCAAAGGAGTATGTGAGTAGGGGCATCACCCAGGAATTGAAGGCGCGCACCTTGTTGCCACCTGACAAAAGACTATTAAGTACTTTTGTCAGCCGACTAAAGAAGCGCTCCTTCAATGCCTGTTTAATACCCACATCCTCAACACCCAAAGACTGTGACATACCAAGGTATTTGTAGGTTTCTGATTCAGAGATAGATCTGAACGTCATTGTCTCAGAAAGCTGTAAATTTGCTGAATTTACTACTTTCCCCCACTGTACATGCATAACCGCACATTTATCAACACCAAACTCCATATTGATGGAACTACTGAAGACTTCAGTGGTCTTCAGTAGCTGCAACAAGTCTCGGTTATTTGGTGCAAATAATTTGAGATCGTCCATGTACAGAAGGTGAGATATGACTTCACCCTCTCTCCGAAGCCGGCAACCTAGCCCCGAATCCTTCAGCAGAGTGCTGAGCGAATTTAGGGCTAGGCAGAACCACAGGGGACTCAGACTGTCACCCTGAAATATTCCTCGCTCGATCCTTATAAAGTCCTGTGGGCCAGGGGGGTCATCCCCACCTCCTGGTTGACGAAGAACTGTGGTCCACTGCCTCATACACGCGCCAAGGAAGGATCTTAAAGCTGTGTCAATTTTATACAGCTCTAAGACCCTCTCCAGCCATGAATGAGGCACCGAATCATAGGCCTTCTTGTAGTCAATCCAAGCGGCCGAGAGGGCCCCCCTGTTCCGCCTGACTCGTTGGCAAATGGTCATGTCTATGAGGAGGAGCTCTTTAGTACCACGGGACCCAACCCTACATCCATTTTGAGCTGAGGCCAAAATGTTGTTTGCGACCATGTGCGCGTTTATTTTTGCTCTCAAAATGGATGTAAGGAGCTTGTAAAGTGTAGGCAAGCACGTGATGGGTCGGTAGTTCTTCCCTTCCGTGGTACTACCGGACTTATAGAGCAGGAAGGTTACACCGGTTGTTAAGGAAGGCGGGAGGGAGCCAAGTTCGAGGGCTTGTTGAAATTGCGTTGCGAGCCGCGAGTGCGAGCACCGAAACCATTTTAGCCAGAAGTTGTGCAATCCATCCGGGCCGGGACTTTTCCAGTTCTGGGCCGTACGGATTGCACAACTTACGTCATCGGGGCTGATGGTGATAGCCCCCATAGGTTCGATGGACTCGCACTCACGTCCGACAACGCTCATCCACTCGCCCTCCGTGTGTTCAACGGGCGCTGACCAGATGCTACGCCAGAAATCAGTCATGGCAGTAGCATCCGGCAGTCGCACGTCGGACACACGGGGGTAGGTTTCCTCCCACCTTCGGTATACCTTTCTTTGGTCACTTTGGAAAAGACGATTCTGCTTGAATCGGTCCACACGCTCTCTGTAGCGGCGAATACGGCTTGCCCATGCATAAACTTTCTGCTTCAGAAAGTCGATGCGCTCTATGACATTGGCCATGTAAAGCGCATTACTCGGGGGTGGTTATTGCCCCCCCTGAAGCAGATCAGTTTTGCAATGAGAGTCCTAAATGAGTTGATACGACGCTCGATCCGCACTTGCCATGCGGGGACACCTCCGGTGGTCCTAGGTGCACGTTCAGCGTCCGGAAACTTGACTCGAGCAACACGGCACGCCGCGATGGCTCCGCAGTACATGATCGAGTGCGTATCATCTAAGTCTTTACTAGTCCGCAGGAGTGGATCTAGCAAATCATTTAGGGCTCCCATCAACGCTAGATTGCGTCTATTCATAGGCAAGCGTGGTAATCGCGGCCTAGGGGTGTTTGTGGAGCGATACTGCGTTATTGCCTCTTCCAAAGTCCTCCTCAGTTGCTCATTGGCTGTACTACTCACACTCTGATTCGCGATCTCCTCATCGGCACTGAGATCAACCCGCGGCGCCCCCGATGCCAGTTCGGGTCCGGGCATCGGATCCGGCGACGTGGCGGGCGGATCCCGCACCGAGATGGTGGCCGCGCGAATACAGAGAGCCTCCAGGCGAAGCCGATCAAGTGTCGCGTCATTCAACCGCTTTAGCCGCTGAATGACGCGCACCTGATCCGATAGGCGTTGCGCAGTCGTGTCAATAGCTGGTTCAAGGGCCTGAAACAGAGAAAGCATCCGGTCACGATACGCGCACAGATTAGTTCCCCCCTCTGTAGCCCCATAATAGGCGCGCATGACGTTCTCGTTCATGGAAGGAGTCCATTTCATGCGACGCACTATACCACCGGCAGCGGGGGCCCTGGGCGGGGCAGAATGTCCCGCAAGCCCCAAGCGTGCCGGCAGCGGTGGCCGTCCCCGTCGCGCTGGTGGTCGTGGCGGCAGCGGCGGCGGCCCGCACTCGTCGCTCGACTCGCTGGTCTCGGGCGCTGTAGCAAATTTGTCGCCCGATGAGGATGGCGAGGAGACGGACGAGGCGGGCGTAGATGGTGGGCGTGCGTTTGGTGGGGACGCTTGCTGCAGTCGCGATTTACTTCGTGTTATCATTATATTATTTCCGTTGACTAGTTTGACGTTCAGTGTCCGGCATGGTATTTACGTCCTATATCCATATTTACAGTTATTTTCGAACTTGCTCAGCTGTTCTCGACATCGCGAACAACTTTTTCGCAAATATTAATGCGTAAATAGATATAAAAATGCCCGTAAACACATAATTTATCAAAAATGTATAGGAAAGTAGCAAAAACACGACTGACTTTGACGGCGTCAATATTTTTTATTATTATTATTATTATTTTTATTATTATTATTTATTGTATGGAAAACCAACAGCACAAAATATGTTTAGAAATACAATGAAACTAGAAAGCCAATTACAGGTTCTCACTTATAGAAATAAATTACTTACAAAAAGAAGTTACAGCCCAACTTAAACACATACAAGTACCAATAACCACAAGTTAATAGACAATACAATACTCTAAAAATAACTATGAAATTTACTAATTCAATTAATTTCCTAATTAACTACACCCGCACCTGCACCGGGAGTGCTGCCCATCAACAACTTAATCAATTTAGCCCTTATTGTTGGTATGCTGTCATTAAACATATCAAAATCAATTTTTAATAGAACTTTGTTTAAACTCGTGCTTGCCCTGCACAGGAAACTGTTTTTCCTATATTTTTCAGAAGCTTGATACGTGCCAATGGGACGAAAGTGTCTAAATCTCCTATTAGGAATATTATAAGATATTGTATTAAGTAGATTAGGACAATCAACTTTGCCTTGAATAATGTTTAATAGATACACTATGTCAGTAATAAGACGGCGCTTATGAATTGGTATTAGATGGTGTTTTTTACACAAATTGAAATAATTTGCAGAATTATAATTTACACGAATTTTATAGCAAAGAAATTTAACATAGATACGCTATGTCAGTAATAAGACGGCGCTTATGAAGTGGTATTAGATGGTGTTTTTTACACAAATTGAAAGAATTTGCAGAATTATAATTTACACGAATTTTATAGCAAAGAAATTTGACAAATTTCATTTGTAATCGCTCAATCCTATCGACATAAACTTGATATTGGGGATTCCAAATTTGAGATGCGTATTCCAACCTGCTTCTCACGTCAGAACAATACAAAATTTTAATCGTCTTCAGACGTGTGAAACAAGCTGAACTACGCATTATAAAGCCAAGTGACTTGGCCGCTTTACATACCATACTATCAATGTGGTCACCGAAAATAAGCTTATAGTCATGAATAACACCTAAATCTCTCATGCTCACTACTTTCTGAAGACTATTTGCTTTCAATGAATATGAGGTTGGAACATTTATTAATTTACGAGAAAATGTTACTGAGAAACATTTAGAAGTATGTAAATCCAATTTATTTCTAACACAATAAGTATCCAGCCGACCAAGATCAGATTGCAACGAAGCGGCATCATCAAGTGAAGTAATTTTAGCAAAGATTTTCATATCATCTGCGAAGCTAAGCAACTTAGAAAAGCGAAAACATGTTATTGACAAAGATGTTAAAGAGGAGTGGACCCAATAGAGAACCTTGGGGCACTCCACTCGGTATAGATACCCAGCTTGAAATGTAGTTATTGACCACCACCGCCTGACACCGATTATCTATGTATTACTTGAACCATCTCAACAGATCGCCTCTAATACCTACTAAATATAGCTTGTGTAATAAGATGTTATGGTCAATTCGATCAAATGCTTTACTATAATCAGTGTAGATGACATCTACTTGATGGCCATAATCCATTGACTCGGAGATAAAGTCATTAAGTAAAATGAGATTGGACACTGTAGACCTACGCTGGATAAAACCATGCTGGGTGCTGTCAATATAATTTTTTAAAGCTGACGACACCTGCATTTGGACAATTTTTTCTAATATTTTAGCTAGAATGCATAATTTGGAAATTGGCCTATAGTTAGTCACATCCGTTTTAGGGCCTTTCTTTAAGACCGGAGTAATAAAAGCAGATTTCCAAATCGAAGGAACAGTACATTCAGTAAAAGATCGACGGAAGAGTAGCGTTACGGGCTTAGACAAGGCCTTGGCACAATTGATATAAAACAAAGCAGGCACCTGGTCGGGACTAGCGGATTTACTAGGATCCAGGCTAAGCAGAAGTTTAGTAACCATATCACTATCTACATCAATACTTGCTACATCACTAGCTGAAATGGCACTTTCGTGAAAGTCGCCACTACCGCGTGAATTACTAGAGGTCGTAGGCCCAGGGTCTAGGAAATTCCTTTTAAAGTAATCTGAAAACGCATTACAAATTTCAACACCAGAGCTCATTGTGACACCACTATAACTCATACTGCTAGGTACCCCAAAAGATTTAGAGCGGGATTTTATGAACGACCAAAATTGTTTCGGGTTTTACCAATATTATTTTCAACTAATTTAGTATATTCCGTAAAACACCGCTTTTCCATGCGTTTAATTCTAGCCCTCTGGTACTCGAAGGCAAGAAAATCACATTTATTACTATAAAGCTTGAATTTACGATGATATTTATGTTTTTCTTTTATAGCTTTTTTAAGTGACGACGAGTACATACTGGGTATGAGCTCACAGTTATAAGCCTATGCGGGACGTACTTATCTCTTAAATCCTTAAATTTTAAATAGAAAAAGTCAACACACTGATCAAGTGTGCGACCTGAGAATTCTAGGTCCCAATTTATGTCTAAAAGATCTAAATTTAATAACTCATAATTAGCTTTATAATAGAAATACTTCATTTTAGGCGCTGATTTAAGAGAAATACATTCCGCTAATGTTACTGATATACTCAAAGCCTCATGATACGGATCAGTAGGTACAAGTGGGTTTTGATTATTACAGACGGCATTACTGAGTACCAAATCCAAAAGTTTACCGTACTTATTAAACACTCCGTTATATTGACGTAAATCAAGATAATTTAGCTCATCGACGAGATTACACTCATCCGTAGAGTAGTAATTAGAAGGTAACAAAAACTGATTACTTGGCGTCCATATAATATTACTAAGGTTAAAATCACCGATAATAAGGAATTTATCGTCAGGATTATCATTTATTACCTCCCCCAGTCTACCCAGAAAATTAGAGAGTTGCTCTGAAAATGAATTCCCTTGCCCCTGTTTACATAAATATAAAACACACAAATGTAGTTTTAGATAACAAAGTGAGCCATAAGTCTTCCGCCGAAGAGTGATAGGCTGGTTGAGGTATGATAGTCAACTCCTTCCGCACGGCAATAATGACGCCGCCTCCTCGACTTTGGCCAGTTAGCAACAGGTCACGGTCACGCCGCCAAACTACATACCTACTGTCAAATAACTCCGAATCCGCGATACCGTCAACAAGCCATGTTTCCGTTAGAAATATTATGTCATATCATAAGACGCTAATAATATATTACGATAGAAATCAATTGTTTTAGATCGGAGTCTCCTAACATTTTGATAATACACAGAGAGTGTTCTGATATGATTACTCTCTTTTAAATACATTTAGAAAAGCACAATAGCGATAAAATACGAGAATACACTCCGAATTAATATTTACTACATTAGTATTAATTTCATTATTGTTAACGTGTACACAAAAGGCACTTAATAGCAACGAGAATGCTAAAAAGACACGAAATAAAATGATTTCAATAATATTCATAAACCAACTGGCCATAGAAACTGTCATACGGGTAAGACAAGGCAAGCAATAGCAGCAATAAGGCGCATAAATATAATAATTAAGGGCAAGAAAAAAAGAGACAAATATAATTTGCATAAGATAATCTTTAAGTGCGTTTGGGCAATAAACACCGGTAGCAGGCCGAGCTCTAAGCAGCGATAAGAAACAATTAATAGCATTCCAAGGATGACAAGATGCTCAAACTTTTATGATCGTTAATGAAGAAATGTATAGCATTAATTTTTTTAGTTACAATGTATCGCGATAGCTTGTTACATATGTACTTATTAAGTAACTACCAGTATGATAGTTTAAGTAAATCATAATATATATGACTTACAATGTTCGATAAATCACACAAGAAGAAAATTACCAATACGGATATAAAATGTACGCACACTATAGAAGTTTGTTTAAATCGGCTTGGTTATTTATCACTAAGATTTTGGAAGAGTCATCTTTCCGCACGTGAATTTTTCTCTATTTTTCAAATAAACTGGTAACCCTTGGGTTTCAGCGACGTCTTCACCGAAGTAAGCAATTTCTTGTAGTCCGGAGTCAGATGTTCGTTTAAAAATATATTCTGCTCATTTCCAGTGAAGCCAATCTCATGCGCAACTAGTATCTTTTTCGAACGGGCAGATGCAATGAATTCTTCTTTTATATAACGATTTATAAAACCCACGAAGATCAGCTTGTCTTTGTTATTGAACGTAGGTACGCGAGAAATATAGTTAATGCTCGCTTTCTGGAGTGGGTAGCTAACCGCTAGCGATATCTGGTTCAGGATCTGGAACAACTCTTCATTCTGCTTCAGCGGTACACCTTTTATCTTCACAAGAAGATTTATGGAGATAATTTAAGTCCCGAGAAACGTCATAGGATAGTTTTCAAACCCTTGTGGGGGTGAAAAGGTGGTTGGAAGTTGGTATGAGGATTTTTTTACCGCTGAACTGATTCAGATGAAATTTGGTATAGAGATAGTATGGGTCTCGAGAAAGGACAAAGGATAGTTTCATCTTCAAAAAAGGGCGCCCCCCCCCCATGTTACTTTTGAACCGTAGGTCCAAAAAATAATGGAAGTTAAGCCTGAAAGGTACTTTCAATAAAAACTATATTATTTATATTAAATTAAATCGGTTTAGCTGTTTTTGAGTTGTCAGTCAAAAAAGCATAGTGAAAGGACGTAAGTGCCGGATAGTAAAGTTAATGTAAATACTCAGCCTCACGATTTTGATATCTATTCTCCTTTTCTCTAATCTTACTTGCTAAGTTCGTTCTTAGTATATTTTCGTTAGTAAGTTGTTAGGTTATGATATGAAGTATAGATTTTTATATGTATATTTCTTACCCAGGCGCGGTACGATCGGTCCGATGGGGTGGGGGGTTACATGGGACATGACCCCCCCCCCAAATCGTACACGTGAAATAGAAAAATTCATTACTGACCTCCTCAAAAAATCATTTCTGTATTAGTGACCCCCCAATTTTAGGATGCAACCGCGCCGGTCCTTACCTTTTCATTCTAAGATTGATTTGACTGGAGGATCGCTTTCGATGATATTTGCCATGGACATGATATGAATAGGTACAGTCAAGGACGTATAAATACATAAGTAGTACTGTATCGTCCAATATACACCTACTATTTTATGTCGTTTAAATCATGTCAAATTTTTTAACAAGGACGAAAAAACTATTGATTTTGGAGTGTAGTTTTATTTAGTGGTAATTGTAAAATATTTTATCTGGACTACTGTCCTCTAGCGTATCCATCTGTCAACTTTACTTCAAGACCTTCAAGTTCCTCCTCTAGGGGGACGAAGAGAAATTAGGGGTGAATTAGCCGCTTACTGACAAAGGCCGAATTCCACGCGGGCGGAGCCGCGGTCACAGCTAGTATTTAATAAGTTACTGATTAGGGTTTATGTCTAAAATATTGAACATGTTGTCATGAATAATTATAGATTTTAGGTGCTTAAGTTATTGCTTATTACGATGCTCAGACGATTAGTACTTCAAATGTACGTAAAGGTTTAAGGACACAGACCCCAGGTATAAAGCAAGAAAGAGAACGATGTATGAAGAAACGAAAAAACTACTTTACTCGTCCATTTTATCGCTTATTATATTTAAACTAGTTCCATTAAAATTGGATGGTTATTACTTGTTACAAATGGTCATATGTTTCGCATGGCAAATCTTGATAAGGGGTTAAGAAAAAGGAGAGTGCAGGTAAATTTTTTAGAAAGAGAACAATGTATGAAAGAGCGAGACAACTACTTTACTCATCCTTTATTATTGTTGTTTGAATGTTATATATGTCGGAGGCGAGTCAGGGTTTGACATTGTGAAGAAGAAACTAGAGATCACTTTGATAAATAAATCAGATATTTATTGATAACTTTTACAACGGTCAGATTCACATTTAGCAAATAACAATTTTACACTGATTGAATTCGGATATTTAAAGTACAAGTGCGTCAGGCCGAAGCCACAGCGTTAATGAGCCCCGGTACACCTGCATACCGGCATTTTATAACCTTGAACAAACAACTTGAATAAACAAGCCTGGTGGAGGGGCGGTGGGGATGAGGCGATGGTGGCGTGATTCTCGACCTGGCGCACCTGCTTACAACGGTACGCTGGCGTTGCGCCGTCACGGCCATGCTGACAGGCGTACGTCTTCGTACGTGCTTCTTTACAAATCTGAGAAAGAATAACTTAGGTTAATGTTCGCCCATCCTGACAAACTGACTGTACAAACTTAACGTGATTTGTTAGACATAAAATCTAAATGGAAATGAAGACCCTTCAGTGCAGAGAAATGTAACTGGCCCAGCCTTCTCGGCCCTTCAGAGCAAGCCTGGCCCAGTCTATAGACTCTTCAGGGTTGCTACCTCTGGTCCGATCAATATTGATCCTTCAGTATCCCTTCGGTTTTGTTTAAACCGGCCCGGAAGAGTTTTTCTTTATTTTTTTATTTTTTTTATTTTATTTTTTTATTCTTTTTTTTTTCATTATCATAATTTTTTTAGTACTGTTTTTTTTTTATTACTCCCCCTTTTTTTTTACTTCTCCTTATGTATCATAGCATTTGTGATTACCCGAGAAGGCTGATACTGTATAGATTCCTCCGAGGATGAACGTGAATAGCTACGATGTTGAAAAATGCCATCACTATCACCTGTTAGTATGCCGGGATGGGCAGACATTGTGTCACTATTACTAGCATCTGATAAATTATCTTGCATCGGGCAAGTTTCATGAACTACAATATCGTTACTTTGATTGGCCGCCGTCACGTCATCATGACCCAAGGTTTCTGAAGCTTCTATTAAGCCGGGCAGCCCATGAGGTACTTCTCGTAATTTTTCGTGGGAATACTTGAAAACCCTATTTGTTCCATTAACATGCATCAATTCGTACCTATCATTATCCAAAACAGCGACGACTTTAAACGGTCCCTTATATTTGCGGTCTAATTTAGTTTGATGCCTTTCTTCGCATTTCACAAAAACAAAATCTCCTACAGAAAAGGGTTGCACTCGAGCTTTTCCTTTATTAAATCGAATGGTATCTGACTGCGTTTGTTTCTGGATATTCGTCGATGCGTGAAGCCTAGCTGAATCTAAATCAAGCCTGGATGTGTCATTCGAGTTCACGGATATTTTTGAGAGTTCTAATGAATTACCTTGGATTCCGAACATTAATTCTAAGGGCGTGTAACCTGTGATTCTGCAACGGGTGCTATTTATAGCCAACTGGATTTCTCCTAGTTGGTCCTGCCATCGGACTTCTGAATCACATTCTACTATAGTGAGCAGACTTTTGAGAGTTCGCATAACTCGTTCAACTTGTCCGTTGGCCCTGCTTGCACCGGTTGCAATGAGATGAAGCTCAATATTGTTATCTTTGCAAAAGTTTTTGAAATTGATGTTGTCATAAGACCTACCCCTATCGGCAATTATTCGTTTTGGAGCGCCAAACAAATGTACCGCGTTTTTGACAGCATTGATAGCGTTTGAGGAGTTCAAAGTTGCGGTGTGCTCGAGAAGGACATACTTGGTAAAAGCGTCTATGATAACGGAGCAATACTCCTTACGGTCGCTTTTTCCGCTAAGTTTACCAGTTAAGTCAAGATGGATTGTGTGCCAAGGTAAAGGTAATTTTGGAATTGGGTGTAAGCGAACTTGTTGGGCTCCTGATGAGCCTTTAGAAGCTTTACAAACTACACAAGACTCAACAAATTTCTTTACGAATTTAGACATGTTTTGGAACCAATAGAGATCATATAACTTATCAAGGGTTTTTTCAAATCCAAGATGTTTTATTTCGTTATGAACGAGATTAATGACAGACCAAATCAATGAATGCGGCAAAATCGGTAGCCATTTTGTAATTTTGTCTCGCTCAATTTTTCGGAAAAGAATGCCCTGCCGGATATCATAAGTATGTTTTACATCAGGGGGAAGTTCGTTTGCTCGTAATTTAGATCTAATATCAGTTATTTCAGAGTCTCGTGATTGCTCCACAGATAGCCAGCCAGTTTCCAATTCAGATAAGTTCACAATTTTTACCTGACTCGATTTTGCAGGGCACGATTCAACTTCGCAGTTTTCGACAGGATTGCGAGAAAGAAAGTCTGCGTGGGCCATAGATTTTCCTTCCTTATAAACTATATCAAAATCATATGATTGCCATATAGCCCACCACCTGTGAACTCTCGGAGTCAAGTCTTTTTTTGTATGTGACGATTTTAATGCATTGCAATCAGTGAAGACTGTGAATTTACGACCGAAGAGATAATGCCTAAAATGCTCAACAGATTTGACGACCGCCAATGTCTCCAACTCGTATGAGTGGTAGCGGCTCTCTGCGTCGGTAGTTTTATGACTGAAATAAGCCACCACATGAGGAACATTATTGTCCTTTTGAATAAGAACTGCGCCATATCCGTCACTACTAGCGTCAGTATGGAGCTCAATGGGCAACGAAGGATCAAAAATCTTTAAAACAGGTTCGGTCACTAAGTGATTAACAATTTGTTTGTGAATTTTATCATATTCTTCGGTCCACGTTATCTTCCCTTTGCTGATGGCTGTGAGAGGATATAACGGTTTCATGATTTTTGAGAAATTCGGGATGAACCGGCGAAAGTACGTAGCTAATCCAATAAACTGTCTAACTTGCGTAGTGGTTTTCGGTGGGCCTAAGTTTTTAAGAGCTTCAACTTTACGAGGGTTTGGCCTAACTTCACCTGCTGATACGACAAAGCCTAGATAGTCTATTTGTTTTTTCATGAATGAACACTTTTTGAAGTTAAAAGAAAAACCGGCTTTAGATAAAGTATCAAGTAGATTGTCAAGGCGGGCTAATCCCTCTTGGACGGTTTCTGACGCAGCAAGGACATCATCCATATAAACCAAAATTTTATTGTCATCAAGAGGCTTTAGGCAGCATTAATGGCTCTTTGAAAAACTTGCGGAGCATTTTTGAGCCCGAATGGCATAGCCATCCACATGTATTGCCCTGAGGGGGTCACAAATGAAATTTTTTCCATAGAATCCTGATGAACTTTGCTCTGATGAAAACCCGATGCCATATCTATGGTCGAAAAGTAATGAGCTCCATTCAATTTGTCTATTTGGTCACTAATTAGTGGTAATGGGTAGCTATCTGAACGAGTATTACTATTGAGTTCCCTGTAGTCAACAACCAAGCGTTCAGAACCGTCCTTTTTTTTTACTAACAAAATTGGGCTAGCATATGGTGAAGAACTCTCGCGAATAATGCCTGCATCTAACAGTTCTTGGACTTTGTTATTTACAATCTCAGATTCAGCAGGCGACAGCCTATATGGCCGCCTGTGTACGGTTTTATTGGGATCTATTAAATCAATTTTAAATTCACCAGTCGTAACTCGAGAAGATGGAAACTTTTGGATGAAATTTGAAGAATATTTCTTCAGTATATTTATTAGTTGTTCTTTCTTTCACCCGTAAGGTCTGTATCAATTGATGACACGTCAAAAGATTCCAACTTCGAACAAGTGTTTACATCTTTGGTTTTGGAAATTTCTAAACTATCCTCAGTAATATGAGCCGAAACTCCCTCGCTATGAATATCACGACCTAACAATATATTTTCGCTTAAGTAGGCGTCTGGCAGAACATGATAAGTAACATCAAATTGAGAATTTCCTACAACAGTCGGGCATTTGATTTGTAACGTGTTCGTAAAACTATTGGGACCTACTCCGTTGAAAACAAATTCTTCATGAAACTTTTCGCCCTTAAGCACATTGCTAATACTTTCTCTCATTAGGCTACATGCTGCGCCTGAATCATACATAAAAGGGAAATGCAAATTACTTATCTGTAACACACCTCGCGCCGTCCTCGAACACAGGTTCACATGTCTGCTACCACCACCGCTGGTGCTGGCTGTAACATCTTCTTTCTTCTTCCAACGCATAGGACAAGCGGTGGCCACATGTCCAGGTTCATTGCAAATGTAGCACGTTGCGGTAGATTTTAGTTCCGTTTTATTGGATAAAGGTGGATTTTTAGACGCGAGACGCTGTTTATCTCTGCATTCATGACCACGGTGACCAATTTTTCCGCAAAAGTGACATGCGCCGCGAAATGGTGTTGACAAGCGTGGTTTCTTTATGTCATTTTCGAAACTGGGTGGATCGTCAAATTTTCGCTTCAGAGTAAACCCACGTAGAGTGCGAAACAATTGGGTTTTACTATTTATCACGACTGAATTCAGCTCCCTGCGAATTTTGTCGTCACACTGTGATAGGATGGAGATGGCAAATCCAGTAAGGACCTTCTCAGGTAGGTTAGCATCAGGAATTTTTTCCATAAGCTGCCAGAGACGCGCACCTGCTTCAGCTGGATTCTATTTGTCTTTTAGTCTAAATTTTATTACTTGGTCGAAGTAATCTTGCATCATCATTGGTTTTGAAAATGTCGATATCAGCATTTCTTTGATGGTTATCCAGGAAAGCTTATCCGGTTTAATTTTAGTAAGGCATGTAGCAGCTCGGCCCTTAAGAGAGTGCGTAAGGGCCAAAATCAAGTCCACACCTTCTAGCTTCTTTTTTTCTATGATTAGCTCACTTAGTAAACACCAGTTTTCTATGTCGGCATCTGTTGTATCGGGATCAAATGGCAATAACTTGGTCCGTGTATCCATAGTCGGAGTAGCAGTCATATTATCGGATATTTTTTGAAGAATCACTTCAATTCCGGCAGAAAACATGGTAAGAAGTGAACTACTATCCGCACTATTCACAGGTGTTTGTGGAGTTGGATTCGGCACTTCTGATGTCGGAGGCGAGTCAGGGTTTGACATTGTGAAGAAGAAACTAGAGATCACTTTGATAAATAAATCAGATATTTATTGATAACTATTACAACGGTCAGATTCACATTTAGCAAATAACAATTTTACACTGATTGAATTCGGATATTTAAAGTACAAGTGCGTCAGGCCGAAGCCACAGCGTTAATGAGCCCCGGTACACCTGCATACCGGCATTTTATTGCAACCTTGAACAAACAACTTGAATAAACAAGCCTGGTGGAGGGGCGGTGGGGATGAGGCGATGGTGGCGTGATTCTCGACCTGGCGCACCTGCTTACAACGATACGCTGGCGTTGCGCCGTCATATATACAAGTTTTATTTAATAGAAATGTGTTTTCTCATGTTCTATCTTATCACATAATACATATATGAACATGTTACTGTATATACAGCGTTGATTTTTTGATACCTTTTACTTTTAATTATTATTTATACGATTGCAAGGCAAACCTTATATAATTGAACTAAATATCATGGTTGCTTTCATATTGAATATACAAAGTTTGATTTATTTTAATTGTGTTTTCTTAAGTTTTACCTTACTATTGCACACATTACATCAGATATATCGGAGCTGTGGAGGTGGTCACAAATATCGTTACATGCACTTTATCGCTGTGACAATAGAGGCGTTGTTCCGATATTTCCCCACAGCTCCGATATATCTGATGGTGACTGTCCACAGTTCTTATTTACCCTTAGATAAGAGAAATTCAATCCAATTTCAGAGAGATGCACTACTTAATTACTTACTTATATGATGGATAACAAAAAGTTTTTGACTAAATGTTCATTTTTGTTTGTCTATTGAAGTTGGATAGCGCCAAAACGTGTTTTTAAGTTAGAATATGACCCTAGGTATCTTACAAAATAGTTACATGCGTGTCGCGGTGTGTAAACGAGCCTCAAATTAATTTGGCCATATCTGATCCGGGCACGCGCTTTTTGAATCAAGCACTCGAGCATGCAGTCTTGTTTTACCACAAGTGCTCACATTTTATTTGTTCCATTATGGTGATTAAGGACACCTTCATGAACGATAGCCGGCGTTAGAACTAATGAATAATGAAATTAATGAAAGTAGCTTTCCATATTTAAATCAAGTTCGAGCAGAGGGTAATATAATGAGGTCACGTGATGCTTTGAAGCCATGTAAAAATAATACGAGTATGAACATTGAAGATATTATTATTTAGAATCTTTGAATATGTGACAGTATACATCAAAAGGTACGATTAGGGGGAGGCGTTTTTATTGCTGAAATAAAATATTGATCTGTATAACGCACGGCGTAAGCTTCTTATACCTAATGGTACCTTTTGTTTAACCAAGATATAGAAAGCACCCATTCATTACTGATGCGATATATATTGGCACTCGAATGGAGTAAGAGAAGTTTCGAATGAAATGGGTGCCTTTTACTCGATTCAAATAAAGTGAAATATACGAGTAGGTGCTTATTGTATAAAACCAAACTAATCAAAAACTCGTAGTAACAATTGAGGCAATCAGAGTAGAAATCGAAAGACAAATCCACTTTAAAGTGAACTATCATCCCTAATAGCATGGATGATATACGAGACTACTATATATACATATAAAATAAGAAGACACGGTGCCGTGAAGACCAAAGTGAAGACAAAAATGTGATTCAATAATAAGCCGTTTTTTCGTGTTTACGCGCGAAACGCACACATATACCACTCGTGGACGAGCGGTGATTGGTTCAAACGTTAAAAGTGAGTGCACGAGACCGCGGCTTAATATGAAATCATAGATCTATCTTCGTGGGACCACGTCTTCCTATTTTATATGACTATGATCACAATGTCTTTACAGAAGGGCGTTCCCGTCTTAATGTTATTTGCCAACTCTTGCACCATCAGAGGAGAGTATCTCAGAGGGCCGTTGCTCAAAGTGATCATGATTCATGACACACTCATGTTGCCTTTTTTATACGATAACGGTGGCAAACAAGCATACGGCCTGATGGTTAGCAGCGTCCGAAGCCTATGGACGCCTGCAACTCCAAAAGTGTCCCATGTACGTTATTCATTTTTATTTATAATATTTTATTTTATACAACGTAATTAACCAATTTTACCGATCTGGTAAAATTGTATTGAGACAAATCAACATATACTTCACCTCTTATACATACAATTTATGGCAATAAAGAAAATGAAATGAAATGAAATATTTTGTCATCGTGTCAAATGCTTTTCAACCGACTTCATGATTTCGAAGGAAAAGGTTCTCAATTCGTAGGGGTCTTTCTTATTTTTATGTATATTTACCGATTTTCTTGAAAGAGTATACTTCACAGTTGGTCTCATTGTCACCCGGTCAAGATCTAATGATGGGATCCTGGAGAAATCAAAAGAGCTCTCCAAATATTGAAGGCACACCTATAATGATTTAAGTATTTTTTACAGTAGCTCGAGCATTTGCTTTTGGAAAGGTGGAGGCTAAGATATGTCGGTTCTTTTTTGTTTAAAATTATTTTGCCTAGAAACGCAGCCATTTTTGTTTAACTGCCTTATTTCATATTTCTATTGACGCCCAATATAGTTTACGGACGTACCCGGGTAAAAAAGGGTCGTATCAGGACCTTAAAAAAAGACAAATTAAGCTTGTTTTGAACATCATGCCTGCTTAGGTACTTCTGCTTCTATCTGCATTACACGATTACACAATGAAAACGAACAGGTACACTTGAATAAATAGTTGCGGTTTATATGAAGTAAACAAGTGTAAGTAGAGATGGGTAGTGAGAAAAAAATCAGGAGTAAATACCGAGTAAATACTCAGTATTTACTCAATATTCCCGAATTTACTCGTTGATACTCAAATTGGTGGGTATAAATTGTAGAGTGCTGGCAGGGGTATAGAAATTTGAAATATGTGTGTATTTTGCAAACCGCTACTGGATTATGTAGTCAAAGTCGTAAAAAATATAAATATTTAAAAGGGGCACTCCGTACATGTAGCTACTTAATTGTCACCAAAAAAAATTTAGAAACTGTCAATGTGTGACACATCATTCAATGGGTCTTCACAAATAACTTGAATTTTTCTTAACACATTTTTTATAAATTGAATACTTTTGGAAAAAAATCGTCTCTAACGGCCAAATTAATGTTTATCCCTCTATAACTTTTGAACCACAGCTCAAATAAATATGCAAAAATGCCCAGAGAATAGACCTAAAAAACACTATTAAAATAATGACTTTGAACATGATCAGTTAAGCCATTTTTGAGTTTCCTTAAAAACCTTTAATAAAAGGACGTAAGCGCCACGTAGACATGCACTTTTATTTGTAAGGGGTTAGGTTTGCTGATGGCCGAAGGTTCGATTCACCATCTACCAGGTTATTCCAGTAACCCAATGGCGGAGGTGGTCTAACTTGGTCCTCATTGCCACTCACTGATAATTACCTTTTTTTTTTCAAAACTAAGCGTCCTCTATGCGTGCTTTAATATAAATATTGTTGATATTTACTCGTAAGAACTATTCAATAAAAAACAATTTAGTTCTTAAATCATACTTTTTATAATATTGTATTATTTTATATAATTTTTACCCACCGAAATGAGTAAATACGGGTATTTACTCCCTAGTACTTTGGATAAATACTAAGCAAATACTCAGTATTTACTCACCGCCACCCTAAGTGCAAGTAGCATACTTGGTTTTATTTGCTATTTAATTTTCCAGACGTAAAGAAATTGTTTCTTTTGTTTGTAGAGGCGCCTTATTATTGCAGAACATTAATAAATTCTGAGTAGATATTTACATAGCACTATATTTTTACAGTCACTTATTATATTAGAATAAGTTCAGGGCGTATTTGCCTGCCTGTTCAGATATTTTTACACCTACTTGCTTTTAGTTTAGTTTACTTATAGTGGCTGTTTGTTTACTCAAAAACTAATACATACCTGTACCTGTACCTACTGTCACTAGCGACTTAGTTTTCGGTTGTCGAATGGATTATCAAGTTAACCTAGATTTAGACCCTATTCGCGATTGGGCATCATCTTTTGGTTTAATGGTAAATGCTCAAAAATCGCAGCCTATAGTGGTTGGAAGCCCTTATTTTGTCACGAAACTGTCTGAAATAACAATGCCTGACATTTATTTTGATGGTACTCACATTCCTTTCTCTTCGACTGTTAAAAATTTAGGCATTGTCATGGATCAGACCCTCTCCTGGACAGCCTATGTCACCGAAATTAGTAAGAAACTTTTTGCTTCACTGCACTCGCTTCGGCGTGTCCAGAATTTCCTTCCGTTTCACACAAAAGTGGTCCTTGCCCGTTCTCTTCTGGTTCCTCTCCTAGACTACGCAGACGTCGCTTTCCTGGACCTCACCCAGAATCTGCTTGACAAGCTTGAACGGCTACATAATGTATGTATAAGGTATGTCTTTGGCTTGCGTAAGTACGACCACATTTCAGCGTTCCGTTCCCAACTAAAGTGGCTAACTATTCGTCGCCGTAGAGACGTACACTTTCTTTGTCTTCTCTTCAAAGTATTATTTCTTCTATCTTCTCCACCCTACCTGTCAGAGAGATTTAGGTTTCTAGCGGACGGCAGTGGTCACCGGCTACGCTCCAGTGCTGATTTATCTCTTTCTATCCCAATGCACAGTCACCATTCATATGACATGTCTTTTACAGTTTATTCTGTGAAATTATGAAATTCGTTGCCACCATCTTTCCGGCAGTGTAAATCGGTTGCATCGCTAAATTAAACAAGTTGTGGCTTTCAAACGAATCCTAACAGTAAGATATATGCGGTAATATTTTTTCATATTATTTATTTTTATTTTATGTAGGCAGTATGTATTTATAGTATGTATGTATTTATGTATAGTATAGTATATATTTTGTATTTATGTGAGGAGTTTATTTATATTTATGTATGATACCGAAATGAGTATCTACCTAATTAGATCATAAATTATAATACAACTCATCTTACCGTATCGTACAGTATCTAAGTCTGCCTAGCACTTCCAACTTTCTCTCTCAATTGCTCAAAGGTTAACTGGAAGAAATCCCTTAAAGGGATAAGTTCGCCTTTGCACGTATATGTTGTGTTACATGTATTTCATTGTGTTTTCTTGTACAATAAAGTGTTTTACTACTACTACTACTACAACATTTTGAGTTACAGCGCTTTTAAAATATGGAACGATTCAATTAACCATACTATTTTCGTAACTAGATGGTTTTTATTAGTTAAGAAGTGGATATACGTTAAAATGCACATCTGTAACAGAAGTTGTTACTAATAGTTCATTGCAAGCTCTACATTTTGATATAAAAATCTCATTTCACAAAAAAAGTGACTATACTCTGTATCTTTAGATATTTAAATAAAAGTAAATAAGATCTACCCTTAAAAGGTCCTTAAGCCAGTTGATGGTAATTGAAAACATTACACGATCAAATAATATTGGTTAAAGCCAGGTCGTCAAGAGACAGATCCAGGCAGTATTGTATTTGATTGGTTAATCAATAAAAGTTATAACTACCCGAAAATGTAAAAAAAATGATTGTTTACTTTTATTTAAATACCTAAAGACATAGAGTATAGACATGTTAGTAGTATAGATTCACCGTTTCTACCCCATCGATTTCCCACCACCAAAACAATGGTTTTTCGGGATTATGGTGGTTTTTCGGGGCTATGAAACCTAAAAAAAAAAAGTTTGGTATGTTTTAGTACGTTTAGCCCCCCAATTAGATCGATTGCACTAGGTCTCAACAGTGCCCGGAGCCTCCTTCAGCACTTAGGCACTCCGCTAATTAAACAATACACGCTCTTCGACATCACAATAGAACCCTTGCTCACCTTTTTCTATTGTCTCTATTGTTAGCTCGACTCGGCGACATCGCATTGTTACCGAGCTCGGTAGAGGCATACTCCTACGTTGTAGTTTGTTCTTTACGTATTTGCAATAGGTTTTATAATTTCTTAATTGATTACTCCTTATGAAAGACTAGGTATAATAACTAAAGTTTCCATAGTTTAGGTATTGTTTTGGTAGTGGGAAATCAATGGGGTAGAAACGGTCATATAACTTAACGAGATTTTTAATGATCTAACAAGCCCCGCGAACTGACACAATTACATTACCCTTTATTAGTCTGTACTGGAGTAGGTATCAAATTTATACCTAAAGTAATTTATTCACATTTCGCGAATATATATGCAAATTTAAACGTATCTATATGTGTTACAACACAATTTGAAACTTCTGGTATATGTTTCAACCCCATCAATTTTAGTTATTTAGTATCTATTCGTTTTCAGTTTTTGCCTAAAATTTATTATTTTATGCAAATCCAATTTTTGAAATATTATTTTATTGATTCTAGATTATTTCCAGTCTAGATATTTGTGTTGTCTTAATTTTTTTTTTTGAACTCGTAAATAACTTTGGTATATGTGACAACCGACTGCTATTTATTAGTGGACAATAAACATGACTGTGTTTTGAACAAGTTTCAACCTGTAAGTATGCTGTACGTTTCCGTAAACGAAGTTCCCATTATTTATTATAATATATACATATTTTGTTAATGTAGGATTCGGTGTGTGATTTATTGCATTCGTGTTTATACCAGTTAGGTGGGGCGGTGCGATGTTTAAAGACTCCTTTAGTGCTCTAATTTAAAGTCGCAATTTCTATTATTAGTTTTTTCTTTCTGCTGTCGGCTTGAGAACTTTACCTTTTTTGCTAGATGTCCTTTGAAGAAGGTAATAATTTACTTTTTATTCGTTTCTGAGAAATATATAAATCAATCATCGGGTTTGAAGTCGCACGCAATTTTAATAGAAAGTAAATGCACAAAAGATCTGTCTTTTAAATTCTTTAGAATTCTTTTGATAATTTAATCTTTTGTTAGAAAACATTCCGCTGCAAACAAAAATTTACCTGTCCCCGAAATCCTGTTTAAACTCGTCGCTACCTACCTAGGTGGTCCTCTGTCCCCACCAGCCGTGACCTTTTTTTCAACACAAATTCATATAAAAAGGCTGAGGCTGGGGGGTAAATTTTAGAAACGAAGTGAGCTGCAAATCACGTGTTCAATTACGATTAAGTGAATAAATTTCTTAATTTTGACTAATCAGAGATAGAATTTGAAGGAACATTTTAAATTTTAAAGTATAAAAAACTTATCCTGATTTTTAATCTATATGTATAGCATGCAAATTGAAAATGATAATTGTGATGTTGAACTTCTTCAATTATGTGACGACGCGGAGAAGGAATATTTTGAAGACCAAGAAATATATAATTTGTGTGAATCTCTAAGTTAACGAAAATATGAAATGTAAGTTAATCAATCTGTTTAAATATTTAATTCATTATACTTTTTTTTTCTACCTTGCATCTTGTTGGGGTGGGTGATCTAAGTTAAAACCTGTTGTTACATGTTTCCTTACCTGACTTACGGATACGGAGGGGATAGTGGTATAAAAGTGGGTCCCCAGTTTTAAAATTATCCATAGCAAATTGAAGTTTCAGTGTTTTGTACCTGTGGTGTTGTGTGATTCAGTTTCGCAACATGGCATTTTATCTTGAGCCTAAATTTGAACGTAGCGATATAGCAAGTTTTAGCAAAAATGTAATAATGCAGAAATTTCATAGATATATCCGATTGTGGTTTATTGATGGCTTATTACCTGATTCAATTTTCGAAGATCAAGATATTAAACCATATTATACCCCATGTGAGGGTCATAGAAATCAAACACAGGATATTCATATATCAACTACTGATGTAGTAGACGGAGTCCTACCAATGCAAGCGTATTGTTTGCATTGTAAGAAATATACAAGTTAGTATTTTGTAGTTATTATTAATCTTTGTTTCTGGTAATCATATTATAAGTAATGATGTAATTATATTATTTGTGATATTGTATTTTATTTCTTTAGATCCCAACATGTTGGAGGTGGAATAGAAATGGCAACTACGGATCCTGTGTCTAAGGCATCAACAAAGAAGAGTCAACCTTCAACTAGCAGTGATTCAGCATCAACTTCTACAACACAAGCTTGCTGTATTGACGTAAGCACAAAAAATAATGACAAATTTGAATGTTCTGTGTGCCATGTGTATGTGGTAAAAAGATATTTAGCAAACCATTGGAAAAGCAATAACCACAAAAACAATGTGCTCAGTTCAGACAGCGAATTAATCAACGTTCAGCTAATTGAAAATGCATTCCGAAATAGGGTTGCTACGTACAGAATATCAAGTAATAAAAATGATTACCAACCCTTTGAAACCCCCGAATCGTTTTTAGAAAAAAATAAAGATACAATTTTTACTTTATTAAATCGATCCGTTGCAGATCATTGTGCTTTAAAAGTTAATTTTATTTTAAACGCAAATTTTTGTCAGGATACCAAACAGTTAAGAAATACATTTGATTTTCAATTAAACAATCAGCTTTTTAATGTGAGCAGTGATAAAGATTTTTTTTTCATATCCCTCGTAAATGAAATAACAGAGAGATTAACAAACTTTGAAAGAAAAGATAGTGGATGGAGTTTGGTAAACATAAACCACTTAGACGTTAATGTTAATAAATATAAACCATTGCGTGGTTCTTCATATATTGAATTACCACGTGATATAACAAACTAAAGAACAGTAATAAACATCAAAAACAATGATCATGAATGTTTCCGTTGGGCATTGCTTTCGGGTTTATATCCACCTAAGAAAAACAATCACGCTAATATGGTGAACTGTTATGCCAAATATAAGGAGAAATTGAAGTTTGGTGACATTCCTTTTCCTATCAAGTTTACTGATATTCAGAAATTTGAAAAGTTAAATGATTTAAGTATTAACGTGTTTGGTTTGGAGTATAATTCACAAAATAAAAGTCATGATATTGTTGGTCCTTTACACATTACAAAATGTAAAAAAACAAAACATTTTAATTTGTTATATATAACAAAGGGGAATAGAGGACATTATTGTCTAATCAACAATTTATCTCTATCAGTATCCGCTCAAGTAAATAAATCACAACATGCTGTTAATATATGTGATGGTTGTTTGTCAAATTTTTCATCTAATCAGAATTTAGTAGAGCATCAAAAGAACGATTGTTTTCATATATGTACCAATTTACCCTCTGAAGAGGATAAAAGGAAAGATTGGTTTGACAAAATGACTTCTTCAAGTCAACTTAATTTCAATAATTACGAGCGTAAATTACGAGTTCCTTTTGTTGCGTATGCAGATTTTGAGGCATTTTTAAGTCCTATTCAGTCAGAACAATCTAATGAACAAACCACTAAAGATAATAGTCACTCTCCAACACCTGACAGTGATAAAGATTATGGAGATGATGATGATTATGTGGATGATAAAATCAAACGTAAACGCAGACGTATAGACAAGCGTTCCTCAACCATTAACATTCAGAAACATCAAGTTTATAGCATTGGATACTATATTAAATGTGCATATGATGACAAGTTATCAATTTATAGAACATACAAAGGGGAGAACTGTGGTCAAACATTTATGAAATGTATTAAACATAATTTGGAGAGTATTTGTAAAAAGAATACATTTTCCAAGCCCCCTCTACCCTTAACAACTTTAAATAAAGAACACATTGCAAACAGCAAAGTCTGTTTCATTTGTAGTACATGTTTAAACGAGGATTCCTGCGTTTCCTATAATTGGCATACCGGTGTTTACGGAGGCGTTGCACATTCACTTTGCAATGAAAAGTACAGACCCCAAAACTTTGTACCTGTGTTTTTTCATAACTTAAGCAACTATGACAGCCACTTTATAGTACATGGGCTTAATTTTGAAGATGGTGATATAGAACTAATCCCACAGAACAAAGAAAAATATATTTCCTTTTCCAAAATGTTAAAATTGAATAACCGTACAGTGAAATTAAGATTCGTTGATGCCCTTAAATTCATGTCTAGTAGTCTTGAAAAATTTGCTAAAAACTTAACAACAAACCAATTCAATGAACTTAAATTAAATTTTCCAAGTGAAGAAGACTATAAGCGCTTGATACGTAAGGGTGTTTACCCATATGAATACATGACATCATTTGATAGTTTAAACCTTACCGCCCTTCCTCGTAAGGATTTATTTTATAGTTCTCTGACTAATAGCCACAATTCAGATGAAGATTATGAACATGCTGTGGGTGTGTGGAATCACTTTAATTGTCAAAATATGGGGGACTATTCAGATTTATATCTGAAAACAGATGTTTTGCTACTAACTGATGTATGTGAAAATTTTAGAAATGTATGTGTTAAGACCTACGGTTTGGATCCAGCTCATTATTACACTGCCCCAGGATTGAGTTGGGATGCCATGTTAAAAGTTACAAAAATAAATATTGAACTTTTGACGGATATTGATAAAATTGCTTTCATAGCAAAAAATATTCGAGTAGGTATATCCCAATGCAGTCACAGACATGCAAAAGCTAACAATAAATATATGTCAAACTATGAATCAAACCAACCGTCTTCTTTTCTTGTATATTTAGATGCAAATAACTTGTATGGTTGGGCTATGTCTCAACCTCTTCCTACAGGTAAATTTGAATGGGTGAATGTAGAGACGAATTTTAATATTGCAGATGATGCTGATCATGGCTTTATCTTCGAAGTAGACATTGAGTACCCTAAAGAATTACATGATTATCATTCAGATCTACCATTCTGTCCCGAAAATGTATGTTTAGGTAATTCTAAAGCAAAAAAATTAATACAAAATCTAAACAAGAAAACAAACTATATCATTCATTACAGAAATCTTAAACAAAGTTTACAAAACGGATTAAAATTGCTTAAAATCCATAGAATATTAAAATTTGAGCAATCCCCATGGTTAAAAAGTTACATAGATTTAAATACCTACATGCGATACCAAGCATCTTCTGAATTCGAAAAAAATTTTTTCAAACTCATGAACAATTCAGTGTTTGGTAAAACTATGGAGAATGTAATGAAACGAGTAAACATCAAATTATTAAATCACTGGGAAAATCGTGGAAAATCTCAAGGAGTTCAATCTTTAATTGCGAAACCTGAATTTCATAGTTTATCTGTTTTTTCACATGATTTAGTAGCTGTTCAATTGAAAAAAACTAAAGTTTTATACAACAAACCAATTTACCTAGGTTTTTGCATTTTAGATCTTTCTAAAACTTTAATGTATCAATTTCATTACGACTATATGAAAACCAAATATCATAATAATTTGAAATTGCTTTACACAGATACTGATAGTTTACTATATCAAATATTCACAGAGGACTTTTATGATGACATAAAATCAGATCTTTATTTATATTTTGATACTTCTGAATACCCAGAGGACAACGTGTATGGTTTCCCTCTGGTAAATAAAAAGCAACTTGGTGTTTTCAAAGATGAAAACAATGGGGAAATATTTAAGGAATTTGTTGGTTTGCGTTCAAAAATGTACGCCACAGATGTACAAAATAAAGAAATTAAAGCTAAAGCTAAAGGTGTCAATAAATGCGTAACGGAAACATATGATCTTGATAGTTTTAAAAAATGTTTATTTAAGAAAAAAATTTAATATGATACAATGTTACGTTTCAAATCAATAAAACACATTTTATTTACACAGAAAATTACCAAAATAACACTTTCCCGTAATGACACGAAACGATATTTGTTAGGAAATTCTATTGATACTCTTGCGTGGGGTCATTATTAAATTTCTCATGGTGTTCTTTAAAATTTATTTAATTTACACAGAATATTCAGTGAAATGTATTTATTTTTTGTGCAATGTGTATAAATTTTAAGTTAAAATTATCTTGTGTCAATTTTTTTTGTTATGTGTTATTTTTAATAAATGTTCTTGATAAAAGGAGAAACTTAAAAAAAATTGTCATTTGAAATTAATTCCTTTTCATAACAACACACTCCTCACGTTAATTCAAAATGATTCATTTTTACCATCCCTTCACCACTATTGTAGCTGGTCTGAGTGGTTGTGGAAAAACTAAATTTGTTACAAGTTTTCTTGAACATTCGAAAGAATTATGTAATGTTGAGTTTGATGAAGTGATTTGGTGTTATGATGAAATGCAACCCCTATATAATCTAGAAAATGTGATTTATAGTCAAGGAATACCTGATATGTCCATGTTTGATGGATTGAAGCCCAAATTACTTATAATAGATGATATAATGCTGGAATCAAATGGGCGACTGGTTGATATTTTTACAAAAGGTAGTCACCACAGAAATTTAAGCCCATTTTATATTACTCAAAATATATTTCATCAGGGTAAAGGTCAACGTGATATGTCTTTGAATACAAGTTATTTAGTGTTTTTTAAGAATTCTAGAGATAAAACACAAATACGTTATTTGTCTCGTCAAGTATGCCCAGAAAACTCAAAGTTCGTTGACGAAGCTTACAAGGATGCTACTAAAAACGCTCACGGCTATCGTATGATTGATCTAAAACAAAACACAGATGACATGTGTCGTTTTAAAACTAAAATATTTCCATTTGATGGCCATTGCACAGTGTATATCCCAAAGAAAGGATTTAAATATAACAAGGATCATCAAGTTTCAGTCAGTTCTAAATGATGCATTCTCGAGTAAGCACCTATAAACATTTACTGGAAGCCCTGCATTTACTTAAACCAAAAAATCTCACTGCTTTGCTTAAATCGTGCGATGAAGATGAGATCAACATCATTTGTGAATGTATCTATAACGTTCTAAAGGGTAAAATTCCTTTTGATAACAAAGAACATCCAAATTAAAAAAATATAAGGAAACATTACGAAAACTAGTTTCAAAAGGCAAAAATAAGCTTAGAAAAACCGTTATTATTCAGAAAGGGGGTGCATTTTTACCAATAATTTTAGGTGCAGTTTTAAGTGCATTGGTAAACTCCTTATCTTAGATACAATGGAGAATACAAAGAAAATGTTGTTAGTAGAACCTGAATTTATTGAAAGACTTAATCCTCTGACTCGAAAAAAGTGAAAATCAGGTGGAAAATTTATCATCCCGTCTGGATGGAGAAATGCAAACAATTCTTAGAAGAAAAATAAATGATCGTGAAAAGTGGGCATTATATTGTCAAGCACTACAACGATTTTTACATTTTGCTGAGGCAGATCGAAGACCATTTAAATTACCAATAGTGATGGATGAAGTGAACTACCTTACTAACGATAACTACAACGTTGCTTCGAAAGTTAACAAAAAGGAGGAAAATGTAAAAAAAGAGGAAAGTATCCGAAAGGAGGAATCATTTACTCAGAACTTAAGCGGAGACGCAAATTCACCTGTGCCGGAAGAAGATGTTTATGCCACACCTCCTGGTGTATCAAAGGTTCAATTACCTAAACGATATTCTCCATTCTATATTATAGATGTTATACCTAAATCGTACAGGACAAAAAGTCAGACGCTACTGCAAAACATTGTTCTGAATAGACCTAAAATTTGGTGGAAGGAGAACGGTGAAGTAGTTATAAACAGTCAGACAATACCAAATAGCAATATTCTCGATTTGGTAGGCGATGTACTTAGACCGCTTAAACGCTCAAAACCAGTGGGATGGGAGGATTTCGCTAGTCTTTTAAATGGTATAAAAGTTCCATCGTCATATATTGGTAACCCCGAGACTTTAGAATTTATTAATAAAATTCAATCTAAACCTGAAGCTAACACTTCATAGGCTTCTATTAGCGCGCACAACCAATCAATTAAAGAAAAAAACGCATCTACTCCTCTATCTACTAAGCCAAAAACGAGGTCTCAAAAGAAAGTTGATTGGGAAAGATGGACTCCTTATTAGACATAAATAGAATATATTACGATATATCAAACCCGGCTGGATATAGTAGTTCAAATAATGTTATGAAAGAAATGAAAGGTCAAATGAATAGAGAGGAAGTGAAAAAATGGTTGCAGTCCCAAGAAGCGTACACTCTACATAAACCTGTTCATACACGTTTCTCGCGTAACAAATACACCCTGTCAAACTACAATGAACTATGGCAAGCTGATCTAAGTGATATGCGTACCTATAGTCAATACAACGATGGGTATAAATACATTCTTTGTGTTATTGATGTATTCAGCAAATATGCATTTGCGAGACTTATGAAAAAGAAGGATGCTGAAACGGTTAAAACGTGTTTTGAAAGCATATTCACGGAAGCAAATGCAACCCCTAGACATATTCAATCTGATAAGGGTACAGAATTTGTTTCAAAGATGGTGAGAGATTATTTTAAAAGTAAGAACATAAATTATTATACAACTAACAACCCAGACATTAAAGCTAGCATAGTTGAAAGGTTTCAAAGAACTCTCAAAACTAAAATGTGGCGTTATTTCACTCATAAGAATATTTACAATTACACTAATATATTACAAGATCTCCTTTATTCATATAACCATAGCTATCATTCCAGCATTAAAATGCGTCCAGTTGATGTTAATTCTAGTAATATAAGGACTGTTTGGTGTAACCTATATGAAAGAAAAAATGATAAACAACCTTCTTTAGAAAATGCAAGGCTAAATGTAGGTGACCATGTTAGGATAACTAAATATAAACATATATTCCAAAAGGGTTATGAAACCAATTGGAGTGATGAAATATTTGTGATTAAATCAGTTATCAATAGGTCTCCGTGGGTTGTTTATACTTTAAAAGATTTGAAAGGTGAACCAATAATTGGTACATTTTATTCTAAAGAATTACAAAAAGTAACTCACCACCCCTCCATCAAATATAAAATTGATAAAATAATACGCTCGCGCCGTATTGGTGGCAGAAAGGAAGTGTTCGTGAAGTGGCGAGGTTATCCTAATAAATTTAATTCCTGGATACCGTCATCAAGTTTGGAAACAATATGAGTGAAAACAGTTTTCACTTAACTTTGTTGAGCAATAGCTCATCGGAATATTACAATGATAATACAACTGCGCACTTTTTAACAAAATTACCTAAAACCATTAAATTGGAAGGAGAATGGGTCGTGGGTTTAGTAGAATTTCAATACCCATGCTCCATGTAAAATGTTCAAGAACATGAAAATACCATTTATAATAAAAAGAAAGTTCGAGGACCTGCAGACAAGACGGATAAAATCGTTGATTCAAAAACTCACATACCAGCTACTTCGTATGATAGTCTTGATCATTTTCTTGATGCATTAAATGAAAACCCACAGCTAAAAAGCAAAGTTAAGTTTAGATATGATAAAATTACAAAAATGGTGGGGATATCAACAGATAAAGAAATAATCTCAGTCACAACAACACCCATATTAAGTCTACAATTAGGATTTCGACCAAGATCAAATTTAAAAGAAATGTCAATTGGAAAACATCCTGCAAATTTATACTTAGGTTTACCCTCACAAATATTTGTTTATACTGATATCATTCATCCACAAGTGGTGGGAGATGTAATTACATCATTACTGAGAATAATACCGTTAGACCCAACTAAATTGATCTATGGTGCTTACAAAACACATATTTTCTCACCTGCTCACTATAAACCCGTATTACGAAGAGAATTCGATACTATAGAAATAGATATAAGGACAACTACTGGAGCTAGAATACCATTCCAGTTTGGATCTTCTTGCGTAAAGCTACACTTTCATCGGGTAAAATGAATTATAAAAGATCATCTACGTCTTGCCCATATGAACATTACTATTCACACCAAGCTGGTACGGGTATAGGAATAGTTTATAAAGGGGTACCATATCAACGAGGTAATTTAGCTATAAATCCCTTCAATTTTCAACATTTTCATATGAATTCATTTAGTTTGTACGTAGATGGTCATAAAATTCCTTCTAAAACTTTGCAACCCTCATTTAACTCTCCGGCTTTAATACCAACTGCATATCATACTTTGTTTTCTGGAACTGGTATTAATTTCCATAATGAAGGTAATGCTATAAGCAGATTAAACTATGTGGGTGGTTATTCTTTATTATGTTTTGATTTGACTCCTGATTTATCTGCAAGTTCAACTTCACACTGGAATCTTGTAAGACACGGAAGTGTTCGAATCGAAGTTCGTTTTGCTTTAAGTACTACTATCAACTGTATTGTGTATGCTGAATTTGATAACATAATTGAAATAAATAAAAATCGTGATATCACTGTAGATTATTAATTATTATTATGGATTCGAATGAAATACAATTTTGTATGAATAAAATAAACCCGAGGTTTAAGTCAAATGTTTTTGCTGCAAACCGGATTCCTGTTTGGGTTAATCTACGTAGGTATAATAAAAGTAGTTTTATTATAAGCAATCTGGATCCTGATTCAAAGCCCGGTTCTCATTGGATTGCAATGCACATTGATGTGAATGGATATGGCGAATACTTCCCCCTAAGACGCATATGGGATATAGTGGAGAAATTCGCAGCCATCAGGTGTGTCTCAGTAGCTCAGTTGGTCAGAGCGATGGGCATGTATCCCAGAGTCGCGAGTTCGAGTCTCGCCTGAGGCAGTGGATTTTTCTACTTTTCCATTTCTTCTAAGCATTGTGGTATCGTTAGCAGACGTTCTGCTTAATACAAAATTAATTGTAGTATGGGGTAGCGCATTGTTATCGGTGAATTCTCAATACAACTTGGGACTCCGATGGCCGATTGAGAAGTGTAAGACTTCTTCGGCAGATGTCGCTAGGCGTCCCCCTAAGACGCATATGGGATATAGTGGAGAAATTCGCAGCCATCAGGTGTGTCTCAGTAGCTCAGTAACCAGTTGGTCAGAGCGATGGGCATGTATCCCAGAGTCGCGAGTTCGAGTCTCGCCTGAGGCAGTGGATTTTTCTACTTTTCCATTTTTTCTAAGCATTGTGGTATCGTTAGCAGACGTTCTGCTTAATACAAAATTAATTGTAGTATGGGGTAGCGCATTGTTATCGGTGAATTCTCAATACAACTTGGGACTCCGATGGCCGGTTGAGAAGTGTAAGACGTCTTCGGCAGATGTCGCTAGGCGTCCCCCTAAGACGCATATGGTATATAGTGGAGAAATTCGCAGCCATCAGGTGTGTCTCAGTAGCTCAGTTGGTCAGAGCGATGGGCATGTATCCCAGAGTCGCGAGTTCGAGTCTCGCCTGAGGCAGTGGATTTTTCTACTTTTCCATTTTTTCTTAACAAAAGATGTATATATTATAATAAATAATGGGAACTTCGTTTACGGAAACGTACAGCATACTTACAGGTTGAAACTTGTTCAAAACACAGTCATGTTTTTTGTCCACCAATAAATAGCAGTCGGTTGTCACATATACCAAAGTTATTTACGAGTTCAAAAAAAAAAAGTAAGACAACACAAATATCTAGACTAGAAATAATCTAAAATCAATAAAATAATATTTCAAAAATTGGATTTGCATAAAATAATTTACCCAAAACAAAAATTAAGACAACACAAATATCTAGACTGGAAATAATCTAGAATCAATAAAATAATATTTCAAAAACTGGATTTGCATAAAATAATTTACCCAAAAAAAAATTAAGACAACACAAATATCTAGACTGGAAATAATCTAGAATCAATAAAATAATATTTTAAAAATTGGATTTGCATAAAATAATACATTTTAGGCAAAAACTGAAAACGAATAGATACTAAATAACTAAAATTGATGGGGTTGAAACATATACCAGAAGTTTCATATTGTGTTGTAACACATATAGATACGTTTAAATTTGCATATATATTCGCAAAATGTGAATAAATTACTTTAGGTATAAATTTGATACCTACTCCAGTCCAGACTAATAAAGGGTAATGTAATTGTGTCAGTTCGCGGGGCTTGTTAGATCATTAAAAATCTCGTTAAGTTATATGACCGTTTCTACCCCATTGATTTCCCACCACCAAAACAATACCTAAACTATGGAAACTTTAGGTAGTATACCTACTCTTTCATAAGGAGTAACCAATTAAGAAATTTTAAAACCTATTGCAAATACGTAAAGAACAAACTACAACGTAGGAGTATGCCTCTACCGAGCTCGGTAACAATGCGATGTCGCCGAGTCGAGCTAACAATAGAGACAATAGAAAAAGGTGAGCAAGGGTTCTATTGTGGTGTCGAAGAGCGTGTATTGTTTAATTAGCGGAGTGCCTAAGTGCTGAAGGAGGCTCCGGGCACTGTTGAGACCTAGTGCAATCGATCTAAATGGGGGGCTAAACGTACTAAAACATACCAAACTTTTTTTTTTTTTTTAGGTTTCATAGCCCCGAAGACCCACCATAATCCCGAAAGACCATTTTTGGTGGTGGGAAAATATGGGGTAGAAACGGTGAATCTATACTACTCATGTTCTTTCCGTGTACCCTTCATATATTGTTTTGATCAATATGACGAAGTTTTAGACTGCAGTCAAGTTTTTCTAGTACACTTCTTTTTAAGTTAGGTAAATAAGGTCTTCTTATTTTTAATAAACAGGAAAATTGCCCATAAGTTTAATTAGTAATTAGTTTTATTATATTGTTAATTACGTTATGTTACACTTATATATTTTATTATTATCGTATATATTGAAGAGCTCAAAGAGGACCCAGTGTGTTGACGATGAGGGACCCTCTTGTTCCTTTAGCCGTCAAAACAGTGAATCCTCCTTTTTGTAAAGGGTCGGCAACGCGCATGTGACTCCTGTGGAGTTACAGGCGTCCATAGGTTACGGTAGCTGCTTACCATCAGGCGGGCCGTATGCTTGTTTGCCACCGTCGTGGTATATAAGTGTGATTTTATCGAATAACTAGAACTCGTATGTAAGTAAGTATACGAGTAGGCCACCTCTAACTTCGCGATTCTTGAAAACGAGTTGATCATTATAACAAGACCTCTTCACAAGACTCTTTTTAGGCGCTCTGATTACAGAAAACAATGGTAAATCTAGCTAAGATAAAGCACACTCTTGTAGCGCAACAACCTCAACAAATTCCATGAAGATCAGAAAAAGTAGCCAGCAGACAATTTTTTTGAGTGTCAGTTGTCTGTTAAGAACTTCGCTTCGCTGTTGTCGCTCGTTCAATTTATATTACGTACAAAAAGCGTTACTCGATAGCTGCATTTACATGTGAACCCTACAATTGAATTAGCTTACAAACAACTGTTGATCCTTTTATTGAAACAAGTGCAGAAAGGTTATAAAAGAGCGCAGCGCCCTCTGCCATCGCAGAAGTTGTGGTAACCATGTGGAGGGTAGTTCTGTTAGCCTGTGTGGCTAGTACAGTACTGGCCGTCGTTGGTAAGCATATGATTCTTTTTATACATGATTGAGGATAATCCTTCACAAATCCTCTAACTAAGCAAAACTTTTTCTGCAAACAAAAATACTTGTGATCCGTTTAAGGGCAGGGCAGCACCCTGACCAGGATTTGAACCCGGGACGTCCTGCTTCGTAGGCCATGTCACTGCGAGGTCACTGCCGACTGGGCTAGGAGACCGTTAAAACACAATAAATGAAATTGTGTTTTAAAATAAATAAATAGGGGGGCGTGACCCGTTTTATTGTCCTATATTTAGATTATTAGAAATTGAGTAAGGCTTGAGTTGAGCTGTTATACTTTACTTTAATAGTATTTTTATCTACAGGCTGTAACAAACATACTGGTGATTAATGTAAGGGCATAATTGGTATCGTACTGCGATTAAGAAAAAATAGGAGAATTATTTTTGTATTGGACACGTCGTCCCAGTCGGCCAACCCTCCATACAATTTTTTTTTTCGGTCTTGAAATTTTTTCTTACTTTTCCCTAATTAGAATACGATTATTATTTTGACAAAAACGGGACTTAATCGCTTACACTTACTTTTATAATTTTCCTGACATTTCGAGCGTGCCATAACGCTCGTGGTCGCAGGCAGACTGGCGGCTGCGCGGGTTTTTAGAACTACCCGTAGTTGATCTCGGTTATGCACATTCACGCTAGGGTTGTCACTTTGCCTACACACAACACTCACGACATATGGTGGTTTGGAAATGCAAGTATTTTCACGCTTACATTTGCTGATCACAAAGACGAGATCCCCTGTCCCTCATTCTGGTTGAAATTCTTATGCTTCCTAATTTCAATAGCCTCTCGTAGTTTCCTGCTATAACAAAGACGTTGTGTGGAGAGGACTTTTGGATTATGGAGCTCAATCCAGTGGTTTGGTTCAGATTCCAACAAATGTTCGGCTACAGCAGACTTGTTTATTTGCCGATTTTTGACTGCTGTGATATTGTTCCCTGACCCTTTACCAATTATGCCCTTAAACGGATCGCTAGCATTTTTGGTACACCTTTGTATGTCTATGATGTTTATTAGATGTGTGAACAGCTAATGGGTAATTAGTTATTGAAACAAAAATTACTCTGGCATGAACAACAAAAAATTCTGGTTCTTTTTGTTCCTTCGTTCTCTAACCTCTCTCTGGAATTCAAGGATATAGTCTGTGATGTAAGCTTTTGAGATAATATAATGATTAGCTAAAAACTTACCAACTTGCTCAACATGCCCCGGTATCCCGCTATAACATAACAAAAACTTTTTTTCATTGTTTTCATTTGAATGTATTATGTTTGTGTTTTTGTCTACAAGTAAACTAATCAAATTTTATTATTTACCTTAGATATCTAAAAAAGGGAAATATTATTCCGCACATAAAAAAATACTAAATTGCGCAGCAAAACAATCTGAATGCACATCAAAGCGATTCTTAATGTTATGTTTTAAAGTAAAATTTTAAAGTAAATTTAGATATTTTTGCTGCGCAAGTCAGTACAATAGTTTTGGTTATTTTTTTGTTGTGCCTTTCAGAGTCCGGTAACGATTTAAAGACGAAAATCGCTAATAATGAAATAACGCACATATATTGCATTTGATAAGATAGTTTGAAGTCTTGTTATTGCAAAAATACTTTTATTATTATTCAATACCCGAAAACTCAATTCATGCAGAGCTTGTTTAGTGAGGACGTTGATTCGTGCAAACTTGTGGCTTGATTTTTTATTATTGTTTGTTACGCCCTCTAGTATGTTTTATATTATCTGATTAAAGCATAAAGCCAAGTTTATTGCTACGTTTAAATTTTTATTAAATAATTTAATACATCCAAAAACTACCACCTACTCTTCTGTATTTTTTCTTAAAATTGTTCTAGGTAAACATACTCTTGCTTAAAACATATGTATGAATTTGTAAAAAGAACACTGTTCCACTTATTCCTTAAACGCCTCAATTTCCAACGTAGGTATTTATATATTTTTCATAATTTTAATTAGTAAAAATCTTACTTATTTCACTTCTCCAAGCAAAAATCGCAAAACAGCTGTCAGATTAAGGTGAATTATTGGGGGGTTAGATCTTTTCCCCGAAATCGTTAATTCCGCGTAGCAAACTTTCCATTCGCGTTTTTTCCCACTTTTTTATTTTCCTATGCGATTATGTTACCATTAGGTTTTTTCTTCGGACGCATTATTTTCTACTCTTTTTTGTTGCTAGACGTATTTTTCCGGGTTTAGCCCGCAGAATTAAAAAATAAATTGATGATAATATACTTATAATCCCGGAAGACTGTCATTTGACAGAGTCAAGATAGGTGCGACGACGAGCGAAGCGAGGAGGAGTGTGTTAGGTGAACTGCGAACTAACAGTACCGAATACCGAATACCAGAACCGATTCGCTCTGTCACATCATACAGACTTGGAGACATGCACAGAGAAAAATACGCCTAGCAACAAAAAAGAGTAGCAAATAATGCGTCCGAAGAAAATATGTAATGGTAACATAATGGCAAAGGAAAAAAAAAAGTGGGGAAAAACGCGAATGAAAAGTTGGAAACGCGGAATTAACGATTTCGGGGAAAAGATCTAATTACTCGATTTTTTTTTGAATGAAACGTAAAATTAAAAAATCGTTCCACTTATGCAGTTTAAAAAGAAACTATCTTCAAAATATACAAATATACCAGGTTGTCCATAGCCATTCAACGTGGTAACGCGGCTAACGTGATGGGAACTTTTGCACCGGGGACAACTCGTGGGGGACTTTTTGAGTAGATTAGTCATAATGTAAGAGTTTTGTTCATTGTTTTTTCTGTGTGTTGACGATTTATATTTGAATAAATAAATACATATACAAGGTAATAGAATTCTTATAAGTTACTGTTAAATAATATCTAAACATTGAGCGAAATAAAATAAAAATCTTTACTGGACTCTTAAACTAGCCTAAAATTAATGCCCCAAGTAGCAAAATTTGGCACTATAAAAGTCCTGAGAACATTTTAGAACGTGCTAATTAGTGTTCATGATTAGCACTATAATGGTGTCGTAAACCTTTACCTAACCCCAAATAGGCCCTAGTTTTATCACTGATTTATTCTATAAACATTACATAAAGGCTCTCACTGTGATAAATCAGCTCTATAATTGAAATGTCTGCAATGTTTATGTCACAATTAGGAACTATTAAAGTAACCAAAACATGTTTATAGTGCTAATTTGCGCCGTAAACGATTCCAGTGATCTTTTTTATCACCAAAAGCCTCGTGTTGTGTGCTGTCGTCGTCGTGAGGTTATTTCACAAGAAATTAAACAAATATATTTGTAAGTCATTCGCCATGTCCCTTTAGTTCCTTAAAGTGACATATAAAGGTACATACTAAAAAACATTCGTGAACCGTAATTCTGCCGGTACTTGCACTTGCGAAAATAATTGTATTGACAAAATCATTATGCTGATTTCAAATTTGACAATGCGCCTTCATAATTTAACTGTTTTAATTAAATTTTAATTAATAAAATTAGGACTTGTCCCGACTGTGGCTGCTATAGTACACATGGGCTCCAGTCATGCTGCTAATGTGCTATCACTTTCAGAAAATGGCAGCCATATTTTAATGGATTTGGGTAGCCCTATAGCGATGTTGAGGGAGCATTTAAAAAGCTAAAACGTTATGTAATGGTCGTGCAAAGTCCTTTTATAGTGCAGATTGATCCTGTAATAGTGTTTGCGATACTGCTAGAATACTAGTACTATAAAAGTTAATTCGACGCATTATTAGTGCATAATAGTTACATAAAAGTGTCAGTAAAGTGTCTATAGTATTAAATAGTACTATAATCGCTTTTTGCAAATCTATTACAGTGCAACACTTTAAAGATTCTTTTTTATGGTCCTTTAAGCGTTCTAAGAGCTAACTTATAGAACTAAATTGCTCTTTAATTTATAGAACCAAAACGCTCTATTAAAAACCTTTATAGTACAAGCAGTCACAATGGTTACCATTATAGGCCTACTATATCACTGATTGGTGATAAAAGGCCTTAGTTATAGAAGCTTTTGTTACTTGGAGCATATTATATGTTATGACTTACTTGTGTTTTTTGCTTTCTTAATACATATAGATGACACAAACTTACCCGTCAGAGGAAAACTACCTGCAAGGGAATGCACTTGTCATAAGGGATCAACCGGCCATAGGGGCACGGGATCCACTGGCGGAACAGGATCAACCGGCAAAACAGAATCCACTAGTGAAACAGAATCAACTAAGGAAACTGGACGTACTGGTAAAACAGGATCAACTGGGGACACGGGATCCACTGGTGGAACGGGATCAACTGAGAGCACAGGATCCACTGGAGAAACGGCATCCACTGGAGGAACGGGATCCACTGGTAAATCGGGATCATGCGGTGAAATAGAATCCACTAATGAAACAGAATCAACCGACGAAACAGACTCAACCTGTGAAACAGGATCCACTAGGGAAACTGGACGTACTTGTAAAACGGGATCAACTGGGAGCACGGGATCCACTGGTGGAACAGGATCAACTGGGAGCACAGGATCTACTGGAAGCACGGGTTCAACTGGGGGCACGGGATCCACTGGAGGAACGGGATCCACTGGTAAATCGGGATCAACCGGTGAAATAGAATCCACTAGTGAAACAGAATTAACCGGCGAAACAGACTCAACCTGTGAAACAGTATCAACCGGTAAAACAGAATCCACTAGGGAAACTGGACGTACTGGTAAAACGGGATCAACTGGGGGCACGGGATCAACTGGTGGAACAGGATCAACTGGGAGCACAGGATCTACTGGAAGCACGGGTTCGACTGGGGGCACGGAATCCACTGGAGGAACGGGATCCACTGGTAAATCGGGATCAACCGGAGAAATAGAATTCACTAGTGAAACAGAATCAACCGGCGAAACAGACTCAACCTGTGAAACAGGATCAACCGGTAAAACAGAATCCACTAAGGAAACTGGATGTACTGGTAAAACGGGATCAACTGGGGGCACGGGATCCACTGGTGGAACAGGATCAACTGGGAGCACAGGATCTACTGGAAGCACGGGTTCAACTGGGGGCACGGGACCCACTGGAGGAACGGGATCCACTGGCAAAACGGGATCAACAGGTGAAACAGTATCCACTAGTGAAACAGAATCCACTAGGGAAACTGGACGTACTTGTAAAACGGGATCAACTGGGGGCACGGGATCCACTGGTGGAACGGGATCAACTGGGAGCACGGGATCCACTGGAGGAACGGGATCCACTGGGAGCACAGGATCTACTGGAAGCACGGGTTCAACTGGGAGCACGGGATCCACTGGAGGCACGGGGTCAACGGAGGGCATGGGATCAGGTAAGTTATACAGTTATCATTAGTATACTTTTGTGGCTAGTTGCATGAATTAGCACTTTGACTTACCCGTTGGCTATTAGGGCACGCTCCGCGTTTGCATGCTAACGGCGATTTCGATCGTCTTGCATTTTGGTTACTTAGGTTATTCATAAAGAAATTGTTTGGTTGGTGGGTTAGTATTGCGTAAAAAACAGACAATACAACTTTTGAAAAAAGTTGAACGAGGTATTTTTGACAGCAGCTGTGAAAATCCATCAATCAAGAAATTTATTAGTAAACATTGGTGGAGCTAGACCGCTTGCCATGGTGCTGCAATCTGGTGAAAAAATCGATCAACCCCATCACTCGAAAGTCGTTTCGGAAAAAGTGTTAGTATATACGTTACTCTACTCCAAAATGTATGTTTTTCTCCGTTACTGATGGAAAAGCTTATAGTTATTTTGAGTGGTTTAAAGAAAAACATGATTTTTCATTCTTACCGACTAAAAAAAATCATCTTCATATCAACTGGAATTACTGCAGCATAAACAAATCTGCCAATGATAATATATGCACACCAATGTCAACGACTAAGCTTGCGCTGACCTCATCCTGCGCTTTGTACTATCATAAATATAACTAGATATCCTTACCTTAGGGAATAGTAGATTGTGTAACAAGGGAGCAAAATGAAATATTTACGGCGAGGGCGTATATTGATTCCCAAACGAAGCGATGGAGTCTATAATAGAATCCCGAGCGTAGCGAGGGATTCTAAAGTAGACTCCTGAGCGTAGTGAGGGATTCAAGTGTTAACGCCCAAGTTGAAAATAGTTTTGCTCCTATGTGGCACATACTGCTTTTCACACCACCTTAGGGGAAAATATTTTTTTTATCGTTGAATCATATTTATTTTAACTTTATATGTGCTTAGTGTGCTTCTTGATTATAATGAATCTATTAATTTAATAAGAAATTTGATTGTGATGACGGACTGGCTGAAAAAAAACGAATGTCCTAGAACAGAAAAGTGCCACTTTGTTCCCTCCTAACAGGGAAGAAAAAGCCCGTATACGACTAGGTGGTGTGAAAAAGTAGTTTTACAGGGATTTCAGGGGTCATGCAAGGATGTATTTGGTAGCAATCGGTAAGCGGTGAAGGGGCGATCTTTTCAGATCTCCTGAAAAGTTGGCTAGAAGGCCTAAGATGGTCGCTTTTTTATAGTCTATCATCGTAGCTGTCAAGTTACGTACTGAAAGAATGGAAGAGTGTAGTATGACGCAATACACGACAAAATCGCAATTATAACATGGCCGTCCTTGTTGTGCCTTAAGAATCCATGCAAGGACTGAATTACCAAGTTAACCCATCTATGTTCAGATCACCCACGAAGATGCCCCAAAAATGAGGTGTACTACAACTGCTCAGGCGAGTGCATGTCAAGGAAGTGCTCTGAACTCGGCTATCCATTGAAATGTGACAAGAAGTGCACACCAGGGTGCGTTTGTAAGGATTACTACAAGAGAAACGATCGTGGCATTTGTATTCCCACAAATGATTGTCCATGTAAGTTATCCCTTTTTTAAACTGTAGTGGTGGCAAACAAGCACACGGCTCACCTTATGGTAAGCAATTACCGTAATCTATGGACGCCTGCAACTTCAGAGTTGTCATATGCTCATTGCCAACCCTTTAATGTAAAGGGGCATTAACTGTTCATTATTTATAATTTAATAGTTATTCATCCTTTTCATTTTGGCACTTGTATTAGGTATATTCTGTGTTAACAAAAGCATACTTTTTCGATCATACGTCTCGATAATCGTTTTAAGAGGTGAAAAAGAGATTATAACTAAGAACGACAGTTTGGCACAATATTTATGTTATCGTATTTTTTATTCTATAGCATGTGGTGGTGATAAAAACGCCCGGTCAGGATGTAGCAACTATTGCGGCCAAAGTTGTTCAGACTACGGTAAACCACCAAGACCTTGCCCACTGTTTTGCATGGTTAATGGCTGCAACTGTAGACCAGGTTATTACTGGGATCCTAACATAAAGAAGTGTGTCAAACCAAAAGATTGCAGTAAGTACATATTATTTTCCTATTTCAAAATTAAGATAAAAATGCAAGGAGGCTCAAATGACGGATTAAGGGTTGCACCACGAAGAAACGATAAACTTTATTTTGCATTAATTGTAACTGCCGAGAACTTCAAAATTTCACTCTATGGACAGCCATAGTAATGTTTAATCATATTACAGTCGGTCTGGAGAATCTGTACTTTGTGTGTTGTAACTTATCTTACGAGCCTGTAAAGTTTTAGCTACAACTAAGTAAAGCAGAATTACGTAGACTCCCATAAGTTATTTTATTCCGAAAATCAGCGCCGTGGCTTGCTATGGCATTACCTAGAAAGAAAGAAAGAAAGAAAATACATTTATTAGCACAAAACAAAGACAGACAAACTTAAAACTTAACTAATGGTAATTAAACTAATTACTATCTAAAGCTGTTGTTTGCGCTAAATGGACCTCACTCAGCTTGATGTCACAGAATGCACCACATGGTACACTCTGCGACGCTGATTTTCAGTGAGGCCCAGAGACGGTGGGGTAGGTGGCACTATACAACTAACTACACTAAACATCGCAGTTATTACTAAATTACAGACGTAAGAAGATACAATTTAAATTAACTCTATAGATACATAAGATAAGATGGATAGATACATAAGTAGAAGTACTCAAGTTAAAAGTAACACAATTTATAAACAGTTTGTGTTTGTGTGTGTGTGTGTGTGTGTGTGTGTGTGTGTGTGTGTGTGTGTGTGTGTGTGTGCGTGTGCGTGTGTGATTGCCTACGTAGTGCATTTTTGTTTATCCAATAGAAACTTTCGGATGCGAATTTTAAAAGTGGACAAAGTTTTCGAGTTACGTACTGGTGGGGGCAGATCATTCCAGCACTTGATGGCAGCAAAGCGGAAGCTGCCACGGAAGGCAGCCGTGTGGTGTTTAGGAATAGTAAGACGTGACGTGCCTTATTGCGCGCCGAGAGAAGTTTAGTTTTTCATGGAGGTAAGAGGGTTCTTCATTTTTTAATACTCCAAACAGTAATGTCGCAAAATGTAGATGTCTTCGCGAACACATGTTCATTAAATCATATTTATTCAAAAACGGACTACTATGAGCTCGACGTGGAACAGGGAAACAAAATCGTGCACATGCGTTTTGTATTCGCTGTAGTGCTTTCCTAGTTCGAGATAGTAAACGTCCTCTAAAAACCACTTCAGCATAATTTAGTTTTGAAAGAACAAGGGTATCACACAACTTGATACGCATATCAACAGACAGAGACTCGCGGATTCTATATAACACTTTCAGGCGATAGAAGCAGTTACGCATAGTTTCAGAAATATGCTTTTCAAATCTTAAACAATCGTCAAATACAAGACCCAAGTTGCGACCTATATCTTTTTCATCGTCTATTACTTAGGTTCATTTTCCTTTGTTGTGTAGAGATAGAATAGTAGATGGACAATAGAGAGATCTCTCACGGACCGAAGTCCAATGAGAGTTGGTTGGAAACTTGTATATATTGCAACTGACATTTGAAACTTCGTTAGCGCGATTTAGGTCTTGTATGGGCGCTTGGTACAAGTTGCACTCATAGTATGGAAGTTGACAGTGCGGTGCAACTAGGTCGCCATCTGTTGAATTTGTGGCGCGACACTAGGAAAGACAGCTTGGCAGAGGAGACGCCCCATCAGCCCCCCTCTGAGCGGAGAGGTCAGCGACGACGTATGAGGAGTGCAGCTAATAAGCCAGTGCTGAGAGCCGCGGGGCGAGCGGAGATGCTCAGAGCCAGGGGGCGAGCAGAGAGAGAGAGAGAGTGCGACGACTAGGAGAGGAGAGGAGAGTGAGATAGTCGAGGCGCTAGTAGAGGAGTGGAGGTACCAGAGCATGGATATGTACAGGATATTTACAAGATATGTATGTACAAGGTATGTACAAAATATTTACAAAGCATGCAGAGGGTGGTACACTCGGAGAGGCTGGCTTGCTGCGGAGGCTGCGTCGGGATCTTGAAAAGTCTTCAAAGGCTGCGTTTGCTGTCCAGTGTTGGAGGTCACCAATGTGGATAAAGAATGGTAGAGGAGCAAATGAGAGATCTCTCACGGACCGAAGTCCAATGAGAGTTGGTTGGAAACTTGTATATATTGCAACTGACATTTGAAACTTCGTTAGCGCGATGTAGGTATTGTATGGGCGCTTGGTACAAGTTACACTCGTAGTATGGAAGTTGACAGTGCGGTGCAACTAGGTCGCCATCTGTTGGATTTGTGGCGCGACACTATAGGAAAGACAGCTTGGCAGAGGAGACGCCACAGTTGATTGATTAGTGTGAGTGGTATGACGGATTAAATGTATTTTCTTTCTTTCTAATTGGTGGATTAATTTTGGAAGAAAGAGAGGGAGGCCTTTGGGCAGCAGTGGGACACTACAGGCTAATAAATAATATAAATAATAATAATTTGACCCAATAAATGGATACTAATAATGGTACTCTGCTGGTTTTTATTATTCTAAATTATATAGCGATTTTTAAAGCTCTTAATATTTTAGCACCAACTTGTAAAGCAAACGAAGAATACAACTCTTGCACCAACGGTGGCTGTAATGCTCGAAACTGCAGCCAGCTCGGAAAACCGGTGCCCTGCGTAAAGATCGACCCCAAATATTGCATCAAGGGATGCGTCTGTGTCAAGGGCTACTTAAGGGACAAATACGGAAAGTGTGTGCCGAAAGACCAATGCAATAGTAAGTATATTTATTTTTAATTGTAAATGGAAAATCCTAACTGCAAACCTGGCTGCAGATGCATGAATGGAGAAGTACGAAACGATGCCGGGAAATATGTTCCCAAAGATAAATGCCGTAGGAATCTTCCCATATTTGTATAAATACTTTTTTTAATTAAACTCTTTTTTTATTCAAAATAATTTTACTTTTTTTACTTACGGGTATACTTGGCTACCGCAGCTTGTGGAGACAACCATTTTCAACAAAATTTACCATTTTCTAAATATTATCGTTATTGTAGCACCCAAATGCCCGGCGAACGAAGAATACAACACTTGCACCAACGGCGGCTGTGATGCTCGCAACTGCAGCCAGCTCGGAAAACCGGTGCCCTGCGTAAAGATCGACCCCAAATATTGCATCAAGGGATGCGTCTGTGTCAAGGGCTACTTAAGGAACAAATACGGAAAGTGTGTGCCGAAAGATCAATGCAATAGTAAGTATATTTATTTTAAATTGTAAATGGAAAATCCTAACTGCAAACCTGGCTGCAGATGCATGAATAGAGAAGTACGAAACGATGCCGGGAAATATGTTCCCAAAGATAAATGCCTTAGGAATCTTCCCATATTTTTATAAATACTTTTTTTAATTAAACTCTTTTTTTATTCAAAATAATTTTACTTTTTTTACTTACGGGTATACTTGGCTACCGCAGCTTGTGAAGACAACCATTTTCAACAAAATTTACCATTTTCTAAATATTATCGTTATTGTAGCACCCAAATGCCCGGTGAACGAAGAATACAACACTTGCACCAACGGCGGCTGTGATGCTCGCAACTGCAGCCAGCTCGGAAAACCGGTGCCCTGCGTAAAGATCGACCCCAAATATTGCATCAAGGGATGCGTCTGTGTCAAGGGCTACTTAAGGAACAAATACGGAAAGTGTGTGCCGAAAGATCAATGCAATAGTAAGTATATTTATTTTAAATTGTAAATGGAAAATCCTAACTGCAAACCAGCCTGCAGATGCATGAATTTTGAGAAGTACGAAACGACGACGGAAAATATTACCCTAAATATAAATGCCGTAAGAACCTTCCCATATTTGCATAAATTATTTTTTATTTATTCATTTAAAATAATTTAACTCACCTTAATTACGCGTTTACTTGGCTACCGCAATTTGTGAAGGCAACCATTTTCAATTAACTTTACCATTTGCTCAATATTGACGTTATTGTAGCACCCAAATGCCCGGCGAATGAAGAATACAACACTTGCACCAACGGCGGCTGTGATGCTCGAAACTGCAGCCAGATTGGCAAACCGGTACCCTGCATACGGATCGACCCCAAATATTGCATCAAGGGATGCGTTTGCAAAAAGGGCTACTTAAGGAACAAATACGGAAAGTGTGTGCCGAAGGACCAATGCAATAGTGAGTATATATTATAATATATTTTTATTTGTAAATAATAAATGAAAATAATAAATCGCCACCGCAAAATCGACACCATATTTTTGACACCAAAGATATGTCAAGTCATTACTAAATATTATCATTGCTTAATATATATAGATAGGAGTAGAAAACACCGAAGCTCTAAATAGAGAACAATGGAAAAGGCAGAAAAAGGAGAGCCGACCCCAGATAATGGGATAAGGCTTAGGAAAAGAAGAAAAGACTAAATATACTCACCAAATGCACTCTAGCTCTTGTTTTGCTTCATCAATGCTCTGGAATTGCCAAGTGTGTACTTTTACCCATACTAACTAACTATTATCCACAGACTATCTGCAATGCCCTAAAAATGAAGAATACTTCAACTGCAGTAGTTGCAAAATAAGTAAATGCTCGGAATTAGGTTACCCATTGAATTGTGAAGAGTGTAAACCTGGATGCATTTGTAAGGGCGGCTTATTGCGGGCTGATGATGGGAAATGCATCCCATCAGATGATTGTCCATGTAAGTAACTAGTTGAATATACAAGCATAAAAAAGACAAGAAGGATATAAAGGATAATCTTTATTCATAAAATTTGGCACATTACACCTCTGATCTGAGAATAAGTTATCGACAAAACCCAGCTGGACTTGTTTTTTCAAAACATTTATACGAGTATCACATTTATATAATTTTAGGGAATAAAATCTCAAAAATACCATCTCCCCGACTATAGTCCAGTTCACCCAGCTATGGATGAAGAATGTTCTCATAATAATGAACGATATGATAGAAGCACAAGACAAGTCTTTGTAGCTCAGTTAGCAGATCCTACCGAATGTTGATGGCGTTCTAGAATTGCCACTTTCAGTCTCATTCAGTCAAGATTATATTTAAAAAATTAAAAGGTACTGTAACAAAAGAAGACTCCCACCACCAGAACAGCGATACCACCAGCGCCCTCCAGCGACGAGCGGTGAACCAATAGTACCCCAACTCCCAGAAGATGTCGCTAGCAAAGCTCCATAGTAATCGTAAATCGCGGTGTTAAGATTTTTCCTGGTTTGGTTAGGTCTGCCGACTGATATTTGTTTTGGATCGAATCTTAGGGAAAGAAGGTATAGCCCCCTGTATCTCTTGTGGAACTACGCGATATGTTATCGTCTTCCCTCTTGCATACGCTCCCGTACCTCCCTTCTTACCAGCTGAGGAACACGTCTTCTCGCGATCACTGTATTAAACTCCGGAAGTAATACAATTTCTTGGCATTCATCCCGATTTTCCCTTCACCCCCGCGCGTACCCCCGCTACAGTACCAATTTCATTACCTTTTTTCCTTATTTTACAGCATGTGGTGGCATTAAAAATGCCCAACAAGGTTGCGGCAGTTATTGCAATCAGATGTGTTCAGATGTTGGTAAACCACCCAGACCTTGTCCAATTGGCTGCATATTCAATGGCTGCAAATGTAGGGCTGGTTACTTCTTGGACCCCAATAAAAAACAATGCGTCAAGCCAGAGGATTGCAGTAAGTTTTCGCATGTCTATTTTAAGAAAAAAGTGAGGTAAAATATAACTGAGATTGAATATAAGTAAGCGTTTCTCAAGGTGCGCCAAATTTTTATGAATTTCGTAGCTAGCGAACCATGATACTAATTTATAATTTTTTTGTTTTCATTGCGTATCTATAAAAATTTTTTTTAGATAAATAAAACATAATATGTACATGTGACCAATTGAAGTTCGTTCTTTAATTTAAAATAAAATCACCATTTTAAGTCAAATCTAAAATTAGCAAATGATAATAACTAAGAATTAACAATTCTACTTATGGCAGCGGCTTATACTTCTTATAATTAATATTGCAGTAACAATTGTCATTGGCAAATGCAGTAAAACCCAGCGTTATTAGCATTAACACGTTTAATTTTGCAGATTAAGTAGATTATTTAAAATTAGCAATTTGGTCCTTCGAGCCGGATAGAATGTAATTAAGAACAATAATCAGATTATTTAAAATTAGCACTTCACATAAAAATGACGATAATGATATAGATATAAAGATATTTAACATTCAATAATTTCCTTAGCATCGTAGACCCGGATAGAATGTAATTAAGAATAATAATCAGATTATTTAAAATTTGCACTTCACATAAAAATGACGATAATGATATAGATATAAAGATATTTAACATTCAATAATTTCCTTAGTATCGTAGACCCGGATAGAATGTAATTAAGAATAATAATCAGATAATTTAAAATTAGCACTTCACATAAATATGACGATAATGATATAGATATAAAGATATTTAACATTCAATAATTACCTTAGTATCGTAGACGTCTACTTTCCGCACGAAAGGAAAATAAAACGAGGGAGTACTAGCAAAACTAGTAAGTACAAATAAAGACTCGGCTGGTAATTTGGCTGCGGGGAAAGTAATGGATTAATGAGGCGAGTGGTATGGATGGTGACAGGTGATTCGCAGGATGAGAGTAGCTTAAATTCAAGAGCCAGGTCTTTGTACGCCCGTCAAATGAGGCAATTAGAATTTTGGGGATTTAGGGTTAATATAAAAATGCGGATCGCAGATATGTAAGAATGGTAACAACAATATAGAACTAAAGCACGGCAAATAAAATGCGAAGTCCCTAATTAAACTCTAGAACACTTCACGGAGCGACACGCCGCTTTCACCTGGTGAACCACGCGATATGCGGGCTCAAGTCCTTCGGAGGTGACTGGCGGCCGTATCCTAGAGCGACACTCCGGTTTCACCTGGTGAGCCACGCGAAATGCGGGCTCGAGTCCTTTAGAGGCGACTGGCGGCCGTATTCCAGGGCGATACGCCGGTTTCAACTGGTGAGCCAAGCGAAATGCGGGCTCAAGTCCTTTAGAAGCGGCTGGCGGCTGTATCCCAACCGCGACAGGCGATATCCAATATCTGCGTTGGACAGTATCGCGGGTCCGGCCGCAAACGCTTGACGCCCCTCCGACGCGGTACACGCACGCACTTGGCGTTGGATATCACAAAATACTAATTCCAATCACGCCCATAAAATGATGGGAAGGGATGTCGAAAATGGATTATGACAACTGCACAGCTCGAGGTTCACAATCTATCTATCTTCTCGACTAAATCAAAAACTATTCCAAACTCCTACAATATTTGAATTTAAAATTGATGCGAATATCCTCTTTTCTGAGTCGTCAGCTTCTTTCAAAATAAAAAAGGACACATGATATGGTGATCATATTTTGATATCGGCACCACCTATCTATAAGTAGACGAACCACGATCTAATCTACCCTGACTCGCGCAACTTGGCCGGTAAACTAATCGCGCGGATAGTCCCAAGGGACGCCGCGACATGTAGCTGGCGTTCTTTCGGCATGCTACACAAGGCATCTCGTTAAAATGTATTTAGTATTGTAATATAGATGCCTAACGGAGCCTCCATGGTCTTAAACACAAAGGCTCCTAAATAATTCTGTTAAAATATAACACAACCACTTCAAACTTTGTACAATATTAAAAAAAAAACATTGAATTATATTATTTAAGTACGTAATGAACTCCTCAGGAGTTGTTGTTGTTGTTGAGTCGAATATTGTTGTGAATGAAATATTTATCTTGTTTATCACCTTACATTATACATGTTTCCAAGAAATATCGTTCCACCATTTTCTAAAGTAATAAATGTGCAGTCAATAAGTAGTTAATTTGAACAGCTGTTTATAAATTAATATTTAATTAGGCGGCAACATCACATTCATTATCAAGTTAATTATCTAGCGATACAATGAGTTTAATGTTTTGAATAGTGAAAAAACATAATGTTATGCTATTTTTTAGCGAAGCCCTGCGGTACCAACGAAGTATACAGCTCTTGTACTAATGGATACTGCGGTCGCAGAAACTGCAGTGAGCTCGGAGGACCGATATTATGTGTCGACCCACCTCCAGGAGGCTGCATCGGAGGCTGCGTGTGCGCCGATGGTTACCTAAGGCAATATAATGGAACGTGCGTTCCTGAAAAGGACTGTGGTTAGTATTCAGTTAAAGGTTTTTGTAATGTTGGCTACAAGCGTTTCACATCCGCTCATAGCTTTAGGGGTTACCATAGCTCATAGAGGCTTGCAATTGTAGCAAGCCTCTATGAGCTATGGTAACCCCTTTTGAGACAGATTGGATACTTGTTTGCCAATTTCGTGGTACAAAAAGGATTGCAGTACATTGTTAGTTTTTATTATGGGTTAGACCTATTTGAGTTAGAATAGCTACCAATTAAGTCCTACCAAATCAAACCCGTGGTCGTCATAAACCTCGGGGGCTAAGGCGGATAACCTGGACGTCTTTGATAGGGATGATGGAAGCCAAGTCAAAACGGGGATACGTAGTAGAAGACGGGGGACATAATTTGCGTAGCAGTGTAAGCTCATAATAGTAAGAGAGCTAGTTCGATAAGTGTCCTAGGTGAGATATATATAATTAGACGCGTTTTTAATGGGGAACACGAAATGCTATGGTGGCGTCTTTTATTTATTTTTTTTATAATAAAAAAATCCGGTTTCTAGTACGATAAGTCTCCTAGATTTCCTTTGTTCTTTGAAGAAGGGGAGGGGTAGGGCTACATGATAATACGGTGCTGCAAGCCCCCGTGCGTGGCCTTGTCAGTGGCAGCAGCATCAAACAACCCCTCCCCTGCTTCGAGGAACAATAGAAATCTAGGAGACTTATCGTATTAGAAACCGGATTTTTTAATCATTTAAAAAAAAAAAATACGCCACCACTTTTTTGCATTGCAGCATCAGTTTTTCTTGTTCGCCCATTAAATACGCGTCTAATTATATATATCTGATCTAGGAGACTTATCGAACTAGGTTCAGTGTCATGGGCTCTCTTACTATAAATATAAATAATGAAAAAAATTGGCACCTAATTCAAAACTAACAAAAGGGCGACTATATGGCAACCGCATACTTACCTTCCATGGTATTTTTAAATATACAATGTGTTCCGACAGCTAGTTAATAGTAGTAGATATTTATCAACAAATCAGTTCAATGCCTTTTTCTCAACCGTTTTTAAACCGTACCCCATGCCTACATGGGGTTATGCCTACATAATTTCCCATAGGAAATTTACCAAGTGCGGCCGAAATTGGCGCCGTAAAACTTTAAAGAGGTGCAGTTTAAAAATGGTTTAAAAAACAATCGGCATAGAGTTGATTAAAAAAAAATCATCGTTCACGGCTCCACGTATGTATGTATATCTAGCCCGTCCAAACAGAATTGTATATATATAACAACTGCTCTTATGTATGTCAATGTTACTTCGTCTTATAACTGATACTAATTTCGGTGGTGCAGGATGTAACGGTGACCCACACGCCAAGCCAGGATGTGGGTACCATTGCGGAAACACATGTGGGACCTACAAGATTAAACACCCGTACTGTCCCCGCATACCGTGTAAACGTGATGGCTGCGAATGCATAAAGGGTTATGTGTACGACACGAATGAGAAGGAATGCGTCTTACCAGAGGACTGCAGTAAGTAGGACTAAGAATTGGCCACATCAGATATGACACAATAATGAGAGCAACAAATCCCATCTGGTTAGATTGCTATACTACCCTTTTAGCTAGATCCGAGCATTTTTACATAAGCACATTACATAAGCAAAACTTACAAGTAATCTGGCCTTACGCTTCCGTCACAAAACTCACATTTATGTATAACAAGCTTACTAAGTTTATTTACATTTGAACAATATCGTGAATTGAACATTTATATTCTTATCGTTTTATTTGTTACACTAAATCAATGTTAAATGCTATGTCAGTTAAGTACACGTCTAAGCTATTATAAAAATCGGTTTTTTAGCAAGTTGAAAGTTTTACTCTAAACTAAGAATGTTTCGCAAATGTTTCGAAAGATTAATGTTTCGCCTAAAAAAACTTTTATTTCAGCACCTATATGCGGACCTCACGAAAAATACAGCTCCTGCACCAACGGAGGATGTGGCCGCAGAAACTGCAGTCAAATTGGAAAGCCAGTATTATGCATAGACCCGATCCCTAGCGCTTGCATTAAGGGGTGCATCTGCGCCGATGGTTATCTCCGCGATTATAACGGAAAATGCGTTCCGGAAAAAGAATGTCCAAGTAAGTGATTTAAAGTATGCTTATTAAATTTAACCTTTATTAATACTCTAGCAATGTCGAAGTTAGTCTTAATATTTGTTTTTTGTGAGTTGTTTTAGTCTTACACTCGAACCTTAAACCTTTTGATACTTGACACGGAAAGAACATGTCTAGTCACTTTTTTTGTAAATTGAGATTTTTATGTCAAACTGTAGAGCTTGAAATTAACTATTATTAACAACTTATTTTTCAACTGTAAATTTTAACGTAAGTCCACTTATTAACTCGTAAAAACCATCTCGTAAAATAGTATGATTATTTGAATCGTTCCAAACTTTAAAAGCGCTATAACTCAAAATGTTGTCAAAGTGACTAGACATGTTCTTTCCGTGTACTCTTCACTTATACAATTCTTAACAAAGGTGTTTTTTAGGGTTCCGTACCTCGAATGGAAAAAACGGAACCCTTATAGGATCATTTTGTTGTCCATCCGTCCGTCAAGACCCTTTTTCTCAGGGACACGTGAAAATATCAAGCTGAAATTTATAACAAATACTCAGGTCTACTGTCCCTTGGAGCTGTGAAAAAAATCAATCTTCTAAGCCAACGCAATCAAAAGATACAGCCGTTTATGCCGCAAATTTCCGCAAATATTTGAAACTCACAAGGGAATCAAAACCTACAGGGTACTTCCCGTGAACTCAGAATCTTAATATACTAAATCCTATAAAGGAAAAATTGCGAAAAACGTAAAGTTTTAGTTACATCATATAATAAAAATATTTTTAATAATTTTAAAGTTACTACCTCTATATACCTACACGTTTGTACGGAACCCTCGGTGCGCGTGTTAGACTCGCACTTGACCGGTTTTATTTTCTTAATTGTCTCGATCGATTTTTTTAATACCTACGCTAGCAACTGTGTCAACGGTACAAGCTCATAGAATGCATTACGTCATAATCAGATTCATTCGATTGAATGAAAGATAATTATCATTTTCATTACATTTTAGCCAAATGCGGGAAAAACGAAGTATACGACAAGTGTCCAAACCCTTGCCCGCCCAAATACTGCAACGTCGATGAATCAGTCATCAGATGCAAGGCGCCACCGAAGCCTGGGGACCCTGAATGCAAGCCAGGGTGCCGGTGCGCTGACAATTATTACAGGAATGCAACAGGAAGTTGTGTACTGAAGAAGGATTGCGAAAAACGTAATGTTCTTTGAAAAAATATAACGAATACAGTAAAAGTAGCTAATATACATTAAATATATTATTATTACTATGTATTGTTTATTGTTTATTTATTATAATGTCACTTACAGCTTACACCACGCATGACATACATATATAAATAATAGTTACTTAATACAGATATATAAGTTAATTAATTACAATTACAACAGATTGTCTAATTAGACAACAGATGGATTACAGACATTAGCAACAAATTGTCAGAATTAACATTATTTTAGGCTAGGTACTGATAGTTCTAGATGCCACAATTTGCTCAAGATATCACCCGGCTGTAGCTAAGAATCTCGGTTCTGGTGTTGAGAATAAGTCCAATGAATCGTCTTGGTCCAGTAAATAGTTGATGAGCTTTATGCCCCGGTAGAGAGGTGAGTTGGAGAGAGTTTGTGCTGTTATCTGGGAGATTAAGTAAGGGGAGGTTAGGGCGTAAGTTGTATCTTACAACAGGTGGGACATTTAGAGACATTTGCTCTAACAGATAGCAGTTGTTTACATTCCCTCTTAATAGACGAAGGAAGAAACGCACCAAGGTGATATTCCTTCGAGTTTCTAGAGCCTGGTAGCCTACCATACCTAACACGTATGGGGTCGGATACATATACGAAAAGTAAAAATATATCTTCTGGAACAAGTATCTTTGTACCTTTTGTACCTTTTCAACTATCAGGACATGTTTATCTTCGTAGGGATTCCATACAATTGCATTAAAATCTAGTTTACTTCTCACATAAGAGTAGTATAACAAATCTAGAGTCAGTGTGTTAGTAAAATGCTTGGCCTGGCGCTCAATAAAACCCATACGTTTATAAGCATCTTTACAGGTTTAGAGAACCTGCTGATGGAATGTTAACTGTGGGTCAAACCAAGTACCTAAATACTTTACTATTGTGGCACGCTTTATTTTTTCACCGGCTATGACATAATTATGGTGATATGGTTCCTTCGATCGCGTGCATGTGACTACCGAACATTTTGAAATGTTGAGCGCTAGACTATTCATCATGCCCCAATCACGTACATACCCGGTTTATATCGGCTTGAAGAATAGCGGTATCATGTAAACTGTTTACTGGATAAGCTAATTTGATATCGTCGGCAGATAGAAGACAGAAGGAATGGGTAATTTGTACCGGCAGATCATTTATTAAAATTAAAAATAACAAAGGCCCAAGATTGCTCCCCTGTCCTATGCCTGAAGTTACCTGGTAGTATTTTGATTTGTACCCTTGATACTGAACAAACTGCATTATTGCATATTTTAAAATATAATCAAGATTAAGACTTTTGGTATTGTATTGTATAATAATAATTATGCGCCTTATGTTGCATGATACTTTAAAACTACGTATAATAATAGTACATATCGTAAAAAGATTACTACCTATATTACCTACTAATACGGGATAATATTACGGGATCCCGATGTCGTAGGGTAGGGTTGCGTAATACATTGCAGCCATAAAGTGTTTAAAATAAAAGCATTACTTACAAATTATCATAATTATCTACAGCTATCAACAGACATGCATGTCAAAATGTTCTGGAAACAAGCATTATTTCTGATAATTTTAGCAACTGCCCCCGTAGCAACCTATTTTGCGATCTGTATCGTAGTAGATACATTTTTCAATCCTTATTACATGCATTTTTAATTTACTTACAGCACTGCCATGTCCCAAAAATGAAAGATACAATCCATGTCCTATGAACTGCCCACCTCAAGAATGTGGTGTTGACCCAGCTTTGATCCTGTGCCTGCCCAATCCAGAGTATGGTGATCCTAACTGCAAACCTGGCTGCGTATGCCAGGATGGGGAAGTACGGAATGAAGCCAGAAAATGTGTCCCCAAGGATAAATGCCGTAAGAACCTTGTAATTTCTTGCTAAAATCTCGATATTTTGAATGCGATACAGAATAAAAAAAATTATACCACGACGATGGCAAACAAGCATACGGCCCGCCTGATGGTAAGCAGCTACCGTAACCTATGGACGCCTAAGGAGTCACATACGCGTTGCCGACCCCTTACAAAAAGGAGGATTCACTGTGTTGACAGCTAAAGGAACAAGAATCCTGACACACTGTCAACACACTGGGTCCTCTTTGAGCTCTTTGGCAACCTTACTCACCAGCAGGAATACAACACTATGAGTAGGTTCTAGTGCTATTTGTGGTTTTCTGTAAGGTGAAGGCACATCCCCAGTCGGGCTCTGCTCCAGATTTGAGCGAGATGACATTTGCTGAACGTGCCCTACCACACTTAGCGAGATGCCATTCGCAATACCCATACCTCTATTTTTGGTGTAGTTTAAGGACATACCCAAGTCCGGACGTAGTTTAAGGACATACCCCGGGTCCAAAAATACGGGATTATAAGCCTGTCGTGTTCCACTTTTGGGCAAAGGCATCACTAGTTTCCCGCTATCGCTGACAAGGTCTTTCGGATTCTATTTATTTGGCTACATTTACCGGGCTTTGCTTGATTATAGTTTAATTTGTAAATACTATTTATTTTAGGTATTCGTACTAACAACAATGATCCAAGCTGGGCTCTAAATAAATGAAATTTAAAATTTTATTTGCTTGTATAGGCTACTGAACTCTTCCTACGAAGTATCTGAAAAAGGAGCTTCCATCACCATCAGGACTTTTCAGCTACGTTTTATACCATTTTAAGAAGCAGATCTTGCAGAATTAATTGGCTGATGGTTCAACATGTGCCGAAAATCTTGGGTCGACTATTTGCAATGTTTTCAAGTAGTGTTGTTAGAAGCCTAGTCTTGAAGACTTTTGAACCTTATAGACTCGCAAACCTTGATGGTTCAAGCTTTGAAGACTCGAGCGTTAAAGGTTTGAGCTCAAAAACGGTTCAGAACCTTAACGACGCAAGCTTTTTATGAGCTCTTAAGAGTAAGTCTTTAAGACTCGGGCTTCATAGAGAGCTCAAGCGTTAAGAACTCGGGCCTATTGAAAGTTCAAGCCCCCCGAACCTCGAAGGCCTGAGTCAAGCGTTAATAGCTCAAACTATGAGCGCTCTATGCATTGAGTATTATCACAGCCTAGCTATCTGTACAGAAAGTCGTCTAACTTCATAGAACCTACCACATAATACAACCTACTCATTTCATGTCTCGACCGAAGGCTCAGGGTTGTCAAATAATTTGTCAAAGTTATTTTATTTATTCATGTGATTTCACATTAAAAGAATCATTTTTATCCAGAATATATATATATTTTTATTATATTATATTTTATTATAATGTATTAATTTCAAAACTTGGACGCCATCTTATTTTTTTACTTATCTTTGATTACTTTGGAAATAGAAATCTGAGGAAATGATTTGATATTCAATAATATATGAAAAATAGCAAATAATTAATATATGTTATTGATCTATGTAATTTGTTTAAAGCTTTTAAGGTTTTTAAGTACTCCGAACCTTATAGACTTAAACCTTCAAAACTTAGGAGGCTTTAAAGCTTGAGGCCTAAAGACTTGAGGTTTCTTCGCTCGTAAGCAGCAACACGAACTTTTTGATTTGAGGCTTATACGCTCGAGGCTTTAAGGTTTGAGGCTTATAGACTCGGCAGTCGCGACTCGCGACTCCAGTCTTGTAGTTTACGCCTCGAAGCTTAAATTCACAACACTATTTTCAAGTCAAAGGGACATAATTGACGGTGTTTAATAGACTATTTCTAAATGTTTTTTTTATGGCATAACACCTTATTGACAACCGACAATGATGTACCATTGATTTAAAAATGTCACATTTTTAGTTCATAAGCTTCGGGTTGTTCGTTAAAAATAAATGTAGTGAATCTTTTTGTACAACTAACATTTTCTTGTTTATTTTTAAATACGTTTCAATCTTATAGCAAAATGTACGGGAGTGAACGAATACTACGAACCGTGCATTCAGGGCTGCTCCAACCAAACTTGCGGTAGCATCGGCAAAGTGTACCATTGTCCATTACAAAAACGATGCAATAGCGGTTGCAGGTGCAAACCCGGCTACTACAGGAAGGATGTTGGGTCGCCTTGCAGTCTAACAGAGGAAGAGTGCAGTATGTTTTATTGTTGATACCCCCCATTTTATATCACTCCACTTTGAAGCCACCATAATCTGAGCCTTGTGGTAATAAAGCCGGCCAAGTGCGTGTGGGACCACGCATAACCGAGGGTTCCGCACCTACTAACGAAAAACTAATAACAAAAGGTCGTATTTGCCTAAAAAAAACGGCTTAACTGATAATGTTCTAAATATTTTTATTGAAATGATATAAAATTATGTACCTTCTCAAACTTTTCATATTTTTTGGATCTCCGGTTCAACCCCTGGGGACACATTTTTTTAGACTTTCGAGGTGATTATTTCTAAAAAATATATTCACTAAATCAAAAAATGTTACCATTTGCTCCATATTCTCGTTATTGTAGCACCCAAATGCCCGGCGAACGAAGAATACAACACTTGCACCAACGGCGGCTGTGATGCTCGAAACTGCAGCCAGTTCGGAAAAGCGGTGCCCTGCGTAAAGATCGACCCCAAATATTGCATCAAGGGATGCGTGTGCAAAAAGGGCTACTTAAGGAACAAATACGGAAAGTGTGTGCCGAAAGACCAATGCAATAGTGAGTATATATAATATTATATTTTATTTTTATTTGAAAATAGTAAATGAAAATAATAAATCGCCACCGGAAAATCGACACCATATTTTTGTCACCAAGATAATATATGTCTAGTCTTTACTTAATATATACAGAGAGGAGTAGAAAACACCGTATCTCTAAATAGAGAACAATGGAAAAGGCAGAAAAATGAGAGCCGACCTCAGATTATGGGATAAGGCTCAGGAAAAGAAGAAGAGACTAAATATACTCACCAACAGCGCTCTAGCTCAGTGTTGGCCGAACGTTAGTGTAATTGAAAATTAAAAATTAAACATTGAAACACATTAGTTAAAATGGAACTCTAATAGTTTAATGCAAATTGATTTCGATTATAATTAAAATTAATTGTAACTAATGTGTTAATCCTTTGAGAATAACTAATAATTGAAGATTAATTTTTAGTCTGTCTCAAAAATTAAACCCATTAATATAATTTTTAGTGTGGATTGAATAGATAATTGACATTAATAATTTACCTAACTAAACGGGGATTTAGGTAAAGCTACGTGGTTTTGATTTTTGTTTCGATTCTGACCTCGGGGGCTTGTATTAATGAGCAATGGGAACGTATCCTAAGATGGAGGTCATGCTGGACCCTGGGAATCCCTACTGGATCTCGGGTTTGGCGCATCATAGACTCATGCTGTTTGGGCTCATTCGACTAGTACTGATGAGCAGTTGGTACCGATATCAAAATCTGGAGCTCATGCTGGACCCTGGGGATCCCTACTGGATCTCGGGTTTCGCGCACCATAGACTCAAGGTGTTTGGGCTCATTCGACTTGTACTGATGAGCAGGTGGTACCGGTATCAAAATCTGGAGCTCATGCTGGACCCTGGGGATCCCTACTGGATCTCGGGTTTGGCGCATCATAATTTCATGCTGTTTGGGCTCATATGACTTGTACTGATGAGCAGTTGGTACCGGTATCATAACCAGGAGCTCATGCTGGACCCTAGGGATCCCTTCTTGATCTCCTTGTTCTTTCAAAACTAAATTATGCTGATGTGATATTGTCTTCGGTTGCCGAGATAGTTATTCATGAAATAAAACAATTAAAAACGGATTTATCGCGTGTAAAATAATTATTTATTATTACAAAACAAATTATTTTTTATTATTATAAATTTTTTTTTTGGTGGACAGTGTGGACACTAATAATAATTTAAAACTAATATAAAAAAAAAAAATTAATAATAATAAAAATAATTTGTTTTGTAATAATTTTTTTTTTTTATAAAGGCCCCTCTGGCATGTGCAAAGACGAAATTTGTTTAATATTTAATATAGGGGTAGGTTTGCATATTGTGATAGTTTTTGAACGGAGGTAATTGTATATTTTTCTCAGTCGACCCGTTGACCACGAACGCTGTAAAGTGTTCGAAACGTCGGGATATGCTGATGTGGTTTTTGGAGGACGTTTACTATCTGGAACTAGGAAAGCTCTGCAGCGAATACAAAACGCATGTGCACGATTTTGTTTTACTGTTCCACGTCGAGGTCATATTAGTCCATTTTTGAATAAATATGATTTAATGAACATGAGTTCGCGAAGACATCTACATTTTGCGACATTACTGTTTGGAGTGTTAAAAAATGAAGAACCCTCTTACCTCCATGAAAAACTAAACTTCTCTCGGCGCGAAATAAAGCACGCGTCACGTCTTAAAATTCCTAAACACCACACGGCTTCCGTGGCAGCTTCCGCTTTGCTGTCACCAAGTGCTGGAATGATCTGCCCCCACCAGTACGTAACTCGAAAACTTTGTCCACCTTTAAAATTCGCATCCGAAAGTGTCTATTGGATAAACAAAAATGCACTACGTAGGCAATCACACACACACACACACACACACACACACACACACACACACACACACACACACACACACACACACACACACACACACACACACACAAACACAAACTGTTTATAAATTGTGTTACTTTTAACTTGAGTACTTACCTACTTATGTATCTATCCATCTTATCTTATGTATCTATAGAGTTAATTTAAATTGTATCTATCACCTACCTACTGGTTTGGTCCAGTAATAACTGCGATGTTAGTGTAGTTAGTTGTATAGTGCCACCTACCCCACCGTCTCTGGGCCTCACTGAAAATCAGCGTCGCAGAGTGTACCATGTGGTGCATTCTGTGACATCAAGCTTAGTGACGTCCATTTAGCGCAAACGACAGCTTTAGATAGTAATTAGTGTAGTTACCATTAGTTAGTTTTAAGTTTTTCTGTCCTTGTTTTGTGCTAATAAATGTCTTTTCTTTCTTTCTTTCTTTCTTTCTTTCAGTACCTGTCGAATGAGCTCAAACAGAATGGGTCTTTGATGCGCCAAACCCGAGATCCAATAGGGATCCCCAGGGTCCAGCATGAGCTCCATCTTGTGATATTGGTCCTAACTTCCAAACCCGAGATGCAGTTTTAAAATTAATTATTAGTACAAGACAGGATTAATTTAGTTACACTAAAGGTTAATCTAATTAAGTGTTAATCTTACTGAATTTTCAAGATGTTAGTGTAACTAATAGGTTAATTCTTATTGACGGTTAGTGTAATTAACGTCGTCACGAAATCAATGCGAACTAATGTTAGCAAAAATTAATGCTTAGTGTAATTGATTAGTTACGGAATTAATCTTCAATCGTATTGATCAATTTTGAATTCTAATTGAAATTAACGGCCAACACTGCTCTACCTCTTGTTTTGCTTCAGCAATGCTCTGAAATTTCCAAGTTTGTACTATTACCCATACTAACTAACTATTATCCACAGACTATCCACAATGCCCTAAAAATGAAGAATACTTCAACTGCAGTAGTTGCAAAATAAGTAAATGCTCGGAATTAGGTTACCCTTTGAACTGTGAAAAGTGTAAGCCTGGATGCATCTGTAAGGGCGGCTTACTGCGGGCTGATGATGGAAAATGCATCCCATCAGATGATTGTCCATGTAAGTAACTAGTTGAATATACAAGTATTATAAGTAAAAGACAACAAGGATCTTTAATAGGGAGGGTAAATGAAATTCTTCAAATTCGGCACATTACGCTTCTGACCTGAGAATAAGCTGACCAACAAAAACTTGATTGAACTTGTTTTTCGAAACAGTAATATATAGTCATGGAATCTCAAAAATATCATCTTCCCAACTATTGTCCAATTCACTCAGCTATGGTTCAAGAATGTTCTCATAATAATGAACAATATGGTAGAATCATAAGTCTTTGTAGCTCAGTTAGCAGATCCTACCGAATGCTGCTGGTGTAATGTTCTAGAATTGCGATTTTCAGTCTTGCGCGAGACGATATTAAAAAAAAAACTATTTTTCTTTTTTTACAGCATGTGGTGGCATTAAAAATGCCCAACAAGGTTGCGGCAGTTATTGCAATCAGATGTGTTCAGATGTTGGTAAACCACCGAGACCCTGTCCACTTGGCTGCATATTCAATGGCTGCAAATGTAGGGATGGTTACTTCTTGGACCGCAATAAAAAACAATGTGTCAAGCCAGAGGATTGCAGTGAGTATTTGTGAGCATGTCTTTTTTAAGAGATAAGTGGGATTAAAGATAACTGAGATTGAATATAAGTAAGCTTTTCTCAAGGTACACCAAATTTTTATGAATTTCATAGCCCGCGAACTCCGACCTAATACATTTGTAAAATTTTTGTTTTCAATCAATCTATTAATAATTTTATTAATATTTTTAGAAAAATAAAACATAATATGTACACGTTACAAGTAACAAAGTTAAAATATAAGGAAATATGTCCTAAAACTATTTAAAAACTAGCTACAAAATTAAAGCTAAAAACTACTTACAAAATTAATACTAAAAGAAAACTGAGAATTTAGGTAAGGTCACCGAGGTCCGAAACCTGGGGAAGGGTTCCCATGAGGCTGGCTGCGTTCCCCCTCTGGATCGCTATGCCAATCCTATGGGCGAGTAACGAGCCAGCCCTACGGTCCCCGGTGACCTCAAACAGTTTTTTCGACAGCTGCCTGATTAGTCTGTGGGCGCCTGGGCACCACGGTCCTAAAGTTTCAACGGCAAATGCCGCAAATATATTCTGGTCTGTCGGACCAATATATTTGCGGCACTTTGCCACCTCAGCCGCTGCAGCTGCCCCGCCTGCTCTTATTGAGGTTGTGGTGAGATGGGACGGTGACAGGGTGTCGGCGTCCCAAATAAGGGGCCGCCCCAGTCTCCAGGGCACAAGAGTCATGCCGTCGGGCCTCTTGCCATCATCGCGCGCGAAGCCAGGCGGTTCGAGTATGGCTGACACGTTGGCGCTAACAAAGGCCCGACGGATGATGTCATTGAGGCTGGCGTGGCGGGATAGTCGGCCGGCACTCCTCATGCAAGATAGACCATGGTGTCCCAGGCTGTCCACAGATGTTCCGCAGAGACAGCGATAGGGTGAAACTATGGAGGCCCCCAGGCGCAGTCCGACAGCCAGCCTGAGGGTATTATTATCTAGAAGTGTACCAAAATTAGAGGATGGGAATGCGTGTAGCCAAGAGCCAGACTCTCTTTCCGAAACAGCAAGTAAACGAGCTGTAAAAAGCTGTTTGTTACAAGTTCGTTCTTAAAATTAAAATAGAATTACCATTTTAAATCAAATCTAAAATTAGCAAATAATTGACCTAGAAGTAAGAACTAACAATTCTACATAATAATATGACTGCGGTGAATAACTTCTTATATTTTATAATTAATATTGCAGTTACAACTTTCATTGGCAAGGCACCTCAATAATCTTATCGAAAAAATACATTTGTATTTAGTAATGTAATGTAGATGCCTACAGAGCCTCCATCTTCTTATATCTTCTTCGTTCTCCACAAAGGCTCCTAAATAATTCAGTTGAAATATAAGACAGCCACTTCAACCTTTGTCCAATATTTAAAAAAATGCATTGAATTATTCTTTAAGTTATTATTCTTTAAGGAGAGCCGACCCCAGATAACGGGAAAAGGCTTAGGCAGAAGAAGAAGAAGCATTGATTTATTCTTTAAGTACCTACCGATATCCTCAGGAGTTGTTGTTGTTGATGAGTCAAATATTGTTGTGAATGAAATATTTATCTTGTTTATCACCTTACACTTTATACATGTTTCCAATAAATATCGTTTCACCATTTTCTAAAGTAATAAATGTGCAGTCAATAAGTAGTTAATTTGAACAGCTGTTAATAAATTATTATTTAACTAGGCGGCAACGTCACGTTCATTATCAAGTTAATTATCTAGCGATACAATGAGTTTGATGTTTTGAATAGTGAAAAAAACATAATATTGTTATTTTTTAGCGAAGCCGTGCGGTACCAACGAAGTATACAGCTCTTGTACTAATGGATACTGCGGTCGCAGAAACTGCAGTGAGCTCGGAAGACCGATATTATGTGTCGACCCACCTCCAGGAGGCTGCATCGGAGGGTGCGTGTGCGCCGATGGTTACCTAAGACAATATAATGGAACTTGCGTTCCTGAAAAAGAATGTGGTTAGTATTCGGTTAAAGGTTTTTTTAATGTTGGCTACAAGCGTTCCACATCCTACAGTTTCAGGCCTCTATGGGCTATGGTAACCCCTTTTCAGACAGATTGCATGCTTGTTTGTCACTGACATGGTATAAAAAAAATTAAGTAAATTGTAAGTTTTTATTATGGGTTAGACCTATTGGAGTTAGAATAGCTACCAATTAAGTCCTACCAAATCAAACCCGAGGTTGTCATAAACCTCGGGGGCTAAGGCAGATAACCTGGACGTCTTTGATAGGGATGATGGAAGCCAAGTCAATACGGGGATACGTAGTAGAAGACGAGGGACGTATTTGCCCAGCAGTGAAAGCTCATAAATATAAATAATGAAAAAAATTGGCACCTAATTCAAAATTAACAAAAGGGCGACTATATGGCAACCGCATACTTACCTTCCATGGTATTTTTAAATATACAATGTGTTCCGACAGCTAGTTAATAGTAGTAGATATTTATCAACAAATAACTTCAATGCCTTTTTCTCAACCGTTTTTAAACTGCACCCCATGCCTACATGGGGTTATCCTTACATAATTTCCCATGCGAAATTTACCAAGTGCGGCCGATATTGGCGCCGTAAAACTTTAAAGAGGTGCAGTTCAAAAATGGTTTAAAAAACAATCGGCATAAAGTTGATTAAAAAAAAATCATCGTTCACGGCTCCACATATGTATGTATATCTAGCCCGTCCAAACAGAATTGTATATATATAACAACTGCTCTTAAGCATGTCAACGTCACTTCGTCTTATAACTGATACTAATTTCGGTGGTACAGGATGTAACGGTGACCCACATGCCAAGCCAGGATGTGGGTACCATTGCGGAAACACATGTGGGACCTACAAGATTAAAAACCCGCACTGTCCCCGGATACCGTGTAAACGTGATGGCTGCGAATGCATAAAGGGTTATGTGTACGACACGAATGAGAAGGAATGCGTCTTACCAGAGGACTGCAGTAAGTAGGACTAAGAATTGGCCACGTCTGATATGACAAAATAATGAGAGCAACAAAACCCTTCTGGTTAGATTGCTTTACTATCCTTTTATCTAGATCCGGGCATCTGACAGCTTTTAATGGATGTAGGTCAGAGTTGCAGACTAGCGAAAATTTTTTACTTGGAAAATAATAATACCATTGGTAAAAACTGCCGAAGTTGTTCCACTTATGAAGGACATATATTTATATATTTTAACATTGAATAAAAACACTTTGCGTATTATTAAGGAAACAAAAACAGTAGGTGACAAACTATGAATTACTTATACGTCGTTTGGGACTATTTTTTCCCAGCAGAAACTTTTGACAATGATATAATCTAATTATAGACATAATTTCTGATAATATTGCATTAAAAAGGTATAAAAGTAAGGTAGGTAAGGTATTAAAGTAAGGTTGCCAAAGAGTTCAAAGAGGACCCAGTGTGTTGACGACGAAGGACCATCTTGTTCCTTTAGCCGTCAATACAGTGAATCCTCCATTTTGTAAAGGGTCGGCAAAGCATTATTAGACTTCCACCACTTTACACCTGCCGGATGTCCAGATCTAGAAATAAGTATAGAGTAGCAAACTGATTAGAGGAGTTTCATTACTCTTATTATTATGTCATATCTAACGTAGCTAGTGGCTTTCTGTCTAATAAGGAAATATTATTCTGCATATTATCAAAAATACCGACTTGCTCAGCAAAATAATCTGAATGCCCATCAAATCGATCGTTTTTATGTGAATTTAGATTTGATTGCTGTTCAGGTCCGTAAAATAGTTATGTTTTTTTGTTGTGCCTTTAAGTACTTATGAATACTAGATAAGACCACTAAGGGTAAGGGGAGGGGGCAAGGGCGTTAATACCAAGTTTAACAACGGGCGCCCTGTTCATGTTTCCTACCCGCTCATCCCTCATTTCATTAGTTGTCTTTGTCTAGCCTTCAGAATATTTAGCTTTCGGACTAATAACCAGTTGTAGGGAGTGCGCACTCTATGCTTACTTATTTCTCTATATAGTAAACCCTCCAACGTCGACGATTCTATTATTAGGCCAGAGTTATATTTGTAAAATTTACAGATTTGAGGTACAGTCGCCATCAAATATATCGGAGCAGCCGTGGTACTCAAAAATATCTGAACATGCACTTTATCCCGCCCGTCCGTCCGTTTTTTTTAGTCCGTCTTTTTACAAATATTATGTATACTTTCTGTTGTATTTTTCTTTGTTACTATTATACGGTATACTACTACTACTTTATCGCCTTGAGGCGAATAAATAGAGGCGTTGTTGAGATATTTGTGATCACCTTGGCCGCTCCTATATATCTGATGGCGATTGCACGTAAGCTCGAAAACGAATATCACTTTCTCCTTCTAGCTAATAGCTTCGTCCTTTATTACATAAGCAAAACTTACAAGTAACCTGTCCTTACGCTTCCGTCACAAACTTACAAGTATAACAAGTTTACTAAGTTTATTACGTTTGAACAATATTTTGAATTCAACATTTATATTCTTATCGTTTTATTTGTTACGCTAAATCAATACTATGTCAGTTAAGTACATGTCTAAGCTATTATAAAAAATCAGTTTTATAGCAGGTTGAAAGTTTTACTCTAAACTAAAGATTAATATGTTTCGCCTAAATAAAACCTTTATTTCAGCACCTATATGCGGACCTCACGAAAAATACAGCTCCTGCACCAACGGAGGATGTGGCCACAGAAACTGCAGTCAAATTGGAAAGCCAGTATTATGCATAGACCCGATCCCTAGCGCTTGCATTAAGGGGTGTATCTGCGCCGATGGTTATCTCCGCGATTATAACGGAAAATGCGTTCCGGAAAAAGAATGTCCAAGTAAGTGATTTAAAGTATGCTTATTAAATTTAACCTTTATTAATACTCTAGCAATGTCGAAGTTAGTGTTAAGATTTGTTTTTTGTGAGTTGTTTTAGTCTTAAACTCGAACCTGAAACCTTCTTGTACTCATCAAATTCTTAGAAAAGGTGTTTTTTTCCTAATTGCTTCGATGGCATTTTTTTAATACCTACACTAGCAAAGCAACTGTGTCAACGGTTCAGTCTCATACTTCACGTCATAATCAGATTGGATGAAAGATAGTTACCATTTTCATAAAATTTTAGCCAAATGCGGGAAAAACGAAGTATACGACAAGTGTCCAAACCCTTGCCCGCCCAAATTCTGCAACGTCGACGCATCAGTCATCCGATGCAAGGCGCCACCGAAGCCTGGGGACCCTGAATGCAAGCCAGGGTGCCGGTGCGCTGACAACTACTACAGGAATGCAACAGGAAGTTGTGTACTGAAGAAGGATTGCGAAAAACGTAATGTACTTTAAAAAAATATAACGAATATAGTAAAAGTAGCTAATATATATTAAATATATTGCATGTTTTTAAATAAAATAAAAAAACATCATTAAGATTATGACTATTGGTATTGTATTGTATAATAATAATTATGCGCCCTAAGTAGCATGATATCTACTTTAAAACTACGTAAATAGTACATATCGTAAAAAGATGACTATTACCTACTAATACGGGATGATATTACGGGATCCCGATGTCGTAGGGTAGGGTTGCGTAATACATTGCTGTTCGGGGTCCAAAAATAACAAACTGACTTACTACTACTACCACTTTATTACTACACACTGTATATATATTAAGGCATATTCACGTAATAAAGTAGCCATATGAAAACGTAAATAAATCGTTCACTTCTAACGCTACAGATAACAAAAACAGGTTATTATATAAGAAAACATTCAAAAAATAAAATTCAATGCAGTTTTTTGCGGAATCCTCAGAAACTGGAGAATTGTTTTACTTTCTTTCGAACGCCTGCTGTTAGTGTAGTTATTGACGTATTAGTGAACTGACGAGCGGCTGCGTTCCATATTCTTTTGAAGTCAGCATCACTGTCCGCTACTGCACCTTTCTTGAGCAGGTATCGTTTGATGTTCGCCCAATACCTTTCTGTCGGGCGAAGTTCTGGGCAATTTGACGGGTTCATGTTTTTCGCCACATAAATAACATTCTGATTATCGAGCAAATTTAAGGATGTTTGAGCGTAATGAGCTGAAGCTAAATCAGGCCAAAATATAGGTGGACGTTCATGTTTCCTATATAAGGGCAGAATTTGCTTCTTAATACACTCCTGTCGGTAGACATCTCCGTTGATTGTACCAGTAGTAAAAAAGCTCGAACTCTTCAGCCCGCATGAGCAAATAGCTTGCCATAGCATGATTTTAGGGGCGAATTTTTCAAAAGCGATGGACTTATGCTCTTCCTAAACATCCCGGCCAGCCACATACGTATGAAATTGAGGCCCCGGTAAAGTTCTCATGTCTTTTTTTACATATCGTCGGTTGTAATATGAATTAATGTAACCGCCAAAATTACGAAATTGAGTTAAGTATACAGTTCGACTGCAAATTTCCCGGTCTATCGAATGGTGTATATAACATTTTGATATCTTGAAAAAAATGTCGAGTACGTTAACAAAAATTTGGTCATTTTATTCAGTTTCAACTTTTTTTTTTATGTATGTCAAGGTTTCAATAAATTATCGACAGTTATCTTAACGTAAACACAAATTTGTAATTAGTTTCAAATGTATTCAACTTACTTTATTAAATATCAATGATGTAAGAGTCATTTGCATTATAATGACTCTTTCGCTATTCGATTTCTAAAATATATTTCATTTTTGACTGTTACGCTAACGTCAATATGAAATATAAAATAGAAATGACTTTTACATCAAACGCCGCATATCTTGGATTTTGTGACTATAATTTACAGGTATTCAAGCAAATCAGGTTTAAAACAATTTTTCAAACTATGTATAACATACATTACATAGAAATATTACAAAAACAACGAAATAATTGTCTCAAGTATCTTTACTGCAAGGGAACGTTACCTTAATGCTCAACGTATACGGCGGTAACGCTAACTTTCTCGTACTTGGAGTAAAACTAATGACTCTTACCTTATCATTTTCTTTCGCATTCCTCACGTTTTGGTGGTTACGCTAAGCTTTTATTACCAATTTCAGTGAATGTTGTGCTTACGCTAAGTCACTGGTTAGAAGCTGATATACTATCTCTTTCTTTTAAAACCTTTAGACGGCGAGCGAGACAAAGGTATGTTTGTTCGCATAATGTCGGTTGTAATATGAATTAATGTAACCGCCAAATGACGATTTTTCAGGAGAGGCAAAACACGAATTGAGCAATCATAAAGTATGTTGTAAATTTTTAGTTACTTATCCTATTGCAACGATGTTTATGCTATTTGTCTATGAATTTGTGAGGTCTATTTGATAATTAGTAACTCACTGAGACCACTGCTATAGTTTAGCAAATGGCAGGCGCTTACACTATTTTTTTTTAAATATGGAGTTACGGTAAGAATTTTATGAAAAAAATCAAAAGTGGTTCTCGTATTTTAAGGTAACTCACAAAAAAAGTAACAATGCGTAAAACGTAAGTCACAAGGTTTACAGAATATTGACTTACGCTACAAGTAGTCGAATATCGAAAATTCACACTTATATACTTGTAATAAGGTTGAATTTAAAAAAATGAAACATTTAGCTTGTAAGTATAAGGTTAATAAAAAAATACAGTTTTTAAGTAAGAAATGTAGTTTAGTCAACACAAAAGCTTACAAGAAATATTTTTCTTAGTCTTCTGACATTTTACATCGCAATATAAATTTTTTTAGAAAGCAACATTTTTCCCTTAAAACAGTAAAAAATAAACAAAACAAAATTATCTGCTCAATTCGTAACAATCTCTTAATCCTACTGAGATCATTTTACCTCTAGATATGTTTTCAAACTAAAGGTATCAACCACATTGTCGGTCGGTGATGAGGTGCTAATGCCATAAATATTCATTCGTAAAAGATCATTATTACCGGTAGTGCGCATTTTGAATCTGAAAACGTTACATAGTTTTTACTTATCTATACTGGTGACGATATAAATAATAAACAAAATTACGCAGAAAAATCAAAATTATTTACAACATTCTTAATCCTCATGAGATCATCTTACATTTGAGTCATTTGATTACAGTAAAACAAGAAACGCCTACTTATTAATTATAATTATCTCACGTTTATTTACTGCTTACTAAAGGTATCAACCACATTGTCGGTCGGTGATGAGGTGCTAATGCCATAAATATTCATTCGTAAAGGATCATTATCAACAACCGATAGTGTGTATTTTAAATCTGAAAACGTTACATAGTTTTTATTTATCTATACTGGTAACAATATAAATAACAAACAAAATTACGCAGAAAAATCAAAATTATCTGCAAAATTCTTAATTCTCATGAGATCATCTTACATTTGAGTCATTTGACTACTGTAAAACAATAAATGCCTACTTATTGATTATAATTATCACACGTTTATTTACTGCTTACTATAAAAAAATACTAAGACAATATAAAAAAAATCTTAATCGTCTGGGGATCATCTTCCTTTCTCTAAAGTAAAACAAACAATTTGTATATTTTTATCCTATTTCTTACTTTTCTTTATTGCTTTTACTAGTTTTCCCTTTTCTTTCTTCTTCTCCCTTTTCCTGTCGTTATTTTTGCTGCAGTCCGAGTGTTTGGTTTTTTCTGTTTTTTTTCTTCTGCTGTTAGTGAGTGTTCTGTTTTAGTGGTCACAGTAGCTTTCTTTTTTCTTTGGTTTTTGGATTTATCTCGTTTGTGTCATTGCTGTGGATAATGTCGTCCAAATAATCAACTTTGTCTTCATACGGCAGTTGTAGATAATCCTGTATGAACGATTTAAGTATTACCTCTTCGTCACTAAATTTTTTAAGGTCCTTGAATTTTTTTGTAGAAATTGGCAGACGTTGTGTGTAAAGTTTTGGTAGAGTATAACTTGTTTGAGTTTCAACCGTGATACGTAAATTTGACTGACATTTTCCCTTTCCTTTCCCTGTGACCTGCGTTGTTTCTTGTCCCAACCGTATTTTATAAACGTCTCCATCATCCTTCTTTGTGTATTTCACTTCCATTGAATTAACATCTGGTTTCTTGAACGTAACAATCCTAACATCTATTAGTCTTAGCTGCGGGTTCGAATTAGTTTATGAAGTAAATAATTGTTTGGCTAAATCTTCCCAATTGATGAAATCTGTATGGTCCAACGTATTAACTATGTCGGGGCGAGGCGATTTTCGTGTCGCAAGCATAAAAGTTGGCCACTGTACTGTGATCCATACAATAAGTGTACGAAAATCTCGTTCTATTACACTATGCATAGAATCTACACATCCATGTACGTGTGTCCGGGCAGAAGATAGTTTATTTGCACAGATTAAACGTTTTTTTCATTTTCCTAAAAGTATTTGAATACGGTTAACACGACTTTGTTTTTATTTTGACCTGAGCAAGAGTCACAGTAGAGAATAATATATTTTATTCCTCTTTTATCAAGGTCTAGAAGGTATTTGTACAAGCAGGTACCAATCTGATGGTTTTGATATTTATTATTCTCTTGTTCATTTAATACATTCGTATTAGATTCTATGCATAGTGTAATAGAACGAGATGTGCGTAAACTTATTGTATGGAGCCCAGTACAATGGCCAACTATTATGCATACGTTGGACCATACAGATTTCATCAATTGGGAAGATTTAGCCAAACAAGTATTTACTTCAAAAACTAATTCGAACCCGCAGCTAAGACTAAAAGATGTTAGGTTTGTTACGTTAAATAAACCAGATGTTAATGAAATGGAAGTGAAATACACAATGAAGAATGATGGAGACGTGTATAAAATACGGTTGGGACAAGAAACAACGCAAGTGACAGGGAAAGGAAAGGGAAAAGGAAAAGGTCAGTCAAATTTACGTATCAGGGTTGAAACTCAAACAAGTTATACTCTACCAAAACTTTACACACAACGTCTGCCAATTCTACAAAAAAAATCAAGGACCTTAAAAAATTGTGTGACGAAGAGGTAATACATAAATCGTTCGTAGAGTATTATCTACAACTGCCTTATGGAGACAAAGTTGATTATTTGGACGACATTATCCACAGCAATGACACACACGATGATGACATCGAAGAACAAAGCAGAGAAGTTAATGGAGCTAAACCCAAAAACCAAAGAAAAAAAGAAGGTTACTGTGACCACTAAAACAGAACACACACTAATTGCAGAAGGAAAAAAACAGAAAAAAAAAACCAAACACTCGGACTGAAGCAAAAATAACGACAGGAAAAGTTGAAAAGAAGCAAGAAAAGGGAAAAATAGTAAGAGAAATAGAGAAAAGTAAGAAATAGGATAAAAATATACAAATTGTTTGTTTTACTTTAGAGAAAGGAAGCTGATCTTCAGCCTGAGGATTAAGATTTTTTTATATTGTCTTAGTATTTTTTACATAGTATGCAGTAAATAAACGTGAGAAAATTATAATTAATAAGTAGGCGTTTCTTGTTTTACTGTAGTCAAACGACTCAAATGTAAGATGATCTCATGAGGATTAAGAATTTTGCAGATAATATTGATTTTCCTGCGTAATTTTGTTTGTTATTTATATTGTTACCAGTATAGATAAGTAAAACTATGTAACGTTCTCAGATTAAAAATACCGCACTATCGGTTGTTGATAATGATCTTTTACGAATGAATATTTATGGCATTAGCACCTTATTACCGACCGACAATGTGGTTGATACCTTTAGTTTGAAAACATCTCTAGAGGTAAAATGATCTCAATAGGATTAAGAGATTGTTACGAATTGAGCAGATAATTTTGTTTTGTTTATTTTGTATTGTTTTAAGGGAAAAATATTGCTTTCTTAAATATATATATATATATATATATATATATATATATATATATATATATTGCGTTGTAAAATGTCAGAAGACTTAGAAAAATATTTCTTGTAAGCTTTTGTTTTGAAAAAAAAAACTACATTTCTTACTTAAAAACTGTTTTATTAACCTTATACTTACAAGCTAAATTTTTTTTTAATTCAACCTTATTACAAGTAAATAAGGGTGAATTTTCAATATTCGACTCCTTGTAGCGTAAGTCCATATTCTGTAAACCTTGTGACTTACGTTATGCATTGTTACTTTTTTGTGAGTTACCTTAAAATACGATAACCAATTTTGATTTTTTTCATAAAATTCTTAACGTAACTCCATATTTAAAAAATAATAATTAGCGTCAGCACCTCCCATTTCCTAAACTATAGCAGTGGTCTCAGTGAGTTACTAATTATCAAATAGACCTCACAAATACAAGACAAATAGCATAACATCATTGCAATAGGATAAGTAACTAAAAAGTTACAACATACTTTTTGATTGCTCAATTAGTTTTTTGCCTCTCCTGAAAAATCGTCATTTGGCGGTTACATTAATTCATATTACAACCGACGATATGTTTCGTCATCCATTAATATGCATCGGTCGCGGTTTTGATTGAAAAACTTGCTCAAAGTTTTAGCACGACATTTTGCTCTTTCGATCTGAGCAGGGGTCCTTTTCGGGATTTTTTGTTTCTTTCTGGTCACAAGATTATTTCTCTTCTTAGCGTTTTGTACATTTCCAACCGATGTCTTTACCTTTTTGGCGATATCTCGAACAGAGGCCGATGGATTATGGCGGAACGAGGAAGCTCTTGTGGTGTCCAATTTAGGCTTCACGCAGCCTTTTTTTCGACCGCAACCTGGTAGATCATGTAGAGCATGAAATTGCCCAAATTTACTGATTACTTTTCGCACACCGTCCTTAGATATTTTATATCGTTTTGCTAATTGTCGCATCGAGATACCCTTTTCGGTGCAATAGGCGACAATAATTAATTTACGAATATTTTCATTTATTCTCGGCATTTTGATTCTATTTACTCAATGATATCTATTTTATACTTTTTTATAACTTGATTATATATTTTTTGGAATGTCACGTACTAGCATTCAAAAAAAAATCTATATTCCTGTAAAGACTTAGTTCTAGGTGGCTACTTTATTACGTGAACAAGCCTTATAACACTCACTTGATTTTTGATTAAATAAAATTATTTTCCGACACTTATATATGTTTACTGCATAACTTTTAATAGCGCGATGTAGGAATAAGATTCTAAAGCAAAGCGCCATCTATTGACAATTTTTGTTAACTAATTTTATAATTAGAACGTGAGGCTTTGACAATTGCAGCCATAAAGTGTTTAAAATAAAAGCATTACTTATAAAAATATCATAATTATCTACAGCTATCAACAGAGATGCATGTCAAAATGGTCTGGAAACAAGCATTATTTCTGATAATTTTAGCAACTGCCCTCGTAGCAACCTATTTTGCGTTCTGTATCGTAGTAGATACATTTTTCAATCCTTATTACATGCATTTTTAATTTACTTACAGCATTGCCATGTCCCAAAAATGAAAGATACAATCCATGTCCTATGACCTGCCCACCTCAAGAATGTGGTGTTGACCCAGCTGTGATCCTGTGCCTGCCCAATCCAGAGTATGGTGATCCTAACTGCAAACCTGGCTGCGTATGCCAGGACGGGGAAGTACGGAATGCAGCCAGACAATGTGTCCCCAAGGATAAATGCCGTAAGAACCTTGTCATTTCTTGCTAAAATTCTCGATAGTTTTAATGCGATGCAGAATAAATACGGGATTATACGCCTGTCGTGATCCACTTTTGGGCAAAGGCATCACCAGTTTCCCGCTATAGCTGACGAGGTCTTTCGGATTCTATTTATATGGCTACATTTGCCGGGCTTTGCTTGATTATAGTTTAATTTGTAAATACTAACTGTTTATTTTAAGTATTCGTACTTACAATAATGATCCAAGCTGGGCTCTAAATAAATGAAATTTATAATTGAATTTGCTTGGATAGGCTGCGGAACTCTTCCTACGAAGCATCTGAAAAAGGTGCTTCCATCACCATGAGGACTTTTCAGCTACATCTTAAACCATTTTAAAAAGCAGATCTTGCAGAGTTAATTGGCTGATGGTTCAACATGTGCCGAAAATCTTGGGTCGACTATTTGCAATTTTTCAAGTCAAAGGCTTAATTGACGGTGTTTAATAGACTATTTCTAAATGTATTTTTTTATGGCATAACACCATATTGACAACCGACAATGATGTACCTTTGATTTAAAAATGTCACATTTTTAGTTCATAAGCTTCGGGTTATTCGTTAAAAATAAGGGTAGTTCATTTTTTTGTACAACTAACATTTTCTTGTGTATTTAAATACGTTTCAATCTTACAGCAAAATGTACTGGAGTGAACGAATACTACGAACCGTGCATTCAGGGCTGCTCCAACCAAACTTGCGGTAGCATTGGCAAGGTGTACCATTGTCCATTACAAAAAAGATGCGATAGCGGTTGCAGGTGCAAACCCGGCTACTACAGGAAGGATATTGTGTCGCCTTGCAGTCTAACAGAGGAAGAGTGTAGTATGTTTTATTGTTGATACCCCCATTTTATATCACTCCACTTTGAATCCAACCACCATAACCTGAGCCACCTTGTGGTAATAAAACCGACCAAGTGCGTATGGGACCATGCGTAATGGAGGGTTCTACCTATAACCAACGAAAAATCGAATACCAAAAGAAGTTTTCTGGAGATAACTCAAAAACGGCTTAACTGATAATGTCATATACAAAGAAAAAAGTTATCTAGGCCTCCGGAGCCCAGGGCGGGGATCGAACCAGCGTCTTCTGAATTTATAATGTATCTAGACACGCGGCAGCGTGTCAAGCCAAGTTCAAGCAAAGGAACTGGCTAGCCAGCGCCGAGTGTATATTACAAGAACCACTTGGTGCCACTTTTGACCCTTCTATAACTCAAAACTTCTTTAACATAAACACATAAAACTACTTGTGTTTAATTATATCTATAAGGACATCTAGAAGCCCAAATTTCATGAAGCTAGCTCAAACGGTTATAAAGATATCAAGGTCAAAAAGTCGTAAATTTTAGCACTGACTGACTGACATATAGCACCTAACTCTAACCTACTTCCAGATGACCTAGAAGGATGAAATTTGGAACCCAGCTCGGCGATTGTGTGTAAGCGTAGGAAAAAATCTAAAAATAAAAAAAGTTACAAAATAGGGGGGTCCCCATACAATTTTTTTTTAAATTGTTTCGTTGGAACCGTTACAAGCAAATATTTGAAACTATCCCAATATATAAAACATTAAATCTCAATACCTGCCTAGTTTTCTTTACAAAAAGTAATGATTTCCCACCAAAAACATAAATGTAAAAAAGGAGAGCCAAGTTCCATACAAAAACTATGCTTGGCTGTGGGCTTCGCCGCAAAAAGAATGGAGATCTAAATGAGTGCCAAGTTCTATGCAAAATCCAAATATGTTTTTATAGGAACAAAATAACAATATGAACAAGTATTAAACTCTATTTCGTTGCTTTATTGGAATATGTGTGATCTTAAAGTAGGTTAGATTTGACTTGACCAGTTTTTATCAGAATATATATATATATATGTTGAATAACTTTATAAAATGACTGATGTAATGAAAACTGGCCAAGTCAAATCTAACCTACGTTAAGATCTCACATTTTTAAATAACAGCAATTGTTATAGGTATTCAATAAAGGTACCCAATATACTTTTAGCATACGTCTATATAGCCACATTTCGAAGGCTTCAATTTTGTCTTCCATCGCTTTCTTCAGTTTCCTCTGTATATGACATCTATACACCGTGGGCTGGAATAACCCGACAGATCTTAACCACGAATTTCTAAGACCAAAAGAAGGAAAAAAATATTATTATTCCCTATGTGACTTTAGGTCAATTTCGCCAAAAAAAAAATTATTTTTTTTTTCATTTTTTGAATGTTTATTGCACATGGAAAGCAAATGTTATTAATAAAATTATCGCCTAAAACAAATTGGTACATTTTTTTGTAAAAATTTAGTTTCTGCAAAGTTTTCCTTCTCACTTTGATATCTGTCAATAAGGACGTGTAAACTATGTCCAATAGTGCCAACAACGCTATTAGAAAGGCGTTTAGTGATAAGTTATAATAAAAAGTGTATTTTTTTTAAATTGGTATTATCTCTGAAACTAGGCGTATTCCAGAAAAGTTTATAGGACATTTTAGTATCTGTTAAAATTTGTCTAGTTATATGGGCCCACGGTGTATAAGTATAGTAGTGTTTCTACTGAAAAAAATAAACAATATCAAAATATTTATTACAATAATTTAATTTGTTCTTCAGTAATATCTGATAGCCTTCAGTGATACCCGTTAATTATTTTTTACACAGCAAAGCAATGCGGCCAAAACGAGCACTACAAGAAATGCTACTACAGTTGCGGTGGCAACCAGAGCTGCGATGACATCGGCAAAAGCTGGAACTGCCCCGCGAAGCAGGAGTGCAAGAGTGGTTGTAGGTGTGACGAGGGATACTGGAGGGACAAGAACGGCAGGTGCATACCAAAAGAACAGTGTCGTAAGTATCGTTTTCTGTTCTTAGAGAAAAGACAAGTAGGTAATCGTGTAGCTGTACAAATAATTTGCAATTAGTCCTGTAATCACTCTTCTCATAGCAACAGAATACTCTTATGTTACAACTTTGACGATGATTCTCATAAATTAAGACAAACATTGGTAGCCTAACGCCAGTTGTAAGGCCTGCCACTGTTAATCTGAAGTTCACTGGTTCAAACCAATGAGTTTCTCGAAACCCATATGTATGAAGTATAACTAGTATTCACAAGTCGCTTTACGGTCAAGAAAAAGTATCTTGCGGACACCCGACCTCACCCCAAATTAGAGAGTTGGAAGGTCAGATGGCAGATGCTTTCGTAAAAACCAGTGCTTATGGTAATCCTTGAGTTACCATAAACACTAGTTTTACAAACAAACGGTTAACGTTGCCTCGCGGAACCCTAAGCCGTGCCAAAAAAACAGGACTAGTGCTAGGAAGACGATGATTGACAAGCATAAGTTTGTTTCATATTATGTCTTGTACACAGCAAAAAAATGTGGTAAAAACGAGCACTGGGACACATGCTACCTCAACTGCGGTGTCGGTCAAAATTGTGAGGACATCGGGAAGAACTGGACGTGTCCCAAGAATCCGAAGTGCCAGGTCGGCTGCAGGTGCGATGAGGGATACTGGAGGAATAAAAATAGAGTTTGCATTCCGGAAAAACATTGCCGTGAGTAAATCAATTCTAGTACTGAGAAAAGGCTTTTTTCTAGAAATCTCTTCAAAAACCATAGTTATTAGAAATTATTCAATCGGGTCATAACATAATCGGAAGTTTGCTATAGTTTGCTTTTTTTAATAAGATAGCAAATACGACAGGCGCTAAAATAAGACTACTTCGTGGCATCTTATGCTTTCTATATAAATGCTCTGTTAATATTTGTGTAATTAGCTGATTTTACTAACGCTTTTTCATCAATATGATTTTTTTTACTAAACAACATAATCCGACAGCTCCTTGCTTACAAAGTAGCTTGCAAAGCTAATATAACGTACTGTCAAATGACTTCTCTCAATTAAAAATTTTACTCTTTGTGCTTAACTGTGTAATTATTTTCCCCACGAATAAACAACATATATAGTTACGTATAAGAGAATGATTAAGAGTGCTCTTTTTCGCCAACAAACTGTTACACAGTTTGGCGAAACTATAAAATACTGTATTGATTAAAACATCTTTTTGGTAATAAATTATAATAATAATGAATGTTCTCAATTTTAATTCCATTTCACATAAGCTAGATAGTCGAATATGACTGGTAAACAATACCAAATAACTGTTGTTTTTGAAACCATTAATTTAGTGGCAGGATGATTGTTTTTGGGATGCTCTAATGAACACCTTGTTTGGCAGCTATCCAGCGTTGCGGCAAAAATGAGTACTGGAACCCTTGTATCCAAGACTGCAGGAACCAGTCCTGCAACCTCCTGGGCAAACCAGCTGGGAGCTGTCCTGGGAGACCAGTGGGTCTATGCAACAGTGGATGCAGATGCTTACCCAACCACTATAGGGATTGGACCGGTACATGTGTTCCAGAGAGTGAATGCCGTAAGTAGTCAGTAGGCTAATTCATGGAGTTTATTATTGAAGAGCTGATAGCCTGACGGTAAGACGACCGACTTTCAATCCGGATGTCTCGGGTTCAAACTCCGGCTCATAGCACTGAGTTTTTCGGGTCTTACGTAAGAAATATGATTTGATGTTATTACCAGTCGCTTTTCGGTGACGGAAGACATCGCGAGGAAACCGAACCTAATCAAAATAAGGTCTTAGTTCCGCTCTGGGTTGGAATGTCAAAGAGACAGATGACAATATGAAGTTTATTTTGCTCGTGCACACTTTTTTGCTGTGGAATCAGTGCAAAGCTGGTTTATGCTGGATCTTTATAGAACAACACAATAACATTATTAACAATTTTTTGTAGTAGCGGTTTTCTTAGTAAATAGTTTATATATGTATGTTTGCAGCGAGATGCGTGCAATGGAACGAAGACTATGTGCACTGCATCCAAGACTGCTCGAAGCAAACTTGCGAAGAATACATTTCGGGAAAAGTAAACCAATGTCCTAGACCAGGAGGATATTGCCCCGGCGGATCGGGTTGCAGATGTAGGGCCGACACATACAGAAATGCTACCGGCTATTGCATCCCTAAAGAAGAGTGCTGTATGTAAATGTATCACGTATCTAAATTTAATGTCAACTACTTATTCACTGTATATGTAAATTAATTGTTTGTTTATTGTATGTAACTTTTCTTCTTGCTTGTTACCTGTCGTGATGTTCTTACCTGATGTATCACCGGTTTAACGAAACCACAGGGCGGACACGCCATACTACAAAGCTGTTTTGAGCGCCTATGTGTGCACGGCACGTCTGTACACGCTTCAATGTGTGCGTATATTCTCAGGGCTGTCATTCAATTATTTTTATATTTTCCGCTGTCGATGTCGTAACGTCTCACTCACTCTACAGCGAGTTGAGATAGTTGTGTCCTTGTCGGTACTGTTTCGCATGCGAATGCGTAGGTGGACTAAAGGCGTAAAATGACAACGGTTATGTACAGTCACGAACCTGGATTGTTGAGCTACTTGCCATTGTTCGTAATTCGTAAAAAAGAATCAAATATGATAAATTTAAGTAGTCCATAGTCCAGGTTTTCCATAGCTATTCAACGTGGTAACGCTAGCGTGATGGGAACTTTTGCACCGGGGACAACTCGTGGGGGACTTTTTGAGTAGATTAGTCATAATGTAAGAGTTTTGTTTTTTCTGTGTGTTGCTGTTGACAATTTATATTTGAATAAATTATTTTGTAATTTAAGTAAGGTTATATTAAAAATAGATAAGTACCTATCTATTTCACATTACATCTCCGTCTCTATCGTTCTTGCCTATTCGAAAGAGAGTGATGCAAATAGACGATCGAACGAAAGAAGAGGTTAGCGGTTATAGGCCTGGCTACTCCAATAATTGGACGTTTTGACGAGAGCTAACGAACCCCACTGCGGGCCCACCGCGAACATGGAAATTTAGTTACCTCCCTCTCTGTCGCACTTGCTCATAATACGAGCGAACGATATGCAGATAACGAAATTTTGGTTTTCAAATTTCGCGGTAAAACCCTCTTGTCTACGTTCTATAACCTGACAAGGTCGCGGCTCGCGGCCGAGACGCGCGCGCGAGCTGGCAACAGTGCAGCAGTGGCAACGCCGCACATTTTGTTTCGTAATATAATCTTTTTGGAAAATAAGTAATATAGATAAAAATAACTACCAAAATCCTTCATCAATTTCATCAATGACACGTCTTTTCTACTTTGAACAACAAAAATATGCGTCATGTATTATATCGTCATGGATTCATGTGCTACTTACGATAAAGCATAATAGTTATTTCGACCGAAAAAATACTTCTTTCCTTATTGTATGTAATTACTTTCTAAACACCCATTAACATGACAATACACCTTGTACGGCGACATTTTGCGTTGTTTCTTCGACGCGCTGCCAACCAGCTGACGGCCTACCTACGGCCTACCAAACGGCCGCCGCGGAGTGAGGTAATTCGAATCGGGGCGGGGCGGAGCGTGGCCATTCTGTATGAAATACTATTATCTCTTCTGTGACGAAACACTTGTAATAAAGTTATACTAATTGTTGTAATTACTTTAATAAATAAATAAAATAAAAGAGCAGCGCTGGCAATCGCTAGCATCACGCTCAGATGAGGCCATTTCATGGCACTTTCATGTTTTCGATTCTCTTTTTCAGTGTTTTACGTCTGTGTAATGTGTGTGTAATTAACTAAATTTAGTCTATTCTAAACCATTATAAAGCTAAATACATACTACTTATAGTTTCCTACTACCCAAAGATTGTCTAGTAGATATCGCATATTACCTAATCTTTATCTTGGTATCGCTGTATTTCTCTTCTATCACTTACTGTACACTAAATAACATTTATTATTATTTGAATGCTTTCGAGATATTACATATATACCTATAAATGTTTTGTAATAACATCTGTAAACCTCCCTTTTTCTTGTAAAATAAATGGTTTGATTTCGATTTTGTTTTGATTTTGATGGTAAACCATGATACTTACAGCCCCCCTGTCGGCAACCTGTCACCATAGTGTATGAACAACTGCAACTCCAGCATGTTATAATGACGTTACCGATACTTTAATAGCTTTTTACCCCGGAATTTTTTGAAGAAACCCTTATCCACATTATGCCTTAGTTGAAATTGTGTAAATGAGTGCAAAAAAGTTTGTTGCATGTTTGCGCTAGTTGTAACGCGATACTTGATACCTTTTATTTATTGTTATACTGATATCATATCAAAGTTCTTATATTTGTACTGCCTACGCCAATAATATGCTTACATTCTGTACCTTACTCCTTTGAAATTAGGTTCAAAAATGTATAGATATCTTCAGCGTAGACAGCACTTTTCAAGATAGTGTCGGGGGTAAATGAACCATTAGTAAAGGACGTAATTTATTCAAGTATGTGTTAATAATGCTGGCCGCTTCGATGTGATTTAAATAAAGGTAATGACACTTGTAACAGCACAGGTGGTCTTCTTTTATTTGCATGTGTTGTTATTGTCATTTTGTTTTGTTTCTAATATTGCAACTTGCTGCTGCTGCTTAATTAATGATTTTTAGATTTTTTTGAAATTTTCTTTTCTCGTATATCTTCCATTTAATTTTTTTTTTTCAGAGGGTTTTCTTGCCCAGAGAAAAGTGATATTGAGTGGTAAATGCCACTTTCTTTTTGTGATCTTTATCATTTTCCTGAAACAGTACTTCCGTTATATATTTCGATATATTTTTAGATTCGGACCTTTTTTGATTGCCCTCCAGATAGATTGTTTGTTTTTAATTTAAGTCTTATTATTTCATGAATGTTGCAGCAAAAGGGAAGTGTCCACCTGGTGAGGTTATAAACCCATGTCCAGCCATAAAATGCGAAGCAGACTACTGTCCAAAAAGTAAAGACTCGCCGACGAGATGTCCAATTGGTATAGTATGTGATCCACCAAGATGCGAATGTAAAAGAAATGAACGGAGAGATAGAAAAACTGGGAGATGTATCCCTATAGCTAACTGTCGTAAGTACTTTTGCATAAATCTTATTAAATCATCTTTTTATAGGCTTATTGCCATTAGTCACATAGATAGAGCTAATATTATAATTATACTCATATTCTAGATCAATGGTATGTACCAATATCATTAACGGTTTTGTTAAAATGTTCATACGTTACTTGATTTTTATTAGATTAATTAGATTGTGTACTGTTTATTTTCTATGTCAATACGTTATTATCTACATACCCACGAGAATCTTTTCCGTCTTAAACATCAAATTGATTTAAATATTTAAATGATATCTTTTAGCACCATTCCCATGTCCACCGAATGAGGAGTACAAAGCATGTCCCAAGCCATGCCCAACCGACTCCTGTTCGGTCTACATCACCGGGCCTCCAGGTGGACACTGCCCGAATAACGAACATGGCTACATCTGTACACCACAGTGCAGGTGCTGCGTAGGATATTCCAGGAGTAATAATGGCACTTGCATACCGAGTAAAGATTGTAAGTAGTTGTTTCTCTCCAGATCTCTTGGCAGTGGAGTAACGCCACTATTCTGTGGTCTTAATTTAGTGAAAAATTTATCAAACATTACCAACAACTGAAAATTTCAATTTAAAATATCATATTTACTTACAGGCACTATTACTTCATCGACAACTACGGCAAAACCGCCTACGACTACGGCAAAACCGCCTACGACTACGGCAAAACCGCATACGACTACGGAAAAGTCTAGTGACCCCAGCTCTGGCGGAGGTTCTGGACTGTCAGGCTTGCTGGATGGTATCACAGCGTTTACCGGGGAATGTCTTTACGTGAGTCGATGGTGGATCTGTTATATTATTGTGGATGGATATTACTTAAAGTATTTATTTATTTAAAGCGAAGCCATTGAACTGAATCGGTATCAGCGGCGGCTTAAAATATTTCTAATCGAGCCACAGATAATATGGCTTTCCTCGGAAGATCGCGGGTCACTTCTAGATGAGATTAGCTCAGGACCTGGACAAATGGCGTACTCGACGAGAGGCCTATGCTCAGCAGTGGGCGACAAATGGCTAAAATGATGATGATTATAGTTGCTCGGTGCTCGCATGGATAAAAATTAGGAAAACCGGTGGGAATCGAGTTTGATGGACAATCCACTGGATGTTTGTACAATACATACGATCCAATGTTCCCTTTTATCTCCAAAAGTTGATTGATGTTTTGTCCGATGCGGTTCCCAAAAATTTGGTGATATATATTGATGGTTCTTAGATAGGATTCAATTCGATAGGTTCTGGTATATTTTTATTGTTTTCTTATTGTCTAAGTATTGTCATTGCAGGATCGCATGGTGTCCTCACCCGATGAAAACATAATTATGTCGGCAATGTCGATGTTCACTCCGATGGCTGAACTTTGTTTATACTCCAATGGATCCGCATATGATCAGTGCATCAAGAAACTCAATTTAAAGGACAAACAAGACGTAAATATCATATTTTTTTATTAATTAATAACTACCTACGTCATCATTCTCCTAGCGTTTATCTCGGCTTTTTGTCGTGGCTCAATAGAGCCTGTGGTCTTCTTAGCAACCTAATTTTAAGACGTTAGCACTAATGTTGTACTAAAGCGACTAGTATCTGATCTGAAAACCTTAAGGGGAGTCTACGACTAAGCATAGACTGCTCACTCCATACAACTGGTTATTAAACCGAAATCTTGACAATCTTGACATTGTGAAGGCTAGACGACTAAGCAGGAGCGGAAACGGGTAGGGAGCGTGAATACCAAGTTCTACAACAGACGCTTTCACGCCTCCTACCCGCTCCGGCGCTCCTTCCTCAGTGCCCTTAGTCATCTAGTCAGCCTTCATTGTCAAATTTTTGGTTCGTAGCCAGTTGTATGGAGTCAGCGCTCAAATGCTCATGGTATATGTATTTAATTTCAGATTCGAGATACGTTTGCCAATTTCGCCTCCTTATACGAAAACGTAACCGGTGTCAACTTTACCGCCGCTGCCAAAATTTATTCCAACAAGAACTATCAGCTGAGCGATGATTTCAAACAAGATTGCGTCGACGTTTTCCATGCCGAGTCACAAGAGCTCGATTTTAGCAAAAATACTGAAGCTGCAGATATAATAAACGCCTGGGTAACGTAGCAAAAGCAGAAAATTAACCTGCATTTCTATCGGAGCTGAGCGAGGATGCGTCACGAGGAATATGTTTATTAAGAACCAATACTAAAGCTGTACTGTGTGAGGATAGGTAAATAAAGTGACTCTATTGGTTTTCAACAAACACACTCCTCGCAACGCATCTTCGTTCATCTCTGATGGAAACGCGGCCATAACCATATCATTAACGACTGTCCTAAGGGAAAGTATCATGACAAATTTGCAAACTTGCTTGCGCCTAGTGAAAACGCAGCTCGATAGTCAAATAATCTGGATTTTGCTCTTGAGTTCTTGTTAATTAATTCTTAGAGCGACTGTTGTGTATAATTATAGGAATAAATAGTACATTGTGCACCAAGGGTGGGAAGAAGGAAATTACTAACGAGAGTCTATTAGAAGCCCGATGCGAAGGCGGAGGGCTTTTGATGACTGGAGTTTGTAATTCCCTTCCTGCCCGAGATACACACAATGTTTTTCATCACATTTGCGAGAAAATAAAAAAAATTAATCATTTATTAAAGTTCAAAGTAATCGTACAAATACCGTTCGTTAGTAATTAAGTAATCGTTCAAAGTAAGATATTATTGAAATTAAAAGTCACATTTTTTTACTTTTAGGATACATGTTAACATCGAGTATAAGACCAATAGAGACCCTGCTCTGTATTTTGCGGCAAGCTCGCCGAAGTAGCCAAAAACGTTTTCCGAAAATGAAGTAGCCTTTTTTCAATTTTCCATTTCAATAAGTTTTCGGAAGCTTGATTATACTTTTCTGGAAGCAAATTGTCGTTGATCACTTGAGCCTCACTTAACAATTCCGGTGGTGTTGATTTTAATGCATATCCATCTAAGTCTGATTCTGACGAGGAAGTCATGTTTAGTTATTTTTTTGTGCCTACACAACGAAATATGCTTTGAAAACTACAATAAAATGAATAATTTGAGTAGTTTGCGCTAAAAGTGATGATGCCTGATTATAATTTTAACATACCCAATATTTATTAAAATCTATTATATATGTATTTCATATATTAAATATTTGTAAATCGTACATCCACCCAAATGTTTTAATCAGAATCCAACCCTGTTTTACCTGCCCTTTCGCGAAAATTACAATTGCCTCCTAATCGCTAACTAGCCGTGCGCTCGGAATACCAGTGCAAGCGCGATCTCCAATTATGCACATTTGTTTCGGATCTCGGTGTCGAATTACGCTGGTTCTAGAGCATTTGAATCGCTTGTACTGGATGCAACCGTATAGAACATAGAGCTTTTTTCGTATTAGTTCATATTGAATCTTATTGCGTGGTCCATATAGTAGAAATTCAGTAAACGCTAACATGTGGCCAAACCATTTTTTCCATAGTGGCACGCGCGCCTGCGGTTTACACACAAAAGATAAGACACTAAGTGGATGAGCTCAGTTCAAATTGTTTAGACTATAATATCATTATTGACGAGCAAGAGAGATGAAAAAGTATTAAAATTGTTTTTCAGGTTGAGAGTAAAACCAACAACCGTATTAAGAATTTAGTTACACCTGATATACTTAGTGAAGTAGTAAGGATGGTATTGGCCAACACTGTTTATTTCAAGGTAACAACGGTTTAATATTATTTGTTTCTTCTTATTGAATCACGGACCTATTACATCCCGGCCTTTTGATAGGCTTACATGGGAACTTGGGATATAAATAATTCATTAAGAATATATAAAGTTTTCTTATTTTTTTCTTACTTAATCAACCAGAATTGAAAAAATATTATAAAGTTAAGGTTTTTTTCCAAAAATATGTAAATGCAGTTATACTCCTTAAGAATAATATACTTAATATTGTTTTCTTTTTTCGAGTTGAGCTATCTCGTAATTTTTTGGAGGCCCTATAAAATTTTCTACTTTAATACGCTACGTTTCTTTTTTTTAGGGTAAATGGATGTACCAGTTTAACGAAACTGATACGAAAGAAGAAGATTTCTATTTAAGCGACGGTTCTACAACAAAAGCCAAGTTGATGTATTTAGAGTTCAAGGATCTTGAGTATGGAGTGGTTGAAGCCTTAAACTGCAGGGTAAGTGATTGTACGGCCTCAGTCGCGAGCGTTTAGTCATGCGTTTAGTGTTGCACCGAGCTTTTGAAACATTTAACCCTTTGACAGTGAAAGACGTCAAATCACGCGAAAGGTAAGTCGTGCCCTCGTCACCTCCAAAATTGGTCTCACATTGGTCACACATTGGTCACACATTGGTCTCACATTGGTACAATTGTGTGACCAATGTGTGATCAATGTTGAATGATAATCTGTTCGAATAGCAAATGTCAATGTCGTTATAGCGTTGAGTTGAGTTGGGTTGAGTTGGGTTGGAGCTGTGTCTGTCCAGTGTGTGTGTTTATTTTTCGAATCGCGGCCCATGGCACCGGACGCGTCGTTAACCGAGCATCCACACTGTTTGCACAACAGTCCCCTGTAGAATATTCCTCAAAGAAGGCCGCAAAAATATGTGACAGGCTCTTATGGCCTTACAAATGAAATGTGTCAGATATTTTTGCGGCCTTCGTTAAGAAAGATACTATTGCAGGTGACTGTACCCTTACGCAAAAACACAAAGTATTGCCTGGTTTCAATTTCGGTTGCTATATTATAAGTAACCTGCTGTTTCATACAAATCTACGAAATATCTATGGGTTTTTATGGCACAGCTGATTTTTTTTCGCGATATTTATCGTTTGGCTCCATGTCACTGGATATAGATGGGTATTTCTTTCCTGGGGTAGTAGTAATGGGAAAGCAGATAATTATACAATACAATACAATACAAATACTCTTTATTGAACACCTCAAAAAGAAAACTAGTACAGAAAATGCACAGTCAGAAATGTCGGAATAGAGGTAAACAACAGACGGTCTTATCGCTAAAAAGCGATTTCTCCCAGACAACTTTTGGGTAGTGGAATTGTGTTAAATAAACTAAGTCAGTAGGTGTTGCAAAACAGTGAAGAAAAGCGGAAAAAAAAACTTAATATCACTAAACAATATCCAAATAAATAAATAAATAACCATATTAAGATACAATACACTGAATAGCAAATGTCAATTGTCTTTTCGTTCCAAAATTTACCTATATTCTTCGCGGATCCCACCTTTGGAAACACCCTATATTGCTTTTAAATTTGGATTCTATAATTTTGGACACCCTCACTTCCGTATTTAACATATCTTTTGGCGAGTTAACATGGACCCAGGCCACCCTACCCATTAGGTTTGGCGGCCTGGGTATCCGCAAAATTTCGAGTATAGCTCTTCCTGCTTTCTTGGCCTCGGTTCATGGCGCTCAGATCCTCATTGGGAAAATTTTAGCCCCATCCATTGGGGTCCTAGAGGCTGCGCACTGTGCCGAGGCCAAGAACGTATGGTCACTCACATGCCCTACCACAGACTTTCCGGATAACCTCGGTTCGCAGAGGCAATGGGACGAGCCCCTCTGCAGACTGACAAGGAACCAGCTCCTGGAATTAGCAACCAGTCCGATAGACCGGGCTCGTCTCATTGCGTCAGCTGAATGGGAGGCTGGTCTGTGGCTGCAGGCACTTCCATCTACAACGATTGGAACATTGCTGGACAACACCACTTTCCGTCTGGCCACATGTCTAAGGATAGGGGCATCGACTAACTTACCGCACCGCTGTATATGCGGGTTAATGGTGAACAATCTTGGTCACCACGGCCTGTCATGTCAGCGAAGCGCAGGCAGGATCCCACGACACGCCAGCATTAACGATGTCATCCGTCGGGCCCTTGTCAGCGCCAAGGTGCCTGCGATCCTTGAGCCAAACGGACTGATGATAGAGGATAGCAAGCGGCCCGACGGGATGACGCTGGTGCCCTGGAGTATGGGTAGGCCGCTTGTATGGGACGCTACGTGTGTAGATACCTTGGCGCCGACCCATATCCCGGGCACCAAAGTTGCTGCTGGTGCAGCTGCGTCCGAGGCTGAAATCCTCAAACGTCGCAAATATGCTGCCCTAGGAGGGAGTTACTTATTTGCGGCGTTTGGGGTAGAAACCCTTGGACCGTGGGGTCCAAATGCACGACGCCTCTATAAGGAAATATCGACCCGACTTATAGAGGCGTCTGGTGACCAGAGGGCTGGTCACTATTTCGCCCAGCGGATAAGCATTGCTATCCAGCGGGGCAATGCGGCCAGCCTTCTGGGCACCCTACCCAGAGACAGCGGTGCAGACCTCGGCCAAATTTTTTATTTATAAGTTTTATATATTCATTATAAGTTTTTTTTTTTTTTTTTAAATACACTGAAACAAAATAAATATATATACATAATTATTATTATACATATACAGTGCCGGCTGTAAAGAGAAAGTGTCACGGACGAGACAAATAGTAAAGTTTGAGGAGCTTTTTAAATGAAGCGGGTGATTGAGCGCACCTTACATCTCCAGGCAGGGAATTCCAAAGTCTAATTGTAAAGGAACTGTTATAAAATTTTGAAGAGGATGAAGGGACAAAAAGAAGTTATACCCTGTTATTGGAGGTGCAATTTGGTAGCTTGACATTCTTAGGGACGGGTAAAAATTAATTTGAAATACGAGCTGTATGTCGATATTTTCTCTGTACCATAATGTGAGTCTTAAGACTTTAATTAAACATGTTTATTTTGTAAAACATGACTAATTAAACACACATTTTTCACTTTTATAAATAATAGGGTATTCGGCGAGAAGTGACTGTGTTTTCAATATTATGAAATATTATATACAAATAAAATATGCTCGTAAATACAGCTAAATAATCGGAAATATTGTTGTGAGATGACATTGACTATCTATTGACGTAAATAATTAATTTTCAGTATAGGTGGCCAGTATTATACCTCTATGGGTAAAATTTATCTCAAGAGCGTTCAGGCACGGCCCTGCAACACGAAACATTAGAAAAGTAAAATAGCAACCATATCGTTATTGGTATCGTTATTGTTACTGATAATGGTTTCTACTTCTGATGACAATGATTATCATGGGTGACACAAAAAAAGTAAAATTATAGTCTAAAAATGGTATATAAAACTAATTGCCAAGAAAAAGGAAGAGTATCGATGTCGACATCATAAATATTTTTACCCACCCCTAAGAATGTCAAGCTACCAAATTGCACCTCCGATTACGGGGTTTACAGATGATGAAAAAAATCCAGTAAGTGCTGCGAGGTCCAGATGGGACAGTGCAGCTGTTAATTTTGTTACTCTTTTAGCACCACCCAGGGATCACGTGTAAGGATGTCTACGGTGTTTCCTACTACGGACGCAGAGTAAAATTCATCCCTAGTAACATTGATCCCCTTTCGCGATACGGGGGCTGCTTTATAGTAAAAAGTTTTCAGTATGACCTAAATATTTAACCTCCATAATATGATTAGCTATATTTAACCAACTATTCATTGATTATATAGGTAATATAAGTATATATAATATTTAAGTAAAATCTGTTTTTTTTTTCAGGTCGTCCGAATCTATTACACGGGCAAAGACAGCTCGATGATAGTCGCTTTGCCTAACAGTCACGACGGTGCAATGGCTTTGGCCGAGGCCCTGCAAGATCAAGCTAACTGGAAGAAACTCCTGGACAGCCTCCGCCCTCAAAAAGTGAAATTATATTTACCAAAGTTCGTCATTAGCACAACTACAGACTTGAAGGAACTATTACAAAAGGTAATCACCATTTTATAACCAAAGAATGAAAACTACCAATTGATAGCTTATTTCATTAATAAATTCTTGAGAGGTACGAGTATTTGAATTTAAAAGATTTGTTATATATATTAACAACAAACAACTATCATTGACTGCAAGAATTACAATTAATTAATGCAGCCAATGATAGTAAAACGTTTGGTGTATTCTTATTTACATAAAGCAATCTCTTTTGAAATGTTTTTGATATTAACTTGATAACCCATAATAACATGAAGCGTCACGTCTGACAAGTCAGGATTAATACTGTCCAACGTCAAATTAAAGTCAAATCAATATTTTATATTCTTTGTATACGCTCTATGTCGCTCAAAAAGAAGTACTTAATTAAAACTATGGGTACAGATTTATAGTGTTTGTTTCAGCTGGGCATCACAAACTGGTTTGACTGTAGCAATTCAGGACTATCAGGACTTATGGCCAAGCCTCAAGATGTCTGTGTTTCTGAGGCCCGACAAAAAGCGTGGTGCGAAGTCACTGAGTCAGGAACCGAGGCTGCTGCAGCAAATGGTAATATATATTTTTTAATAATATTTGATCTCCTTTTTGAGACACGGGCGTGTGCAGCTCGGAATTTTAATACGTTTGCGTAGGGATACTTATCCGACACGAAGATATCATTAAATTTGAAGAATTGTTCTGCTATATACCTGCTAGAACCCATTCACAAGAACGTACCCGTGAACAGGTCCCAGCAGTGAATTGTAAATAGATTTATGCTGGGATCAAAATAGTAATGGGCTATGGTGTTGAAGTTTATTGGGTCAAAGATAGGGTTATTGCTAAGAGGTCCGGACACCTACCATGAACATATTATTGCTCTTTTACTTGCGCTACTAACTTAGTACAAAATATGCTAATCTACAAAAAACTCGGAATGGTGATAGAAAAGCTCATAAGATTTCATTTCGTTCTTTTCTTGCAAAAAAGTTAAATTTCCCTTTTTTGTATGACTTTATTTAGGTGTAGCAAATAGGATTTTCTGTACTTAATCATCTATGAAGTAGTTACAAAAATATAATTTTATTTTAGTTATAATAGGGCTAGGTAGCCCAGCACTACTAAATGCTCCTCCCGGTATTTAAAAGCATGTTTTCCTCTTCTATATTGTACTTAAGAGTACCAGCAATAACCCGACTACAAATAACGTACCCTCAATAACTCTTAAACCTTCAAATTGATTTTATTTTGTGTGGAGTGTGTAACCCCAATATTTTTGTTTTCAGTTGTAGTAGTTATAAGTAGAAGTATTCCGATGCCTCCTCCGGTCTTTAAAGCTAACCGTAGCTTCCTCTTCTATATTGTACTAAAGAGTACTAGTACCAGCGATATCCCCATTTTCTGTGGGAAGTACGGAAATCCGAACTAAAGTAAGAAAATAAAACAAAGTTAAAAATGAGCTACATTAATTAATCATGGATTGTGACAATGTAGTTGATGGATTTAGTGCTGATCTCTTCAAATTTATTGAAAATTAATAAAGAGAAAAAACTTCAAAATAGGTTATGAATATAATTACTTCACAAGAAAAAAACAATCATCTGGTAATAACGTGAAGGATAATACAAATAATGGAAGGGGGAAAATAAATAATTAAAAATAATACGCATAATACGGATATGCACAAAAGAAAATTAAAAGCCCAAAAACCTTCGCAAACACGTTGAACAATTAAGTCTTCCATGGATGTGACCAATATTCTGTTTCATATAACGCCTACGTCACTTTTTGAACTCCCTTTAGGTACTGCAAAAACATTAAGTATTTTATTTAACAAATCGACCATGCCCTAGTACTAACTCTCAAAAATTATAAAAACTAAAGAGCTACATTTCTGAATTTCTTTTTCTGAGAGGTATTTTATAATTTAGAAGTGTCTTCATTATTTGTTTCCAGTTTTAATAGGCGTAGGTGGAGCTATGCCAATGCCTACTCCGGTATTTAAAGTCAATCGTAGCTTCCTCTTTTACATTATACTGGAGAATGCCAGCGGCATGCCTCTTTTTTGTGGAAAATACGGAAATCCTACCAGAATCAATCAATAAAAAGTAGGTCAAAATGCTTAAAATGACCATGCACTGTGATAATGTGGTTGAAGAATTTATTAAATAAAATACTGCTTACTTCAAATTCTTTTTATTTTATTAAAAAGTTGGCAAAATTTAGTGTTCTTAAGATATTTAAAGTCTCAAAATACACAACAATAAATCAAGAAATAAAACAACACAAAGACGTCAAACAGTATCCCCACTCAGCGTAATGGTACGGCAATTCACGTTATGTTTTACAAATAAATAGGTATTTTTTGAAAACCAAAGATCAACAAAAGTATAACATGTACACTATCAAAAGGTTTAATGAAAACATACTGATAAAAGTACCACCGATAAAGCCGAATTTAATCAGATAAGACGACTTAACTATTAAGTGTTCTGGCTTTTCAGTTGGCGTCGGAAGACCTTCCCCCGCTCCTCCCGTTCCACCGAAAGAGTTTAGAGCTGATCATCCTTTTCTTTACTTCATCTATATTCGTTCGGTACCGATGTTTAGTGGTGCACTACGTCGTTAAGGTCGAATATTAAAATCTTCTAAATGCAAGCTTCGGTCGGTAACTCGACTTCTTGTAATCTGTTCTCTACAGTGATAATGTGGTTGATGTTGGTCTTTGACTCGAACTTTGTTTTACTGTTTTATTTTAAACAGGGAATGAACAGATCAATAAAAGATCTTAATGTCAAAATACGGAAATATAATTAATAATTTATTTGGAATTAGATTTCAAACGTAGCGAAATCGAGCGCGAATTGTTATTGAATAGCTATCTAAAAAGCTGACATAATGTTTTAGAAACATTGATGTTACATATCCAAAATAGGTTTTGTAAAATTTTAGATTGGCAAGATCATGGAATAGAGGAAACAGAACTGGAGGTAAAAATAAAGAAGGATGTTTCAGATGCAACACCGGAAGCAATATTTCCGAATTTTGAAACAACGAATGCCAAATTGTCATTAACCCGAAATTAAACCCATTTTTTTTAAATCAAAATAACGCAATGTCCGTCCAAATGTTAAGAAGCAATGGATTAAATAGAAATAGGCGTAACATACTATATGCCCCTATATCGAAGTAGGCACAAAATGTCATTTGATACACTAGTATTTTTTTTATAAATTAAAAATGTACATCGATAAGGGCAGTAACGTCTTTGGCTGCTTTTTTGGTGCCTATAGCTGGGGCCTGGGACCCGCCAAGATGTCAACAAATGACAGAATCACGAATTTCATTATCCCGCATATACAAAAAACCGAAATTCCTATTACCGAATCGCTAAAAACCCAATTGGTTTTTCGGAATTAAGAATAGAACGTTTTTTTCGGAAAATTGACTGTCGGAATTTTTAGGATTTGATCAAGTAACAATCGACTCCTAATATTCGGAAATAGGAGTATTGCAGCCGTGATTTTTTTTTTCGTGATTTCAAAAGTCGGAACTTCGACATATCGAGCTTATCAATCGGAATTATAAAAATCGGGATTATGAAAATAGGAAAATATTTTTCGGAATATTTGTATGTTCCCGTTGCAGATATCTTTCACTTACGATATCTATGTTAAAAAAAATGTTTATTTATTAACAGACTAATTTGAAATTGTACCTCGCGGTCGAGTATCTCGCGGTCGAGATAGACATCTGTCACTTTCTGATGAATACAGTTAGACAGTGACAGATGTCTATCTCGACCGTGACATACTGTCGATACACTCATGTGCTAGGCTTACAGACAGAAATCGTGAAACAGCTGCTGATTTCGGTGAATTATATTCCACTTATGCAATTTAACTTAGAACCTCCTCCTTTTTTGAAGCCCGTTAAAAAGAAACGATCTTTCAAAATATGTATAGAAGCTAATAATAGTATTGATAGTTACTGCAAAATAATATCGAAAAGTTAAACAAAATGGAAAAAATAACATTACTGGACTCTTAAACCTCGGCAGTGACAATGTGGTTTCAAGTTAAGCAATTTTTTATAAACAATTTAGTTTTTTTTATCCTTTTAGTAGTTTTGTGTAAAGGTGGAACTAACATCCAACCATACAAAATTTCGCATAAATACTTAATATTATTATAATTTGTAAGAAACATTGTGATGTATTTTAAACTTAAAATAAGAGGAGGTTAAATTATGGTGTTCACGAGTATGTATTCTTTTGGTTTTCTAGGAAGCTACTTACTTCACGTTATTGTTTCTTAAACAGGCTAAAAATGATATAATAATTTGGAACTAATATCTAAAACTCATTTACCGTGACGGGCACTTTCGCGCCTGGAAGGGTGCGGGTGGTTTATTTGAAATTTGTAGGTTATAGTTTATTTTAGGGTAAGATTTATTGTAAACTAGTTTTACTCCTATAAAATATATAATTTGGCCTAGTTTGCAATTATATCATAAAGTGTTTGTAAAATGAATGTTTATGAAGCGATGACTTAATTATATGTAAAATCTATTTATTGCTCATACTTGGTTCGTTGCCAATTCTACTCTTGTTAGTTGTCTTGGAAACCATTACCAGGACAAAATCCATGGCATATTTCCACCTTCTTGCAAGATTTACGTCTTACCAACAGCTATCCAAAAAAAGGGTTCGTATATTATTTTGACAGCTCGGATATCAGCTGACAAAATGTTTTAGAAACATTGATGTTACACATTATGTAAAATTGTATGTTGGCAAGATCATGGAATAGAGCAAACAGAACTGGAGGTAAAAATAAAGAAGGATGTTTCAGATGAACGGAAGCAATATTTCCGAATTTTGAAACAAGGAATTGTTTATTGTTTATTTAAGTTTACACAGCATTACAGTCTTATCACTAATACACTGCGAAACTACATAGATATCTACTATTACTTAATCAAAATTATCATACTAACACACTTGACTGCCTATTATCCATCAGCTCGCAAAATCTCAAACACTCATGACACACATTCGCCCATCGCCACGCCACCAGGTCACACTCTGGTGCTGATACCAGGAGCGCATTCAGTAGGTACAGGGCACGAAGTATCGGAGAGTTCTTATGTGCAACCGTACGTGCCATTGGCACTGCCAACAGGGGGTGCACACGCGGCCTGAGGGTAATATTTTTGTTAATATCAGGCACAAAAAGTCTTACAAAACTCCCTACCAGTTCAAGACAATCAGAGTCCCCTCGAAGAACCCGACACGCAAAAAGTAGTAGGCTCAAGCTGCGCCTCACTTCTAAGGAATTGAATCCCAGGGTTCCTAAAATAAATTTAGTTGGATACAGGAACGGATAGTATCCGTACATCTTTTTATAATACATTCTTAAGAACGTCTTTTGAACCTTTTCCAACAGTAGGATATAAGTTGACTCGTAAGGGTTCCAGACTAACGCTGATGCCTCCAGCTTGCTTCTAACCAAAGCATTGTACAGTACTTTTATGGTACAAGGGTCATGGAAATCTCTGACGTTACGAGTAACGAAACCTAATCTACTTAAGGAATGACGAACTGTCATTAATCTGAAGTTATTAATTCGGGTTTTTCGGAATTACGAATTCGGAACGTTTTTGTCGGAAAATTGACTATCGGAATTTTTAGGATTTGATCAAGTAACAATCGGACTCCTAATATTCGGAAATATTGCAGTTGTGATTTTCTTATTTCATGATTTCAAAAGGCGGAACTTCAACATATCGGTCTTATCAAAATTCGAGAATATAAAAATCGGGATTATGAAATAAGATTTATTTTTATTTTGTATGTTCCCGCTTCAGTTATCTTTCGCTCGATATATGTTTAAAAAAAATGTTAAATTAATTAGCATATTAATTTGAAATTGACTTACCTATTTCAGCTTTCATTGTCCGAGCTGCTACGGCATCAATACACCCGGTCGAGCCCAAAACGTATATTTTTAGATGCGACCATAGCTTTCTATACTATGTTCAGATAAAAGGCACATCAGTATTTGCAGGAAGAGTAGTTAAACCATAGAGGTGATTCAATACAGTATCTTAGATGAAACTAAAATAAAATTAAGAGTCCGGTAATGGCTTAAAAACGAAAATTACTAATAACGAAATTACGCAGATTAGATAGGATTGAAGTCTTTTTATTGCAAACTAATACTTTTGGGCCATGTATATTACTATGAAATACCCAAAAACTCAATTCATACAGAGCTTGTTTAGTAAGGACGTTGATTCGTGTAATCTTGTCGCTTGGTTGTTGCTTATAATTTTTAATGCCCCCTAATATGTTTTATATTATGAGTATAAATCATATGAGTAGTCAAGTTTATTTCTATATTTTTATTTTTGTGAAATAGTTTAATACATATCCAAAAATATTAACTAAACTTTGGCAGTTTTTCATAAAATTGCTCTTGCTAAACATACTATTGCTTTAAAATATATATGAAGATGAAAAAAATTGTTCCACTTATCCTCAGACGACTAATTTTCCAATTTTTTGTATATTTTACGTACTAGTTTTTAATCAACAAAAATCTTTTTTTTTACTTCTCTAAGCAAAAATCATGAAACAGCTGCTGATTACGATGAATTATAAATAAATGAAAAATTGAATTTTGCAAGCCGCATGCCAGCCGGGTCTTCACAGACGCCCCCGCTTATTTCCGCCTAACGCAAGTGGCCAAAAACCCAGAATCTGCCGTGCGCCGCGTCGCCGCACTTGACAAAGCCGGAGTCCTGCTACTTTTGACAGACATTTCATATGTTAATGTGTATTCTATTTTAATATTTTTCGCTTTTAAGTCGTGTATTTTTATAAGTGTTTAGTTTAAGTTTGTTATACGTTATATTTACGTTCTGTGTTTGTTGCTAATGTAGGTATTTGTGTCAATCGATGTCCGCTCCATATGCCTGCAGCCAGCCTTCCAGCCAACTTCAACACCCTGTCCTATCCTTAGACGAGTTCATCCAGTGCCCCCATTGTCCCGCTCCGAAACTTCTAAAAGGACGCCGAGGTCTCCAAATACATTTAGGCAAGTGCCACAAACGAAACAGTAACCAAAACAACACCGTTCCTCTCATCTCATCAGTTTCAACACCACAAATTCGCCCTAATATCACCACATCTTCAAAACTAAGCCATTTAAAAAACTCGGTCCCGATCGTGAAACGAATCCCTAGGGGTGCAAGATTCACTGTCGCCAACAGTCTGATTAAGACAATAGACAACTGCGTCAATGAAAATTCGCCCGCTAGCTGGGATCGCCTTTTCTCATTCGCCTACAACATCCTCCATGTAAGTAGTAATGACACAAACACTTCATTGACATCAAAGATTAAAGCCAATTGCTGCCGTTCGCTACATATAGACCCTAGCCCGAACACGCATCATGCCAGTCATCCCAAATTATTTAAAATTATTGAGTCCAAAATCAGTGACGGAGACCTCAAAGGAGCCGCCAATCTCCTTTTCTCCAGTGACACGCTGGCCCCGAATTCTCCAGACACCTTTTTGTCTCTACAATCCAAACACCCGCCGGGTCCCGCAGTACCTGTCCTTCCTGACCCCCCGGACCTAACTGTGCCCTGCCTGCAATGCTCCGAAGACTATGTATTGCAAGCCATAACTTCTTTTAAAAGTGGCTCAGCAGGCGGCCTAGATGGTCTCACGCCTCAGCATCTCAAAGACCTAACCACAGGCTGCCCCGGAGTCCAAGGTAACAGTTTGGCCTCAAGCATCACTCGGCTTGTTAACCTCATGCTTGCCGGCAAGGTACACACAGATGTGGTCCCTACACTCTATGGTGCCAATTTATGTGCCTTAAAGAAAAAGGATGGAGGAATCCGACCAATCGCCATAGGAACAACCTTTCGCAGATTAGTATCAAAAATTTGCTGTAAAAATATAATTCCAGACCTTGAATCCAAATTTCAACCGTTCCAACTCGGCTTTGGGAGCAAAGGCGGTTGCGAAGCTGCGGTCCACGCTTGCCGCACTTTCTTACACAGCCCGGAAGGCCAGGTTCTGCTTAAAGTTGATGTCCAAAACGCTTTCAACTCCGTAGACCGGAGCGCCTTGTTGACAGAGATCCAAAGCAAAATTCCCAGCATATATCCATTCCTGTGGCAATGTTACAGCGCTCCCTCTAACCTCGCCTATAAAAATAACAACATCCTGTCTTCTGTCGGCTGTCAACAAGGCGATCCTCTCGGGCCGGCCATTTTCAGCCTGGCCATCCATCCAATCATTTCGGAACTAAATTCTAAATTTAACGTTTGGTACCTCGACGATGGCAGCCTAGGAGGTGACCCAATTTCTGTTCTCAACGACTTTTCGGCTTTAGCAAATAAATTCACTTCAATCGGATTAGAACTAAACTCAAACAAATGTGAACTATATATAAATCCTGATCTTCCAAATAAACTCGAAATCCAGCATGACTTTGAAAACTTTTGTCCGGGCATCAAAATTTTATCCAAAAACTCGCTTCATCTCCTAGGTGCTCCAATTTTCGAGGAATCTATCCCAGACTTAATAAATTCAAAGGTTAACCGCTTCTCTGATTTCTCGGACCGCCTACTGGAAATTAACGCCCATATGGCCATCCATATTTTACGTTTCTGCTTATTTGTTCCTAAACTTACGTATCTCACCCGTTGCAGCCCACTGTGGAAATTTCCGAACCATTGCCAAGTCATCGACTCCTTGCTTCACGTTCAACTTGAAAAAATTATTAATGTCAAAATTAATGATCGGCAATTCCTACATGCTACCCTACCCATTCGCTTCGGAGGTCTTGGTATCCGCCAAATTTCCAGTGTCGCCCTGCCCGCCTTTCTGTCCTCAGCACACAGTACGCTCCCTCTGGTTATGAAAATCCTAAGCCCTTCACTGCGCGGCTTCGAGGTGGCGTTCTTGTCTGAGGCAGAAAGTGCCTGGAAATTGGCCTGCCCGAGCCTAAACCTGCCTACGAACAAATGCGTCCAGAGAATCTGGGACCAGCCTATTTGTCAACAAGTGCATACTCTCTTACTAGACTCCTGCTCCTCCAGCTTGGAAAAAGCCCGCATACTAGCTGTGTCGGAACGAGAGTCTGGTTCGTGGCTTCATGCTCTCCCTTCCCCTCACATTTCAACCCTGTTGGACAATAATTCCTTTAGGCTGGCTGTCGGGCTGCGCCTCGGCGCAGACATTGTGACGCCTCACCGCTGCCACTGCGGCTCACCTGTAGATCGTCAGGGGCACCACGGTCTTTCCTGTAAAAAGAGCGCGGGCCGCCTTTCTCGCCACGCCTGCCTCAACGACGTCATCCGTCGGGCTCTCGTCAGCGTCAACGTGCCGGCCGTGCTAGAACCGCCCGGCCTCGCGCGTGACGACGGCAAGCGGCCCGACGGTATGACCCTAGTACCTTGGCATCGCGGACTGCCCCTTATTTGGGACGCCACGTGCGCGGACACCCTCGCACCATCGCACCTGGGGGCAACTTCGCTGAGAGCGGGTGGGGCGGCTGCGGCGGCTGAGGCATGTAAGCGCCGCAAATATATAGCCCTCACTGACAGGCATATATTTGCGGCGTTTGCAGTAGAGACCCTCGGCCCTTGGAGCTCAGACGCCCACCAACTAGTACGCGCTCTGAGCAAAAAGCTAACATCTATTACCGGGGATCATAGAGCTGGCTCGTTTCTCGCTCAAAGGATTGGAATATCTATCCAGAGAGGGAACGCAGCCAGCCTTATGGGTACCCTTCCCTCGGGTCACGACCTGGGGGACCTAGCATAATTTTTAGTTTTAATTTATTTTAATTTTAGATTTAATTTAGTTAAGATTCTATTTATTGTTATTTAATTATTTTTTTTAACCGGACGAAATATATTTCATTGAAACCACAATGAAAAATATAATTTAAAAAAATCCTCTTGTGCAATTTAAAAAGAAACTATCTTTGAAAATATGTATACAAACTAATAATCGTTTTGTTTGTTACTGCAAAATATTATACATTACCGGACTCTTAAACCTCGGCTGTGACAATGTGGTTTCAAGTTAAGCAATTTTTTATAAACAATTTAGTTTTTTTATCCGTTTAGTAGTTTTGTGTAAAGGTGGAACTAACATCCAACCATACAAAATTTTCTCATAAATACTTTAATATCATTATAATTGTAATGTAAGAAACATTGTAATGTATCTTAAACTTAAAAGAGGTTAAATTATGGTGTTCACGAGTATGTATTTTTTGGTGTTCTAGGAAGCTACTAAGTACTTTACGTTATTGTTCCTCAAACAGTTCTCCTCGGCTAAAAATGTTATAATAATTTAAAACTAATATCTCAAACCTATTTACCGCGATGGGCACCTTTGCGCCGGAAACGATGCAGGGTGGTTTATTTGAATAGTTTTGTTAGTTTAATTTTAGGGTTAGATTGATTGTAAACTAGTTTTAGTCCTATAAAATATATACTTAGAATTTTGATCTAGGTTGTAAGTATATCATAGTGTTTGTGAAATGAATATTTATTAAGTGATGACTTAATTATATGTATCATACTTGGTGCGTACTATACCCCTCCCCCCCAAACCCCTTTTCTTTTAGTTTGCTAGTTGTCTTGGAAACCGTTACCAGGAGATCATCCATGGCGTATTTTCACCTTTTTCTTGCGCGTTTTACGTTTTACCAGTACCGTCTACTCGTGTAAATAATTTTGAACAAAAAAGAACTGACTTCACTAAACATCCACCTTTCCAAAAGCAAATGCTCGAGCTGCTGTAAAAAATACTCAAATCACTATAGGTGTGCCTATAATAGTTGAAGAGTTCCCTCGATTTCTCCAGGATCCCATCATCAGATCCTGACCTGGTTACAATGGGACCAACTGTGAAGTATACTCTTTCAAACGAAAAAAGAATTTTTCAAATCGGTCCAGCCGTCTTCGAATAATCGGTGAACATACATAAAAAATAAAATAAAAAAAATAGCAAAAACAAAGATCCCGACGAATTGATAACCTCCTCCTTCGAAATCTTGAAGTCGGTTGAAAACAAAAATATGTACAAAACATACTAGTTTTATTACACTTATATACCCTGATATTGTATATTTTCAGTGGCAGTAGTGACTACAACGTCAGTACATTTGGAAAATATATTTAGATGTGACCACAGTTTCTTATACTACATTCAAATAAAAAACACCCTTGCGTTCGCTGGAAGAGTAGTTAATCCATAAAGGTGATTAAATTAATTTAAGTACAATTAAAACATATTTCAAAATTTCAACTGTGACATTGTGGTAAAACAAGTACCTACTTAACTATTTTCAAATAAATAAAAAATACGTCGATCTTAAATCCATAACTTTTGTTGACCGTCCAGACTCTTTGTTATTCCTTTATTATGGCAATGAGGGAAAGGAGAGGGAGGGGGGGGGAGCTCCTCGGTAAATTTTCACTGCTAATTTCTTATTCGTCATTGCCTAGACATAATATACATAATATCTTTAAAGTACATTTGAACCAAAGGAGGCCACATAGAATAATTGTTATAGTAAGTACTGATTTAAACACACGATTTTCACTCATCATTTTGACTGCGATCACGAGCGTTATGACACGCTCGAAACGTCAAGAAAATGATAAAAGTAAGTGCACGTGGTGAAGTCTAAAAGTATTAAAAAATCGATGTTGGAGTCGGATCCTAACGATTTAATATACTGAACTAACGTGAACTAACGATGAACTAACGATATAGATACGTAAATTCAGGATACTGAGTTTGGGGCGGTCAACTTCACGGACATCCCGTATTTTGTCTAAATAATTGTTATTTTAATGAGCCAAAACCACCATTATGATAAAATACTTTACAAAAAATTAAACAAAATATGGATTATATTTTATTATATTTAAGTACATTTTATGAAATTAAGATACCATTTCATAGTATTTTTATCTGCTGGAATGTGTAATCTGCTGCTTAATCGCTCTCTCTCTCTCTCTCTCTCAAGCTCTTTTATTTAAGAGAAACATAATACCGTAATACAATTATTTTTTATTTATAAATACAACTAGCCTTTTCCCGCGGCTTCGCCCGCGTACTGTAAGTACTCAAAAAGAATACGATACCCATGTTAATTTTCAGACTTTGTGACCACATTTGCCCCTTTTAGGGGTTGAATTTTCAAAAAACCTGAAACACGTGTTTACTCATTTATCGCTAGGAATACTCCTGTGAAGTTTTAAATAAAATAGTCTAACAAATCTTGATTCGACATACAAATTTTGGATCCCCATTTTACCCCCTTTAGGGGGTGAATTTTGAAAAATCCTATCTTAGTGCATCCCTAGACCTTATAAGGAACCTACGTGCCAAATTTGGAATCTCTAGAACCAGCGGTTTGGGCTGTGCGTTGATATGTCAGTCAGTCAGTCAGTCAGTCAGTCAGTCAGTCAGTCAATCAGTCAGTCAGTCAGTTTCTTCTTTTATATATTTAGATAGAATAGATAATACCAAAACTGTATGTCTTTCGGTAGTTCGTACACTGCTGTATTTTAAGTAATTGTTTTTCAAAGTAAAAATAAATTCTATCATCTATTAATCTTCCTGTCTGTGTTTTTTAACGGATCTGACTTTTTTGTTATCATTTTTTATATTGACGATTAATGATAGTCATTAATAAATTTGTTACCTATTTACATAAGTTTGTTTGGTATTTTTTGTGAGTTGACTGAGTAAGATACTTAATTTAAAGAATAGACTGGTTAAAATAAATTTACAAACCTTAATTCCATGAGAACAAAAGGTTTCATTATATGAATCAACGGAAAATAATTTAACATTGATAACATTTTTGATTTTCTGACAAGATAATAAAAGTTATCGCCGTTTATTTTTCTTTCCTTGTTAGGTCATAAACTGTTATAGATTATTATAGACTACTGTTAAGACCGCTGGTTTTGGTCAACAATTATAATTAACTATTATAAATCAGAACGCAACCACATTGTCACAGTCGAACGATATTTTAACCGCATTAATAATTAGTTAAGCTGAAGAATAATTCTTCAGCTATTTTCTTTTTGCTTATGCCTCTCAAACTTGTTTCAATTGTTAATTTAAGAATAATACTAATTTTTTACTCTGAAAGTTTAAGTTTGGTTTGCGTCATTTTTAGGGTTCCGTAGTCAACTAGGAACCCTTATAGTTTCGCTTTGTCTGCCCGTCCGTCCGTCCGTCCGTCCGTCCGCGGATAATCTCAGTGACCGTTAGCACTAGAAAGCTGAAATTTGGTACTAATATGTATATCAATCACGCCGACAAAGTGGTAAAATAAAAAGTGGAATTTTTTTTTTTATTAGGGTACCTCCCCTATACGTAAAGTGGGGAGTGATTTTTTTTTTCATTTCAAGCCTAACGTGTGATATATTGTTGGATAGGTATTTAAAAATGAATAGGGGTTTCCTAAAATCATTTTTCGATAATATAAATATTTTCGGAAATATTCGCTCCAGAAGTAAAAAAATATGCGTCCCCCCCCCTCTAACTTTTGAACCGTAAGTTTTAAAAATATGAAAAAAATCTCAAAAGTAGAACTTTATAAAAACTTTCTAGGAAAATTATTTTGAACTTGATAGGATGAATAGTTTTTGAAAAAAAATTACAAAATAATTTCTGAACTAAGTTTGTAATTTAACCGCATAAGCAGGTGTTTATTGTACCTGTAATTTCTACAAAATTACAATGAAATGACGTGCTTTCAAATAAAGTAAAAACGGTGAAAATCGGTTCACGCAATAAAGAATTATTCCATAAAAATCATCTTCCATACTTTAAGCTCGCGCGCAATAGTTTACTTAATTTGCCGATAGATGTCGCTGTACGTGGAACTCTCATATCATATCCTACATGGCGGTGTTATTAACTCTTAAGTGGGGACACTTACTGTGACGGACGGAAAACTACGGAACCCTACACTGAGCGTGGCCCGACACGCTCTTGGCCGGTTTTTTACTCTTTAGTGTTAATAAACATTTTTTTTTTTTGCTTGAACTAAAGACATTTTATGTTTGACACATATTACTAACTTCTCTATAAAATACAAAATATAATATCTTTTTATCATTTTACAGGTTGGTGTCCGGCGGAAAATCTAACTTCAGGTTCAAAACGTTTCGGTTTCAAAATTTGTAAAATAAAGTTTTGTCGTTTACAATGTATTTTTCACTTCTCATGCTCAAAAAGTGTGTCATATTATGCTTACCAAGGCGGACTAAAGTAGTACATTTAGCCTCTAGGGCTAGTATGTATACATATTTATGATTTACAAAACATTTTAAATTGACCAATCGTAACACTTCATCATATTAAATCCACCAATCACAACACACATATCGAAGTTAATCGGAACGCTAGATACTTTTTTGGTGCGTATACTGTGTAAATAATTAGTCCTTAAAAAAACATTGTATTTAATATCAACCAATCAGAATACAGCAATGTTAAAATCGACCAATGAGGAAACGCAATTTATTTCTCAAAACGTGAGGTTTTTCTAGTTCCTACTTCATAATCATTAAATAAGTAATTTTTTGGAAGCGCCTTAAAGCGTGTTTAAACTGTTTAAACGGCTATTAGACATGGCAATTTGTAGGGCCCAATCGGTTGTGTCCAACTCCTGTCGGCCCCAACGCACGTTATTACACTTTCCCTACAAATCGCCCCTACCGACCCTACCTCACCAACAAATCGTCCCTACCGACCCTAGCTCAACGTTTACAGAGATGCCTTCAAAACATCTAAAAAATGTATTTGGTGAAGCACGGTGATAGTACTCATAACAGTATACATTAAATAAAATCTGAAACTGTTTTTTTTATTATAGATATTTAAATGACCGCTCGAGCTGCCTGAATCTAAATTCATCTGCCCAACCCTTCTATGATTTAAATACAAAACTAGATAAATATATTAATTACCAGCGAATCTACACAATTTAACTTTTATTTTAAATAAAAAACCAGACGGAATGTGTAGAAAATGGCTCACATTATAAATAAAAAAGGTAAAATAACTCTAACGACCTCCATAAACAGCTGCGGGTATCGGGGCACTGCCGATCGCCCTAGATCGGGACTCTTACTCCCTAAGTACCATTGCACCTACCAACCCGACAGGTTGGACCCTACAAATTGCAATGTCTAATAGCTACTTTAAAGAGGTAATTATACCGTCGTCTGTGGAATCTATTCGCGGTGTTTATATTTTGTATCTATGTCAAAGAAGTTAAAAAAATTAAAAGACCGTCAAGTTAAACCATAATTTAACCTTAGTTTAGTTATTGTGCGTAAATAATAAGTATTTTTATCTTATTTTCTCGCAATCGAAGTAAAAAATAGTATGCATTACTCTGGTCTAAAAGCCATATTACCACTCGAACAATATTCCCTCACTTCGTTCGGGAAAATAACCACCTCATAGTAATATGGCCTACTTTAGACCCTTGTCAAACAATCTACTATTATTTTATTACCCTTCAGAGATATGAGTTTATAACTACATAGACTTGAGCATAAGTAGGTAGCTGGATAGAAAATATTCCTAATAGGAGATACCATAGATACAGAATGTAACAAAAAAACTGGTGATACGTTTAAGGGCATAAATAATCGGTATCAAACAACAAACAAATTACAAATAATTTATTGAGAAAAGTATAGTACAGTGTTTGTTCTTACGGACTAAGATTTTTTTAACGACAAGTGGGTAACAAATGCCTGAACTAGGATTCCCTGTGTTTCAGGCAGCGAAGGACGATATTACTTAATTTTTAATTATTTACTTAATTATAAACTATAAGTATTACACAATAAAACTCTTATCACCTTAACAAAATAAGTAGGTTCTTAAGTATTAAATATCAAAGGACAGTATATAGGTAGTTATTTTATGACTAATAGTAATTTCTCTGTATCATCGTACATCATTTTTTGAAGGGCGCGTCGTAGAGTATTCTTACAACAGGCATAGCTAAGTGGGTATATATCTAGTGTTGCATTTAACCTGTTGTGCAAACCGTATGGTATCGTATTTCGACTAAGAAAAAGTAGGAGAAATCAGTTTTGGAGAAAATAAATTGTTTTGTATGGGGGACGTCGTTCCAGCCAGCCAAACCCTCCATACAAAACCATTTTTTTTATTTACATAATTAGAATATTTAGAATACGATACCAAATACGCCCTTAAATAGTTCACCAGCATTTTAGTTACATTTCGTATATATATCAGTTACTTGTTTCTCTATGGAGGTACACAGATAGGAATATATTCTCCCGCAAAACTGTTTGCACTATTTGACTGCAGATAATCTTAAGTAGGTATCTAAACCGTAAGTAGGTATCTAAGTTAACGTTAAGAACCAAATGCACTAAAGATGATGCATTTATTGACTTTTTCTTATGATTAATATGCTACTAACGCCAAACTTAAATTAAGGTAAAAAGGAAACTCTAAATAATGAATCATAAACGACAAAATATTTTCCAATCCAAATATTTTTTACGGTAATACAGTAACAGCGGCGTAAAATTTGATTTAATAGTTGACACAAGTGCACGATCTCATAAAGCGATGGTTATAAAACCGGAAAACGGCCACGTTTCGGCAGCACACGCATGCCCGGACGAGGATGTGGAAGCTACTACTCTTGGCCTGTGTTGCTGGCTCCGCTATTGTCTTTTGCGATGGTAAGTTTTTTATACGTATTTTGTTTTAGGAAAAAAAAAATCATAAATAATGATTTATTTATTTTATTTAATCTTTATTGCACAAAAGAAAAATACGGTTGTACAATATGTGGACTTAATGCTATATAGCATTCTCTACCAGTCAACCTTCGGGAAAAGCAAATAAGTTGTAGGCGGTTATCATAATTGCTTTGATTTCATTACAAAACAACAAGCGCGTGAACAAAGGTGACGGGATACGCAAGCACGTAAATTGAGTTGTTTTTGTGCAAGTTTTGGGATGAGCTGCGCATCGGCGCGCGGGCGGGGGGGAACGGCTCATTCGCGCGGACTGTTATCGATATAGCCGCCAAGCAAGCGCCAGCGGCCCCGCAAGCAGCAGCAAGAAAGCAACAAGCAAGCAAAGCAAGAGAGCAGCGCGTCGTCCTATTTGTTGTATTGTATTTGCACTTGGGAGCGTGGATATGGCATGATCTGAAGAAACTTATAGCCAGGTTTCATGTTAGGTTTACTCCTGTTTATCATAATAGGCATGATCAATTTTTTTCATGTATGGTGTCAAACGATTCGTTTTGTTGTGAGGATTAAATGTGTATATGGGGCCAATTGCGTTAAAGCAACAGAAAAGTCAGAAATGAGATTCAAAATCTAACACTCCCTTTGGTTTTTAAAAACGCTCCTTACAAAATGAAATGCAACAGTGTCGTCACGGTTGCATAGTCGCCTTGTTTAAAGTATGGAAAAAATATGAAAATTCTATTTTGACAGTGAAATATTGCGTTTTTGTATATGGTTGCCATGGGTTACCCTCATCTGGCAAAAAATATTGGTCAGAAATACATTTGGCATAACATGTTTCGCAGAAATACTTTCGGTCGAATGGTAAATTTGCATAAAGGTATATTTGGCATAACTACTACTATGCATACGACACGTTTTGCAGCATATTGTTTTGCAGAACACTACTTTGGCCGATTTTGGTTTAGCATTATTTTATGTACCATAATAATCATATAGCATACTATTACAATAGCATAATTATTTTCTGCTAGCAGAAAAATAAGGAACCCAATTTAGATTTGTTTAGGTTAGGTAAGAACTGCGACCCCCGCGGAAACAAACTGGTGCCAGAAAAATGGATTAGGTTAGGTTAGAGTTGCGACCCCCGCGGAAACAACTGTTGCCAGTAAAGTAGGTTAGGTTAGGTTAGAACTGCGACCCCCGCGGAATCAATCTGTTGCCAGAAAAGTTGGTTAGGTTAGGTTAGAACTGTTACCCCCACAGGAACAAACTGTTGCCAGAAAATTTGGTTAGGTTAGGTTAGAACTGTGACCCCCGCAGAAACAAACTGTTGCCAGAAAAGTGGGTTATGTTAGGTCGGGTAAAAGTATTTGTGGCGGCCGCAACGGGCCATTGCTCTCAGGGTGGCTCGGGCATACTGCGATAACTCGCACGTAGCAGCCTGGCCGGGAGCCCGCCCTGGGAAGTCACAACAAAATACCACAGACACAATTGTCAGATAACAATTTCATTTACCGGAGTACCGACACAAATATGCTCATTATTACAGCGCCTGCATGTTCTTATGAGCAATACATCAAATCCCGCATATGTCTTGTACAATATGATAAGACAACGAAGATTATCTTGTAATCAAAAAAATATCGGCTTCACAACTTTATGCCGCCTAAACATTATGCAAAAAAAAATCTGCGAAAGTACTATTCATTTAAAAGACAGTTATGCTCATCAACATTATGCCAATATAAGATTCGACATTATAAAATTCTGCGTAAAGTGTTTCTGCCAAACGTTACTTCTGCCAAGTATCATTATGCAAAACAAATATATGTCAAAAAAGTTTCTGCAAGACAATAGTGAACCGTTGAATGCATGCAAAATGATCAATTTATCTTAATAAAGTAAACATTTAAATAATCTATTGAAACGGTTGCAAGATATCAGAGCCCAAAATTTCAAAATTTTACGATTTTTTTAAGGTACGAAATTAAATAAAACAGTGACACCACTCGATTTCTCACATATTTACAATGACATTCAACATGTTTCATCATCCCTATTAGGTATATACAGGGGTATAAAGGTAGAGAATATTTTTAACCAATTTGTAGGGCTTTAATTTATTATTCTTGCCATTTTTTTTCGACATTAAAATTTTCATCTCTAAGGCTACGATCATTGCTCAGAATAATATATATCAATTATGTGCAGCTCTAGATCTCTTTGCATTGTTCAAATCTAATTAGGCAAGAGTTAAACCCTTAAATAAACATTTTTTACGATACGAGTATTATCGCATTCTGTAATTTCTTCTTCCTGTTTTCGTGAGAAGGGATCAAGAACTAACTAAATTATTTTTTGCCAGTGCCTTGCCAACTCTTACCTATTCTACAAGTAGGCATGGTGAATTTTTGTCATGTATGGTATCAATCGATTCGTTTTGTTGTAAGGATCAAATGTCTATATGGGGTCAATTGCGTTAAAGCAACACAAAAGTCAGAAATGAGACTTAAAGTCCGAGATTTACATTTGTTTCTCAAAACGCTCCTAACAAAATGACGTGCAAAAGTGACGTCACGATCGCCCTGTTTAAAGTATGGAAAAAATATGAAATTGCTATTTTTACAGTGAAATGGTGCGTATATTATATGGTTGCTATACAATTTATTTTACAGGAAAATGTTAAAAATCGAATGGTATCATTGTTTTTTTTTTTAATTTCGCACATTAAAAAATCGTAAATTTTAGAAATTTCGCAGTTTGATATCTTTGAGCCATTTCAATAGAATTTATAAATTTTCACTTTACTTGATTTATTGATCAGTTTATTGATCATTTTGCATCCTATCAACTAAATTTTATTGCATAATTCAACATGTGTCATCATGCCTATTGAGCCCGTTCAATAGTTTCGTATCAAAATTTTATACAGGCTGTGGCGGTGATCCAAATGCCAAATCTGGTTGTGGGGTCAACTGCGGAAAGACTTGTACCACTTACAAGGCCAAGAATCCAATCTGCCCTCGGATCTGCAAAGTAGTAGGCTGCGATTGTAACGATGGCTACGTTTATGATGACAATGTTAAGAAATGCGTCTCACCAAAGGATTGCACAGGTAAGCAACGTTTTAAATATCTAGATCAAATCAATAGTTAGTACTTTAATGGAAAAAATCTTTGCGTATTCGTTAACTAACCAGATTGGGAACTGGGAATTTCTGTGTTATATTTCTTTTGAAAGGTATGTGGATAATAATCAGATATACAATATTTTAATACATGTGCCGTTAAAACCCTCCATGAGCCTGTTGCATTTAGCTTTTAACCTTAAAAATAACCTTTTTTTAAAAATGATAATGACCTCTGTTAACAATTATAATTACCTATTACAATAAACTAGTCAAGTTCTAATATTTCGATGTAATTTTTTGGCTAAGTATATATATTAGATATTCATGTTATTAAAATGGGGTTAATATCTATATCCATTTGACTTGACTTTACAAGAAAATTACTAATATACAAAACATACAATAACGTTATTCTTCATTTGATTTTAATCCTAATCAGTTTAAATATTTTTTTAATTCGAACGTAATCTTACCAGCTTCCTGTCCGTCCAATGAGGTATACGATGTATGCCCCGCTCCTTGCCCGCCCCGTCGATGCGACGTCGATGACCGCGTGATACGCTGCGCGGCGCCGCCGCAACCCGGCGACGCGGCGTGCAAGCCCGGCTGCCGCTGCGTCGAGGGCTCCGCCAGACTGGCTAACGGCACTTGCGTGCTGAGGGACCAGTGCGAGCAACGTGAGTGATGAGGTTTATTAGACTCACTAGTGCATAAAGTAGCAGGATTATTCCGCTATAATAATATACGACAAGCCCAACCACAACGTATAATTATGATGTATGCACCGCCCCGAGCCTAGAGGCCCATTTCTCAAAAGCTTGTTACTTATAATACAAGCGGAAGTCCCTTTCTAGCAAAAGATGTCGAAAAGTGACATCCGCTTGTATTACAAGTCACAAGCTTTTGAGAAACGGGTCCCTGGTCATCGATGCCACTTTGACGACCGCGTGATTCGCCGCAGCCTAGCAACAGTAGCGATACGGCGTGCAAGCCTGACTGCCGCTTCGCCGATGGCTATGCCAGTCTGGCTAACAGCTCGTGCGTGCTGCGGGACCAGTACGAGCAACGTGAGTTATGAGATTTATTAGACTCACTAGTACATAAAGGAACAGGATACATTGGAACATGCGACAACCTAACGATTTGTACAATAGCTGGAGCAAATCATGCTACGAAAAAATCGTATACACGCCGTGGTAATAAATATTAAAAAATATATAACAGAAATACAAAATATAAATAGAAAACATTTACTCGTGACAACAACAAAATGCAAACAAACATACTTAATCGAAGGGTAATAACTAATTATAATTAAGGCATGAGCATAGTTGCCACGAAACGGTCCCGACTCAGCATGGTGCTTGCCTTGCATGGGAGGCCAGCGCTGGTCTTCCGCCAGGGCCACAAGTGAGTGATGTCACGGAGCATGACACAATGACAAATCACTTAAATGAGTAAACCAGATAATCCAATCCAATAGAATTTCAAATCCTTTTTTTTTAAACCGGTCAAGAGCATGTCAGCTCGGCGACGTTGCGTGCAACTCGTGCAAGCCCGGCTGCCACTCGCACAAACTTTCGTGCTGAGGGACCAGTGTGAGCAACGTGAGTTATAAGCCTTGCTTGTGTCACTAGTGCATAATGGTTCCCGGTATACAGTGGAATATACGACAAATCCTACAACGTGTAGGACAGTGCGAGCTAAAGATTTAAAGTGTTTTTGAAAGTATTTGGTGGGAGCAAAGTGAGCTACGCTACGACAAAAGCTTGTAATCAGAAGAATGATCCTATACAATGTTAAACCTTAAATATATTTCGCTTTAAGATGGCAGTAATATAACATATATCTGTAATACATAGATGTTTATACCGTTATTTAGTCATTTAAGTATAAGAACAAAGTTTACTTTAGGCTTTGGAGTGTTTTTTTCGATGATCGATAGAAGGCATCATTTATTTCCAAGTTTCTGATGTTGGTCATTTCTATTCCAGCCCTTGTTTGCGACTACGAAAACTATGAAATATACGACTCCTGTCCGGCTCCTTGCCCCGGCGATAGCTGCGATGTAGACCCGGCGCTCGTTCTGTGCGCTCCTAACCCCGAGTACGGAGACCCTCGGTGCAAGCCGGCCTGTAGATGCATTGACGGCTATGCCCGAAATGCTTGCAATAAGTGCATTCCTAGAGACCAATGCTGTAAGTATTAGCCAGGGTATTTACAATACTTGCATACGCAGTTCAGATAGGTCATTTTATAAAAAGTTGTTTCCACCCTTTGATTAAAGTAAAAAGAGGAAGATACCTGACGTTCATAGCTGACAAAACTGAAATGTGTTCCGGCACCCACACACTTGTAAATGCTTATACACTGCTATAATGTACATGTGCATCAGGGGTAAAAGAGATACACCAATATACTTAACACGGGCGTGTAAGCGAGATTTCCATATTCTGCGCATTGCACAAGTGTGACAGAGATCAACTAATATAATTTACAGTAGTGTAAGCAAGATGGTCATATTTCTAACAATGACGTATAGAAGTAAAAAGAGAGCCATTATGGTTTGAAAAAAAAAAATATTGAATTGATATATATTTTTTTTTTTATACCACGACGGTGGCAAACAAGCATACGGCCCGCCTGGTGGTAAGCAGTTACCGTAGCCTATGGACGCCTGCAACCCCAGAGGATTTACATGCGCGTTGCCTACCCTTTAGGAACCTATACACTCCTTTTTTGAAGAACCTCATACTGTAGCCCACTGGGAAAACCTCGGCAGGGAGTTCATTCCACAGCCGCAGCGTTCGTGGGAGGAAATTCCTCTTAAATCGTACTGTGCGCGACCCATTGGGCTCCAGGGTGTGGGGATGAACACCCTGAAAAATATTAATCGTAGTAAGTCCTTGTCGCATCAATATGAAAGCGGGCAAGATGAACCGAGATAGAAAATTAAATGTCGAGTCAATAGGATACATATTTTTAAAATATGAATAAATCTCTAGTTCTAAACTTCTGGTGCTCTAGTCGAATATTCCAGTGTTCAACGAAATAGGTAACGAACGATCGTCTCAAAAAACCAGTAAAAAGGCATCTACGGTTACGCGTAAGTGTTACGGATCTATAGGTTTCTCTTTTTAATGCAGTAATGGTTTGTCAAAAGAGACGCGTATGGTAAGCGACGGTTATATTGCACTACGCAGAAACAGCGAATGATCCGTGTGGTCCTACTTTAATTACTAGTACTTTAATTTCCATCGCCTACCTCGCGCACGACTCAAAAAAACGATTTGGGGGGTAGGTGTCAGTTTCGACATAAACCAGTTGAGACATTGCTAACATTGCCAGTTTCTCATTGTTTACAGTTCTTAGTAAGTATGAATCTAGCTACGTCATTTTTTAATTTAATCAAGTTCTTAAAACATCAAATTCTTTATAATCCAAAATCTGTGTAATTGAGATTCCGATAAAATCAAATTCTGAGTACGTCAGATTACTACAAAGCCCGAATATCAGTTTTGTCTAATTGTGAGTACGACAGATTTTGGATAAATTGGGTTCCATATAGGTTGTATTGCTAGTAGGATAAATAATTTGTCAATAGATTTACGGGTAAGTACAGTGAAAGTACAGTCAGTAAGAAAAAAATGTGTAGGTATATTGAAATATTGTTTATTAATAAGAAAACAACTGTTTCCGCTTACAATGAAATAAAAAAAATCAAACTCAACTAAATTACGCTTTTTCTATTTTTTTTTTTCGAATTTTCTATTTTAAAAGTTAAAATATCTCACTAGGGTTATTCTTAATCACTAGTAGCAGTGGTTTAGAATATTTCGTTATCGGAACTACTTGAAGAATCACAATCGGAACTAGAACTGCTAGACTCAGAGCCATTGTCGTTGTCAAATAGATTACTCTTGGTATGTCTTTCGAAGTTTAAGTAAGACGCCTTTTTTAGAAAATCCATTATGCTGAGAGTTTTCTTTTTCACGTCTTTAATCAAATTCCTCACGTGCCGATCATATTTAAGGTCGACTCTCCTTGATTTTTTAGTTTCTCGGTGAATATATGCTTGTTTCATGGTTACGTTGTGATGTCTTGCCTCCTTTTTTAAGGTAAACAAAAACTTGAATATATTCGATTGTTTACAGAGTTTTTTGTTCAGCCTGTTATGCCATCCTTCCAGGTGATTTGTTGTGCGATACTTTTCTTCCGAGCAGTTAAACACTTCAGGGGTGATTAATGAAACCCAATATGTTTCGAAATATTTACGATATTTCTCTATGTTTGGCACATGCAGAAATTTTTCGATGAGAGTAGCCCATGCATTTATCATGTATTCAATCGGCAGTAATGGTACATATGTCAGTAGACTGTAGAATTTGATTCCATCATCCTTGCAGATATCTTTATCTTTGGATTTTTTCCAAATCGCTTTCATATAATGAAAGTAGCATCCCGTTATACTTACGGTTGGGTATACTTTGGCCACGGCATTCAAAGCTCCCAACTCAAAATCGGCCTTGAAATGTTCGATATCTATATCTAGTATGGTCTTGCATGTGTCAAATAATCTGACGTACGTCTGTTCCTCTTTGTTCGGCAGGAGAGCGTAGATGACGGGAACGATGGTGCGGCAACTGTCGGACTCGTAATTCAACATAGCATGTATTGTGTAGAGTTGGCAAAATGGTTTCGGTGTAACTTTGAAAGTACCATCCCCGAGGAACCTGGTATTTTTTTTTGAAACTTTTTTCGCCAAATCGGAACCAAAAATAAATATTTTATCATCACCTTCACCTTGCTCGCAAATCAAAAAATTATCGCTTACGATTTTTGGTACTGTCACATCCTTTGGACTATTAAATTGTAACGCGTTCGTTCCTAAAGCTTTTTTCTTCCACGCGTACAACGAGTCTTTTTCGAGGAAAAAGTAGGCAGTAATATTGAGTGATGCAGGTCTTCGAGTTCTTGCAATGATTCTTCGAATATAGGCTGAATTGGTTCAAACGACTCTGCCACCTTCTCCTTGCAGCGGAACATCGCCCATTCAATTGAATTTCTTTCGAAATCAGGTAAGCATGTATGTTCACTAATTCTATTAACGGCGGTCATTGTCGGATTCATAGTTAAAGACGCACTGCACATACTTCTGTTATTACATCTAAAGTTTATGTACCTGATTTGTTTTTGAGCTGGTAACAATATTTATGTCCATTTAAAAGTATAATGGGACGATCTTTAGGAGTTTTTATAATTTTTAAGTTTTCCATTTCCATTTTAGAGAATTTTCACAATGAACGACAGTCATGTGACATTTGTCATTGAGAGTATTACTTACTTTATAATAGTGTTATCGTATCATGTTTTATATTCAAGTGGCCAATATCTTCAATATCTAGTTTTAAATGACTCATTCAAATATAATTGCAACCTATTTTTTACTTACCGATTATACATGGCCTTTTTAGAATATAACGCATACAGAAACTGTCCTACTAAGATACGGCATGTTTTAGGATAAATTTATGTCATAATTTGACATATTTCAAAATCAACTCTATTAAAATCTGACCAAATGAGAAATCTCATTTTTTCGTATCAAATTTAATGGTCATCTGATTTGATACTATAATGACCGTAACCTGCTAAGAATCTGACCTACTCAGAAATTGAATTGAAAAAAAAGTGACTTAAACTTCATACGTTTTTTTCCGTCTCATTCAGAAACCGAACTATAGGTAATCTGAAGTAAGCAGAATCTAAATTATAGAGATTTTGTCCAAAATCTCAACTGGTTTCTGTCGAAACTGACACCTACCGCCCAAATCGTCTCGGGAATCAGCGCTAGGTGCCTAATTTCGTACGTAGCGTTAGCAAATAAAACTTTTTAATACCACGACGGTAGCAAACAAGCATACGGCCCACCTGATGGTAAGCAACTACCCGTAGCCTATGGACGCCTGCAACTCCAGAGGTGTCTCATGCGCGTTGCCGAACCTTTACAAAAAGGAGGATTCACTGTGTTCACGGCTAGAGGAGTAAGAGCAAATAAAACTGTTAGAAATTTAAGTAATATACTTTCTAGAAACGTTTTCATTATCGGGTAATTCGGGTATTAAAGATAATTGCTTACATTAATTGGGTAACACCCAAAACTTACTAATTACTACCACAAGTTTATAGCCGTAATGAACCATATTAGTAACAAAACAAGGTTGATTTTTAGTTTAATAATTTTATTGCAATTACTGAGTTTTGGTTGTCACCTGACTAATTATATTTTCTAGAAACGTATTTATTCTCTGGTATTCAAGATAATTGCATGGGTTTTGACATGTAAATATAAATTTATGTCTAGACTAGAAAACTATAGGTATGCAAGTTTTCTCATTTACAGATGTTTCAAGTAAAAAAATAATTTATAATACCTATTAGACTTAAGTAAGTAATAACTAGTAATAAGTCATCGCGTCCCAGGCGATAACTTGTCAATTAGTTAAGCTGCCTCTCCGTTACTGGGTTGAAGAACGGCAGCGATTTAATCAATTTAAAAAAACCGGCCAAGAGCGTGTCGGGCCACGCTCAGTGTAGGGTTCCGTAGTTTTCCGTCCGACACAGTAAGTGTCCCCACTTAAGAGTTAATAACACCGCCATGTAGGATATGATATGAGAGTCCACGTACAGCGACATCTATCGGCAAATTAAGTAAACTATTGCGCGCGAGCTTAAAGTATGGAAGATGATTTTTATGGAATAATTCTTTATTGCGTGAACCGATTTTCACCGTTTTTACTTTATTTGAAAGCACGTCATTTCATTGTAATTTTGTAGAAATTACAGGTACAATAAACACCTGCTTATACGGTTAAATTACAAACTTAGTTCTGAAATTATTTTGTAATTTTTTTTCAAAAACTATTCATCCTATCAAGTTCAAAATAATTTTCCTAGAAAGTTTTTATAAAGTTCTACTTTTAAGATTTTTTTCATATTTTTAAAACTTATGGTTCAAAAGTATATTTTTTTACTTCTGGAGCGATTATTTCCAAAAATATTTACATTATCGAAAAATGATTTTAGTAAACCCCTATTCATTTTTAAATACCCATCTAACAATATATCACACGTTAGGGTTGAAATGAAAAAAAAATCACTCCCCACTTTACGTATAGGGGACCTAATAAAAAAAAAAATTCCACTTTTTATTTTACCACTTTGTCGGTGTGATTGATATACATATTAGTACCAAATTTCAGCTTTCTAGTGCTAACGGTCATTGAGATTATCCGCGGACGGACGGACGGGCAGACATGGCGAAACTATAAGGGTTCCTAGTTGACTACGGAACCCTAAAAAAATGGTCATCACGTCCCGATTGAAACTTTCGCGGATATAATGGCTCCAAAAATCCTTCAAACTTTTGAATATGAGAAAATTCAATGAAAACTATACTGAAAAACTATTGAGTTATTTGAGCGAATTCTGAGTTATTTCAAAAAGTTGTAATTTCATAGTAAAAGGACGTAAAATATCCTAAAAAAATACATTTTGATTGGGTGTATTGTGACGGCAACTTCGGAACCCTACATTCAGCAATTATTACAATTCACACATTGTCATGCAACAGGCTCTAGTTTAGAAGTATAAAAAATAACAAAATGACATAACCATAGCAATTCTATACATAAATAATTTGTACATACGTTTAGCTTGGTAACGGTTTCAAGCACTAGGAGAACAGAATGAAATAAAAATGAATTTTTATCAGCATATTATTTGCTAACGCTACCTAAAAGGGCATGACACTCGGACATACGTGTTTCACGCGTGGGTACTGCCTATTTAACTGTCTCGCTTACTCAATAACAAAAATGTTTTTGATAAAAAAATATGTTTGCGTATTTAAAACAGTACTTACGAATGAAAAGTTATTCCGTGAGATTTGTTTTATCTTTTGAGCTATTAAAGCATTAAAAAAAGGCACAATTTGGCATGATTTACCGGGTATTTTAGTCGTTATTCTTGAAAGCACGCTCTTCGGCGGCCATGACACGACTGATTCAATATAGGCGCCGCAACCTATATTTGATGGCACACGATCGTGCGCCTGGTACCATATCTATTCCCTTTATATTTATCAAAGTTTCCACTACATCTTTTTTTAGTTTGGAAACTAAAATACTTAGGAAAATTATTGAACTTGGCTTTCTCGCTGCGACGCTTCAGGCCTGGGTCCTACGCGGCAGGGATCTATATATCTATATACTTATTTTAGAACCGAAATATCTTACAAATCAGAATACTTACTAAATATTGTTTTGTTGTTTCAGCTCTGCAACGTTGATTTATGTAAAAAAGTTGAAGCGCCTAGTTGAAAATAATTAAATGAAATTTTAAAAGGCTTTGTCTGTATTTCTTTCATCATTAATACTTAAGTCATCACAATGGTGTTCCGGACCTTTGGGAGGCGTATGCGGAGCCGAAGCCAACACGCAGCCGTCTTCTATATTTTTAACCGACTTCAAGATTTGAAAAGAGGAGGTTCTCAATTCGGCGTGTATGTTTTTTTTATTTTTTTTTATTTTTTATGTTTGTTACTCCATAACTCCGTCATGTCTGAACCGATTTTGAAAATTCTTTTTTTGATTGTAAGTATATATATACAGATTGGTCCCGTTTTTGTCAAAACGCAGTTCTGATGATGGGATCCATGAGGAATCGAGGGAACTCCTCAAATCTTAAAGGCATACATATAGTGATTTTTATATTTTTATCAACAAAACCATCATTTTCATTCAAAACAGTGACATTGGATGAAGTAGAACTGCTGATGATGATCAGAACGGAACTCTTCAACGACGCATAGTTCACGTTTGGCGATTCGTCCTCTTCGCTGTGTTTGTTTAGCAAGTTTAATTGTCAGAACAAATGTTCGTCCAGCTCAAGTTCTGATGATGGGATCCATGAAGAATCGAGGGAACTCCTCAAATCTTAAGGGCTTACACATAGTGACTTTTGTATTTTTATCAACAAATCAAGCATTTTCATTCAAAAGAGTGACATTTGATGAAGTGGAACTGCTGATGATGAACAGAACGGAACTCTTCAACGACGCATAGTTCATGTTTGGCGATTCTTCCTCTTCGCTATGTTTGTTAAGCAAGTTAGATTGTCAGGACCAATTTTCGTCAAGCTCAAGTTCTGATGATGAGTTCCACGAGGAATCGAGGGAATTCCTCAAATCTTAAAGGCATACATAAAGTGACTTTTGTATTTTTATCAACAAATCAAGCATTTTCATTCAAAAGAGTGACATTTGATGAAGTGGAACTGTTGATGATAATCAGAACGGAACTCTTCAACGACGCATAGTTCACGTTTGGCGATTGGTCCTCTCCGCTGCGTTTTTTAAGCAAGTTATTTCATTGTATGGAATCTAAGTGCACCATCTATCTACAATAATCCTTCACCGGCTACCCCCATTGAAGTCGGTTTTTTTTTCTTAAAAATTATGTTTGAAAATACAATCAAAAATGATACTTGGCTTTTTTGTTTGACATTAGCAAGGACTGCATCTGAGAATGAACCATATGTTAACTTTCGTAAACTCGACTATCTATTGCTCCATTTAGTGTTATGGAGTATAAAAAGAATATGTCAAATATGTTTGGTGTTTTCAAGTCAAAGGTACATCTTTGTCGGTTGTCAATAAAGCGTTGCTGCCATAAAATTCATTTACAAATAAACTGCATTAACAACCGACAATGATGTACCTTTGACATGCTACCTCGCCCCCCTCTGATTTTGGCAGACTTTTTTGTTTGGAAAGATGAGGCGAAGCGTACTCCATTTATAGAGCTTTATGACTGGAAGACATTTCGTGCTCAGACGGGACGGACGGTAGTGTGTGTTAAAGACTATACCTAAAGTTACATAATGTCACTACAAGATTTCCAAGGAGGAGGTTATCAATTCGTCGGGAACTTTGTCTTTTTTTTGCTATTTTTTTATGTGTGTTCACCGATTATTCGAAGACGGCTGGAGCGCTTTGTAAAATTCGTTTTTTGTTTGAAAGAGTATACTTCACAGTTGGTCCCATTGTAACCAGGTCAGGATCTGATGATGGGTTCCTGGAGAAATCGAGGGAACTCTTCAACTATTATAGGCACACCTATAGTGATTTGAGTATTTTTTACAGCAGCTCGAGCATTTGCTGTTGGAAAGGTGGATGCTAAGTGAAGTCCGTTCTTTTTTGTTTAAAATTATTATATTAAGAAGTCGTTTATCAGATGCGTTTGGGTAAGAAGTTTCACGGTGATTTTATAGAAGTTTTAATACTTAAATCGTCTTCATACAACAAATCCTTCAACTAGTCAACAGTTAACCAAAATTTATTGTAACTTTAAACATCCGCCTCCTTTAAATAGTGAAACATAAAAAAATACTAAATTAAGTTTAATTTTAATCTACGACAGTAAATGTAATTAGATAAGATAAAATTATCACGGTATTTAACCACAGGCCTTACGAGACTTTTATATTGATGATTTAATTAAGACTCGAGTGTTGAGAGTAGTGGTGTGCTGTTCATGGGAGTATTCCCGAATGCCTGCAAATGCTTAAAAGTAGTAAAAGATAAACTAAGGATGATTAGCTTAAACTCAGGGTTCAACATAACCTGAATCAATGTGACTATAGCCAAAGACGTCTTTTTAGAAATAATAAACTATGTAAAAACATTTTTAATTCGGATTCGTTGTCACTTAATTTTCGCAGTTGTTGTACTTAATCGGCGTTGTAAATGGGTGTATCTACATCTACCCCAACGGATAAAGAAACGTAACTCACCCCGCACTAGCATCTTCCTAGCGTCGACATCGCGCCAGCGCCCGCGCAGCGGCGACGCGACGTCAGAGCGGCATCGACCGACGTTGGCGCGACGCTAACGAGCGTCAGCGTCTCACCAGCGCGTACTCTGCGACGACGTGACGTCACTAATTTCAAAGGCTAAGAGACGTCGCTTTGACGCTGCAAGGACGCTGGCCAGACGTTCGCGCTGAATAGACGCCGCCGCTCGGGAGACGCTAGTGTGGGATGTGGTGTAAGGTAAACTTGGTGAATGGATTGGACTAGCCAAGACTGAAGAAAATAAGGATGCCTTTGGCCAGAAGCAAAGAATTTAGCCAAAGAGAGGTTAGGTAATGTAAAACGTATATTTTCTGTACTGGTTTTCGTTATGAGGTATTCAATAAAGAGTATTTGTATTGTATTGTATTGTATTGTAATATCTTAAAACGTTTAGTATTACAATGGTTCCAAAATTTTCTTTCAAGTAAAACTAAATTTGGGTATCTATTGGGTACATCAGGTTTCCAGGTTATTTCGTATATTCGATGTTCCCGTTGTCAAGAAATATTCCTTAAAATAGGATTTACCCCATCACTAATCAGTACCGTTTTAAATTTCGCGGTCGCGGCTCGTATCCGTCCGGAATTCGCAATTAAGTAACAAAGTCTCGGACGAAATCTGTTTACTGACGTAGCGAAAGTATTCGTCTTGTTCGGTTTCTTGAGATATTGGGTCTCTTATAGATAGAAAGGTTTTAAGGATAGGATGGATAGTTGGCATTCCGTAAGTTGTTTATCCATTCATGTGTATGTAAACAACAGTTGATTCTATATTATGTTTTATTTTTAATTTTTTTATAGTGATATTATGTTTTATTTTTTTGATCGCTCTATGTTAACAGGTTCACAGTCCGATGAGGCGCATGTCCGTCATGGCCAGTAATGTAGATAGTTCAGTTTTTCTTTCCATAAAAAAACAATTTTATTACGCAATATATTATATTATTTTTATTCATGAACTATATTTAGATATAATCAATCAAATGTAGGTAGTAGGTAGAAAAGTAGGTAAAAACTGCCGAAGTTGTCTAAGTTATACGGACAGGGCCTATATTTTAACATTAGAACAAAAACCATTGCGTATTATTACGGAAACAGTAATGATATAATCTAATTATATATATAATTTCTGCCAGATGTTTACATCTAGAAAAAGCATAGTATAGCAAGCCGACTGAAGGGCTTTCGTTGCTCTCATAATTGTGTCATATCTGACGTGGCTAGCTCTCCGTCTAAAATAACACAGGCCTGCGATGGCAAACTTAATTTGAAATGCTTGATAAAAATAGGTCTGATTCTATGGGGACGTCTCGAAAGAAGGCTGCACACTGCTTTGGGACTGTGAACCTGTTAATATGTATAATGTAACACATGATTATGACGCAATAAATGAATTATGAAATATTTTATTTTTTATTTTATTTTATTTGGGATGCTTACTGCCTAATATACATATGTTAATAGACTTATCAACTAGATGCAAAGCCAAATCTAACCTACTTTAAGATCTCACATTTTTAAATAACTACAATTGTTATAGGTGTCCAATAAACCAAAGAAATAGATTTTAATACTTGTTCATAATGTTATTTTGTTCCTATAAATACATATTTGGATTTTGCATAGAACTTGGCACTCATTTAGATCTCCATTCTTTTTGCGGCGAAGCCCACAGCCAAGCATAATTTTTGTATTGAACTTGGCTCTCCCTTTTTACATTTATGTTTTTGGTGGGATTAATATAGTCTCTAAATAGCAAAATATTACACTATGACATATTTAGGTCAGAATCTATGAACGCAAAATATGTCGGGTATCTTTAACTATCTATTAACAATAATATTTTTAACATTAATAATCTTGCTATGAAACAAGTTTACATCAGATATATCATTCAATTCATTAAATAGCCTAGTTGTTCGCGGAAAGAAACATTTTTTACGAATGTTATTGCGAGAATGTGGGATGCGAAGCAAGGGTCTTCTGCGCAATTGCGAAGCAGTTATACACGGTGTAACATGAGGAAACCGAAGAATTTTAACAGCGTATTCCTGATCATAATTGGAGACTAAAATGCCGTATACACTTTTCTGGAATTCGCCTAGTTTCAGAGTTAATACCACTTAAATAAATAAACATTTTTTAATGTGACTCAGTGCAAAACGCTTTTTTGATGGCTATTTCACCCTTTAAGGGGTTTAGTCTAGACATTCTTATTGACAGATATCAAAGTGCTAAGGAATACTTTACGTAAACTATTTTTTACGAAAAAAAAAGTACTAATTTACTTTAATCAACATCTTTATCAATAACATTATGTTTTTATGTACAAAAAAATTTAAAAATCGAAAAAAAAAAGCAAAAAAAAAAAATTCTTTTTTTGGCGAAATCCAGAAAAGTTTATATCTCGACTCTATCGACATTTTAGTCTCTAATTATGATCAGGAATACGCTGTTAAAATTATTCGGTTTCCTCATGTTACACCGTGTATAGAATTGAACCTTACTTACTATAATAAAAAATACTATAATATTATATTATCATAAGGACATTTACCTCATACGAATATATGCGATATGTAAATATTGTTGTTTTCAACCGACTTCAAGATTTCGAAGGAGGAGGTTATCAATTCGTCGGGATCTTTGTTTTTGCTATTTTTTTTATTTATTTTTTTATGTATGTTCACCGATTATTCGAAGACGACTGGACCGATTTGGAAAATATTTTTTTTTTGTTTGATAGAGTATACTTCACAGTTGGTCCCATTGTAACCAGGTCAGGATCTGATGCTGGGATCCTGGAGAAATCGAGGGAACTCTTCAACTATTATAGGCACACCTATAGTGATTTGAGTATTTTTTACAGCAGCTCGAGCTTTTGCTGTTGGAAAGGTGCAGGGCTGGGAGGATGCTGAGTGAAGTCGGTTCTTTTTTGTTTAAAATTATTTTAATTAAAACTTGTACCTATTCGCTGTGTGCATGATTGTGGCGCCATCTTTTGGGCCAGAGCTCAATCTTTTTTAGGGTTCCGTAGCCAAAATGGCAAAAACGGAACCCTTATAGTTTCGTCATGTCCGTCTGTCCGTCCGTCCGTCCGTCCGTAGGTCACAGCCATTTTAGTCTAACACGATAAGACGTATCTTAAGAAAATTTACACATAAGGTGTATTTTGTATGCTGCTACTTAGTTATGTAGTTGAATTGCAGAAAAAAATATTTTTAGGGTTGCGCTCCATACATGTAACTACATTTCTTTTTACCAAACATATCAACATGTGGCATATCAATCGATAGGATTATATTTGAACATTTTGTGATTAAGTGAATATTTTCTGAAATAACCGCTTCGAAAGTCAGAAAAATTGTGTTCCTCCCCCTGTAAATTTTGAACCGTAAGCCTAAAAAATATGGAAAAAATTGAGAAGAAGCGCCTTATCACATACTATCTATGATAATTATTCTGAACATTATCTTTTCAGCCATTTTTGAGTTATCTCCAAAAAACTTCTTCAATAGGTATCAGATACGACCTTTTGGTATTAGTTTGGTTCTTATTCCATTGAAGCTACGGAACCCTCCATTATGCGTGGTCTGACACGCAATCGGCCGATTTTTTTATATGAACGGCTTGTACTCCTTGCTTAAATGAAATGTCTCTGTCTGATTTACTAATTTTGACAATTGACCACGACCGTTTTAAGGTGACATTGATGAAGTCTATTTATTTATTTTATGTCATACCATAATTACGGGCCGCCTACATTATTACTTTTAGATTTACTCGCAAAAAATGTAATTTACGTGTTATACTACCTGCGATTGGCAAACGAAGAAATGAAGCTTTATAAAAAGGTCCCAACTTCGAGAGTTGCAGCGACTCGAACAAATTGCCCTTATCGGGCCCAATGTTCATAGTTGGCGGTCTATAGTCAGTTGTGAAATTAGCGAGCAGCGCTGCGTTCCCATTTACACAACTTCCCTAGAAATAGCGAGCGTTCAATCTCTGTGGTTCAACCCTAGCGGATCGTGTACAGTCGAATTACCAACAAACGGAGAGCTGGCCACGTCAGATATGACACAATAATGAGAGTAACGAAACCCATCTAGTCAGTTTGTTATAGTATGCTTATTTCTAGATCCGGACATCTGGCAGCTGTAAAGTGGTGGTGGTCAAAGAATGCAAATAACTTGAAGAAAACTAATCCTAGAGTTCTGGGTTTGATGCAATATTATTGGAAACTATGTAATTGATTAGATTTTATCATATCCAGAAGTTTCTGGTGGGGGAAAGTAGTGCCAAATAATGTATAATGCAATTTTTAGTTAGTTTCCTACTGATTTCGTTTCCGCAATAATAGATAATTGTTTTTAATCTAATGTTAAAATATAGGCCCTGTCTTCTATAAATGACACAAAATTGGCAGTTTTTACCCATTTTAGTATTACTTTTTTCCAACTTAAAAACTTTGTTGGCCTGTCACTCTAACCTCCACCCATTAAAAGCTGCGAGGTGCCTGGATCTAGCAATAAGGATGGTAAAGCAGTCTAACTAGACATGTTTCATTCCTCTCATTATTGTGTCATAACTGACGTGATCAGCTCTTAGACCATACGATTAACCTTACAAAATTATACAGGTGTAACAAAAATATTGGAGATCCGTTTAAGGGTATAATTGACATCGTATTGTGAGTAAGAAAACATTGCAGAAAAAATTTTTGGACGCAAAAAAAAATTGTATGGGACACTTCGCCCCAGCCGGCCAACCCTCCATACAAAACAAATTGTTTTTCGCAAGCTTTTTTTTCATAATTAGAAGACGATATCAATTATGCTTACCTCGACTTCCGTTATCCTTACGATATCAATTACCCTTAAAATGAGCACCAGCATTTTGTTACAACTTGTATAAACACAACCTTATCTGTATGGGTTTAAGGTCGTGTACACATATTTCTGATCGATTAATCGTAGATATAGGAGAACTCGATTGTAACTGAGCTGTGTGCCTGGTTCAGGGAAAAAAAAGCTTCATGAATTGTATTTGTGTCTATTGGTCTTTTTTTGGACCCTTAAACTACGTCCGGACTCGGGTATGTCCTTAAACTACGCCAAAAAGAGAGGTATGGGCACTGCGAATGGCATTTCGCTAAGTGTGGTAGGACACGTTCAGCGAATGTCATCTCGCTCAAATCTGGAGCAGAGCCCGACTGGGGAAGTACCTCCACCTTACAGAAAACCCTAGCACTAGACCCTACTCATAGTGTTGTGTTCCTACTGGTGAGGTTGCCAAAGAGCTCAAAGAGGACCCAGTGTGTTGACGATGAGGGACCTTCTTGTTCCTTTAGCCGTCAACACAGTGAATCCTCCTTTTTGTAAAGGGTCGGCAACGCGCATGTGACTCCTTTGGAGTTGCAGGCGTCCATAGGTTACGGTAGCTGCTTACCATCAGGCGGGCCGTATGCTTGTTTGCCACCGTCGTGGTATAAAAAAATATATATTTGGGTCCTAAAAACAGTTGACGAGGCGATATCTCGCCAGCGGTCGGTGTAAGACAGCCCGCAAGTCAGACGGTCGACTAATTTACCGAGCGACCAATCTTTACCTTAAAAGCTAGGTACGCTAAGTTTCTCTGCGAACTTTGCCAAATTCAGTCGGTTCATTACTTCCCTCGACCTTTTTAAGTTCTGGGGTTTCTATTGTGAGTTGAATAGATGTTCCTAATTAGCAATGAAATTTAAAATACAGGTATAGTGTGGGAAATCTACCGGGTCGTTGTATGGAGACCTCGCATTAATTCCTCAGTCGATGATTCTTTTGCTGGGATGTAGTATAGGTCATAACAAACACAAAACACTATTTTTCCAAAAAAAAAGTAAGTCAATTTTAATATTTTTACAAAAATGTACAAAAAGCTTAATAGTTTGTACTGGAATTTTCCTTTGTTTCACTAAACAGTAAGTTTTTTCACTAAACAAATTATTTTGATTACTCACAGATACTGTCAAAAGTTCAAAAAAAAAATTCAAATAAAACTGTCACTTTTATTCAAAAATAATTGGTAACACTCGTCATTTTGTTTGTAAAATTTCTCAGTCAGGTTTGTAACCGTGGATGTTATGTTAATCTTATTTTAGCATAATATTTACGAATATCCAAAAAAAAATCTAAGTAAAATAATGTTATTACAGTATATTTCATAAACACTATGCAAAATTCCTCAGCCTGGTTTCGTTTTTTATTCACGTTAGGTAGTCAATTAAACAGCCAAAACCGAAATTTCCAAAAAATAATCCACATACAATACGTCAAATCTCGAAATGAAAAATTTGTCTAGCCTTTTAAATCGAGTGAGCAGGCGGTAATATGTCGTCGTGCTTCAGCTATTGAGTCCAGTTTAGCATGCGCGGTTATGACTCAGCTATGCTTGCGTCATAGTGAAAAAAGTGTAGTAAGTTAGTTCAATTATATAATTGTCTAATTTCATATTTGTACTTAACTCGTATCATTATAATTTTAATAAATATTTTGATAGCGTATTATTAATTAATGGAAGCATCAGAGTATCATGGTCTCACTAAATAGAACACCACCACCACTACTCGCCAACAAATGACGCTTGTAGTGTCATAATGCACACAATGTAGCCGCTTGCACCAATACAACTACGCATCGACACTAGTCATGCCGCCTACCAACAGATGGCGCATTGATCGAGTTATATAGATGCCGCAAACGTTTGTTCAAAGCAGAAACATGACCCTCTGTCATGTGGACTTTTTGAGAAACGCGGTAAGTACGCACGCTATATGCCTCAACCAAGTTTGAGAAATTTAGTGTTGTGATTTGACACTAAGCCACTCGGCCAGTAATTTGTCCTAAAGGTGTGCCCTTAGGACAAATTACTGGCCTGGTACACATCTACCTAGCTGGGTAGTACTCGGCAAGTGATCACTAGAGAGAAGAGAATTGTATCCCATCAAAAATGTACAATAATGCCAGCCTCGCAACGCAGTTCTCCTACTTCAAAAAGTAATGAGATATAATGTAAAACGAAGCCGGTGTGCCGGAGTTTATTAACATGTCATTGTGATTCTTTGAATATTAGATGTTTATATTTTTATAATAAAAAGAATGACCTCGCCATCGCATGGCTAAACATACGTATAGCACAAGCCGGCCTATTAATGTGTACATATTATATTATACCTATAATGTAATATTATTACATGATTTATTTGTGCTGTGCGATGGCCAAGTAATTATATTTATTATAAAAATATAGACATCTAACATTCAAAGGATCACAATGACAAGTTGTTACTAAACTCCGGCACACCGGCTTGGTTTTACATTAGATCTTAATACTTTTTGAAGAAGGAGAACTGCATTGCGAGACTGACATTTTTGTACATGTAATGTTTTTGATCGGATCTCATTTCTTTTTGTAAGTATCTAACCAAGACTATCTAATTATGTTGTGTAAAAAAAAGCTAAATTTTAAGCAACAAAAAATATAATAACTTTGTTTTTGCATATATTTATATGGGATTACAATGTTACCTGTGCGGTTTGTAAAACTAGAGAACCCGACTGATATTGCGGTATGTTTTAATTTTCAGTGGCTTTATAGCCTAAGAGTTAACCCTAGAAGTTATAGTCTGGCAAACCATTTCTGTCAGTAGAAAAGCGTGGCAAATTCAAAATACGTACATGTGGCAACCCTTTGTGATGAGACACAGTATTTCGTGACGAACATTTAAATTGACAATGAATTTGTTTCTTGTGCATTTCACTATCTCATCTTAAGTGCGAGTGAGATAGAACTCCTGCAACGTTCTAAATTAAATTTTAATTCGTTTTTAAGGCATATGTCAATTACCTCAACCAGATTATATGTTGCATTTGATGACAGATTAGTAAAAATATATCCGTCTCCTTTTTACACACCGTAAATGTCATCTAATGAAAGGAAATGAAATACCAAATAAAATTAAAAACATAGAATTTAATGATCATTGCTGTTTTTTTCACTGATTCTTAGTGTTGTCATACTTTTGTTCGCTGTAAATTGCTACTGCGTTCGTTGGCTGGCCAGACCATAGAAGTGTTAAAAATTTGGAGCTTGTGGGACTGCTAGAAGTATTTTAGATATACGATGATCGTAATCAGTGAGTCAGTGACAAAATTAAGGAATTTTGACTTGCAACAGTTCTTAAAGTATATAGTGAAATTCAATGATATTGGGAATATACATTTCTTGTGTTATGGCCTCTTGGTCACAGAAATTTAAGCCTTCTAGCTTTATCGATAACAGAATTAGAGGGGGGTCGAAAATGGCCTAAATGGCTTCGGGAAAAAGATGGTTCGGCCGTGCCTTTGTTTTAAAATATAAATATTAAATTAATATTATGGGACAATCTTACACAAATCAACCTAATCCCACAGTAAGCTCAATAAGGCTTGGGTTGTGGGTACTAGGCGACGATATATAATAGATATATACATATAAATACTTAAATACATAGAACATGTTTTGCTCGATAACTGTATTTTTTTTCTTTGTGTGTAATATTTAATTGTTTCTTTTGTTATAAGTCGAAATACGAGTAGATGTCATATGCTTTAGCAAAAGGGACCAAATCCTCCGGTATCCGAGGCCAGCAGCCAGCATCTTTTTTTTTTGGCATCTATCTATGGTTGATATAACTATAAATATTATAAGACATTCAATGACATAACATGCAATAGAATCAACATTATTGTATGCCAAACACTGGCCATTGTCATGTGTTATTTCGTAGGTACAATAAATTATTTGTATCTGTATGGATCGAAGCGAATACTTACTCCGAAGATCGGATAACCACTTATCCCCATAGTCTCCGCTGGCAATCTACTGGCAGTAGGATGTCGGGACGCCCCCCCAAACCCGCAATACAAAGAGGCGATAAGTTGAGACAGATGTAGCCTAAGCCGGTCTCGGCTAGAAATTGCCGTTTAAGATCATGGCAAGTGCAAAACTTTTATGCGAGCCCTATGTCCCTAATGAGGGACAACAGGAACAAATTTTCGTCACCACAGTTACATTAGTGACCGATCTAATCAATCTTTTTGTAATTTTAATTTTTTAACTAACTATGCCAGTTCATTGACTTAATCGTACCTATGCTACAGTTAACGTACATAAATAAAAAATCAGCCAAGTGCGAGTCGGACTCGCGCATGGAGGGTTCCGTAACATTATCTATAAAAACGGCAAATAAATCATGTCTGTTGGAGCCCCCTTAAATATTTTTTTTTCTAGTATTTGTCTATGAAAGAAATTTCATAGACAAATACTAGTACTAGACTATTACTAAGACTCCGCTGTCCGTCTGTTCGTCTGTCACCAGGCTGTATTTCATGTATCGTAATAGTTAGACAGTTTTTCAACTGTACGAACAGACGGACAGCGGAGTCTTAGTAATAGGGAATTAGTTTTTACCCTTTGGGTACGGAACCCTAAAAACACGGTGTATAATATTTCTGCAAATGTTTAAGAAAACAATTTTTTGTTACTCGTCTCATTTAATAAAAACATCAATGCAGCTCAATAAAAAAAGGCTACCAGCGTGACACTAAGAAAAAGTGACCAAGATCTCTAGTGATTAGGACTACTGCAACTATGGTCCACAAGTGCATTGCGTATGTCAGTATTTATACAAATGTTATTTTAAGTGTAATTTGAGTTTTTTCTACCATTTGCGTTGCGTAATAGTTAGGCTGGATTCACATTTATAAGTTTTGTTTACATAAGAAGGGACCAAGATGAAGGGATTCTGATCTATAGCTGCGTTTCTACTTACGTAAGCAAAACTACACTAGCTTTGGACATTAGTTAGGAGCTTTTGCGGTACCTATTAAATTAGCTATTTCAACTTAAAGAAAATCACAATTTCCAAACATTTACAAAATAGTTTTATTTGTTCCATATGACTAGACCCCGTTTTCAGTGGTGAAATTTTAATGAAAATGCTAGGGTATATATTTTGATGTAAGCTATATACTTATTTGATTTATATATTAAGGCAAAGGACTTTAACGAGGTTTAATTTGGTATATAAACTCCATAATAGTTACTTAATTGTATTTTTGATTATGTATGGTTCCCTATTTGGAGTTTCCATAAGAGGAACTAGAAATATTCGAAAAAATAAAAATGTGTTTTTTTCTACTTTTCGATTCTAAATTACAAAATAACCGTAAATTCTAAGTATATCATATGTAAGGCTGATTTGTAGGAAATTTTAAATAGTACTGGTATGTATTAATCATGTGCCCCTCTCCTCGATCGACATCCACTTCTCCACATTCTACTAAGATGCTACTATTGGGACAGTTTTGCACCTAACTGTATATGACGGTTTCTATGATGAAATGGTCACAGTATTCAAAACAATTATGACAAGTGGAAACGGATGGCCAAAAAATGAATTGTATTGCACAAGCGATAACCAGACATCAGAGTTAAGGAAAATGTTACCTAATGAAAATACCATCTCAACGAATGGAAACTTTTTGTCATGGAGTGGTGATATAATAGAAAATTATGTTTTTTTTAATATGTCACATGTTTTACTCGAAATTAAATATTGTGTGACAACCCTATGATTCGATATCATTAAATTTTCACCACTGATAACGGAGTCTGCATATGACACATCTACACAACATGCATGCATTTTAAAAATGTATCAAATATATTACAACTGGCGTACTTTTTTATTTACACTGTGACTAGGCGTTTAGCACCACTACAAATTATATCAATTAAGATAAAATTACTAACAGTATGGGTGTATTAATGTAGTGTTAATGTATATTTTAGTAACGTGCAAAACCATAAAAGTAAACTTTTTCTTTGAGTTTATTAAAGGAGATAAGTAAAAAAGTGTATAGGAAGTTAGAGAGCTTTGAGCGAGAGTAGTTAGAGAAACATTGTTCAGTCAACGTGCTTGCACACGCTGCGCATGGCCCGTCGCATCCCGCTCCCGCGTCCCGCGTGTTGCACGTGCATATTCCACTAACGAGTGAAATATTAGGTATCTTTATTTGTGACATGATTTAACTTTTTAATACGCAGGATATTTTATTGGATTTTTGTACAGTCGCAAGAAAACTCTTAAAGTAAATACAATTTAAAAAAATAATTGACGGAGCAATATTCTACTGCGAATAATAAGCAATTTTTTATACTGAAAAAGTTTGATGATGAAATTTTTGTCATACGTAGAATACATACATGTAATGTCACTTCAGTAAAAAAAAAGACTGAGCAAATTTCCGATGTGAGTTACACAAAAAAAAAAATTTTTTACAAAAAAATATGTTCTGTTAAAGATTTTTTTTTGATATTTTTAACATTGGTTACATACATCAAATCAATATTTCTAGTGAAATAAAATTAGACTGAGCATTTTTCCAAACGTAAATATAAACGATATAATAGTTTAGGTAAAAAAACCTAAGTAGGACAATAGTTTTTTTTTTGGAAAAAAGTATATTTACCATCTACTCCTGACACTTTATCATGCTGTAAAGTTTTTTTGGACTGAGGAGTTAATGCGAGGTCAACCCCTCTATTGCCTGGCCTAGTATTTGTATAGACGAACTTCTTGAATCAGTTCTTGTGGTCTGCACATTTTACGGTTCATTTGCTATCGAAACGGAATACAGCTACGACTCTCTCCTGCATTAACTAGCTGACGAAAGACTGGATAATGGATTTTATAAATTTCATAATTCATTCAAGTAGTGTCATAGTGTGTGCCCAGCGCCCCGATTCGACATGGCATAACTGACAGTCGCTTGCGAGACAACTATGATATCACACTTTTGTGACGGTTGAAATCGGGGTGGAATCACTCAAGAGTGATATCTAAAATGGTGGCCATAGCCATAGACAAAACGCTCTAGCGAGACCTACTAACAGCTTGACAGTTAGGAGTGGGCACGTGTGGACCGGATGGATATCACTCTATCCACTAGCGATACAAGTGTGACAGCTCCGTCCTATGCAGCTTTGTTGCAGGGATGTTACGGATGCTGATTTTTTGACATCCGCAGATCCGGATGCGGTTGCGGAAATTAAAAGGCTCACATCCGCGGACACGGATGCGGATGTAAGATTAGGTACACAAAAAAACGAAAGACTTGCAACACAACTAAATCAACTAATCATTCACTTCACAAAGTCTATTTAGAATAAATCTTGAAGCAAATCAAATTATTTTGTTCAATATTTTTTGATTTGCAATTTTTAAGTAGTTACACTACTATATATAAACTGCAGCCGCGAAAGCTGAAGACGCCAGTTCAAATCTGGCCTCGGACACCGGAGGGTTTGGTCACTTTTTCTGAAGTATATGACAACTATTTTCTATTTAGAATAAGTTTTACTACTTACATCATACAACACCCTTCGCCCTACAATAGCATTTCAACACTACAATCAAAACAAAACAAACTCGTAATTTCTTGTCGCTATCCGTCAAGGACATAGAGCTCGATCGACGAATCACGAAAATGTAAACAATATTCCTATTGGGTAATGGTAAAATTACCTACTTTACCTAGCACACCGTGCGCCGTCACCGAGACGTTCCTGTACCGACTGCAACCGCATGAGCTCCGCATCGATTTGATGCGCAGGCCAATGTGGATGCTGATCAAGGATGATTAAGACATGGATTGACAAGGCCTATACAAAATCGCGTTCCCTTATTTCAGGATAAAGCACTAGCGTCATCTATCGGTCACCACAAACACTAAATTCCTACTTAACCTTTATGTTAATCCCATTGGTTGACTGGTAGAGAATGCCTTATGGCATTAAGTCCGCCATTAGTACGTACCATCTTATTTTGTGCAATTAAGATTAAATAAATAATTTCTAGTTTCTAATATTTTGTTCGGCGATTAACGCTGACAGAATAACTCGACTCCAGACTCAACAGATGGCGCTGTGGCACATTGTACCGAAAACAGACGTATAACCTGAAGGTTCGAGAAACGCGATTTTGTATAGGCATTGTCTATCTATGTCTTAATCTTCCTTGATGCGGATTTTGAAAATGATGCGGAAGATCCGCGGTTGCGGATGCGGATGAATATTCGCACAATCTCTGCTTTGTTGGTTGCATTTAAGCAAAGCATATAAATGTCCTCATATTCTTCATACCCATCACTGTCACCCAAACTCAATTACCTATGTTTACAAATAAACGATTCGAATTGGTTTCAATTAAATTAAATTGAGTAAACATCTATAATTAATTAAGATCTATAAGAATTCATTGTCAACTTTCGATCTTTGAAATAATTTTAATATCTCATAAATTTTAGGTTACAAAGGGTTGTAAAAATTATCAATATCTGTATCACTGACAATGACACTGCTTCTTTAATATCAAGAAATTTTTTAGAAAAATGAAAATAAAACCTAATACTAATACCATGATCTGCCTTTTAACCCTGCCAACCATTTCTGTTAGTGAATACCCTAAAATTTGTTTCTGCAAAATAACGTCAAAATCTTGTCTCGTCTAGACTAGGTGAATCGTAGATTATTTAAAGCTCTAAGATAATTCTGGAAAACATTGTTCAATCGTGATAAAAACTTATTGCAAGTTGTTATAATCTTTGGGTCTATGCAGAAACAAGTAGAAGCTTCGATTTTAATCTTAGTATTTGTATTTTAATCTGAGTAACATAGATTTTGGGATGAATTTATTTAGTTTGAGCTCTTATATAAATATAAACATCTAAATATAAACATTCTAGCAACTATTTTGCTCTTAACTCACCCGAGAGCAAGCTGTTGTGATAAATTGAAAATAGATGTGCACGGATGAACTTTGGAGTATAGGGTTTAAGTGTGATTAGGAGTATTTTAATTTAGGTTTTTGTCAAACGGAGCGTATTATCGACTTTTTGATTGTGATTCGATTTAGAAATTCAATAATTCTGCAAAAGTCACTGTTCTTCAGCTCAGTATGCCTGCTAGAAAAGACAACGTAACGAAAGTGTGTGCGTGTATGTAAACTCTTTAATGTACAAAAAGAAGTCAAAAATGATATTAAGTATAATAGGAAAACGCAAGTACAAAGTCGGATTTATCCGTAAAGTAACGAAAAAATAAGAAAACTTTAAGTTTTTTTCTCTGAAGAGTACCTACGTAACTAGTTTTGTTTTTCATAGATGGCAGCACCATCTCTCTCGCTATACCAGAATGACGTAAGTGATTCGGATAGGAGGTGCAAGCACGTACTGCGCATGCCCTTAGAGTATGGTCAACGGCGCCTAGCGGTTTCAAATTCAGAGATTGCATATACATGAGAAAATTTGTCAAGATCCGCCGTGAACGGGTGGTCTAGTGGTCAGGACGTCAGCCGCGAAAGCTGAAGACGCCAGTTCAAATCTGGCCTCGGACACCGGATAGTTTTGGAAGTTATAAAATAGCTGTTACATATTAGAGAATTGAGCTATCGCTAAAATTAAAGACACGCTAAAATTGAAGACGAATATACTTAGGCACACTCGTTCTTTAGGAGGGAGAAGAACATACAACTTACAATAACCAGGGCCCGGAATTATGTGAGCTAAAATACCTAAAGTTCGCGAGAGGACATAATATAGAGTGGTACAACCGGATGAAAATAATATTTTATTTGGATTCCGGGTATTCGATATTCATCCGGGCACTGCAAGTAATAGTCGTAATGATGAAAAATGGTTACATTGCAGCCATAAAGTTAACATTATAATAATAAATCTGAAAATGTGACATATATTTTAAATTAGTAATCTGTATTTTCCTATTCATTATCAATGCTTGTCAGAGTGGCGTATTAGCGTCAAAATAGTGAAAGCTACTAGTACTACTATAGTATATATAGAAAGATAAGGAAACAAGTACTTACGTATAGGGTTATGTACTTAAGTACATACAAAAGTAACTCACACGCTCCAGAAGGCATAATATGTGGTTGTCCATATTCGAATAGTCCTTGTGGCGGATTTATTATTATTTTTCTGCTTGTGTCCGTACACAAACATAAAAGGTAACATTAACAAATAAATAAAAGAAAAAATCATAAACAATTTAGAAACTTTTATTTTTATACATACAAACACATTCTTAAACATTTATCACAGATAATCAGTCAAAAAGAATAAAATCTATATAACAATCTTATACCTACATATAAAATATCTAGATTTTTTTCAATCGGAATCCTCAGTTTCCGCGTTACAATCGTCCTGGTAATTTGTATTAGCTTGTTCAGCATTGAAATAAATAACCATCAGCTTTTCAATGTTATTCATACTTAAATTATTTCTTTTAATGTCCAAAATCCACTTATACGTAGAAAACGACCGCTCCACGTCTACGGAAGTTAAAGGTATATAATTGTAGCACGATAATAATTCATTTTCTATTTCCTCTCTTTTTTTATATCATCAGATATATCTCTAATAACACCAAGATCAGGATTTCTAGCTATAACATGTTCAAGTTTTTGTTTAACTGGATCAGACGAACACCACCCTATCACCGCTCTTACTTCGTCAAATATTTCGAAAGATTGTTCTAAAGATAGTGTTGTGTTTTGCAATGATTTTAAAGCTATTTGTATGACTTTGTAATATTCGTCGATATAATCTAAATCATTTTTTAAATTTTGTTTTTTAAATACTTTTTTAGCGTTTCTAATTGATACAGCTTCAGAACTATTTAACATATTTACTACTCTTTTAATTTCACTATAATATTTGGTGTAGTAAGTCGCTGCTTGCAGCCAAGTGCCCCATCTAGTTATGACTGGTTCTGGTGGAAGGGGTGTATTAGGATTATTTTCTCTAAAAATTTTGATTCTATTGGGGGCTTTTAAAAAAATTTTTTTCACGTTTGAAATTAAGTCATTTACATCGGAATACTCTGAACGTATTTTTTCTGCTACGCGGTTTAGGGCATGAGCTAAACATGTTACATGTTTCATATTTGTTAGATCCTGTTTTAAAAGACGTCCTGCTTTTAACATATATGCGACGCTATCCGAACAAAACTAAGACATTATCGACATTGGTTTCGTATGAGTCACCCCACATATTTTTTAAACATTCAATCACAAATTGAGCTATCGAGTTCCCGTTGACTACTCCCAACATTTTGCAAGCAATTAAATATGGTTTCAGGCGGACCTCATTTAAAGGTTTCACTAAAAAGTGGACTACATATCTACCTAAACAGTCAGTCGTTTCATCCAATGATATCCACAGCTTTTGGTTTGAAATTTCGTCATAAATTTTAGATAATTTCTTTTTGAAAAGAATGTCTAAATAAACCTTCCGAAGTAACGATTCGTCAGGGATGTTACGTTACGTATACGTTTAGTACAACTGCACCAAATATACTTTTGAAAAAATGCTTTAAAAGCTGCCAGGTTTACTCGATGCCATGGTATATTACATAAAATAAGGAATTCAATGAAATCCAAGTAAAAATCTACGTTTGGTGTCTTATTAGTTCCTTGGTGTTTTTTTTCCATTTATGTGTCTCACTATATTGCTTTGTTTACATATTAAACTACTTTCACACTTTGCACAGTATATAGTATTACTAGCACTATCATGGTACAATTTCGGGTGATCTCCAATCCAGCTTTGGACAACTCCATCGCTTGGTTTCGACGCCATTCTATTAATCACGCCGTCAATTCGGAATGAGCAGATCTGCAAACAAAAATAAAATACGTATGTAACGGTATTTTTTAGATATAGGATATGAATAAATATAACGTTTTAGTGTTGTATTATTATGGCATTGGAACGAAAATCAATCAATCAAAATCAATTCATAAAAATTCTATTTTTTTATATTAAAATCAACCCAACAAACTTGTAAGCATAAAACTTTACCATGAGTGCATGTCGTACTCATACATTTGCAGAAAACTTATAATAAGAAATCAAATTAGAAGTAGATGTTACTCTGAGATAAATAGGAATTTAGTCTAATAAATTGCCCACGTGGCATATTAAAATTAGGGTTGACTTACCGTATGGGATCCAGGTGAACGAATATATGAAATGCAGCAAATCGTAATCCTTAAATCCAGGCCAAGGTCATCATTTAAAGAATATCCAGTATACCATAAAACAAGCCAAAGTCAAAAACAAATCGTCACGATAAATCCGGTAAACCACACACGCACTAACACAACTGACCAAGGTTCAGGAGCGAATGAGTCCATCTACCTACCTGAGTATCTACTTGACCTTTTACCATCTCCCTTATCTTTTGAGCACTAATTGTTTACACCGCTTGGCTCTAACACGCCCCTTGTGAGTCATTAATAAACAATGTGTAGGGAAACCCATATTATTCGTCTTACAACGACTTCTTATCTTATCTTATACATACCTTCTTTTGTCTAGCCCTTTTTACTAAAAACTAACATTAAACATGCTGCACTGTAAACAAAACATATCACGTTCAATATTACGACAAGTCCCCGAATAAACATCGAATACCCGGAATCCAAATAAAATATTATTTTCATCCGGTTGTAACCACTATATATTATGTCCTCTCGCGAACTTTAGGTATTTTAGCTCACCTAATTCCGGGCCCTGATAATAACAAATCTAAAATTTTTAAAGTTTCGTGACATCTGGAGTGGTTCAGATACTATCAGTAATAATGTCTATATTTCTTTGTCCGTCCTTTTCTATGTATATGAAGGATGAGAAGGATAAATAGATAAACAATGTCATTATTACTGACAGTGTCTAGTCCCAAAGGAAGCCATTTTCAAAATTTACAGGCATAATCAACTTTGACTTCTCATAGAGGTGTTTTTAAACTTTATGGCCACACGTAGGTGTACTGTACTGTAATAGTAGTTTATGTAACTGTTAGGTAATAAGGCCTAATTACGTACAGTTGCATACACTGCTTTAAATACACTCATATTATATATATTAAATTAAGTGTTCGGAAACCATAGAATGACCGCCATTGCACCGCCATGGCCAACTCGGTTGTGCCGGCGGTCAGGGAGGCGCGTGCCGTTGGTCAGGAAGGAGCACAGGATTTACATTATGTTATCAAATTCGATGTTCGGAATTTTAAACTCATAACGTATCAATATATGAGCATGTAAAGTTAAAATTACGTTACTGCCACAGATAAAAAGTTTATCATAGTAAAATCGGTTGTGGTAATGCTAGCCATTGCCTACCGTTTTTGAACACGTTTTAGAGGACTTACTGTGTGAGTGTAGATAAAATTTTCAATTGCCCTCATATTTACTTTGTCCCTACCAATTTTGAAATCCAATTAAAATTGTCAAATTACAAACAGTTGATAACAACAGAAGATACATCTCCAAACATAGACATAAAATAAGAAGACGTAACGCCGTGAACATAAAACTGTGATTCCATAATAAGCCGACTTCTTTTACGCGCGACACGCACACATATACAACTCGTGGACGAGCGGTGATTGGTTCAAACGTCGAAAGTGAGTGTGTCTGCACGAGACCGCGGCTTATTATGGAATCACAATTTTATCTTCGTTGGATTACGTCTCCTTATTTTATTCCTAGAACTAGAAACCACATGATCTGCGATCATCTTACTCAATTGTAGTCACGTACAGGCGTGCTGTAGACTGTAACGTGCTGAACTGTAACAAGCTTTTATTGCCCTTTTATTTTTGTCGATTAGGGTTCAGACAATAGTTATTTGTTATACTTGGGTGCAAAGTTGTATTTTAACCGCGAGTGTAGAATTGAAGCACGAGCTAGCGAATGGATTCTAGGGTTGAACTGCGAGGTAGCGAATGGATTCTATGGTTGAACCGCGAGCGAAGCGAGTGGTTCGAAAATAGAATCCTGAGCGAAGCGAGTAGTTCAAAAATAGAATCCTGAGCGTAGCAAGTGTTGCAACACACGAGACGTAAAAATAACTTTTGCAGCCGTGTGCAACACAAATCTTTTCACCTCACTAAAGCGAGGAAAATATAGTCTGGTCAGCCAACGAACGCAGTAGCAATGTACAATCAACATACCCCGGCCGGCGAGAGCAAAAATGCGTCTGCTCCTAGTGCTTAATTAAATATCGACTATTCTATCGACATACGGATGTCGATAGAATAGTCGACTTTTAATTAAGCATAATTATTATTATTTTTTTTTAAACTGAGCCATTAGTATTTGTTATTTATTTCAACTTGATACCTCCACGCGTTTCTAAGAATAACCCTAAAACAATTTTCTATCAACATAAAATTATTATTTACACACACACATATTTCACATTATTATTTTTAAGCTTATATACTATTTCAATCAACTGATTACAATTATAATCAATTTATCATACTCACGGGAATGTTCGTAATAGATAAGAGTGAGTGACAGTTGTAAATAGATACTTTTCACATACTCGTAACTAATAGACCTCTTTCATATCATATGTGTATTTCGCGATTATAAACAACTACTATTTGACATTGACTCAAATCAATCGGTGTCAATCGTAGAAATTACATTGAGACAAATTAATTTACCATCATTTAATTCATTTATATTATCGACCCGCCATGCCACGCAAGAAGAAACAGTGTACTTGGATAGCCGATTACGCGGAATATATAGAAGATCGAGGTGAACATTTATTTTGTAAAAAATGTGAAATCACAATGTTAAATTCCAAATCTTCCTTACAAAGGCACATCAGAAGCAAAAGGCACTGCGGCGTTTCAACAAAAACACAAAATTTATTCAATCTGGAACTGTTGAAGTTTATTTTGGCTTGCAACATCCCCTGGACCCAAATTAAGAACCCCATTTTCAATAATTTCTTTAAAAATTGCATATCCGGAAAATTTTGTAAAGTTTGTATTCCCGATGAATCTTTTCTGAGGAGAACTACTTTGGACATTGCATATAAAGAGAAAATGCACCAAATCAGGACTGAACTTGCAAATGCTAGAATTTACGTAAGCGTAGACGAATCCTCAGATGCAAACGGACGTCAAATCGGTAATGTAATGGTTGGAGCTTTATTAAAAGAAAAGATAAGTACCCCACACATCATATCGAGTTTTTGGTTAGACGAAGTTAATAACGTTACTATATCAACACTTATTAAAATTGCCTTGGAGAAACTATGGGGGAATGACCATAACAAACATGACAAAGTCTTGTTACTCCTTACGGATGGCGTAGCCTACATGTTAAAGGCAGGAAAGAACTTGAAAACTCTTTTTCCTAATTTAGTTCATGTTACATGTCTAGCTCATGGCGTAAATAGGGTGGCTGAACAAGTTCGATTACTTTTTCCCGTTGTAAATAATTTAATCGCATACACAAAAAAGGTGTTCCGAAAATCGCCTAAAAGAATAAGAACGTTTCGTCAGATGTTACCAACTGTTCCCTTACCACCGCAGCCAACTATAATAAGATGGGGCACATGGATTAACGCGGCCTGCTACTATCATAAATATTTGCCTGAAATCAAGCGAGTCATACAGACATTCCCTAATAGGGATTCAATGTATATTTTGAAAGTCAAACGTGCAATGAACGATTTAAATATTTTGAATGACCTTAAATGGATAAATAATTATATTTCAATAATACCTAATACAATAAAACAATTACAAAATCAAAATTTAAGTCTGGAAGCCAGTTTAAATATAGTTCACAAGTTGAAAGTGCACTTGTCAAAATTACGGTTACATCCTCAAGGTAAAGTTATTCACAATAAGTATCAGAATGTGTTGAAGAAGAACGTTGGCATTTTAACTTTAAACAATTTAAATAAATTGATATCTGGCAGAGAAGTGGAACTACCTAATACAGAACAAATTCATAATCACTATGAATTATTTCGTTTTGCTCCGATTACTACAGTAGATTTAGAACGGTCCTTTAGTTGGATGAAATGGATTTTATCGGCAAGGCGAAGGAGTTTAAAATCAGAAAATTTAGAAAAAATGCTAATTGTATATTACGAAAATTACATAAAATACTGAATAAATACAAACACTTGGTTTTAATTTTGTTTACAACAATAATTAATACTTCTGCATATCATAACGGTGGTCCAGTACATCGTGTTGTTTTTATCGACATCGACCAAAGTGTGTGTCCTCGCACTATTAAGCTGTCAACGCATTTTTGCTCTCGCCGGCCGGGGTATGACAATCAAACAAAAATATAGCTAAACTAAGTGAATCGAACAGCAGCATTGCTCCATAGAAAAGCAGCAATGTACATCAAACAAAACTTAGTATTTTTAGACGCCTGTCGCGCGCTTTTGTAGGGTAATTGTGCTAGTTTCCCGTCCTGGTCCAGTTTACCGTCCACTTGATTAAACTGCTGCAAATAAATGGAAAAAACTTTTTAAGGTCAATATAGTTTATATTTATAGTTTATTATTTAGTAGATTTTTTAATTTTAAGCTTTTATTTTGGGTAAAACTTGAAGATAAACGTATAAATAAGTATGGACGGAAAACTGACAAGAGTGGACGAAAACTAGCACAATCACCCTACGTCATTTCGAAAATTGTAATTCTGCATTGAATCATAAAATAATTGATAATTCTGATATATTTATGACTTTACAATGAAAAAGAAGGTGCGAAGCAATTAAAATAACAACATAAAAATAACATAGAAGATTATGCGGTCAAAATACAACAGTTGAAATCCAGGAAGGAATGAAACATTGATACTTACAATGATTGCTAAAACTCATAAGGCTACTCGAGGGAAACGAGTAACTACCTATATCTACCAGAAAATAAAACTTTTCAGTTTAGAATGGAACAGGATTAGCTTAATTGTCTGTATGAATAAGAGAGTCATATTAATTTACATATATTATATCACTCAAGAGAGTCATATTAATTTACATATAGTAATCTCAGTATACTCCTACTTGTTTATTATGATTTCCTTTTATCATTTCGTTTGACGACTATTTTAGGTAGGTACTTATTTAATCTATTTAATGTACTAATTGTGTAATTGATTAATCAATAAACGCACTCACCAGGTTTTGGTGTATATTTATTTTATACATAGCTTAGGTAGGTACATCAAGGAAAACATTTCAAAGGCTTGATAAAAGTCTGTTGTAGGTAGCGGGATGCTTGGTGCTTAAACCTGTTAAATTGTACTGTTTTCTTGCTTTGTGACAATATGCAGCACTTGCTCCTATGCAACAAACGATCTTGGACTTCATTTAGCACTAGTTTTCGCTTAAATTATTCGATTTTACACTGAAAGAAAGAACTTGAAATAATAATTCGATACAAAACTCTACATAACCTCAAAGTCACATATATCACGAAAAATGTATTACACCTGTCGTAAGTACATACATAAATATCTCAGCTGGTCTTTGCGTTGATTAAATACATTTATTGAAAGGTGATGGCAGATATTACATTAATAAATAATAAAAAACGCAACCTGAAACTTAAAAATATAAGTAAATAAAACTAACTTTTTAAAATTAAAAAATTACATTCCACAGATAAAACAAAAAAGGTGTTTCATCAATGAGGGTTTCCGCGATTGAGATTTTCACTAGATGGCAGCACCGTGACGACAGGTCATTTTGGCAGTAGCTGTCAAAATCCACCAATCAAAAATTATATGGTTAAACATGATTGGTGAATTGTGACAGCTAGACCTGTCGCCACGGTGCTGCCATCTAGTGAAAAACTCGATCGCGGAAACCCTCATTAAAATGGATCGAAAAAAATAATATTTCTTGAAAGATTTAAAGCGTTTTATGGTAAAATCATGAAATAAATTTGTTTACACTAAATGTTTTTAATTGAATACAATTAAATATAAAATTATTGTTGCGTCCACAGCACATGATTTGATCAGACAATTTAATCAGATGGGCGAAGATTGCCCTGTCTGGAGTGGCCTTTACATGTTATTATGTTTAAAAAAGTGACTAATATCACGTTCGAATTTCAAATATTATTTGCACTCTTGTGAATAAAATGCAGTTTTGCTATCTGTTTTTAAAGAATAAAAAATAGCTTTCCAAGCCAGTGAGGTGAAAAATACTATTTAGTCCGTTGTTTTAATGGCGTCTATAGGTCTCTAAAACCCCAAACTAACGCGATATATTTAATTATTTTATGGCGTTCATGTAGAACTCGCAAAAAGAGAGGTATGGGCACTGCGAATGGCATCTCGCTAAGTGTGGTAGGTAGGGCACGTTCAGCAAATGTCATCTCGCTCAAATCTGTAGCAGAGCCCGACTGGGGAAGTACCTCCACCTTACAGAAAACCACAGCCAAATAGCACTAGACCCTACTCATAGTGTTGTGTTCCTGCTGGTGAGTAAGGTTGCCAAAGTGCTCAAAGAGGACCCAGTGTGTTGACGATGAGGGACCTTCTTGTTCCTTTAGCCATCAACACAGTGAATCCTCCTTTTTGTAAAGGGTCGGCAACGCGCATGTGACTCCTTCGGAGTTGCAGGCGTCCATAGGTTACGGTAGCTGCTTACCATCAGGCGGGCCGTATGCTTCTTTGCCACCGTCGTGGTATAAAAAAAAAGAACTCAATACTGTATTTAAGTATTGCCTTGGTGTTGGAAATAGGAAGCAAAACGGTAATTTAGTATGGAGCAAAAAACGGTTCCCAATCCCTGGTAGATATCAGCACATCATCAAAATGTAGAAAAGACCTTACTTATTTGTGATAAGATTCCAAAATGTGTAGATTTTTATGGCGTTGAGTGTACCTACACTGTTAACGGCCCGCGGTTAAGCCTCAAATAGTTTCACATTTTAAATTAAATTGTTATTTTAATTAATGGACCAGTCCAGCATTCAATTTAAACACAAAATAAAGGGTAATCACTAAAAGCACTGTTCCAAAACCGCGTTTACCACAAAAACTAAATTAAAATGTCAAAGAATTACCACGAATTTCATGTTCTGAAAATGAACAACAAGCCGAATGTTAAAACAAATGTGATAGTCCTAATCAAGAGTGACCATTCGGCGTTCGGCAGAATCAATATTCTGTTCGAAGAACAAAAGCGTAAGCACCGACCGCCAATAAGCCCCTTTTTTTAACCGACTTCAAGATTTCAAAAGACTCCGGAGGTTCCCAATTCGGCGTGTATGTTTTTTTATGTTTGTTACTCCATAACTCCGTCATGTCTGAACCGATTTTGAAAATTCTGTTTTTGATTGTTAGTATATGTAAACCTATATACAGATTGGTCCCATTTTTGTCAAAACGCAGTTCTGATGATGGAATCCATGAGGAATCGAGGGAACTCCTCAAATCTTGAAAGGCATACTTATAGTGATTTTTATATTTTTATAAACAACGCCATCAATTTCATTCAAAACAGTGACATTTGATGAAGTAGAACTGCTGATGATGATCAGAACGGAACTCTTCAACGACGCATAGTTCACGTTTGGCGATTTGTTCTCTTCGCTGTGTTTGTTAAGCAAGTTTGTATGGAGTCTAAGAGTGCACCATCTACTGTCTAAGAGTCTAAGGGTTTCATCATAAGGGGTTCATCGTACTCACAGAGTGCAGAATTAACCCCAATAAACCTATCCCATGCATGTCTAACTACACCTCACTAGCAACCGCTAACAACCTAAACCAGAATGACGGCGTAGTCACTTATACAAACTGTAACTTAAACTCGGTTGCAAAGGAGATAAGGCTAACCCATGCCTCGTGCATCCAAGTAAGGGTTAATAACACAATCATCTTAGGTATTTACCGGTCACCATCCAATACTAACGCATCTGAATTTATTCTCTCGCTTAGCTTACATTTAGATACAATAAAAAACATTAAAAATATAATTATCATGGGTGACATTAATATTAACCTTATACCACGTCCACAGGAATCAACCCAAGATAATATTAATAGGAATAGCTATCTTAATATGCTATCCACACATGGCCTACTCCCAGGTCACACGTTACCTACGAGGGGTTCGAGTTGCTTGGATCACATTATGGTGAAAATTGAACCAGGTAAATTTACCCCCTTCCTAGCCGTTATAAATACCTCTATCACTGACCATCTCACTACCTTTCTAGCCCTAAATACAATTAATAAAAGTAAATGTCCTCATAATAGGGAGAAAATAAATTATCAACAAGCACTTTCGTACCTATATGAAATAAAATTTGAAAACATTTTTCTTAACCCCAATCCTCAATTAGTAATACAAGAATTTATCAATATACTTACTGAATCTCTAGAATTTAGTAAATCAAATAAGAAATTCCCTAAAAAGCAAAGAGCTATTAAACCCTGGATTACCCCAGGTATCTTAAGGTGTATCAGAAATAGGAATAATTTACAACGCAGAGTTAAATCTAATCCTGAAAACGAGACCCTGAAAGTCACATACAAGAGATATCGAAATTTTTGTAACAACTTAATTAAAAAATTAAAAAGGAAATATGATAGGGAACAGCTCGAAGCAGTAGCAAAAACCCCAAAGCCTTATGGAAAACTATCAAAACTATTACCTTTTACAAAACGAAGGATAACGACAGCAATCTTGAATTACTTAATGCTAAGTCATCTGCGCTTTCAGCTGCCAACTTTGTCAATAAGTTTTTTGCTACTGTAGGGCAAAATTTGGCAGACAACATTTCAGACAGTCACACTACTCAACAAACCATGCAGGTCTCCACTCTCTCAACTAATACATCATCATTTGTACTCCTGGATACAGATCCCAAGGAAGTAGATAGTATGCTTATGAGCCTTAAGAATGATAGTGCCCCTGGATGGGATGGAATCCCCACAACATTTTTGAAAGTCGCCAGACAAGTAGTCGTCCCAATCATAAGCAGACTAACTAACCTGTGTTTTGCCGAAGGTCTATTCCCAATGGAACTGAAACAGGCTATTGTAACCCCTGTTTATAAGTCTGGGGAGAGAGATGACGTCAATAACTATCGGCCAATATCAGTACTACCCTCCATTTCAAAAATCATAGAAAAATTAATAAACAATAGATTAACTAATTACCTTAACAAGTTTAAACTTCTCTCAGAATCGCAATTCGGATTTAGACAAGGAAAATCCACAGAAAATGCTGTTTTGGCGCTTACAACTGAAATCACGCGACACACAGATGCAGGTGATAAATGTCTTGCAGTATTATTAGACCTGCGAAAAGCATTTGACGCCGTCTCTCTCCCCCTGCTTGTGAACAAGCTTGAAAAAATTGGCATTCGGGGAAAGCCGTTAGACCTTTTTAAGAGCTATCTGTATGGTCGGTCGCAACGAACAAAAATTGGCTCACACATAAGTGAAGAGTGTCCGGTTACCTTTGGTGTCCCCCAGGGGAGCGTCTTGGGCGCTCTTCCTTACCTATATCAATGACCTTACAGATCTCAAAGTTGACGGCGGATGTGTTTTCTCGTATGCTGATGACACTGTAGTAGTCTTTAACGGAAGCTCATGGGACGCGGTGCATGAAAAAGCTGAAAAGGGATTGCACAAGATAGCTACATGGCTGAGTCAAAATTTACTTACCCTCAACAGCAATAAGACCAACTACATGTGCTTCTCGAAATACGCGAATACACAGCCGCCTATAGATCTTAAAATAAAAATTCATTCATGTAATTTACTTGATACTCAAATATGTACTTGTCAACTTATTCAAAAGGTCACCTCGACTAAATATTTGGGAGTTGTTTTAGACCAGCGGCTCTCCTGGCACAGCCATATTGAATACTTAAACGGAAGAATCAGGAAGCTTATATGGCTATTTAAAATTCTTAAACATGTTGCGTCTACACAACTACTTACCCAAATATATTTGTCACTTGCCCAGTCAATTGTAACGTACTGCGTTCTCATATGGGGCGGAGCCAACAAAACTAAGTTTCTACAGGTTAAAAGAGCGCAAAGATGTCTGCTCAAAGTTATATTTTCTAAACCGTATAGATTTCCTACTGATGACTTGTACAAAGAATGTAATTTACTATCCATAAGAAAGCTGTATGTCCTAGGATGTGTCACAAAGTTACACTTGACAATTAAGTATAACACTCCCATTGTAACTCGGAGAAGAAAGCGCAAAGCTGCACCAGTGCCCTCATTTAACTCTAAATTTGCTAAAAGACAATTTACTCATCAATCTGCCAAGCTATATAATACTATAAATGAACTACTTAATATTTACCAACTACAACTATATGACTGTAAAAAAATTGTAACAGAATGGTTAAAAATGTTAACATATGCCGAAACTGAATCAATCTTGCAATAAAATAAAATATAAATAAATAAACATGTAACACACACCCGCACACGCACACACAACGCACACACACACACACACACACACACACACACACACACACACACACACACACACACACACACACACACACACACACACACACACACACACACGCACACGCATGCTTAAATTTATTAAAAATTTAAATATGTATGGCAATATTTGTAAAAAAAAATGTAACTAATTTGAATATCTTACCTTATATTATGTATAAGTTTAAAAATTTATTACTAATAATTTGAATTACCTTACCTTATATTATGTACTCGTATAAGTTTAAGAATTAAGAATTTGGTTAACTGCTACCTCATAATTAATAGAAGAGCAGAGCCTTCTGGCACAAGTATTTATTTACTTAAAAGAAGGTTCTTGTTTTGTTTCTAGTGAAAACCTTATGTGTAACCAATAAATCATTTTTCATTTTCATTTTTTCATTTTTAAGGGTGGGTTGCACCAAACCGCCTGTAAACGTAAGCTAAATGTTATGCTAATCGGAGCTACTTAACGATTGCTAACATAAATGGGTTGCACCAAGTGCAAAATAACAGAACGTAAGAGTTAAGCGGGATGCCACTGTCTAAACGCATTTCTACTCACATTTTTATGGTAGAATATTTATTCAATATGGCAACACAACCATAAATGCCAAACTAAACTTGTCAAAATCGTCACACGAAGAAAAAAATCTAAAGAAAGGAGCGCGAACTAAACTTAACTTTGCACTATGCAGCTTTAAAATCAAGAATATACAACAATTTTAGCCATTCCTGAACATGTTTATTACTCAATCAAAAAGTGGGCTATCCATTGCGCCTTACGAGGAAATTTTTTCAAAGGATAATGCAACTTGTGTTGTGAGTGGAGTTTAAAGCGAAAGCCAGAATAGTCGGCTGGTGTATTGTGCATTATATTATAGTGAGTAAATCATCCTGCTAGTTTATTACTACTTACAGAACCCTAAACAAGTTAAGCCGTTGCTGGAAGCACCAAATGGCGAGAAGGAGCCCAATCGCAAAACAAAGGCATCACTAGTTTTAACTCTTGAAAATTCGTAAAAATAGGCTACTGAGTCCCTCCAACCTGGTTGATTATGACTGGCACTGTAACTAACGTCCTAAATATTGAACTTATACATGTACCTACTTATTAAATGAATGTTCTAAAGCATCTTTGTTAACAAATGATGAGTAGCACATACATATGTTACATTAATGAATAATGATTTAATGATACACAATGTTTTTTATTTCAAGTTTTAATTTACCTCTGGTATTGAAGACAAGATGAAATCCAGGCTTGTTATGCTACTCAGTGCTTAACTCAAGGAAGTTTTAAAGTAAAAGTGCAGTGGTTTCAAGAAATTGGTAGAATCTCAATGTAGAAATAAAGTATAATTATATTAACCTAATCAGTATTTCAATTTTGATAATAAAATACATATTTATATTTATTTAGTTACCTTATTTTTGTTTATTTATTATTCAAACACTGGCATAGGTTTCCTTTGTAGATGGAAGCAAGTTACCTCCTCCTATGCTCCCCCCTCCAATCATATTTGTACTGCAATTATTATTTTCACCAGTTTTCTAGCACTTGACATAAATAATCAATGAAATTTGAAACTATTGAAGTATTTTAGGTCAGGCCAATCAGTTCTGTGATAGTGTGAAGCGAACCCTTGGCCAAAGTGAGCCAGCTTATTGACCGGAGAACAAACTTCATATACTGAACCACAGATCTTTGATGATGGTTATTAACAATACTCTACAATTGATACATGTTACAAATATTATTCAGGTAAAAGTGACCATAAAACTTTAGTGTGGCTAGGATTCCAAAAATGTTTTATTATCACTTGTATCTTTATAATGATATTTATGTTACAAGTCACACAAACAGCCATGTAGGTACCTAGTTACTATTATGTTTTATTTGTAAATAGGTACCTATGCTGGTTGGTAAAGATATATGATAAAGAGAGACCTTTATTATTTATTACTAATAAATTCATAGTGACACACATATTTTATAATAGATTTTGGGCACTGATTATAGGACTAATCAAAAATGCATGCAGACATACATCATCTTAGGAAGCTTTTTTCCTTATAGAAATGTAAGTGTGAAAATAAATCTACTTTTTATACTTACAAAATGAAATGCATGTACTTATTTTGTGTACCGTGAGTACAATTTGGATTAAATAAAGCATGTTCATAATAATGTCCGATTTAAAATATAGAGGAAGGCATCTGTCAAAAGTTTTTATCAGATGGTGCCAGCATAAGTAGGTACCTACCACTAGTTTTGCTCAATGAGATTTGGCTTAAAGGGCTAAAATGAATGCCAGGAAATTCCAAATAAAACAAGAATTTGACACCATTGGTAGGACTGAGACTACAACCTATGCTGGCACCATCTGTAAATACTTGATTGGCCATAATCCTGATTGCAGCGACGAGCAGCAAAGGGTAGGTAACAATTGCCTTAGATGAGCGACACACATGAAGTCAAATTAGTTACACCATGCTATTACCAAATTGTCAGTAGATAATTTATTTATTTATATGGTGTTAATGTCTCAATAGATCTGTAAAATCTGTGTTGTGAATTTATTTCACAAATGAAACTGAAATACAGTGTAAGCTCTTTATAGCAACACTCAATGGACCGGACATTTTGTGACATTATCGCGAGTTTTCATTAAATAGAGACCTACTGTGCTTGTTTTAAGGCCTATGTTAAATCAAATAAAAAACAAGAATTTAATGAATTTTCATACACATTTTTGAACTGTTTTTTTATTGTACGGTCAGCTGCAGAGAAAAAGGCCCACGCTGCATACAAAGTTTGTATGCATCGGGGGTATTTTTCTCTGCAGCTGACTGTACCACAACACTTGACACTCTTATTTACTTTATGGTACATTCCGCATCACACTTTATTTACACGTACTACTGTTCTGAACATTGTTTAGTTAGGTGTCGAGGCTCGATTTCTGTAGGATATTGGCGATAAATGTTTGGTGCTATAACTTTATGCCCTTAAAAGCATTAACGAAACCTCTCTGATCATCTGGCATCTTGTGAATCGTATGACTTGCTCCCATCGAGTCCTGTTCGTGGCCACTTCTACCGTGTCATAAAACTTGTTTTTCTTCTTGACCTGGTCACTCCACCGCGTCGGAGGTCTACGTTCCCTTTTGTCTATTACCTTGCAGTATTCAAGTCTTGAGGCCAGTCAACCGTTATTTACAAAGGTTTGGTCTTCATTGACAAAAACAGAGTGGTTTTTAATGGTTGTCATGATTGTTCTGCAGGTTCTGCCATTGCTCACTCTACGGCTACCTATCGGCTTTCATAACAATGACTGTAGGTTCTGGTATGTTTTTGATACATAACAGAAGTCTGTACTATTTCAACCTGAAGTCACTCTGCACTCGAATTTAACTAAATAACGCACTTTTTACAAACAATTATGTATTTATTATTTGATACACGTTTCCTGATCTGAAAATTGTGAATAAAACCAAACGTCAATCGTATGCGCCTTTTTACGTTCAGATACTCGCATATATTTATTACTGCAAACAATATTTTAATATTTTCATCAAATATCACTGTCTTTTTGTCTAATAATGCATTTATCCTTGAAATACGAGACATTTTTGCAAATTGTCCGCCATATTTAAACGTAGATTTGAGTTAACCAGTGCTCGACGGCTGGTTAAGGTAAACGTAACTTTCTGACTGCTAAAGTGCATGGTGCAACGGAAAAACGGACTTGACGTCTACTGTAACCATGATGAGTTCGTTAAGTGTGCGTGGTGCAACCCGCCCTAAGAGCGTTCTTCACCGCCTCCCTCCGTTGAAGTCGGTTTTTTTTCTTAAAAAATTTAAGTTAAACAATGACAAACAAATTTTGGCCATGGTCAAACTTTTGTAGTCTTCTAAAGTACACTTATATCCCAAATAATGACTAATTCATATAACTAATTCAATAAAATTAATGATCAACACTGAAAACACTCAACCTCACGCAAACATGAAATTAATTATTTTTGTTTTGTCGCATTTGTGTTCAAGTATTTTCTGATGACAAATTACTTAGGTATAAAACTTATGCTTAAGCACTGGTATAAGTTATTCAGAAACATAACGATCTTTATATTTGATAACGAATTTATGTGCGTGACTAAGAAATGAAATATTAGAGGGACGCCTACAACAGCCTTCCATGATTTATAAATGTTCTTTCTGTTAAACCTTTTAAAGCGTCAGTGATGTCCAAAGTGGTCAAATTTCACTGAGGAGTGTAGTTGCTAAACGGTAAATTATATTTGTTCCAATGACAGCTCGTGACATGACTGTTATATGAGCCTAAGGCGGATCTCACATCTCGCATTCGCGCGCGCGGGGTGAACACGGTCTTAAGTTTAAGTATAATATACTCGTATAATAATTATATTGATGGTGCTTGTGGGTAATTTTAAAGCAAAATTAGGTACATATACCTACTCATCATCATGTCCTAGCTGTTTTTGCCTACAGCGTAGCTAATTTCTGCCACGAATGCGTCCGGCCACTCATGCTGCAAGTCAGCGCCCCGGCGAAAAAATATTTACAATATAATGCATCTACTACTAGTAACTATAGGAATAGGACCCATTAGACATGCCAAACTGTGACACGTGGATATAATTTTTATTTTTATTAAGTATATGGCTTTTACTCCTCGCCGATTTTGGCGAGGTGAATTCTGCCAATGTCGAGGTGTATACTTTTGATTTTATTAATCTTCAGTAATATAAATAAAAGCAACGTTGTTCGGTTGAGGCTTTGCTGATTGTAAGGTGATAGCCTCCCTACAAACACGTGGGTGGCCGAGACCCCGGATAACCATTTGTTCAACTAAAGGGAGGTTACGCGCGTTTTGAAACTAATTTTTCATTAGCTGCACACTTGTTCGTTAGGTTACCGCACAATAAGCTGTCAATATTACACACTGAACTACGTAAATGAGCAAAAAACGAAAAACTATTCTAAACACGCTGTCGCCATCTGGAGCTCAAACGGGTATCTCTCGTGGATATCCATGTCAGGTCACTACTCGTTTGACACATGTACAAGAATGTGTCAATGTGTTCTCACTAGCGACTGTGAATTAGGCCCTAGTAGTTCAATGATTTTGTATAGAAAGCGTCACGTGATCCTCGGAGGTCAGGTGATGTTCTCTATACAAAGTGAAGTGTCGGAAGTGCCATGTAGGACGCGGAACGGAACAGCATGAACCATCCTTAACTCAGCATATAATCTCGACTAAGGGTGAATTTTTGGATTGTTTAAGATAATTAGGAATAATATGCATGATTTTTTTGGAAGACGTCATTCGATTCTATTTTCCTTAAGGCGACGATATATGCAAACACGTCAAATCGAGGTGTTTTTGTGCAAGGTTTTTGAAGAAAGCAAACCACGTTGGAGCATGAATGTTACATTTTCTGTAGGAGCATATAGTTGTGTTCGCTGTACCGATACGTGCTTGGTCTTGTATAACATAATTAGGTATATATATCATCGTTAAGAAACTGTTTTGGAGAAAACTTGTCGCAAGTTTTATGTCGGTCAGAAATAATTCTATGTTGCGAAATTAAACATAACTACGTCTTAGCACATTACTAATGTTCGGCAGATACTATAGTCGTATTAAGCGCTTAATAAAGGTTTAAGACGCAAAACCTTGTAAGAGCCTGTAATAATCAGAACTATGCAATTGCTAATAAAACTTATAGGCGTTTATTCTATTGTAGCCAGAGACATGTTTCATGTGTCAAATTTAAGTAATATGATTAGTAATTTTGCGTGCGGAAATTCGTTCCACATAGCTAAGGTTATAGTACGCTTGCTTACTAAGTAGATATGTCCGAGTTCAAATCTAGGCTGATGTTAACTTTTTTGTTTATTTTTTTATCTCATTTCTCATTTATATTTTCAATCCTGATCCTAAGCGATTTATAGGTATTTTTGGACAAAAAAAAGTCAAATCATACTATAGTCAAGTTACTAGTTAGTTTAATCTTTTTATTTTGACTTTTTTACCCAATATATTTAAACTACCAACTTATAAAAGATACTAATTCATTATTCAATTTTTACAGTGGGTATGGGTACTTTTTACCATAGACGGCTTCGTCCATGTTTTTACCATAATTTTAATTTATATTACAAGAGCGCGTTTGTTCGAGCAGTTTCCATCCGAGGCGACGTTGCCAGCTTACTTTCATTTGCTCATTTCGCTTCTTGCTTTGCGCTGTTGCAAGCTAGATCCATATTATGATATGAATGACGGATTCATTGAATAGAATCAAATGCGCTTGAAGTTGGAACACATTCGTGCATTTGTCAATGATTTGTCCACATCATCGTGATAGGTTATATATCTCTCTCTTTACTATGGAATAAGAAAGAAACAATCGGCTCGGCTGTCCCGGTACTCTGCGATGTCTGGTCGCGCCATTAGGTTTATATGGCTTATTGTATGTTCGTTTTCGTACGATTTAAAAGATATAGTGAATTATTAATGTTATTATTAGGTAGGTAAGTAGATATGGAATTAATTTAATCGTATAAGTATATATACCAATATAATTTCTCACAATCCCTAAAATGAAAAAACCAATAAGTACTCGTAAGGTACGATGGGGTAAGATCGGACCATTTTTGAACTAGTTGGTCAGCTTTCAGGGCTGACTTTTATGCTTTACCTTTGTAAAAATTTCTCGAAATATTAATCCTTGTTTCAAATCAGTATGAAGTGTACCTAAGCTGTTTGTCGTGTATAAAATTTCAAAATCTACTCCTTCTACTTAAGATTGGACTATTCAATAAAATGTACTCTTAGTAAGTTTTTAGGTGCTAGTTTTCTTCCACTTATCGATTTTGCCAGCTTTGTAATGCAATAATAAATTTTGAAGTGCCCTTACTTATCGTTCTAGAGCTTATATGGTCTTGTTTAGATTAATATTATACGAGAATAAATCATACTCGAAAGGTTTTTTTATAATAAAACATTTTTTGTAAAAGTGGAGTATGTGTCAGTTTTCCGTCCATACTTATTGATATATTGATATTCAAGTTTTTGAAATAAAAGCTTATAATTAAAATATCAATTAAAGAATAAATAATTATTATCAATGGCAAATTTGACCTCAAAAAGTTTTTTCCATGTAGACGGAGAGCTGGCCACGTCAGATATGACACAATAGTCAGGTTTTATTGCTCTCATTATTGTGTCATATCTGACGTGGCCAGCTCTTAGTCCAATAAATTTGTAGCAGTTTAATCAGGTGGACGGCAACCCGGACGGGAAACTAGCATAACCACCCTATGCACGGTTTCAAATAATAGATATAATTATAAACCGCCTTTATTATGTTAATTCATAATAATTCAAAAACGAGTGAGTTAAAAATATTGAGAGTGGAAAGACAAGATGTTTCAAACCTTTGAAGCAAGATGTTTCAAAATTTAAAAATTTTAAAAAACGCTTTTGGCTATAATTCTTTTTTTTTTCCCAGCCTACTTGAAGAGATATAATACGTATCCATACTAATATTATAGTGTGTCTGTCTGTTAACTCTTCACGCTTAAACCGCTCAACTGATTTAGATGAAATTTGGTATGTATAAGGGGATGAAAACGGAATGGAAGTTTATACGGAATTGTTGCTCCCTGTTGACTTGAAATAGCATACGTGCTAGTTTTATATTTGCTCTTAGATTTTACTAACTAGTAACTTTTATTTTGCGTTTTATTATGTAATTCCATATGGCTCATGTTAATTTCGCGCAGACGAAGTCGCGGGTAAAAGCTAGTATTTTAATATTGTAATGGATTTTGATATGATAAAACTTTTGAAATAGATGGCAATTAACCAAAACTAACCCAAAAATGTACCCAAAAAACCGTGACGACCCTATACACGACACGATACAACTAATCCATACTAATATTATAAATGGGAAAGTGTATGTGTGTGTTTGTTTCTTTGTTTGTCCGTCTTTCACGGCAAAACGGGGCGACGAATTGAAGTGATTTTTTAAATGGAGATAGTTGAAGGGATGGAGAGTGACATAGGCTACTTTTTGTCTCTTTTTAACCCCCCACTTCCCTAAAATGGGGGGTGAAAGTTTGTATGGTTTGTTACCCCGAATTTAACGCGAGCGAAGCCGCGGGCAAAAGCTTTTATATGTTATTAACTTACTCGTGCTGACTTTTCGTGTTTTTAAATCTTTTGTGTAATTTCAATTTATAATTCTTATGTGAGACAACAAACGCTTTTATATTTGTCAATATTTTTAGTAAAAAACACTTATGGTATATAAATGAAAATGGTTAAAACATGTTAAAAAATTAATCTTAAACTTTAGGTTGAATTAAGTTATTTGCTTTTTAGCTATGGTTTTCTGTAAGGTACTTCCCCAGTCGAGCTCTGAGACAGGTCCAGATTTGAGCGTGATAACATTCGCTGAACTGTGCCTTACCACAGTTAGCGAGATAACATTCGGAGTGCCCATACCTCCCTTTTGGACATAGCATACCCGTGTCTAAACCTGTTCCTAGTAACCAACTAGGTACCAATTTAAAAAATGTTCACAGCAACAATTAATTGGATCCAGTCTTAAATGCCACGCAAAAACAAATCAAACCATTTTTTGTGACAAACAATTGAATTTATAGAACGAAACTTTTTTGTCTATAAAGATCACATGTATGCGCGACTTCGGCAGCAGATAGCATACATTCTCCATACTACCCTCTTGAACCTGATGTTTATTCAGTGTTGGGCGTAATTTATTAGATGGTACCTACTTTTGTAATGAATTAAATTGCTAATTAAATTACATGAAAAGCAATTATATTAAGTAATTGAAATTGCTTGTAATTGAGATTACATGTCAGTAGTCTTCCCGATTACATATAATTTGTAATTGCAATTACTTTTATCTTAACTACTTTTACTTGTAACTTCGATAATTTGAAATAATATACAAGTTCAATTTCTTTTTGGGTCAGTGGGGGCAGCTACCAGATCCCTCGCTGCAACGCGAAAATGGTCTTAGAAGACCTTCCCTCAATTTCAAATTAATCAATCTTCATTAATTTGAAATTGAGGGAAGGTCTTCTACGGATTTTGGAAAAAAACATACTTGATGCGAGATGAGGTCACATTTGGTAAACTTCTTTTTGATGCCAATCGATCCCATTCTTGTATGGGATCAAAAATAATTTGCGGCTAGAAAAGCCACAAATTGAGAAAATTTTTTCCCATACTTTATGAAAATTGTTTTTTTTTATTTTTCACATGCTGCTTTTTTATGCCAATCGATTCTATTCCTATCGTTTCTAATAGTTTCCTATTATTAGGTATTGTACTAAAAAGCCACAAATTAAATATTTTCCATACATTTACTATAAATAATAAATAAATATTATACGACAATCTTACACAAATCGACCTAGGCCCACAGTAAGCTCAATAAGGCTTGTGTTATGGGTACTAGACGACGATATATATAATAGATAAATATGGATAAATACAAAGAAAACAATACTTAAATACAAAGAAAACATCCATAACTCAGGAACAAATATCTGCGATCAACACGCAAATAAATGCCCTGACCAGGATTCGAACCCGGGACCTCCTGCTTCGTAGGCAGGGTCACTACCGACAGGGCTAGGAGATCGTCAAATAAAGAATAAGTGATTTTTAGGGTTCCGTAGCCAAATGGCAAAAAACGGAACCCTTATGGATTCGTCACGTCTGTCTGTATGTCTGCCCGTCCGTATGTCACAGCCATTTTACTCGGAAACTATACGACGTATCTGAATAAAATTTACACATAAGGTGTATTCTGTATGCCGCTACTTAGTTATGTATTTAAATTAAAAAAAAAATTTTAAGGGGGGGCGCTCCATACATGTATCTAAATTTCAAAAAAATTGTTTTTACCATATATCAACATGTGATACATCAATCGATAGGTCTTTAAAAATAATATTGAAGTTTTTTTGATCATTTTGTGATTAAGTAAATATTTTTTGATATAATCGCTTCGAAAGTCAGAAAAATTTTGTAGCCCCCCCTGTAACTTTTGAACCGTAAGTCCAAAAAATATGAAAAAATTTGAGAAGATGCGCCTTATTATATACTTGCTACGAAAATTGTTTTGAACATTATCGGTTTAGCCATTTTTGAGCCATTTCCAAAAAACTTCTTCCATAGGCATCAGATACGACCTTTTGCTATTAGTTTGGTTCTTATTCCATTGAAGGTACGGAACCCTCCTATGCGTGGTCCGACACGCACTTGGCCGGTTTTTTAAACTTTTCACTTAAACAACAGTCGTTTTTATTAAGCATACCTACCGGAAGAAACATTTAAGTAAAATGTTAATGTACCTGAAAAAAGCGGCATCGCCATTATATCAAAATGCAACTAGGTACAGGTACACAATAGTGTTGGAGGATGTGTGGTTTGTATTTGCAACTAAAGGATAATTTTCCAGATAGGTAATTGAATTATCCGATGTTCTCCCGATGCGGTCTTATCCCAACGCACTTTACCGTCCTCATTGAAAGTGATTTTGACCATCTCTAATTTCGTTATAGATACTAAAAACCTGGATTTTTCAGAGCAGAAGAGGACATAGAACAAATTAGTTACAAATAATATTATCTTCAGTTAAGTACATTTTATTTGAACTTTTATTTTGAAAGACTTGACACGTACTTGACACATAGAAATATAACCGCCATGATGAATGCTTATTTTGGATATTTAGAATAAAACATTATAATTGTGCGATTATGATACTGTAGGTAATGGCGTGCCTTGGTCAAGTAGTTTTATATTATAGGTAACTTTAATTATTTCGTCATTGATTACCTACATACAATAGTAACTTTAATTAAGTAAGTACACATAAAATGGAATCATTACCAAAGCGCCATCTTACTGTAAAAGACCGCGATTGCTTGACTATTTAAACATGTCAACATTGAATTGTCATAGTTCATCTCAAGTATACTAGATGGCAGAAGCGGAAGCTGCGATTATAAAAACGCAAAATGCAGTCGTCAACCGCGATACCCGTCACCTTAACTCAGCATATAATCTCGACTAAGGGTGAATTTTTGGATTGTTTAAGATAATTAGGAATAATATGCATGATTTTTTTGGAAGACGTCATTCGATTCTATTTCCCTGTAGATTCAAATGTCTCTAATAAACCTACTATCTATGATAGCCCTGAAACGTCAAAAATGTGAAAATACGTTAGGCGTCTGCGCCGCGCGTCAAAACGCCCCATACAAAAAGTGTGCGGATTGTGACGTCACCGTTCACAAAGTTGCAGAAAACTGTTTGGAAGGAACAAGTTTTTGTAAGATTTTTGCAATTTTAGGCACGAAAAAATGCGTTTAGCTATATAGTTGTCATACATTTTTTTTCTTGTTAGGACATAAGTAATCGAACTGAAGTTTCGAAAATACATTTGATGTATAAGAAAAATGCCTAAAATTTTACGTTTTCAAACCGCAATATATTTAAAAAACTGTTAAAAATTATTACGGATTTCCACTTATTTATATTAGTTTGGGGTTGTTGAACGTGTTTATGCAACAGATTCAATTAAATATTTTTCATGCATGTTCTCTATTGTAAGATGATAGCAAATTGTTCAGATATTTACAGTTTTTAAGTTTAAAGTAGGATACAATTTTGCCAACTATTAAAGCGCATTGATCTTACTGTGTAATTAAGGCACGCTAAATTTCCGAACCTGACAGACATTTCAGAACCTGATACATTTCAGAACGAATAATTGTACGTTACACACGTACGACACCACTTCATGAATGTAAATAATGAATGCTACTAGTATATGGCACAGTTCGCTCGGAGGTCGGCATATATGTTACCTATCTCGGCATATATCTCTTAATATATCGGTCCTTGTTTAACCTAACCTAGCACTAAGCCCACGAAAAATGAAAAAAATGCGATCATATCAATTGCCCCAGTTTGCATTTTCAACGGCAAATATAGATGGTTGGTCGGTGACTTTTTTGCCACCGTTCAATTTGAGCCCGTCGGCAATCAAATTCCATGAATTGGCGTAGGCACTAGTTACTACGAAAAAAAGGGGAAATTAGGCCTTATTGGGATTAGGTCCGGTTTCCTCACCATGTTTTCCCTCACTGAAAAACAACTGGTAAATATCAAACGTTATTTCGTACATAAGTTCGGAAAACCTGAGCCGTGGTTTGAACCCGAGACCTCCGGATTGAAAGTTGAACGTCTTACCGCCAGCGCTATAAGCTTTGTCTAAACACCAGTCATAAACAAGTCTTCCTCCTGAGACATAAATTGGCACGGGTTAAACATATATGACCATGAACGTCAAAGTACCTATTCTTATTGCTTGCCAATCGCGAGTGAGCCGAACCCTAGCTAGGCTAGCAAATTCCCTTTCCCGTTGCATTCTATCAACTGATATGTAGTTTCCTTAGTACTCGACATCCAAATAACATCCAACAACGGGGATTTGAAAAAAAATAGTGCTAAAATAATATGTTAGGCTGATTCTTTTACAGCGTGCATTAAAGAGTATGCGTTACAGTTAAAAGCAAGGTTAACTTTTACGGTTTAAAATAAGTGCGGTGAAGTACCTTGTTTATGGTCAAAGCAAAAATTAAAAAGTTACAGAAATTGCAGGCTCGATTTTGCAACAAAAATATTGCATACAAATTCCATTTTTGTCGAGGTACAAACTTTTTAATAACTTCGACAGCCATACAAAAATAAAGGCAAAGGTCCTAAACAGCCGAAACACGACATCGGTTTTTATTATTTTTTCACGCTACTGTTCGGAAATGTGACAAAAGATGGTCAAAATCCAAGCTGGAAAGTAAGCACCTGAACCACCAGCACTACAGCAATGTTATTGTAGCGATGAAATGTCATTAGTTGGAAAGTAAATTGTCCAGTTATGTCATTGCATTCATTAAAAACATTAAAAGCTCTTTTTTTGGCACAACTTTATGTTTCAAAAATAAAATAAGGTTGTTTATCGGGCCAACTACCAAAAAGAAACGTCAAAACCATTTATTCACCCTAAAGGCGTTTTTACTTTTTTAGCCGTTTGTGGTTTTCTATCAAAAACGCCTCTAAGTAATGAGTCGGTTTGAAGCAAACAACAGAAAAACGCTTCTTGAAAGTGAAAAAAAAAGTAAAAAGGCGGGAATGGAATACTGAATTGGATGTTCTATTAAGTAAAGCATTTATATTATTATGACAAATGTTTTTTTTTATTTCCTCACAGTAGTCGTGAAAAGCACTATGTAATATCTCGGCCGAAAGCGCTATAGCTGGACTCGTATCTTCGAGGGCCTCCCCTAGCGGGTCGGCCCTCGAACTAACTCGATCCACCTATAGCTTACTTTCAAGCCTCTACAACAATGTACTATTAATGTTGGTACCGCGACTTTTAACTTTTCTCAAATGGCTTGCGGTAATTTCATAAGAAAAATACACTTCCAACTTTTCAATTAAAAAGATGGGTGGAAAAGCTGGGCGTCTGTACTATGAACATAGAAAATTGTAGTTTCGACTATATATGTCTCTGTCACTCATAATAACAAGCGATGAAGATAGAGATATATGATTCGAATCGAAATTCGATGTTCGTGTAGCGGTCATCCTGTTAACCTAAAGGTTATCCTGAGATACATTATTTAGGTCAATATTGTTTGTTCTCCACCAAAGTGCTGGTATTTGGCTGTTTTGTATCATTTTTGAAAAAAACACTATATTGGACTCGGCGCGAAGGGCCATTGCTGGCTTCGTATTAAATTAAACGGACTCCTAAAGTCCTCCGTTTAAACATAATACTCAGCCCGCAATATGCTACTTCGCCTCCTCGACAATAATGTACTATTACCACCTACTAATTAGCTGGTTCACCGAAGCGCTCGGCTCGCCAACAGACAGCAACAAAGCTGTACCCCAGAACTGTCATTACCAACTTAATCAAACAATTTGTAGGCTCGTAAAAACTTATCCAATCTCAACAAGCGCCCAACTACGAGATTTATCGGCCGTGATGTGTTTAGTGCTATGATCATCGTGAAGCTTGGTGAGTTTATGATGGGATTACTCTATAATTTAAGGGATTTCTGTCAAGTTTTTCAACTTTTCTAACAAAACGAAGAAACGTCGAAGTATTCGTTCGTGCAACAAACATTTCATTCTTAATAAATATGTTGGTTGTGCAACAAAATAGGTAAATACCTAAACAATGATGATGATTGATGGATACCTGTGTAAGCTGTGGTCACCTATAAGTGGCTATGCATCTTTGCATGATTCTTGTACCTTGTCTAGTAGTGTACCTATAATGTAATATCCGTTGGTAATCCTTAAATAGAGAAATAAAAATAAGAACATTATTTTAGTTATTTATAAAATTCTTACACAGACGTGGTTTTACAATGTGAAAAGCTTAATCCGAGGCATTACAAAGACTACAAAACCGATGTCGATAAAACGATCTCTTTACTGCCTTAATCAAGAGTTCTATTTAAAAATCGCCCTATCAGGGCGTTAACGTCTTCAGCTCCAATTTCCGATAATCCGGTCGGCGTCATTACAGTCTTTGAAGTCTAGTATAAATCAGACATAGGAAATGAAATAAAGGCTCCTTGTTTGAATTGTGCGCATGGATATAGAATGTATGTCATAATTAGCGGACGGACGTGTGGTGGCAATCTGAACAAAGAGGAAAATGGAGTCGTTATTATCGTTTAAATGTGAGCACTTAGCACTTTCTAAACACACAACCTTCATTACTGGCCAAACATTTTTTTTAATTATAGATACCTACGCGATAATATAATTGAATGTTGTCAATTTATTTAATCGTATGGCTAAATACATTATTCCTATATGTACATTAGAGTCGCTCTGAAAACACAAATAACAAGGAATTAGAGAGCGATATCCAGATTCTTTGCCCATTGGGCTGCGTTTTTACTAGGCGCAAGCAGGTCTGCATAATTGCCATTAAACGTTCTCTTAGGGCAGTCGTAAATAATGTGGTTTATAGTCTGCTTTGGTGCTCCGCAGTCACACGAGGGGGAACCTCGCCATCCGCATTTAAACATATAATCGGCACAGCGTCCATGCTCAGTTCGAAGCCAATTCAGCTGGCACCATTCCTTTCTGGGAGCTGAGAAACATCCGGGTTTTGTCGTGGGGTCAAGGTTAGAGAGGGACTGTCTAGGTGGGTTTGACGTCCATTCCTTTATCCATTCCTTCTTTAAGTTAAACCCACATTCCCGCAGGTTTTTGGCGGTTTTATATGGTGGGTTACGACACGAGGCGGTGTTGCGGCGGATACAGGAACTCCTGATGGACCGGGAGATTTGGATGCTGAACTATTTTTTCACTTTCCTTAATCAAGGCCTGCTGTCTCCTGAGATGTGGAGGTGGAATATGACTCAGAACGGGAAGCCAGCTTGTAGGCGTCGATTTGACCGTACCCGTTATGCATCTCATGGTATTCCGCAGATGAACATCGACCTTCTCAGTGTGGGCGCTATTCAACCAAACTGGAGCGCAGTACTCCCCAGCCGAGTAGACCAGACTGAGGCCTATCATGCGCAGGACATCTGCTGAGGCTCCCCAGGACGTTCCCGTTAATCTAAGCAGAATGTTATTCCGCGTTGCGAGTTTCTTACCTAGCTTGCTAAGGTGTGAGTTATACGTAAGTTAACGGTCCAGGGTAACACCTAGATACTTGGGATATGGGTTGTGGGTAAGCGTATTCCCTGCAAGAGTAACACTGGGAGTGTATGCAGCCAGCCTGTTGTTCAAATGGAACGGAGACACTTCCGTTTTGTTGGCATTGGGACGTAGGCGCCATATTTTGAAATAGTGAGCTAGCTTTTCCAGGTCTTTGGTTAATATTGTCAATTTAGACAACTAATTATTTATTATATTTATAGTTGTAAAACAGCAGGATGAAACGCCACGAAGTATAATTCAGTTTTTCGTTCCAAAAACATTAGCACTACTTGAATAATAAGTGTATGTTTCGGATTTAAAAAAAACATTTTATCATTAGTCATTCAATCATAAGATACCTACCTAGGGACTATAGCGTATGGACAGGTGGTAGCATTATTGGTAAGAGAGGGCAATATATGGATATTGCCCTCTCTTCCCAATAATGCTTCCACCTGTCCATACGCTATAGTCCCTTTCCCATAGCATTGTGGGCGTGATAGATGCACAGAGAACCTCCTATAAAGTAATAATCTTGCTAATTTTGTTCGCGAACGAAGTCACCAAAACATGCGGAAGACATGCGGGGCGGGTGGGTAATATCGGCGCTGCGATTGGTCGTTTCAAGGACCGCGCGCTGTCGGGTGAATGCGTAGTGATGGGAAATGTTCAATACATGTAACCGGTACCGGAATGTATTGTACCGTAATTTATTGTAGGTAAATTATGAAATAGAAATAGAAATACATTTATTTGCTAGAATGCAGGTAATAAAAATATTATAATAATGTCAGTAAGTTCCGTATACATTCAGCCACCTAGTGGCATGCAAAAAATAATAAAATTATTCTATATATTTTCAAAAAAATGCTAGTAGCAGTCAATTATATAATAATAATTCTAAGTGTGCGTCATTAAAAATAAAAATATTAACTAACAAATTAAATTAAGATATAATCTTAGCATGCTATGTCATAATATTTCCTTAGCCTAAAGCGCAGGTACGTATGATACTTGCTGTTTACTAAATCGGTAACAATATGAAATATGTACTTATCTATGTACCTGCTTTGAAAATGTATATATCTATCTCAAACCAACTCTGAGTTCCGTCGCACTTCCTCGAAGTTCATCATCAGCGAAATCTTGTGACTGTAGACCCAACCGCTCACCAAGTGGATTCTAAAAAGCCCTCACAGCATTTACCTATATCAAACCAATCCCGAGTTCCGTTGCACATCCTCGAAGTTCACCATCAGCGTGATCTTGTGACTGTTGACCCAACTGCTCACCAAGTGGATTCTAAAAAGCCCTCATACACAATATATATCACAAACCAACTCGGAGTTCCCTTAATCTTCAACATGGTTCATCATCAGGCCCACCTGTGATTTATTAGCAGAACCCTGAAAAGCTTGCGTTTAAAATGTACAGTACAATTACTTGATTACATATAATAATGTATAATACCAGTAATGGTAAACATACTCATTACTTGACTAGGTATATAACTACTAACTACCAACTTCATAAAACTACAGATACTACAGATTAACTACTCAAAGTAAAATAAAATAAAAAAGGTAATATAGCGCGATATCTGTTTTCTAAAATATTTCTTAAATTCGGTACGCACGAAAGCACGTGGTATCGGTAAATCCGGTATTTATCAAAGTTATCAAACGCGCATCACTAGTTCTACACGTGCTCCGCCAGAAAGGAATAGCACATTGTATGTTCAATTTGAAGGAAGGGGACATACTAACTAACTACTTCTCACCGTCCAGACTTCAATGAACTCCGCTGGCCACAAATAAATTATCAACCAAACGATGATTTCGACTTACTTGTGGAATGTTATGCCATTTTTATTTAAACTTGAAGTTTTGGAATTGTTTCCGTTTCCACACCACCTTGCACAACAATATCCCATGATTTCAATAATTTTCCTCACGTATTCAATTTATTTTTCGCATAAACGCACGATACGAGCAGGTCTAACACTTAGACGCAACTGAACGACTCGGCGGGCGGCCGTGCAATTTGTTAGTCGTTTTACTCCAACGTGCGGTGACCCCAAGTCACCTTATAAGGCTTATCTAGTGGTTACCTTATCTGTGGATAGATGTCGTTTCACAAATTTAGTTACGGGGCTAATCAATTTCACATATTTTTTTCGATTATCGATAAAGTGTGCAAGGAAATCGTAAGTGTTTTCATTAGGTTTAATTTTTGACATGATGTAGATGATATTGTTTATTTTTAATATTGACATATGATTTTTTTGTATTGAAGGAAAGTCATAATTAGAATATGGAGTTACCACTTTATATTACACTTTTTGTACGGTTCCCTTTTGTACGGTATATGCTATATCAGCCTTAATTTATCTGCTTTATTTTGTACCTATAAAAATTGGCAAAATATTTTCGCTAATTTTAATACAATTTTAATCATTTAAGAAGAAGTAACAGAAACATAAATACCTAACTGAAAAAATATCTCATCTCTTTTAAATAAAGCTGACATGGGTAATTAAAATGTGTTGAAGACGGTATAGAACAAGTACTTATGTATATTAAACAGTTTCATCAAACTGACGAAGTGCTTATATATTAATGGCGTCAGGTAACTAGCTGCAGAACAACACTAAAAGATTAATGGTGCGAGTTACGAGCGAGCAAGCCACTTCGAAAACTTATGTTTAATCACATCGTACCGTGTTATACTCCAATTATTAGACACCTACTGGCCTAAGCCCGCAATGTCTTCGTACAGTCAGCAACAGAAGTAGCTAAGCGGTAGAGGTGTTGATAGTGGCCAGTGATCGGATTTTACACGGCGGAATACATACACTTTTTATGCAAACATAGCGGTCAAAACTTTAAAATGTTATTGAAATGTATTGTTATGTAACCATGGGATGTAATTAAAGTAAACAACGTGGGTTCGAAAACCCCGAAGATTATCCATATAAGCATAATTTTTGAGGTAAAAAACCGTGTAGCACTCTTAAGTCCGATCATTAATGACCTTTACACGCTCTTCTTTTCTTAAGGGGCTGACAACACCCGATGACCTTTAAATTGACTCTACTCAAACAGTTTTTTAGCTATAACTACTTGTTTTGAGAAAGTAAAAAAAATATATGTTAATATTCGTTAAAATATATGTTAAAGATCCGGCTACCACCACCGATGACTTCTGGCCCTGGCAACTTATAACACGCGTACATTGCGGACCGACGAAAAGATAGTGGAACTGGAGGAAGGATTGAGCAAGTTGCGTTGGGATGTCATAGGGTTATCTGAAGTCCGAAGAGAGGGGGAGGAAACGATAATCCTACAGTCCGGCAACTTGCTTTATTTCCGGGAGGGCGACCAACAGTCCCAGGGAGGTGTCGGGTTCATCGTCCATAAGTCCCTCGTGAACAACGTGGTGAAGATCGACAGTGTGTCGACTAGGGTGGCGTACCTTACACTCAGAGTATCCAAGAGGTACTCGTTGAAGGTCATACAGGTGTATGCGCCGACTTCGGCACACTCCGATGACGAGGTGGAGGCTATGTATAAGGATATATCGAAGGCCATGCATAGCTCCAAAACCTACTTCACCGTTGTTATGGGGGACTTCAACGCGAAACTGGGCAAGAGAGATGGTGAAGAGCTGAGAGTGGGGCAATTTGGATTTGGAAGTCGGAACCACCGGGGCCAACTACTGGCTGGCTTTTTGGAGAAGGAGGGACTCTACATGATGAACTCCTTCTTCAAGAAACGTTAGCACAGGAAGTGGACCTGGATGAGTCCCGACGGTGCAACTAAAAACGAGATTAACTTCATCATGTCGACGAAGAAGGATATATTCAATGATGTCTCGGTGATCAATACGGTTAAAACCGGAAGTGATCACCGTCTGGTGAGAGGCCAAATGAATATATGTGTTAAGCTAGAGCGCTCTCGACTGATGAAGTCTACGCTCCGTCCAGCAGCACTTCAAATCCAAAACCCTGAGAACTTCCAGCTGCAACTCCAAAACCGTTTCGATTGTCTAGGCGGCGATGTGGACGAATTCAACGACGGGTTTGTGGAAGCTGTCCATAGCACTGGGTCTAAGTATTTTAATGCCCAGCGGAGCAACAGAACCAAAAGGCTCTCTGACTCCACTCAGAAGCTCATCGAGGAAAGGAGAGAAATGGTTCTACAATCCTCAGCAGATGCGTCATTATACCGGCAGCTCAATAAACGGATTTCTAAGTCCCTTACCCGTGATTTGCGCCAATTCAAAACAAGTCGTATTGAAGAGGCCATTGAGCAAAATAAGGGCTCTAAAGTTTTCACAAGAGATCTGTCTATTGGGCAGAGCCAGCTCGCCAAATTAAAAACTGAGGATGGTAGAATCGTCTCATCCAGACCCGAGCTTCTGGGGGAGATAGAGGACTTTTATGGACAGCTATACACATCAACTAGCAGACCTGAAGTTGATCTGGCGGAAGACCCTAGAGCTGGACTGACCCGACATTATACCGAAAACATCTCGGACATCAGCCTGTACGAGATTCTCAGCTCCTGGTGAAGACGGAATTACAGCCAAACTTCTGAAGGCGGGTGGTAAACCGGTCATTATGGCCCTTCAGAAGTTGTTCGACTCCGTTTTACTAGAAGGGAGAACGCCTAAGGCATGGAACAGAGGTGTGGTGGTATTGTTCTTCAAAAAGGGCGATAACACGTTACTGAAGAACTACCGACCCATTTCACTTCTGAGCCATGTCTATAAGCTGTTTTCAAGAGTCATTACGAACCGTCTCGTACGCAGGCTAGATGACTTCCAGCCTCCCGAATAAGCCGGTTTCCGAAGAGGCTTTAGTACCGTAGACCACATCCATACGCTCCGTCAGGTTATACAGAAGACTGAGGAGTATAACCTGCCCCTCTGCTTAGCGTTCGTGGACTACGAGAAAGCCTTCGACTCGATCGAAACCTGGGCTGTACTACAATCTCTCCAGAGGTGCCAAGTGGACTATCGCTATATCGAAGTGTTTGTACGAGAACGCCACTATGTCAGGCCGACTCCAGGACCAGAACTCAAAGCCTATTCCGTTGCAGTGGGGAGTCAGGCAGGGAGATGTTATTTCTCCTAAACTGTTTACCGCTGCACTGGAGGATGTTTTCAAGACTCTGGACTGGAGAAGGCTAGGCATCAACATAAACGGCGAGTACATCACTCACCTTCGGTTTGCTGACGATATAGTAGTCTTGGCTGAGACCATGGAGGATTTGAGTACGATGCTCGATGACCTCAGTAAAGCCTCCGAGCGAGTTGGTCTAAAGATGAACATGGATAAGACGAAGATCATGTCAAATACCCATGTAGCACCAACTCCCGTTACAATCGGAGACTTTACACTAGAAGTTGTGGACGATTATATATACTTAGGACAGACTGTCCAGTTAGGTAGATCCAACTTCGAGAAAGAGGTCAATCGACGAATCCGACTCGGTTGGGCAGCATTCGGGAAGCTACGGCACATCTTTTTGTCCAATATTCCGCAGTGCCTCAAGACGAAAGTCTTTGACCAGTGTGTGTTGCCAGTGATGACATATGGAACTGAAACGTGGTCGCTTACAATGGGCCTCATAAGAAGGCTCAAAGTCACCCAAAGGGCAATGGAGAGGGCTATGGTTGGAGTCTCTCTGCGTGATCGCATCAGAAATGAGGCCATCCGCTGCAGGACCAAAGTAACCGATATAGCCCTCCGAATCGCTAAACTAAAGTGGCAGTGGGCGGGGCACATTGCTCGTAGAACCGATGGCCGTTGGGGCGGAAAGGTTCTCGAGTGGCGACCACGAACCGGAAGGCGCAGCGTGGGTAGACCCCCCGCAAGGTGGACTGATGACCTGGTGAAGGTCGCGGGAGTCCGCTGGATGCGGGTGGCGCAGGACTGGTCATTGTGGCACTCTTTGGGGGAGGCCTATGTTCAGCAGTGGACGTCTTTCGGCTGATATGATGATGATGATGATGAATATTCGTTATATTTGGAAGAACTTCGTTAATTACGATACACGATTGGACGAAATCGGCTCGATAGAAAATAATTCCAAAGTTACCTCTTAAAATTTGCTTTAAACAGTTGTATGTCTTTAGTTTTTTGACTTATACGTCCGTAACTAAGGACAAAATTCCACCACACTAATACTAAAAACTTCGTTGTTTTATATTTCTCAATTAATGCGTAGTTTTTATTTAATATATCATTTTGCAAAATTTGCAATGAGCTCCCATACTAATCGTAACACAATGATTCTCTTTCACTCGCGCTGAAAAAGATAGGGAGGGAATTTAGCTGTTGTCAGCCCCTTAACAATAAAGTCGTGCCAAGATCATTTTGAACACGTGTACCCGCTTAGCTACTTCTGCTGCAGAATGTACCTAGAAGCGTTATTTTTTTCCGAAGAAGTTTCGTTTTCACGGAAATCTCGTTTTCACAGTAAAGGAAAGGATGTACAGTCACCAGCAATAGTATTTTCCTACATGAACGCCGCAAAAATATGTGTCACGCTCTTATGGACCTACAAATATGAGCGTGTCACATATTTTTGCGACCTTCGTGTAGGAAGAAACTATTGCCGGTGACTGTACCTACCGTTACCAGACGTTCTAGTTAATACAAAATGAATGTCGTTTTCACATTTAAAGAGCTGGAGTGCGATTTTTGAATCTCACCAAGTGACTAATTCTCACCGATGTGAGTGATTTCCGAAAGTAAATCACTCGCATCGGTGAGAATTAGTCACTTGGTGAGATTCAAAAACCGCACTCCTGGTTTTCTAAGAAACCTTTCCAAGTGAAAATCTCAATGATATTTGTAGAAAATATTCTACTCAAGGACTGCCTCGTTATTTGTCAGTCTCTAAATAAACCTACTATGATTCAGATCCAGAGAATCAGTTAATAGGCAACCAATTTACCTGTCGAAGTATCTAACTTACAGAAGCATTATTTAGCAAAAGATTTTTTGCCGTATTGTAACTTTAAATCACGTTTAGACACCATCCTACTTCAATACAACTGCAATGCATTTACTAGGCATTTTTATTTTAACTTGTACTTTGAAGCCCGACTTAAGTCGTGTTTCAGTATCGTATAACCGTCACATTCCTGACAAAATGTATGGGATTTGATATTGACCGTCAGTTTTGTGACGATTGCTAAGCGGCCGTTAGTGGTACACAGTTAAGTGAAAATGCCCAACTACGTAATACAGCTAGCGCATAAATGTCTGAATCAGAAATATCATAATTTGCTTGAAATTTATTCTGATGCAACTCCAATACAAATTCAATATTGATTATTGGTTGTCTGTAATGTTGGAGATATGTTTAAAATAGATTGTGTTTTTAAAGTATTTTTTACGTATTTTAAAATTAGGATACGGCGGATCACTACAAATGTGAAGTGACAAACAAAGACGATTTATTATAAAGCCATAAAAACTACCATGTAATTTGTGGAACCATAAAAATATCCCTATTCAAGTAAAATTTACTTGAAACCCTAATGAGTCTCCAACAATTTTCCAGCGGGACCACCATCATTACTACCTACTGCACAAAGCAATTCAACCTCATTTATTTAACACCAGCTAACGGTGTCGTGTAAACTGGAGATTTACGATGAAGTCATTACCTTTTATGGGCCATAATTGATAGAGATAGCATCTTGGACCACTGAAATTGCAAGGTAAGAACATTCTGAAGACACGCGTTTACTGATATTTTAACTTTATGGCATAACTGCAAAGAATTTATTGAGCGTCGAACATTTTAGCATTGAAGAGTAGTTGCCTCATTAATAATAGTCTTAATAACCATTGCAAAAGTCGTTCGTCGCAACAAATTTCAGATTCAACTGGTTCCCTATGATTGTTACAGCTTTGTGATTAGAGGGCATCGAATCGAGTGTTAATGACTGAGTCTTTTCAATTCGGACGAAAGGCTTTTTCGTTTTTACTAGCTGACCCGGCGAACTTCGTACCGTTTTTGGAGCGAAGTTCCTTATCGAACGGTTCGCGGATGGGGACTAGACGAAAAAAAGTCACGTGACAGTCACGAAAACGCGTCGCATCATGAAAATGCGACACAAAGCCGTACGATAGTGAAACATGTTAAATGAAATAAAATAGGATAGAATAAAGTAGGGTAGTACCAAAAGATCAAAGAGGAGGCCTGGGACCGAAGCAAATGGAGAGCCCACTTTGAGTTGCACCGACAAGAGCATGGCTCTTAAGTGTTTGATGAGAATAAAGTGAAGTGACTAAGTGAAAAGTCAAAAATTCAAAAAAGTCTATAAAGTCGGAATAGTCGAAAAAGTCAGAAAAGTCGGAAAAGTCTGAAAAGACGGAAAAGTCGGAAAGTCTGAAAAGTCTGAAAAGTCGCAAAAGTCGGAAAATTCGAAAAAGTCGAAAAATGCAACAAAGGTAAAAAAACGTCAAAAAAGTCAAAATGACAAATTATAAAAATTACAAAAAATACAAAAAAGTCAAAAATAAAATAACAACTTCGACAACAGAGTGTGGTTGGAACGAAGTTATGTTATTTTATTTTTTCCACGACACTCACGTATTTTTTTCTCCAAGATTTTGATAAACACATTGCATGTACATGATTATAGGTGTTTTAGAGGAACACTGTGGTATTCTTGATTTTTTAAGGCGACGACGGAACGAGACAGGGAAGATCGAGTGAATATGAATATTGTTGTTTATGATCGTTTAGGTACCTCAGGTAGTATACAAAATTAGGTACCCATCGCCCATCTACAATTTTTTTTTTATGCTACAGAATGTTTAAAAATGCAATGCTTATTAAGTGGTATTATTAGTAAGGTATCAGACTATCTACTTTTACAATAAAAATAGACCAAAAAATGTGTAAAAAAAATTGTATGCCAAGAAAAAGGTTAAACGATATTACATATTTTTATACAGATTGTGATTATATCTTATGTTATCCGTTTAAGGGCATAATTGGTATCTTATTAACACTAACGAAAAAACCGTTTAAAAAAAATTTGTATCGGAAACGTCAACCTAGCTGGCCGACTCTCCATACAAAATAATTTTCTTTTCGCGTATTTTTTTTATTATTTTTTCGTAATTAGAATAATATACGATACCAATTATTAAACGGATCACCAGCATTATTGTTACATCTTGTGGAAATAATATGTACCTACTTTGATGCTTAAGTTTATTTATTTGTGAAAAAGCTAATGAATTATATTCCTTTTTAGAGGCAAAAGTATCTCGGACACGATATTATATTATATTTCTAGCCATTAAGTTAATTTCAAACACCCGCCGACTACAGTTGGTACTTTAGCACTTAAAAAGTCACAGAGGCTACTTTATTCCACCAACTTGCGACATCATTTTTATACTTTAATATTATTTGACATAAATACTTGGATTTTAATATTACATTCTGATGCAAGACCGCCTGATTCAATAAAATCAAAAAAAGGCTGACTATGGAAACTAACCGTTACAAATACAGGGTTAATGAAGTTTAATAGGGCATTTACGATAATGTTATGGAATTCGGTCATTTATTATTTTTATCATCAGGTATTGTACCTTTTTGAAATCGCCATAACATACGCAACATTTTAAAGTAGTTATTTCATGTACATTTTTTTTCATGGCAGACGACTTAAAGCCAAATAATTGTTATTGCTGAAATTTTATTTTCAATTTAATTGCGTTTCATTCGCATTTTACATAAATTTTCAACAAAATAGCACTAGTATTATAAAATTTAAGTATTTCTGATAGAGTAACGATGAAAAATTAATAGTACATAAGCTATCCAAGCAAATTATAGCACTTAACATGTAAAAAAAGAGGGCAAGTTCGAAATAGTAGATTGTACACCAAGGGGATAAAGCACTGTTTTATGTCACGGGCGCTATATTGAATCCTGAACGTAACGAAGGACTCCAGATTTTACTCCCGAGCGCAGCGAGGGGGTTATGATTTAATTCCCGAGCGAAGCGAGGGAATTAAGACTGAGTCCTGAGTGCAGTGAGGGGTTCAAGCGCGCCCGTGACAAAAACAGCTTTATCCCCGAGGAGTATACTCTACTTTTCTCACCTCTTGCGAGACAATAAAATAGCTAAGGCTACTAGAAACGGATTTTTATTAAAGTAAATCAAAAGTAAAAACCGGCCAAGTGCGTGTCGGACCACACATAGCAGGATTCCGTACCTTCAATGGAATAAGAACCAAACTAATACCAAAAGGTCGTATCTGATGCCTATGGAAAAAGTTTTTTGGAGATAACTCAAAAATGGCTAAACCAATAATGTTCAAAAAATTTTCCTAGAAAGTATATGATAAGGCGCGTCTCCTCAATTTTTTTCATATTTTTTGGACTTACGGTTCAAAAGTTACAGGGGGGGGAACAATTTTTCTGACTTTCGAAGCGATTATTTCAGAAAATATTCACTTAATCACAAAATGGTCAAAAAACCTCAGTGTTATTTTTAAAGACCTATCGATTCATGTGTAACATGTTGATATTTAGTCAAAAATATAAAAAATAAAAATTTTGTTACATGTATGGAGCCCCCCCTTAAAAAATTGTTTTTTTCAAATTTAACTACATAACATACCTGAGTAACACACAGAACATAACTGAGTAGCGGCATACAAAATACACCTTATGTGTAAATTTTATTCAGATACGTCGTATAGTTTCCGAGTAAAATGGCTGTGACATACGGACGGACAGACATACAGACAGACATGACGAATCCATAAGGGTTCCGTTTTTTGCCATTTGGCTACGGAACCCTAAAAATTGATTCTTGATACATTAGTCCATTTTATTCTAATTTTATTTTCTATTTTTATAGAACCTGCAGTTTTACTCCGTATACTGCAGCGTCTTATGACACTCGCGGCATTTGTTTTAGGTATTTAAAATTGAGGTGGCCAGCACGATTTTCCGAATAAATTCGATTTTCAAATCAGCTCGACGCGGCGGCGCGGGCCCCGGCTGGCGTCGCGGGGCTGTGCACCGTGCGGACTTTATGAAATTAGACTTTAAGCACATAACAATAAGAGCTATGGGAAGTGAATTCACATTATTAACCAGCGGGTTATAATGAGATTTAGTACAACATTATAACCCGGCTAAAGCCAAGGGCTATAATGATTTGCTTTCGGTGAGGTTTGCATGATATATAATTTGGCATTGTCGAGCAGGTGGTGTGAAAAAAATAAAATTTGGCAATATTTCGAAAACCGTCCAACTTTTACTGAGGTCATGTTATGTTGGTTGGGTACCTCTTGGGTCGACCTACCTCCGGTGTCAGGGTGATCCATTATTTATGGGACATCCTGTATATTTCAGCCAACATTCATCACTGCAATAAGACGTAACAAGACTCTTTGTTTAGAATGATTGGGTTAGTTTTGGATTAGATTGAAACAAATTGGTTGAAACGTTACCATCGGAGGCTACGCTTTTGTCATATTTTGAACTGCATCGCATATTCTTTTACATTAGACAGGTGGCCAATTTTTGAGGTTCTGTAGTCAACTTATAGTTTCGCCATGTCCGTCCATCTTTCCGCGATCTAGCTCCAGTGACCGTTAGCACTAGAAAGCTGAAATTTGGTACGAGTATGTGCATTAATCACGCTGACAAAGTGGTAGAATAAAAACTGAAAAAATAAGAAAAAAAAAATATTAGGGTACCTCCCGTACATAATTCATGAAGGGGGGGGGGGCTGAAATTTTTTTTCGCTTCTACCCTATCGTGTTAGGTATTATTAGACAGAATATTTATTTATTTAATTTACAAAGGGGTTTTACACAGTAGTTTTGTAAAGAATAGCTCTGAAATATCAAAAAAGCAAACTTTTGAACCGTGTGTGCAAAAAAATTTTAAAAATTTAAATAAGCCTGATAAGTACCTACTTTCAATGAAAACTATATTGAATAAAATCGGCTCAGCCGTTTTTGATTTAACTGAAAAACGTATAGTGAAAGGACGTAAGTTCCTGATAGTAAAATGCGCAAGCGCCGCTAATTATCCCTTAATAAACGACCTTTTGAACGGATGTATTGTAATAGGCCGGAAACTAGAGAACCCTACACTGAGCATGGTCCGACATGCTCTTGGCCGGTTCGTATACATGAAACGGGTGGAGGTAATTACAACATTTACAACCAAACGCAGATATACGCACTTGATATTTTCTGAGTATAACTGGCAGTACAAAAACTAATATTTATCATAAGAAAAATATCCAACTGGTAACTTAGTAAAGTGTGTAAGACTCGCGCGCCGTGGGTTTTTACTTTGTTTGCGGGGATTGTGGGTGTGATGGATAGGTACAAGCAATCACTGCAAATACAGTCAATATTATAAGGTATCCTGTCAGATATTATCTATTATTTTACTTCTTTACTAATATTTTTATACAAGCCATTTTACAGTTTACTTAATCACTTCAAAGTAATTCACAAAATACTATTTTAAGTACCAAATAGAAGTGTAAGCTGCAGTTTTAAAATGCCAAGGATCTAATTTAGACTTAGATTTTAATTTGGAGACACGTAAATCCTAATATTTTACTTCAAAAGGAGATTCTTAAAATACCTGGGCATTTGGCACAAAGATTCCTTAATAAAGCTTAAGATTGAATTGCCTACTTAGATTTTATCTGGAACCTTTGCCATCTTATTAAGTCCTTTAAATAGAGACAGCATTTTTATAGTACATCGACCTAAAGGTAATCCAGTTAAAATGTTTTCAGTCTTGGAATTCACCTTAATGAAAGGTGACACCGTATTATATATAACCTATTTCAGTGTCTATATTTGTTACTGTTGGAATTAACAAAACTAAATCTATCTCACTTAAACTAGTATACTGTAATACTTTCTCTTTCACTCATATACATATAATCTGAACAGAAACAACAGCCCATTCATTATAATCTTAAGGACCTATACTTCACAAGCTTTGTAAGTTAGTACCTTGGTAGCCCAGAATAGGAACACACCTTACTCATATATTGCGATAATATATTCTAATACTTATAAATCGCCATGTGTCTTTTAATTAATAATTGCCCAAATCTAATAAGACATGATACGAGATGAGGTCGGGCCACTGGCCTTAGACAGCATTGCGGTGCGAGTCTGATTATGCCTCTTGATTGATACCAACTACTCCTACCTACTCTTGATTGATACCAACTTATCTTAAAACAATGACAGTTCAAATAAGTCGGAGGCAAATTCCAATTAAGGCATTCGGATGCTATCTGAAAAGTTTAGGCTTAGGCCATGTGAGTCGGAGGGAAATTCCAATTAAGGCATTCGGATGCTATCTGAAAAGTCTAGGCTTAGGCCATGTGAGTCGGAGGGAAATTCCAATTAAGACATTCGGATGCTATCTGAAAAGTCTAGGCTTAGGCCAAGTGAGTCGGAGGGAAATTCCAATAAGACATTCGGATGCTTTCTGAAAAGTCTAGGCTTAGGCCGTGAGTCGGAGGGAAATTCCAATTAAGACATTCGGATGCTTTCTGAAAAGTCTAGGCTTAGGCCATGTGAGTCGGACGGAAATATTCATGACATTCGGATGTTATCTGAAAGTCTAGGTCTAGGCCACATGAGTTTGAGGAAATTGGAAATTCTAGTAATGACTTCAGGCTTATTGCCGAGAAGTTTCGGTCTAGGCCACATGAGTTTGAGGAAATTGGAAATTCTAGTAATGACTTCAGGCTTATTGCCGAGAAGTCTAGGTCTAGGCCACATGAGTTTGAGGAAATTGGAAATTCTAGTAATGACTTCAGGTTTATTGTCGAGAAGTCTAGGTCTAGGCCACATGAGTTTGAGGAAATTGGAAATACTAGTAACAATTTTAGGGTTACTTCCGAGCAGTCTAGGAGCAGGGTGCAGGTCTGAATGTGCCTCTTGACTTAGGTACTAATATAAAAATGGAAGCCAGAGATGAGACCTACTCGTGTAAGACATGATACGAGATGAGGTCGGGCCACTGGCCTTAGACAGCATTGCGGTGCGAGTCTGATTATGCCTCTGAATTACTAAATACTAAAAAAAAAGAATCCGATTTCTACAAGGCTATGTAGTTCCAATTACAGCCGCTCCTATATATAAAAAAAAATATGGGTTGTTTTTCCAAGGGTGTTCAGGGCTGATGCGAACGCTACCGGTCAACGGTCCATCAGTTCTAACACTGTACGCTCAAATCGCGACTTGGGGAGGCACGACTGCGGAATTACGAGTGGTTAGTCGTTAGCCAGGTGTGGGCTTATACTTATCGGATCACGGGCCCTGAGGGAATGGATATAATTAAATGGAACATCCTAAGTTTAGGTCAAAGTTTTTTTTAGTCTGAGAAATCCATTCCGAATATTGTAGAGGTCCATAGGGTCCTCTAAGTATGAAAAATAGGAAAATAACTTTAAAGGCTGATAGAGCTTCATTTGTAAGCTTTTACATGATATTTTCATGAGTAAAGTTCATGAAAAAAAATGAAAAATAAATGATTCACATAGTATGTATGAGGGTGGAGGCTCACCTTATTACATATTGGTTTTATTTTAGTATGTAAGAAAAGATCAAGTTAATGATCTGACAAAGGAAATAAAATATATGGAAGTATATAAGCATCATTGTGTTTTATTAGCAACCATACATACCTGAACTTTAATGATAAGCTATTATCATTGCTTTCAGTAACTGAGAATATTTGGACAATATAAAACCTGAAATCTTTACTAGGATTTCTCACAGTTTTCGATAAATTATATTATGTTTAGATATAATTATATTTATATTATTACTTATTTTTGCATTATTGCATAAGCAATTGATACTATAGAGTTTTGCTAAATATTGTTCACCGTTGATTGGCAAGATTTTGAAACATTCATGATCTTGGTCAATTAATTATGTATTTTGCATAGTTGTATTTTAGATAGAAATAATGGTTATTATTATTATTATTTGGGTATTTAAAATGGCATTTTGACCATAAGTGGCATTCATATGTAATATATATATGCAGCTTGTGTAGATATTTAATGTATGTTTTAGTTTTCACAGGAACAGAGGCTATGAATAACAACTTAACAGGATAAGTATGCAACGTTTTGGGGAATTATTATCTGAAATATCCGTTTGTACCATTTGCAGTGGACAAACAGTAATTTGGTTACCGCACTAGATTTGTCATAAAGTTTTAGCAATCTTGTGATCGATTCCTTCAATGGGGGATATATTATTAGGTAAAATTAAACTCATAGGATGGCAGGGGTTCGTATATAAAGTATGTTCTAGAAATATTTACTTCATTCTTGAGATATGTACTAAGGACAAAAATATATAATTTACTAAAGACATTTTATGACATAGTACAAACGGTTAGTAACATAGACAGGTTCTTTTACCTATTTAGAAATTAGTATTTTGATAACAAATTGCTTTATCATCAGTTTCTTATAATTTCATATGTTTTCATTGTGAGAATATCTAGGGAAGGGAATGACCGACAACTGAGAATATTGTTCGTTAAGTAATGATGAAAATCGATACTTTTAATAGGATTTTCGAGATGAAATGTAGTTTATTGTATAGAGTAACTGTATTATTGATGATTTATTCAATAACAAAAACTAGTATCTAATGATATTTTAAATTTGTCAGAAAATTTGTCCGAATGGAGAGGTTATGTTTTTAATTTGTTAATTATTGTTATAAATCGATACTTTTAATAGGATTTTCGAGATGAAATGTAGTTTATTGTATAGAATAAATGTATTATTGATGATTCATCCAATAACAAAAAGTAGTATCTAATAATATTTTAGCTTTGTCTGAAAATCTGTCCAAATGGAGAGGTTATGTTTTTAATTTGTTAATTATTGTTATAAATCGATACTTAAATTAAAGGGAAAGTAATTAAAGTTATATTGCAAGAAGTATATTAACGAAATTGAATTAATTAAGCGTGAAAAAGTTAAGAACTTACTTTCTCGTCCAAAATCGATTTTGGGATTATTATGTAAAAACTCGTATTATGAAGTTAAATAACGGAAATAAATAAAGTTGGGAGCTTTGTTTTTATAAAACATAACGAGTTCGATTCGGTAAAGCGCTAAAATAGACAAATTTTATGATCGAAAATTGTCGTAAAAAGATTGTAGATATTACTGATGTTTGATGGAATTCTAGGCTAGTTTTAGCTTATAAACATGTGATAAACACAATTTTGATCAAAACAAATAAAGGAAAGTGATGAAAATTAGGATAAAAAGCGAATTTTCTTATAAAATTTATATTGGTATTTTACAAAGTAAATACGCAGTAAATCCGATAGGATCAGGAGTGCGATTTTTGAATCTCACCAGGTGACTAATTCTCACCGATGTGAGTGATTTACTTACGGAAATCACTCACATCGGTGAGAATTAGTCACTTGGTGAGATTCAAAAATCGCACTCCTGGTCATAATATATGCAGAAAAATTATCTTCATCATAGATTATATAAATACACCTTAGGAAATACTTACTTTTGTTTGAATTAAAGAAAATAGTTTTCTTAGAGGTTAGGTTTTCCAAAAAGGGTAGGGCGCTCATAGGAACTTGATTCTTATAGAAGTATGTAGCGTAGGGATCTTAAGAATCAAATTGGTATACAAAGATATATTGGCATTTTACGGGGAAAATAGACATTAATACTTACAGGGGCTTATTAAAACATACGCGGGGCTAATGTTTTCATCTATTTTCATATAAATTTTCATTGGAAATTGCATAATTGGATAGATATTCAAGAAAAACATTCCCTATGGAAGATAGGAGGTTATCGAACTAGGTCACTTAAGTATAGGAATTTGGTCTTTAAAATAGTATGAACTAAAGGATCAATAAGGTTCAAATTGGCTTAGATCAATCTAACCAAGCTACCACAAGGCGGACGTTTCGGACCTCTCTGACGTCACGGGGGTAGTTCGCGTTTATATACGTAATTTTAATGCTATATAAGGGAAGGGCGTACCGTAGGGATTCACTTTGCCTTCGACCAGAGCTGCGAACACTTTGACTGCACTTTGCCTCCGACCAGAGATCTACGAGCACTTGACTTCTGCCGCCGTCGTGAGCCACAAGCACCATCCGGAGCAACGGGACCTGACTTCTGCCGCTGAATAGAGCTAGCTACAAACACTGAGGCCCTGCCCTGAGCTGCCAATAGGACCAGCAAAAGAAGTCTAATTTGGTGAGGCAAAATCTATTCACTTATAAAATTTATTTCTTTTCTGTGTATTCTCTTTAGGCCTTGGAGTTGAGTAAGTGCTTTTAATTGACTGTTATATTATGAACATTTTCCTTATTACTGTGGTTCTTAAATTTAATTTATGTGAAATTTGGTTGAATTATTATATGCAATATATATACGTACGGAATTTAACGGAGTATGCGGAAACATTTTACGAATTTATCGAAATAGGGATTGATGCGTTTATCCTATATTGCTTATGCGTTTTATTTTATAAGTTTGCGGAATGCGTTATATTTTTACGTTTTGCGGTTGCGGCATATGAATTTAATTGAGTATATATTAAGACGTTTACCCTATTTTGGGAACGAATTTTAGCGTGTTTTACGTACCTGATTTATGAATTTAAAAGATTGTGTTCCCTATTATACTTGCGGTACATATGCTTTGGTAAATAAGCATTGGCTTGGACTTAAGTAATTATTACTTGTGTGATTGTAACATTATTTATGTATGACAGTGAAACCGACATTAACCATTGAACAATTATGTTCATTCTTCATAACCACTACCTTGATCCTTCTATGAAGGAGCCTATTTATATAACTGAAATTATTTATTACTTTTAAGCTGAAATAGAGGCATCTAACCTTGTACCAACATAGAGTTGTAAAACAAAAATATTATGAAAATTTTAACAATGTTCTCTGACATAGTGAGACTTGTACCTTATCGCCATTCACAATAATTAATGAATAAATATTATCATATTGTTGGAAATACAATTATTGGCAAAGAGAAAGCCACTACAATAAAGTATTGAAATTCAACTGAGAGATTGAGTCGTGCTGGAGTGAGTTATGGGGATCCATATCAACTACAACTGAACGAAAATAGTTCATAAGTTAATTCAGGCTTTCAATTCAATAGTGTACATCATCTGTAAAATTTGATAATTAGATGAAGAGTTTGGTAGTTAGAAACAATGCCCTACTCTACGTACAATACTATTTGCCTATCCTTGAAGTTTGAATTAGCATAACTGCCTAACACGACATATTTCTACGATTTATTTCGGCATGACCACAGTCCCTTTGGTTGAATTTTAGATTTCATTTTGATTTAATTAATTAGCTAGGCATCTCAGAGGTTTTCTTGGCGTTTCTTTCCTCTGGTGTGTAGGTTACGAAACGTTGGTAGCTTCACTTAATAAAGTCATTGATAGACAAAATAAAAATATTTTATTTTTAATAAAATATATAAAAATAATAATAATAATTAGATAGGATATGAGATAGTTTACCCCACCGCACGAACTACAGGCGTGTGTATTTGGGAAAAGAAACCCCTATCACACATTAGCTACCCTTCCTAACTATATTTAAAATAAATAAATAATTTTTCTAAGAAAATAATTTAATTGTATAATTATTGTCTGTATTCGTTAACACTATCGCTTTTAGGGCGTAGGGGATAAAAAAAAACCATATTTGCTTGTAGTAAAATAAAATATTCAAATAAGACAGTTAATTTCATCATCAATAACAAAATTTTACAAAATAATTTTCTAGCATTAATCTTCACCGCAAATATTGGGAAGACTTTGTCTATGTGGAAACTACCGAATAGCCTTTTCTTTTACAGATCCTGACACCATTCTACAGCCTTACCACTAACCTTCCCGTATCAACAGCTTGAACTTATAACCGAATTTTTAATTAACTAATTAATTTTATATACCTATTTACTTAATGTCTTTTCATTGTAAAGTACCATTTATAGGAAATAAAGTTTAATCTAAATATCCTTGTTTTTGTTTTAACAGCCTCTTTATCAGTCTCCTAAAAATTATCGGGTTACTACATAACTAGGGATCTACTACTAGACTTTCACGAGCCATTGTTAGGAAAAACCGCTGAAATTGTCTGACAAATCATGTTTATATAGGAAATTAGATTATTGGGGTTATAGTATTTAACGCAGGGTTGTAGTGTTCCTTTCAGGAGGTAAGTATGTATAGTCATCAGAGCTTAGAACATTTTAGTATTACAGGGTTTCAGACGGGGTAGAGGGTTTCCTTCATAGAGAGCCACTTTGGCTTTCTAAGCTTTTCAGTTTCAGCTTTCTAAGTTGTACCGTCGTTTAGTAGCTTCCAATAGCTGCTCTAGCTTTTAGTAGTTTGTAACGTAAAGAAGTAAATGTTTAATTTAGAGACGCCCGGCGCGTTTCTCTTCAATATGCCTCTGACTCGACTTACCTATACTTATAAAATAAATAAGTCTGATCATGTTGAACCACAAACGGGCAAACTATAATATAGAAATATGTAAATCTGAGTGTGAAATCCAATCATGACATTAGATTTTTTTTTAATGGTCTAATTATAGGCCACATCTGTGAGTCTGAGTTAATTCGAAATTCTGGTACCTAATAATACATGTAATAATACATCTAATAATACATGTAATAAATAATACATCTGGTACATAATAATAATAATGTCAGAATCACAATATCGAAGTCTTTGTCTGACTAGGCCGATTTGAATCTGAGGTAAATTGTAACAGTTTAGGTCACAAGTATGAAACTGAACCGTAATTTACTTAGTTATATTCATTATTTACCTCATGTACCTGATATATTTATTGTGAAAACATTGGTATTTAAACTGCTGTAAGATCATAACTGATGCGTATTCAAAGAAATGGTCTGTCATGAGAGCATAAAAATTAACTCACTTGAATTTGTTTTGTGGTATAGTATATAAATCTGATAACTAGTAGCAGTATACAAAATACCTACTATTATAAAAGGTTTATTAGACAAATAACAGTAGTATTCTACTTATGTAGGCCGTACACCGTGCGCTGGTTTCAACATCCATAAAAATGGGAACTGGAGCTATGGAAATCATGAATTGATTATGTCCTAATTAATGAAATATATATTGTTATAATTCATTGTCATATTAACCTTTACTTCTAAAATATTACAATGACTTTATTTACTAATTATTTAATTTGGAATGTACTCGTAAAGTAAGAAAAGGTTCTCTGTAAAAAAGATTTGTAATGTCTAATTAAACAAACTTAAGCTTTAATGTAAACAAAGTGTTGACTTTTGTTAAAGCTTTAACTAAGAGTTTCAAGAATGACCAGGATTAAAGAAATTCTGAAGTGAACGCTCTCGTGCGGCAAGTGTACAAGTTTAAAAATAAACGTGTGTGAAGTGGTTCGTCGATTGTGAGTAAGGTACTGTGCTAACCAAAGTGATGAAGGGCCTAATAAAGTGCCTAACGAAGACTCTAAAATTAATATTTTATATTTGTGAATACTTCACTAATCGGTTATAAGTTATGTTAAAAAAATAGGTAACGCAAAAGTCTCTTAATATGTGAAACAGCATTTATTCTGCAAGTTGGCCACTCGCAAAATAAATGTTTGAATTTTATTTAGATGTTATTTCGAATAATATTTTATGGTGGAGATATATAGTAAAATATTGTTGTAATTAAGCGTTTACTTTAAACTAATTTAGGTTGAATCGATCTGATCAATCGATTCAATTATGAAATTTTGCATATGCATATTATGTGATAAATCCTAAATTTTATTATTGTAAATGGTACCATAATCATTAAATGTTATTGAAATGAGCTCATAGTATACAGATTAAGTCTAATTCTTTATTTTAGAATTAAAATGAATTAGGCTAAGAGTATATATACGTATGATATAAAAATACGCCTAAGAGTTGGTTTTACCTGGGTTTTTCCCAACTCTTAGAAGAAATGTAACGCGGTCAAGATGTATCGTTTCCCAGGGAGTAAGGTGTGTTATATTTATGTTGTATAAAGTTTTTTTTTAAATTGTAGATTTATTTTTGAGGGGGCGTGTTGGAATTAACAAAACTAAATCTATCTCACTTAAACTAGTATACTGTAATACTTTCTCTTTCACTCATATACACGTAATCTGAACAGAAAAAACAGCCCATTCATTATAATCTTAAGGACCTATACTTCACAAGCTTTGTAAGTTAGTACCTTGGTAGCCCAGAGTAGGAACACACCTTACTCATATATTGCGATAATATATTCTAATACTTATAAATCGCCATGTGTCTTTTAATTAATAATTGCCCAAATCTAATAGTTACAACGTATTTTTTTATTTATATTGCTATTCATAATTGAGATTGAAAAAAGAAAAGTGCGACTATCTCGAAAACGAGAGGACTTTCACAAAATCCCGTCGTCAAGGTTATATTATCCATTATTTACCGGGCATTCGGAATAAATGAATCCAGTTTATAAATAATTTGATATGCGCATCTTAGCGTAACACTTGATCTTAAATATTAAAAGTATAGATATCATATACTCGTAATCTATTTAATGGTCGACTTCACCTGATGGGATACAATACCGGTAATTTTTCTATGGCTTAATACCGATATACCGGTATAGGTCATATGAAAAATACCGGTATTGATTCCCTACTTCACAGTATTTGCTGAGCATATTACGCGCGAGTGCGCGTCAAAGGCTGGTCTTGTCATCTCTTTTTATGAACCGCCCATATTGTGTACTGTCCAACCGTGTGTGCGGTAAAAATGTTGCCCGTAATAATTATAAAACAGTACGCCGTGATAGTTTTCTCGGAAACCAAATGTGTTTAAATATGGACTTTTTTGATATTTAACACACAGGTAGATAGTTTTTATTTATTTATGCACTGACGGCACACAAGCATACGGCCCGCCTGATGGTAAGCAGTTACCGTAGCCTATGGACGCCTCCAACCCTAGAGGATTCACATGCGCGTTGCCTACCCTTTAAGAACCTATACACTCCTTTCTTGAAGAACCTCATACTGTGGCCCGCAAACTGAAAAAGGCCATATCATACTTTCTATTTCAAAATCCTTGCACGAAAAGTAAAATGATGGTTTAATGTACGAAGATAGTAAGTGGGGTTGGAGGGGGCGGTTTGGCAATAACACAATTTCAACGCGGGGGGTTTTACTATATCTCTATCCTTTGTACCCCGGTCAAAAATCGTAACAAATGGGTCACATAGTATGGGTACGTTCCCTTAGGTAATAGCTACCTCCCTAATTTACCAGAGTTGGGTATATAATCAATAAATGGAATGAATTGTTGTTAAAATACAACTACTCATTCATTCAGCCGTAATGGTGGCACTTATAATTCGAATTATCGAACATTTAATAATCGCCAGGCAATATTTGGAAAATAAAAAATTGAATTGAATCATTAGAAATAGGCGCTAATAGCGTTACTCAATTCGGTTGGTAAATAAATTATTCACAGGCTACTTTATCCCCTAATAAATATTATACCCGCATTTCACTCACATTTCTTTTTATTTGTCGAAATATACCTCTATTTAATATGGATGAATAGACGAATTATACTCACATTCAATCACTCTTTGACCTTACAGTATGAGAAACATTTATTTACGATATGTATTTATATTAACATTGTATCCAAACAGTCATGTAAATCCGCGGCCGGTCTTTGAAATCACAGCGGCTGTCACTTGTGAGCAATAACATCGTGAAGAAACCAGACCTAATCCTAACCTAGGTTAGGTTAGGTTGCCAAGCGTACCCCAGACTCCACTGAATTTGGGTCAACCCGGATCAGGTAAACTCACCCTAAATGTAAACACAAAACAGCATGCTCCAAAATCTCCCGTTTTTAGGGTTCCGTACCTCGAAAGGACAAAACGGAACCCTTATAGGATCACTTTGTTGTCCATACGTCCGTCCGTCCGTCCGTCTGTCAAGACCCTTTTTCTCAGGAACGCGTGGAGGTATCAAGCTGAAATTTATGTCAAATACTCAGGTCTACTGTCTCTTAGAGCTCTGAAAAAATCCAACTTCTAAGCCAACGCAATCAAAAGATACAGCCGTTTATGCCGCAAATTTTCGCAAATTTTCGAAACTCGCAAGCGAATCATAACCTACAGGGTACTTACTTCCCGTGAACTCAGAATCTTGAAATTTGCTACGAAGCAACGTCTTATAGTACAGATAAAGGAAAAATTCCGAAAACAGTAAATTTTAGTTACATCATATAATAAAAATATTTTTAATAATTTTAAAGTTGCTACCCCTATATACCTACAGGTTTGTACGGAACTCTCGGTGCGCGAGTCCGACTCGCACTTGCCGGTTTTTATGTACCTAAGTGTTTTCATAAGCTTATCATTATTTGTTTTTTTCTTACCTACGGGAGTTTCCCTTCCATCGGGCTCTATAATAATCCTCCTAGACGCCGATTCGCACTTCAATCTTAACTGAATCTGTTATGGTATTTAACAATCAGTTGGAAAGAGAAGAAAACCAATGAAGATGTTCTATATAGAATAAAAGAAAAGAATATTTTGTTGAGAACCATAGAAAATAGGAGAGGAAGGATGCTTGGACACCTGCTACGACATGACGAATTTATTAAGAACATCCTAGAAGGGAGAGTTCATTCATCCTAGAAGCAAAGAGGAAACCAGAAAAGCCAAGAAGAACATACATGGATCAAGACAAGGAAAAAAATAAACGTCGTGTCGTATCAGGCTGTCAAGGAAAAGGCAAAGCATAGATATACATGCAAAGAGCTCCACCGACAAAAGCCCAGCTCTTATAGACGATAAGAGCATAATTGATGATGATGATGATTTAACAATCGCTTGCGCTCATTGGTCCGTGAAAGATGCCTTGCAAATCCTGTCCCATGCATAGATCTAAAATGGCGCTTGATATTTTACTGGTCACATGTGATGGCATCTCACTTATTAGACTTAGTGACGCGCGCAAAACACTACGGATATCGTGTCAATATGCTATCATAAAATCCCTTTTGCAAAGGTTCCTTTTCATTTCGTTCAAATTGTTTGAGAAATGTACATTTGTACATATATAGGTACTTCGGTGTGAAAACGGATTTACGGTCTCATTTCTTATTTGACCGGTAAATCCCGTTGTTTTCAAACATGCGCGGAAATGTTGTCGTTACGTTAGTGATAGAGTTAGTGTGGAAAAAAAAGTGTTGTGGTTTATATAGGAGCTCACATTCCACTACACTTTTCTGGACAGGCTCTAATAGGATTGGAAGCATCATGACTAGAGTTGTACTTTCTCGAGAGCGTTCTCCGCTTTGTGTGGGGAATATTCTCGAGCGAGAATGTTCTCCATAGAAAGCGGAGAACGTTTTCGAGAGCGGCACAACTCTAATCATGACTGTATTGGGTGCCTCAATGACACTTGATGTGCAATGAATTTTCGGAAAAAGACCCCCACTGCATACAAACTTGGTATGGCGTGGCCTTTTACATGTCATAAATTACTAGTCCCGACTTGACTGAAATATATTACTAAAAACTGAAGTGCAGCATATGTGGACCCTGTAATCGTGCCATCTAGTGGACACCGCAATACATCCCGTCCTTGACGGACAAACGCCCCGGAGCACATTCAAGAATCTTATCTCTGTAGTCTCATTCCTCTCACAAAGCCGGCACGGAGGTGTTTATAAAACGCTCGGCTAGCGACCGCTCGAAAAGGTGCGAAGATTAAAGATCGTATCGGCCGGTGTGCGTTTCGCACGTCATGAACATGAAGCTATAAATTATAAACTGGAGTATTACTCTTCGGCGACAAAGTGAGACCAAAATATAGATTAATATAGAGGGCTGCGTCTTGTTTTGACTACGAAGGTCATACGTCATCAGACAATAATAGCAACACGACAACAAGTCAAAATGTCAATGCGTGTCAATTTTGTAAAGAGAGTGAGTGAGACACTATCATCTATATTAAGGCCAATTTACACATTGATTAGTGTTAAGTGCGACCTTTGTTACTAAACACAAGTAGAAAATGTATGGACTCGCACTGAACCTAATCAATGTGTAAATGGGCCTTTATGCTCCCTATTGGATAGTTTTTTCTAGTCACCTATGAACGACTATTTTGCTCGGTATTTATGCCTTTTTTTCCAATGAAAGCTCAACATTTTATAAACGCAAATATTATTCAAGATTCAAGATATTTATTAATGACGTACACAATATTACATAAAAATATGAACTACAATTATCACTTTTCAATTTATCCGTATACAAATTAATATCATTTTTGTGTTAAACACACACGTCTAATAACGATACAATAATAAATAAATAAATAAAAATTTAAAAAATCTTGCCAATCAACGGTGAACAATATTTAGCAAAACTCTATGGTATCAATTGCTTATGCAATAATGCAAAAATAAGTAATAATATAAATATAATTGTATCTAAACATAATATAATTTATCGAAAACTGTGAGAAATCCTAGTAAACATTTCAAGTTTTATATTTTCCAAATATCTTAATTTCCTGAAAGCAATGATAATAGCTTACCATTAAAGTTCAGGTATGTATGAATGCTAATAAAACACATGATGCTTATATATTTCCATATATTTTATTTCCTTTGTCAGATCATTAACTTGATCTTTTCTTACATACTAAAATAAAACCAATATGTAATAAGGTGAACCTCCACCCTCATACATACTATGTGAATCATTTTTTTTCATTTTTTCATGAACTTTACTCATGAAAATATCATGTAAAAGCTTACAAATGAAGCTCTAGTAGCCTTTAAAGTCATTTTGCTAATTTTCATACTTAGAAGACCCTATGGACCTCTACACCGGCTCGTACCACTGAGTTTTTCGGAACTAATTGTACGGAATATTATTTGATATTTACCAGTCGCTTTTCGGTGAATGAGAATATCGTAAGGAAACCGGACCCAATCCCGATAAGGCCTAGTTTCCCCTGAATTGGAAGGTCAGATGGCAGTCGCTTTCGTAAAAACTAGTGCCTACGCCAATTCATGGAATTAGGTTGTGAAGTGGACCCCAAGCCGGGACTAACGCTATGAGGAGGGATTAATTTTCTCCATAAAACCTGTTTTTCATCTCTTTAATTTGCTGTACAGGGTGCAATTTTTTACGTGATACAAAACTAGTGTTTCATATACTTCTCCCCACAACTAACAGGCCTTACAAGGGTCTCGATTTGTTAACTTGCTTTATTCAGATTTAATTTCAGTCGCAAGATATCCTTTTTTTTTGCATGTGAATGGTCACCCTACTTCTTTACAGATAGAGCAAAAAGTTTGGTATCAAATTTACAATATACTCTAGAGTGATACCATACTAATTTAAAACAAGTAATTTTGACAACTGTCGACGTGACATGACTTGTCACAACAATCATCTAACTCTTATATCAAAAATTTTGCCAAGTCTTAAAAATGCCTCCTCCTTATCCTTTTACGCATATTGAGCGTTCGGATATGGTGTCGTTTTATTTTACGACCTTACTCAGATATTGTAAAATATCCGGAACTTCCAATCCCGACACGTCGTCTTATAAACTGCACTGTCCATAATTTAAGGACTTATGAACAATTTACGGTCCCAGAACATGCCCGAGGTAGAGGACGACGAGCACGGTACTCGGAAACGTTCCGTACTCGAGTACTGCAGTACTTCCACCGCCACCCACAAGCCAGCACAAGGCAAGCCGCGGCTCGATTTGGAACACCCCATTTTTTTATTTGGAAATTGTTGAATGCTCAAGGGAAACATCCTTTCAACTTTAAGCGTGTGCAGGATATTGTTCTCGCGGATTACGGAAAAAGGATGCAGTTTTGCCAATGGCTACTATGTCACTTACATCTCAACATCTTGTGGTCAGATGAAGCGACCTTTACAAGAATAGGATTGTTTAACGTCCACAATGAACACTGGTGGAGTGATGTAAACCTAATGTCACACGCAGAGATGCATTCCAAAATCGCTTTTCGCTTAATGTGTGGGCAGGCATTCTCAATAATTGCGTAATACGGCCGCATTTTATTGAAGGTACACTAAATGGGCCTAAATACGAGGATCTGCTAAGAAACGTATTACCCAGATTATTGATGGGAGTTCCTGATGAAAATCTAGAGAACTTATACTTTCAGCAAGACGGAGCTCCTGCACACTTTTCACTACGGGTTCGAAACTACTTAGATCAGGAGTTCCCCGGCCGATGGATTGGACGCAATGGCCCCATCGCTTGGCCACCTCGTAGTCCTGATCTCACCCCACTAGACTTATTTTTATGGGGTGGGATTAAAAGACAAGTTTACGAGCGAGAAGCGCATACTGTCGTTGAGCTTCGCCAAAAAATTGTACAGGCGTTTGATATTGTGAGAGCCAAGGAGTATGTACTTCGCAAACTTAGATACAATTTAAGACGGCGTGCGGAGTTTGTAACTTTCAATAACTAAACCTTATACCGCTTCAATAAAAATCGACCTGGATTAATTGTTAACTAAGAAAATAATTTAATTTGGCCATGTGATCGTCTAGTAAAAACCCTGTTATGAACCTTGTAACCCTTCGTCTTTTATGTGTAGACTAATTAGATTTGGATTTCCTTACTATTCCTAATAACCTTCTTGATTAAGTAATACAATTTACTAAAATGTACTGCAAAAATAATTATTTTACGGAGTTATTTTACTTAGGTAAGTATAAATCAAAAATATATTTGTTTTTTTAATAATATCTCCTACCGACCCTACCGTGACCAGTTACCGTGACAGTAGTAAGTCCTTGTAGTTTGTATTTTTATTTTCCTTTTTAACCCCTTAACCGACCTAGCTAGCTAAAGGAAAATATTTATTTTAATCAAGCAAAATTATTATTTTATTAAAAACCAAAGGATACAAACATACCTACTTACTGCCACGTACGGATGGAGTCAGGCCAACTAACCTTATAATACCTATTTTGTTTTGTATTGTTTTTAATAGGTATTCCTATGCACAATAAAAATGTATATTTACCAGCGTTTCGGAACCTACTTTCAGACAAGAAGAAACGCCAAGAAACTCGTCTGAATATTTTATAAATATGTATGCAATACTGAGAACATTCGTCTAATAAATATGACTTAACTGTCCCTTTTTACCCCTTGTAGAAAAGCTCAATTGTCACTAGTGAACTGCTTCGCCTGTCACTAGCTCCCTGTAACAAAATTATTTAGTATGTCCTCAAATAATTTTGTTCCCCTAAACTCTCCCAAAAAATATGTGTTAATTACCTTAGTATCATATTTAATGTACGCGCTTCAGTATCACATCCATATTTTACTGAATTTATTGATCCATATTTTACTGCTATTAAGGATCATAAAGTTGTAAACCAAACCAATTTTATATAAATGGTAACAAAAATATAACACTTTATCCCTTTCCCATCTCCACTGATTAAAAATAATACCACCATCCTGTGTATGACTCTACTCTAACTCTACCCCAATTCACCTATTCTAATGTGTGCAAAAAATTAGAGGCTAACCTCTATTTTACTTAAATGTGTGTGGGAACCCTAGCCCTACTCTAAGCTAGAAAACGTTCGGCCGACAAAACCGAGGTATAGCAAACCCTAGTGTCTGAGACTCCCCCCTCCAGATCTGGTCCTAACAACTCTACAGGATTCCTGAATAAACTTCATTCTCACCGATAGATGAAGTGTATTCAGTCAGGTTGACTATGCAACCTGGACATTGATCTAGCTCAAAATCGCGGAAAAACTCACCAAAACACGTAACAAAAAGATTGAAAATCCAACAAGTTGTAGCGGAGACACTGCACTGCACTGATGAACACTACACTATTGAACTCTCAACCTTATTATCAACAAAATAAAGTCGACAATTCAACACAATGTAACATAGTAGCTACACAGCGTCAAACTCAACCTTATCGACAATTACCTTACGATTCACCTTTTCACTATACACTATACGAGCGAGCCAGAGTCATGACAATCCGACGGTCAAAATAAGAATGCCTCGAGTTCCCTCGGGGATCGGTATATATCAAACCCGACCTCGCTAGCGCACCTAGCTCGCCTAACCCGGCCGACCCGACCGCCTCTTGCAATCCGAGCCGCCTCTGTTCCTCTAAAGAGCCCTTGTTGATAAGTTTAAACAAACACTCGACGTCTGATTAATGAGCTATTATAGTCAAGTTTTATGAAACTATTGCTTGTTATTTAAGCTTGAAATAGAAATGCTTTGTGTTTGATTTAATTCAGAGAATTAAGAAAATACTTATTTAGCGTAAAAATAAATATTTAAATGAAATACTATTTACTAAAATATGACCAATTTAATCGTAGATTCAATTGCTGAGAATAATTTTATAACAGTTTTCTGTTTCACTCAATTTACTTGTTAGCTAGAGCAGCTAGTGCGTCTAGTTACAATCGCCCCTTCGAGAATTTGCAGTGTATTGTTACACACATACATGTAAAATTCTCGCACAATATTTCAATAAAAAGAATAAAAATTATGTGAAGATCCTATTTTTGTTGGTATTATCCCCTTCCCCCCTGTATTATTCTAAACGTGTGATGTATGGTGTGTGTTTAAACCAATACTTATTGATTGAAATTGATTTAGTACAAAACTCAGACCTTCTGAATCTCATTAATGAATAATGACCATCTTTTCGTCACGATTTTCCCATTTGCATAAAAGGTGCTGGGTTGTGAGGCCAACAAGCTCTACTAGCTCGATTTCGTGGTTGCACCCTAGTCTATGGGTCTTTCTACCCGGCGACTTAACCACATTGTCCGGTTAATAAGTGAACCAATAAAACCTCCCTAAGCATAATAAGAAAAACATTTGGTACAAGTACTGGGATGTTCGTTCTCCATTAAATAAAATTCGGTCCTAATTCTAGTAGCAAATAACTATTCCAATCAAGTTTTCTTGGAGCGTGTCTCATACATGAATGGGATATACGACTTCAGACTCATTTCCATATTAAAGATGAAGTGTTCAAGAAAGCTAAAACCTGCATAACATTTTGATACATCATATCAAAATTTTATTATTACATACAAAACATAGATATACGTCAAAACTATGTTATGCCTGTAATTGTGAATTTTAAAAACAATAAAGTAAACCAAACTAAATTTTATTTATGATACAACATAATTCTCCATATCTACTACTTGTTAAACACTTTATCCTCATACATATGAAAATTAGTCTTACTGATTATCTATTTACTCTATTTCAAAATCTTTTCTTAAATTTATATTTTCTTAAAAATTAAGTAGAGTTCTCTTTCTCTCATTAAAAAATAAATAAATCTTATTACTATATAATTATTTGTCAATAAATCCATAACAGATAATAATGTGATAATGCATGTTTACTGACATGTCATCATCTGTTTCAATGTCAAAGATCTCACTCAGTAAGAGGTGTGTATACCCAATCATATGTGTGCTTCTTAGCTTCTTGTGTAGTGTGTAGTCAACAAAAACTACCCTTCTAAAATGGGTCTAATCGTATAACGATTTTAGCCTACTGATAAGAATTTGTTGACTAGTTTGTGTATTTTGCAAAAAATACCAACAAATTTAGGTTGATTGCAATCTGGCTTTTGTCTATCTGTAAAAATCCATTTTTATAAAAATAAAACATACTTCTTTCAGATTCACCAAATATCCATCATTTCTCCGTAGTGAATAATTAAGCTCTTTCATTGCCTTTCATTGCCCTTTCGCTCAATTTCTACAAATAGCCAAGGCCTTTGATATGCAATCAAAGATAAATGCATTATAAAAGACTATCAACTCAATAAAATATAGAAATCTGCTTAATTTTAGTAATATGGGGAACTTTGTTTCCATTTCATTTAAAATATATATATTTTTTTTTTGTATATCTCTATGTGATTTAAAATTTAAACTCAAATAATTAAACGATACATAAATTGTTGAACAATCATTTAACGTTTCTGTAATTTAAGTATTACCGTTAATAACGTTTTCAATAACGTTACGTTACCAATTTTAAAACTGGCAACACTGTTATTTAAATCCCGCGCAAAGAGGCGGCGCCAACGCACATGGAAGGACAACGCTTCTGTCGAGTAGAAGGGATAGTTTGGCGTTTGTTCTCAAACAAGCGCTCCCCGCAGTCTTAATTTTACCTCGAGTTGAGAAGATAAGTAGTGCAAAATCAGTGAAGTGAATTGTCGGATATGTGTTATTTATTGGTAAGTTCAAAAATAATATGTAATACATTTGTAACGAATTTTATAAAAGTAAAACAATTACCAGTCAGGTTAGTGCTACATTAGTCTAGCTGTTTGCCAGAACTGAATGTTAATTTATTTTTAATTCAATACTATTTCCTTTTCATGGTATTTTAATAGACACCTTTTATTATTTTCCTGTCTTAACACTTGCATTACTAAATAATAAATAATCTGTCCCACAATAGACAAACAATAATTTTTGTTTCAGTAATTATTATTTCTTTAGGAAACTCATATTATTATCATTGTATTTAAAAGTAGTCAATTTAACCCCTACTATAAAAATATACTACAAACTTTCTAAATCACAATTAATCCAAACTTCCTTAAAACATAACATTTCTAGAGCAGGTAATGAAATCTTGCTGCCTGGCTCGACCCTTTTTTTTTGTCTTTGTTTCTCGCAACTCTGATCCTTTTATCTTAAGTGTTTTTTTTTTTTACTGATGGCGAGTACACCACAGACTCACAGATATCGTAAAATCTGAAAATGTTTTGTAATTAGTGATTACGAACTGTAAAGATTTGAATGAATATCTTTAAAAGAATTAATCCCTCATAAGATTTAAACTAATCACATATGTTTTAATAATATTTGAGTTTACACCAAATAATACGTTTGTACGGTTACTCCATTTACTTTACTAGCAACATTAACAATCAAAATTTCCCTTAAGATTTTGACTATATGACCATAGATGGCGCCCCTTAGCTTAAAACATAGCTTTCAGTTGTTGTTTCAAGAGCAAACCCGGTGCATACCTACTTCACAGTGTTTTGATTTAGTATATTTTTTAAAATGTGTACAGGGTTTGACAAACTTATTATTAAGTTCCCTGTCCTTTGGGATTCAGAGGACCTATACTTTAGGGACAAATTAAGAACTAAATAGGCTAAAGAGGAGTTATTAACATTGTGTCAAAAGACACACCCAGATTTCGATTTAAAAACCTTAAATAGGAAAATTAAAAATTTTAGAAACCGCCGATATCGACTTAAGGTATATTACTCTCTTTCACTTTTGTTTTTTTTTTCTAACTTATTTGATTTTTAAATTATTAGTACCATAAAAGATTTCATTATTACAGAAAAAACAAAGTACCAGTTCTTCGCATAACAACAGCAGAGTCATCCTAATTAATCTTGAATTACCTGCTGGTCAACCCCCTCACGATGACCAGTCCCCCGATCCAGTAAGTTAAACATTGTTTTTAATTTTTATTTTGTTATTTTAATTTTAATATTTAACCTGTTAATTTAATCAAATCCCTTTACTTTACAGACCCCAGCTCCTCCCACGCCTCTGGAAGATCTTTTGTTTAATTTGTCCCCCACAGTGCAGCAACCTCCTCCTGAATTTATCGTACGTACTATTTTTTTATTTCCTATTTATGCATATTTATATATATTGATAAAAAATATATTGTTTTTTAATTTCAGATAAAAGTTACCTATAGGTATTTTTACAACAATTATTAAAATTATCTTAACATTTAAATTTGATTTTTCAGGACCCAATCAACGAGTTTAATTTGATGGACGACTTCACTTAAGTAAAGGTAAATGATACTCTATTTTATCTTTATTACTAAATAGTCACTGTAATCTACCTACACCTGATTTAATCAAACTAATGATATCGCGTTTTAATTTATGCAAATAATTTGTATTTATTTAATTTAAACTTTTTTTTTATTGTCATTTTCTGCTACCTAGTCTATCTACCACAATTATTTTCTTAAAATAGTTTACTGTACTTCGACCAACACACTAACTTTACGTCTCATTTTGTTTATAAGAAAGCTTGCACACTTGATATTGATAAGAAAGCTCTACCGTAACTTCTACTTGACCTAATAATTTACTTTCGACTCTATTGCCTGTGTAATAATAGCGATGTTTGATCAAAAGGATAACCACGTGTAAAAAGGAAGGAATTCCTGTGAACCATTTTTTAGGAGGCCCGTTTAATAAGTGGGTTAGCGCGTACCTCAAAGCGTGTTAATATTTTGTTTAGTTTTGTGTAATTTATAGAGTATATTTTTTTATTTAATTTTGCTTCTTCATGTTTTCAGCTTCTAAGATACTGTTAATACTGCTCATATTTTCTTATGTTAGTTTTTTTTTATACATTTTTTTTTATTACAATTTATTTACGTAATAGTGATCTAAACATGTCTTGATTCCTTTATTATTTCTACTTTGAAATTGAAGTTACATTTCAATAGTTTAATGCTATCAAATCAATATGATCATAAAAATAGTCTGCAAAACTGAAACTCTTCGGTAGCCGTCGATAAACTGCTAAAATATTGAGACTGTTCTGTGTTTCAACTGGTTTCTTCCCGTTTTTCAGTTAATCCCAAGTGACAAGGACCAAGACGTGTTCCGCTATATGCTTCGTGGAATTTCAACCGAAATAAAAGGTAATTAAATTGCTATTTCACTTCTATATTTGACGTCCATCTACTAACACGTTGATTTTAATGATTATCATGTAGTTATAATAGACTAACTTATACAGATGAATATTCAGTCAATCATTTATTCCAAATAATTGCTTCAGAGTGATTATTTTTTGTTAATGAAAATTAAATAATTATAATTCAATTTTTCTATTTGCAAAAAAAAAATTTTTTTTTTTTTAAGTAAACCCCTACCTCCTAAGTGCGTCTTCGGTTAACATCAGGTAGTTCAACCCTTTATTTCGCTTCTTTTAATTTTAAAGGGTTTAGAAGTTTTACATTTACCTTTATATTCATTATAAAGATATGTTATTAAATAAAATACATTATATAAATTATATGTTTACCTACTCTACGTATGGTTGAGTTTTTTTTTTTTACTCAATGCGACTTGTATGTATGAATAGTGTTACTTCCATACATAGAACTACCCGTATGCTGGATGAGGTTAGAAGACCTTATTCTAACCTACGTATCTCTTTTTCCCTTTTTTTTTTCCCCAGCTTTGATGTCGTTTTTCGCAATAAGTTCTAAATAAGACACCGAGCTGTCTATTGACTCGTTCCGTAGTATTAGGGCGTGGATTTCTAACTGTAGTGTATATAGTTTTAACCCCTTTTTCATTCATAAATTTTCTCCATTGAGCTGAACTGAACTGTGAACCATTGTCTGTAAGGACTGCTTTTGGATGAATAATTTTAAAGAACTTTTTCATGCTAACTATTACAGATAATGCGGTTGCCTTACGTAGTGCAAATAATTTGATGAACTTACTAAAAGAGTCTTGTACTACCAAAATGTAATTCATTCCAAACTGTCCTGATGGCAAAGGCCCATAAAGATCCGCCATGACTAAATCTCCAATATCATTTGAAACTATTGATTTACATGGTCCTACATATTTCATATTATCGTTTTTCACCATTTGACAAGTGTGACAAGACCTGATTATTTTTCTAACCTCTCTAGTAATGCCTCTAAAATAAAATCTATCCTTTAAATATTTTATTATTTTATAAGCTCCCTGATGACCCATTTCTAAGTGTACCTGTTTTATGACATCTGTTATTAGTGACCTGGGCAAATATATTACTTTATTTTGGGTATTGTCTGGAGTGAAATACAACACACCATTTTGTATCGAGCACCTTTGAATTATTCGACCTATTTTATCACTACTGTCTCCATTCTCTAGACCCTGTATAATTTCGTCTATTTCAGAATCTTGTTTTTGGAATTCTTTTATTTTTCTTAATTTACTTATCAATTCCTTGTTTTTCTCAGTTTCGGTATAAAATATTTCAGGCAATCGTACTTTGTCTTCTTGCAACAAATCAGATTGTGGTGGATATCTAGATAGCACATCTGCACCAATATTTTCTTTGCCTTTTATGTGCTGTACTTCATATTGAAACTGCTCTAAATAATTTATCCAACGAATTACTCGCGCATTATACAGTTTCCAATTTTTAACAAACAATAAGGCCTTATGATCTGTTTGAATAATGACCTTTGTCCCTCTCAAATAAGTCTCAAATTTCTCTAAACAGTTAATTACTGCATAAAATTCTTTTTCAGAGGTCGAATAATTTAATTGTGCTCCTCGCAACGATTTACTATGAAAACCAAGAATTCTCATTTGTCCATTGTCATCTAGTTGGTATAGAACTCCTGCTAATCCTATTCCTGAACTGTCCGTTTGTAAATAGTAAGGTTTGTTAAAGTCGGGATGTTGAAGTTCTATTACGTCTATAAATGTCTTCTTTATTTTCTCAAAAGAATTCTGTTCTACCGTACCCCAGTGCCACAAAACATTTTTCTTTAATAAATTACACAAAGGTTGGATGTTTTCACTGTAATTAGGTATGAATCTACGGTAAAAATTACACAGTCCTAGAAACGCCCTGAGTTGTTTTATCTTCCTAGGTACTGGAAAATCCTGTATAGCCTTAATTTTATCCGGATCAGTTCGTATTCCATCGGTTGATACTATGTAACCTAGCATATGGACCTCTTTACACAGAAATTTACATTTCTCTAAATTGCAAGTTAAACCTGCCTTTTCTAATTTCCCCAGCACTATGTTTATATGTTCTAAATGCTGTTCCAGGGTACCGGTGGAAATTATAGCCAAATCGTCCAGATAATTGACGCAGAATTCGCGAACGTCGTGACCGAGTATGCTGTCCATAGCCCGACTGAAACTTCCCACGGATGTTTTGAGACCCTGAGGCAGCACATTATACACGTAAGATTTACCATTAAAACTAAAACCTGTATACTTTCTGCTTTCGTCTGATATTGGGATCTGGAAATACGCATTATTTAGGTCTATGACACTAATGAATTTAGCTCCGTGAAATGAATTTAACACATCTAATTGCAAGGTAGGTTTCTCAGTTTCGGCGATCATGTACTTGTTTATTTCTCGCGCGTCTAATAAGACTCTTATTGTACCGTCTTTCTTTAGGGTGAATGTTAAAGGACTACAGTATTCTGTTTGCGTTCGACTAATTATTCCCTGGTCTTCTAATTCTCGTAATTTGGACTCTATTTTATCGCGATAGGCATACGGTATAGGGTAACTTCTCTTAACTACCGGCGCGTGTTTGTCCATTTTTATTACATGTTGATGGCAATTAGCCCGGCCCAATTTAGAATCAAATAAATTTTTATGATTAGATAATACTGTATGCAACGCCTTTTTCTCATGATCTAACAGAGGTATCCCGACTTTACAAGTGACCTGAGCCTGAGGTGTTTGCGAACTATCGATGCTACATTGGTCTCCCCATCCTATTGTATTATATCTATCGTGAAAAGGTATAAATGTGCTAATCCCATTGTGTTCTACATTAACACCACATTTCTCTTTTCTAAGGTCAATAGACACTACGTTTTCCTTAAGCCAATCAAATCCTAAAATCAAAGGAAAGTTTAAGTTCGGTATTACTACAAATCCGACTTCCATTTCTAGATCTTTAATACGAATAGGTAATAATGCCATGATTTTAATATCTTTGCTTTTGTGACCTGAAGCTGATTTTATATTAAAAGTTTTGATTGACATCACGGGAATTCCTGGATATTTATTTTTCACTACTTCCCAGAATTCTTCAGATATACACGTTACATCGCTACCCGTGTCTAATAAGGCCCTAATTTCAAATTCTCGCATTCGAATAATGACTTCGCACTTGAACGAATTCGGTTCTGGTATTTCTTTTAACTCCTCAAATACAGACGCAACAAAATTTTCATCTACATTAAATTCTATCAGTTCACTTTTTAATTTTAAAACATTAATCAAATCATGTAATCCTATAATTTGTACTTTTTCAATACAGCTAAAGCCTAATCCTACTCCTTGATCACCATTTACAATTTCTAATTCGATTGGGGCACGCAAACCGTTATTATTTTTGCCTAATAGTTGTCCTGGCTTCCAATTCATATTGTTCATTAGTTTTAGAATTTTGACCCTATCTTTGTTATCAGCTGATCCGGGGACATTTTCAAGCAGAATTTTTTTTCTTGTCTGGTTGTTTTGCAGTTCCGGGTGTAGTAGGTATGTGGCGAGGTTCTTGTTTATTGACATCATCCATAGAGTGTAGGAAATCAGCTGTTTCGAAAATGGTCGATATTTTAGAAGAAGCAAACGCCTGCTGTACATATCTGGGAAAATGCCTCATTATATCAGCTACCAATTGATCTTCCGGGATAGTGTAAGACAACATTTTCGCTTGGCCTACTATTTTGACAAAATAGTCGTGCATCGAATTTAGAGCCTTGTCCCATACTCCATGCACAATATTACGCCTTAGCTCGTTCTGTTCGTGATTACCCCAATAAGATTTGAGGAAGTCAGTCTTCCATCTATCTTTGTAAAGCCTTGCCCACTCTCGAGCGGTGCCCTCCATACATTCTAAGATGTTCTCTATTTCATTAGTGTCTGTAGCCACTTTTTTTATGTATGTATCTAAATCTTCTAAGAACGTAACTGGGTGAGTTTTTGTCTTGCCAAACTTTGGTCTTTCTATGTTTGTGTTTTTTATGTTATATATGATAGTTTTCTTTTCCTCAATGGACAGATCCTTTTCTCCGCTTGGCCCTGCATCCTGCTGTAATGGTTCTTCTTGACCCTCCTGTGTAGTTTCGACAGATTCGAAGGCTTCGTCATGGGATGGACTGATAGCTGTTTGCAGTTCATTGCGCAATTGGCTAAGACCTTCGGTCATCTTCTGTTCCGTCCTCTTTAATAGATGATAAAAAAGTCCGCGTCTTACATCCGATTTCTTTTTGATTATCCTTCTAGCTACCCTTGATCTTTGCTCCAAACGTTCAACTGTACTCTTTTTGATGGCTGGCGTAGCCTCCGTGTGAGTAGGCTTTTGTTTAGCTGAGGCTGTACGTTTCCTCGTAACTCTTTCCATTTTCACTTATTTACTGATCGCACTTGTTTATTTTATTCACTTTAAACAGTCACTGCACTTCACTTTAGGTAGACTTTTTCCAACAAAACAAAAAATATATAAATTAACTTTTTATATAATATTGAAATCACTTCTTTACTCTTTTCACTTGCTTGCTATAATTTCGTTACATTAAGTTAGAACTATGTATGTATGTATGGACATATGTATATGTCCAAACATACATACATACGTACATGTATACATATACGTGTATGTATATGTATACATATATATATATAAATTTTATGACCTTTCGCCCCTTATCTTTTTAGAGCCGTACTAAGTATTGAAGACTTATTTTATATTTTAGCAATTATTGATAAATTAATTTTTGTGTTTATTTTTGTATTTTTTGTTTGTTTCAGGTATTATGATGAGTCGTTAATGCTCCAGACTACGCAAGAAAAGTCAAGCCAAGAGGAGGAAATGATTATATTTATTTAATAAATACTATCTTTATATTTATATAAAATGAAATTAATTTTATTTTAGTTTATTGTACAATCCAAATCTAATCAGCTCACATTCCAGTTTTCTTACGGCAGCAAAAATGTAGCCATAATGGCTACTTCACTAATTAAAAAGAAGCTAATTCTAATCCTGGTTTATCGGCACCAAAAATGTAACTTTCAATAACTAAACCTTATACCGCTTCAATAAAAATCGACCTGGATTAATTGTTAACTAAGAAAATAATTTAATTTGGCCATGTGATCGTCTAGTAAAAACCCTGTTATGAACCTTGTAACCCTTCGTCTTTTATGTGTAGACTAATTAGATTTGGATTTCCTTACTATTCCTAATAACCTTCTTGATTAAGTAATACAATTTACTAAAATGTACTGCAAAAATAATTATTTTACGGAGTTATTTTACTTAGGTAAGTATAAATCAAAAATATATTTGTTTTTTTAATAATATCTCCTACCGACCCTACCGTGACCAGTTACCGTGACAGTAGTAAGTCCTTGTAGTTTGTATTTTTATTTTCCTTTTTAACCCCTTAACCGACCTAGCTAGCTAAAGGAAAATATTTATTTTAATCAAGCAAAATTATTATTTTATTAAAAACCAAAGGATACAAACATACCTACTTACTGCCACGTACGGATGGAGTCAGGCCAACTAACCTTATAATACCTATTTTGTTTTGTATTGTTTTTAATAGGTATTCCTATGCACAATAAAAATGTATATTTACCAGCGTTTCGGAACCTACTTTCAGACAAGAAGAAACGCCAAGAAACTCGTCTGAATATTTTATAAATATGTATGCAATACTGAGAACATTCGTCTAATAAATATGACTTAACTGTCCCTTTTTACCCCTTGTAGAAAAGCTCAATTGTCACTAGTGAACTGCTTCGCCTGTCACTAGCTCCCTGTAACAAAATTATTTAGTATGTCCTCAAATAATTTTGTTCCCCTAAACTCTCCCAAAAAATATGTGTTAATTACCTTAGTATCATATTTAATGTACGCGCTTCAGTATCACATCCATATTTTACTGAATTTATTGATCCATATTTTACTGCTATTAAGGATCATAAAGTTGTAAACCAAACCAATTTTATATAAATGGTAACAAAAATATAACACTTTATCCCTTTCCCATCTCCACTGATTAAAAATAATACCACCATCCTGTGTATGACTCTACTCTAACTCTACCCCAATTCACCTATTCTAATGTGTGCAAAAAATTAGAGGCTAACCTCTATTTTACTTAAATGTGTGTGGGAACCCTAGCCCTACTCTAAGCTAGAAAACGTTCGGCCGACAAAACCGAGGTATAGCAAACCCTAGTGTCTGAGACTCCCCCCTCCAGATCTGGTCCTAACAACTCTACAGGATTCCTGAATAAACTTCATTCTCACCGATAGATGAAGTGTATTCAGTCAGGTTGACTATGCAACCTGGACATTGATCTAGCTCAAAATCGCGGAAAAACTCACCAAAACACGTAACAAAAAGATTGAAAATCCAACAAGTTGTAGCGGAGACACTGCACTGCACTGATGAACACTACACTATTGAACTCTCAACCTTATTATCAACAAAATAAAGTCGACAATTCAACACAATGTAACATAGTAGCTACACAGCGTCAAACTCAACCTTATCGACAATTACCTTACGATTCACCTTTTCACTATACACTATACGAGCGAGCCAGAGTCATGACAATCCGACGGTCAAAATAAGAATGCCTCGAGTTCCCTCGGGGATCGGTATATATCAAACCCGACCTCGCTAGCGCACCTAGCTCGCCTAACCCGGCCGACCCGACCGCCTCTTGCAATCCGAGCCGCCTCTGTTCCTCTAAAGAGCCCTTGTTGATAAGTTTAAACAAACACTCGACGTCTGATTAATGAGCTATTATAGTCAAGTTTTATGAAACTATTGCTTGTTATTTAAGCTTGAAATAGAAATGCTTTGTGTTTGATTTAATTCAGAGAATTAAGAAAATACTTATTTAGCGTAAAAATAAATATTTAAATGAAATACTATTTACTAAAATATGACCAATTTAATCGTAGATTCAATTGCTGAGAATAATTTTATAACAGTTTTCTGTTTCACTCAATTTACTTGTTAGCTAGAGCAGCTAGTGCGTCTAGTTACAATCGCCCCTTCGAGAATTTGCAGTGTATTGTTACACACATACATGTAAAATTCTCGCACAATATTTCAATAAAAAGAATAAAAATTATGTGAAGATCCTATTTTTGTTGGTATTATCCCCTTCCCCCCTGTATTATTCTAAACGTGTGATGTATGGTGTGTGTTTAAACCAATACTTATTGATTGAAATTGATTTAGTACAAAACTCAGACCTTCTGAATCTCATTAATGAATAATGACCATCTTTTCGTCACGATTTTCCCATTTGCATAAAAGGTGCTGGGTTGTGAGGCCAACAAGCTCTACTAGCTCGATTTCGTGGTTGCACCCTAGTCTATGGGTCTTTCTACCCGGCGACTTAACCACATTGTCCGGTTAATAAGTGAACCAATAAAACCTCCCTAAGCATAATAAGAAAAACATTTGGTACAAGTACTGGGATGTTCGTTCTCCATTAAATAAAATTCGGTCCTAATTCTAGTAGCAAATAACTATTCCAATCAAGTTTTCTTGGAGCGTGTCTCATACATGAATGGGATATACGACTTCAGACTCATTTCCATATTAAAGATGAAGTGTTCAAGAAAGCTAAAACCTGCATAACATTTTGATACATCATATCAAAATTTTATTATTACATACAAAACATAGATATACGTCAAAACTATGTTATGCCTGTAATTGTGAATTTTAAAAACAATAAAGTAAACCAAACTAAATTTTATTTATGATACAACATAATTCTCCATATCTACTACTTGTTAAACACTTTATCCTCATACATATGAAAATTAGTCTTACTGATTATCTATTTACTCTATTTCAAAATCTTTTCTTAAATTTATATTTTCTTAAAAATTAAGTAGAGTTCTCTTTCTCTCATTAAAAAATAAATAAATCTTATTACTATATAATTATTTGTCAATAAATCCATAACAGATAATAATGTGATAATGCATGTTTACTGACATGTCATCATCTGTTTCAATGTCAAAGATCTCACTCAGTAAGAGGTGTGTATACCCAATCATATGTGTGCTTCTTAGCTTCTTGTGTAGTGTGTAGTCAACAAAAACTACCCTTCTAAAATGGGTCTAATCGTATAACGATTTTAGCCTACTGATAAGAATTTGTTGACTAGTTTGTGTATTTTGCAAAAAATACCAACAAATTTAGGTTGATTGCAATCTGGCTTTTGTCTATCTGTAAAAATCCATTTTTATAAAAATAAAACATACTTCTTTCAGATTCACCAAATATCCATCATTTCTCCGTAGTGAATAATTAAGCTCTTTCATTGCCTTTCATTGCCCTTTCGCTCAATTTCTACAAATAGCCAAGGCCTTTGATATGCAATCAAAGATAAATGCATTATAAAAGACTATCAACTCAATAAAATATAGAAATCTGCTTAATTTTAGTAATATGGGGAACTTTGTTTCCATTTCATTTAAAATATATATATTTTTTTTTGTATATCTCTATGTGATTTAAAATTTAAACTCAAATAATTAAACGATACATAAATTGTTGAACAATCATTTAACGTTTCTGTAATTTAAGTATTACCGTTAATAACGTTTTCAATAACGTTACGTTACCAATTTTAAAACTGGCAACACTGTTATTTAAATCCCGCGCAAAGAGGCGGCGCCAACGCACATGGAAGGACAACGCTTCTGTCGAGTAGAAGGGATAGTTTGGCGTTTGTTCTCAAACAAGCGCTCCCCGCAGTCTTAATTTTACCTCGAGTTGAGAAGATAAGTAGTGCAAAATCAGTGAAGTGAATTGTCGGATATGTGTTATTTATTGGTAAGTTCAAAAATAATATGTAATACATTTGTAACGAATTTTATAAAAGTAAAACAATTACCAGTCAGGTTAGTGCTACATTAGTCTAGCTGTTTGCCAGAACTGAATGTTAATTTATTTTTAATTCAATACTATTTCCTTTTCATGGTATTTTAATAGACACCTTTTATTATTTTCCTGTCTTAACACTTGCATTACTAAATAATAAATAATCTGTCCCACAATAGACAAACAATAATTTTTGTTTCAGTAATTATTATTTCTTTAGGAAACTCATATTATTATCATTGTATTTAAAAGTAGTCAATTTAACCCCTACTATAAAAATATACTACAAACTTTCTAAATCACAATTAATCCAAACTTCCTTAAAACATAACATTTCTAGAGCAGGTAATGAAATCTTGCTGCCTGGCTCGACCCTTTTTTTTTGTCTTTGTTTCTCGCAACTCTGATCCTTTTATCTTAAGTGTTTTTTTTTTTTACTGATGGCGAGTACACCACAGACTCACAGATATCGTAATATCTGAAAATGTTTTGTAATTAGTGATTACGAACTGTAAAGATTTGAATGAATATCTTTAAAAGAATTAATCCCTCATAAGATTTAAACTAATCACATATGTTTTAATAATATTTGAGTTTACACCAAATAATACGTTTGTACGGTTACTCCATTTACTTTACTAGCAACATTAACAATCAAAATTTCCCTTAAGATTTTGACTATATGACCATAGATGGCGCCCCTTAGCTTAAAACATAGCTTTCAGTTGTTGTTTCAAGAGCAAACCCGGTGCATACCTACTTCACAGTGTTTTGATTTAGTATATTTTTTAAAATGTGTACAGGGTTTGACAAACTTATTATTAAGTTCCCTGTCCTTTGGGATTCAGAGGACCTATACTTTAGGGACAAATTAAGAACTAAATAGGCTAAAGAGGAGTTATTAACATTGTGTCAAAAGACACACCCAGATTTCGATTTAAAAACCTTAAATAGGAAAATTAAAAATTTTAGAAACCGCCGATATCGACTTAAGGTATATTACTCTCTTTCACTTTTGTTTTTTTTTTCTAACTTATTTGATTTTTAAATTATTAGTACCATAAAAGATTTCATTATTACAGAAAAAACAAAGTACCAGTTCTTCGCATAACAACAGCAGAGTCATCCTAATTAATCTTGAATTACCTGCTGGTCAACCCCCTCACGATGACCAGTCCCCCGATCCAGTAAGTTAAACATTGTTTTTAATTTTTATTTTGTTATTTTAATTTTAATATTTAACCTGTTAATTTAATCAAATCCCTTTACTTTACAGACCCCAGCTCCTCCCACGCCTCTGGAAGATCTTTTGTTTAATTTGTCCCCCACAGTGCAGCAACCTCCTCCTGAATTTATCGTACGTACTATTTTTTTATTTCCTATTTATGCATATTTATATATATTGATAAAAAATATATTGTTTTTTAATTTCAGATAAAAGTTACCTATAGGTATTTTTACAACAATTATTAAAATTATCTTAACATTTAAATTTGATTTTTCAGGACCCAATCAACGAGTTTAATTTGATGGACGACTTCACTTAAGTAAAGGTAAATGATACTCTATTTTATCTTTATTACTAAATAGTCACTGTAATCTACCTACACCTGATTTAATCAAACTAATGATATCGCGTTTTAATTTATGCAAATAATTTGTATTTATTTAATTTAAACTTTTTTTTTATTGTCATTTTCTGCTACCTAGTCTATCTACCACAATTATTTTCTTAAAATAGTTTACTGTACTTCGACCAACACACTAACTTTACGTCTCATTTTGTTTATAAGAAAGCTTGCACACTTGATATTGATAAGAAAGCTCTACCGTAACTTCTACTTGACCTAATAATTTACTTTCGACTCTATTGCCTGTGTAATAATAGCGATGTTTGATCAAAAGGATAACCACGTGTAAAAAGGAAGGAATTCCTGTGAACCATTTTTTAGGAGGCCCGTTTAATAAGTGGGTTAGCGCGTACCTCAAAGCGTGTTAATATTTTGTTTAGTTTTGTGTAATTTATAGAGTATATTTTTTTATTTAATTTTGCTTCTTCATGTTTTCAGCTTCTAAGATACTGTTAATACTGCTCATATTTTCTTATGTTAGTTTTTTTTTATACATTTTTTTTTATTACAATTTATTTACGTAATAGTGATCTAAACATGTCTTGATTCCTTTATTATTTCTACTTTGAAATTGAAGTTACATTTCAATAGTTTAATGCTATCAAATCAATATGATCATAAAAATAGTCTGCAAAACTGAAACTCTTCGGTAGCCGTCAATAAACTGCTAAAATATTGAGACTGTTCTGTGTTTCAACTGGTTTCTTCTCGTTTTTCAGTTAATCCCAAGTGACAAGGACCAAGACGTGTTCCGCTATATGCTTCGTGGAATTTCAACCGAAATAAAAGGTAATTAAATTGCTATTTCACTTCTATATTTGACGTCCATCTACTAACACGTTGATTTTAATGATTATCATGTAGTTATAATAGACTAACTTATACAGATGAATATTCAGTCAATCATTTATTCCAAATAATTGCTTCAGAGTGATTATTTTTTGTTAATGAAAATTAAATAATTATAATTCAATTTTTCTATTTGCAAAAAAAAAATTTTTTTTTTTTTTAAGTAAACCCCTACCTCCTAAGTGCGTCTTCGGTTAACATCAGGTAGTTCAACCCTTTATTTCGCTTCTTTTAATTTTAAAGGGTTTAGAAGTTTTACATTTACCTTTATATTCATTATAAAGATATGTTATTAAATAAAATACATTATATAAATTATATGTTTACCTACTCTACGTATGGTTGAGTTTTTTTTTTTTACTCAATGCGACTTGTATGTATGAATAGTGTTACTTCCATACATAGAACTACCCGTATGCTGGATGAGGTTAGAAGACCTTATTCTAACCTACGTATCTCTTTTTCCCTTTTTTTTTTCCCCAGCTTTGATGTCGTTTTTCGCAATAAGTTCTAAATAAGACACCGAGCTGTCTATTGACTCGTTCCGTAGTATTAGGGCGTGGATTTCTAACTGTAGTGTATATAGTTTTAACCCCTTTTTCATTCATAAATTTTCTCCATTGAGCTGAACTGAACTGTGAACCATTGTCTGTAAGGACTGCTTTTGGATGAATAATTTTAAAGAACTTTTTCATGCTAACTATTACAGATAATGCGGTTGCCTTACGTAGTGCAAATAATTTGATGAACTTACTAAAAGAGTCTTGTACTACCAAAATGTAATTCATTCCAAACTGTCCTGATGGCAAAGGCCCATAAAGATCCGCCATGACTAAATCTCCAATATCATTTGAAACTATTGATTTACATGGTCCTACATATTTCATATTATCGTTTTTCACCATTTGACAAGTGTGACAAGACCTGATTATTTTTCTAACCTCTCTAGTAATGCCTCTAAAATAAAATCTATCCTTTAAATATTTTATTATTTTATAAGCTCCCTGATGACCCATTTCTAAGTGTACCTGTTTTATGACATCTGTTATTAGTGACCTGGGCAAATATATTACTTTATTTTGGGTATTGTCTGGAGTGAAATACAACACACCATTTTGTATCGAGCACCTTTGAATTATTCGACCTATTTTATCACTACTGTCTCCATTCTCTAGACCCTGTATAATTTCGTCTATTTCAGAATCTTGTTTTTGGAATTCTTTTATTTTTCTTAATTTACTTATCAATTCCTTGTTTTTCTCAGTTTCGGTATAAAATATTTCAGGCAATCGTACTTTGTCTTCTTGCAACAAATCAGATTGTGGTGGATATCTAGATAGCACATCTGCACCAATATTTTCTTTGCCTTTTATGTGCTGTACTTCATATTGAAACTGCTCTAAATAATTTATCCAACGAATTACTCGCGCATTATACAGTTTCCAATTTTTAACAAACAATAAGGCCTTATGATCTGTTTGAATAATGACCTTTGTCCCTCTCAAATAAGTCTCAAATTTCTCTAAACAGTTAATTACTGCATAAAATTCTTTTTCAGAGGTCGAATAATTTAATTGTGCTCCTCGCAACGATTTACTATGAAAACCAAGAATTCTCATTTGTCCATTGTCATCTAGTTGGTATAGAACTCCTGCTAATCCTATTCCTGAACTGTCCGTTTGTAAATAGTAAGGTTTGTTAAAGTCGGGATGTTGAAGTTCTATTACGTCTATAAATGTCTTCTTTATTTTCTCAAAAGAATTCTGTTCTACCGTACCCCAGTGCCACAAAACATTTTTCTTTAATAAATTACACAAAGGTTGGATGTTTTCACTGTAATTAGGTATGAATCTACGGTAAAAATTACACAGTCCTAGAAACGCCCTGAGTTGTTTTATCTTCCTAGGTACTGGAAAATCCTGTATAGCCTTAATTTTATCCGGATCAGTTCGTATTCCATCGGTTGATACTATGTAACCTAGCATATGGACCTCTTTACACAGAAATTTACATTTCTCTAAATTGCAAGTTAAACCTGCCTTTTCTAATTTCCCCAGCACTATGTTTATATGTTCTAAATGCTGTTCCAGGGTACCGGTGGAAATTATAGCCAAATCGTCCAGATAATTGACGCAGAATTCGCGAACGTCGTGACCGAGTATGCTGTCCATAGCCCGACTGAAACTTCCCACGGATGTTTTGAGACCCTGAGGCAGCACATTATACACGTAAGATTTACCATTAAAACTAAAACCTGTATACTTTCTGCTTTCGTCTGATATTGGGATCTGGAAATACGCATTATTTAGGTCTATGACACTAATGAATTTAGCTCCGTGAAATGAATTTAACACATCTAATTGCAAGGTAGGTTTCTCAGTTTCGGCGATCATGTACTTGTTTATTTCTCGCGCGTCTAATAAGACTCTTATTGTACCGTCTTTCTTTAGGGTGAATGTTAAAGGACTACAGTATTCTGTTTGCGTTCGACTAATTATTCCCTGGTCTTCTAATTCTCGTAATTTGGACTCTATTTTATCGCGATAGGCATACGGTATAGGGTAACTTCTCTTAACTACCGGCGCGTGTTTGTCCATTTTTATTACATGTTGATGGCAATTAGCCCGGCCCAATTTAGAATCAAATAAATTTTTATGATTAGATAATACTGTATGCAACGCCTTTTTCTCATGATCTAACAGAGGTATCCCGACTTTACAAGTGACCTGAGCCTGAGGTGTTTGCGAACTATCGATGCTACATTGGTCTCCCCATCCTATTGTATTATATCTATCGTGAAAAGGTATAAATGTGCTAATCCCATTGTGTTCTACATTAACACCACATTTCTCTTTTCTAAGGTCAATAGACACTACGTTTTCCTTAAGCCAATCAAATCCTAAAATCAAAGGAAAGTTTAAGTTCGGTATTACTACAAATCCGACTTCCATTTCTAGATCTTTAATACGAATAGGTAATAATGCCATGATTTTAATATCTTTGCTTTTGTGACCTGAAGCTGATTTTATATTAAAAGTTTTGATTGGCATCACGGGAATTCCTGGATATTTATTTTTCACTACTTCCCAGAATTCTTCAGATATACACGTTACATCGCTACCCGTGTCTAATAAGGCCCTAATTTCAAATTCTCGCATTCGAATAATGACTTCGCACTTGAACGAATTCGGTTCTGGTATTTCTTTTAACTCCTCAAATACAGACGCAACAAAATTTTCATCTACATTAAATTCTATCAGTTCACTTTTTAATTTTAAAACATTAATCAAATCATGTAATCCTATAATTTGTACTTTTTCAATACAGCTAAAGCCTAATCCTACTCCTTGATCACCATTTACAATTTCTAATTCGATTGGGGCACGCAAACCGTTATTATTTTTGCCTAATAGTTGTCCTGGCTTCCAATTCATATTGTTCATTAGTTTTAGAATTTTGACCCTATCTTTGTTATCAGCTGATCCGGGGACATTTTCAAGCAGAATTTTTTTTCTTGTCTGGTTGTTTTGCAGTTCCGGGTGTAGTAGGTATGTGGCGAGGTTCTTGTTTATTGACATCATCCATAGAGTGTAGGAAATCAGCTGTTTCGAAAATGGTCGATATTTTAGAAGAAGCAAACGCCTGCTGTACATATCTGGGAAAATGCCTCATTATATCAGCTACCAATTGATCTTCCGGGATAGTGTAAGACAACATTTTCGCTTGGCCTACTATTTTGACAAAATAGTCGTGCATCGAATTTAGAGCCTTGTCCCATACTCCATGCACAATATTACGCCTTAGCTCGTTCTGTTCGTGATTACCCCAATAAGATTTGAGGAAGTCAGCTTTGAAATCGGCAAGGGTCTTCCATCTATCTTTGTAAAGCCTTGCCCACTCTCGAGCGGTGCCCTCCATACATTCTAAGATGTTCTCTATTTCATTAGTGTCTGTAGCCACTTTTTTTATGTATGTATCTAAATCTTCTAAGAACGTAACTGGGTGAGTTTTTGTCTTGCCAAACTTTGGTCTTTCTATGTTTGTGTTTTTTATGTTATATATGATAGTTTTCTTTTCCTCAATGGACAGATCCTTTTCTCCGCTTGGCCCTGCATCCTGCTGTAATGGTTCTTCTTGACCCTCCTGTGTAGTTTCGACAGATTCGAAGGCTTCGTCATGGGATGGACTGATAGCTGTTTGCAGTTCATTGCGCAATTGGCTAAGACCTTCGGTCATCTTCTGTTCCGTCCTCTTTAATAGATGATAAAAAAGTCCGCGTCTTACATCCGATTTCTTTTTGATTATCCTTCTAGCTACCCTTGATCTTTGCTCCAAACGTTCAACTGTACTCTTTTTGATGGCTGGCGTAGCCTCCGTGTGAGTAGGCTTTTGTTTAGCTGAGGCTGTACGTTTCCTCGTAACTCTTTCCATTTTCACTTATTTACTGATCGCACTTGTTTATTTTATTCACTTTAAACAGTCACTGCACTTCACTTTAGGTAGACTTTTTCCAACAAAACAAAAAATATATAAATTAACTTTTTATATAATATTGAAATCACTTCTTTACTCTTTTCACTTGCTTGCTATAATTTCGTTACATTAAGTTAGAACTATGTATGTATGTATGGACATATGTATATGTCCAAACATACATACATACGTACATGTATACATATACGTGTATGTATATGTATACATATATATATATAAATTTTATGACCTTTCGCCCCTTATCTTTTTAGAGCCGTACTAAGTATTGAAGACTTATTTTATATTTTAGCAATTATTGATAAATTAATTTTTGTGTTTATTTTTGTATTTTTTGTTTGTTTCAGGTATTATGATGAGTCGTTAATGCTCCAGACTACGCAAGAAAAGTCAAGCCAAGAGGAGGAAATGATTATATTTATTTAATAAATACTATCTTTATATTTATATAAAATGAAATTAATTTTATTTTAGTTTATTGTACAATCCAAATCTAATCAGCTCACATTCCAGTTTTCTTACGGCAGCAAAAATGTAGCCATAATGGCTACTTCACTAATTAAAAAGAAGCTAATTCTAATCCTGGTTTATCGGCACCAAAAATGTAACTTTCAATAACTAAACCTTATACCGCTTCAATAAAAATCGACCTGGATTAATTGTTAACTAAGAAAATAATTTAATTTGGCCATGTGATCGTCTAGTAAAAACCCTGTTATGAACCTTGTAACCCTTCGTCTTTTATGTGTAGACTAATTAGATTTGGATTTCCTTACTATTCCTAATAACCTTCTTGATTAAGTAATACAATTTACTAAAATGTACTGCAAAAATAATTATTTTACGGAGTTATTTTACTTAGGTAAGTATAAATCAAAAATATATTTGTTTTTTTAATAATATCTCCTACCGACCCTACCGTGACCAGTTACCGTGACAGTAGTAAGTCCTTGTAGTTTGTATTTTTATTTTCCTTTTTAACCCCTTAACCGACCTAGCTAGCTAAAGGAAAATATTTATTTTAATCAAGCAAAATTATTATTTTATTAAAAACCAAAGGATACAAACATACCTACTTACTGCCACGTACGGATGGAGTCAGGCCAACTAACCTTATAATACCTATTTTGTTTTGTATTGTTTTTAATAGGTATTCCTATGCACAATAAAAATGTATATTTACCAGCGTTTCGGAACCTACTTTCAGACAAGAAGAAACGCCAAGAAACTCGTCTGAATATTTTATAAATATGTATGCAATACTGAGAACATTCGTCTAATAAATATGACTTAACTGTCCCTTTTTACCCCTTGTAGAAAAGCTCAATTGTCACTAGTGAACTGCTTCGCCTGTCACTAGCTCCCTGTAACAAAATTATTTAGTATGTCCTCAAATAATTTTGTTCCCCTAAACTCTCCCAAAAAATATGTGTTAATTACCTTAGTATCATATTTAATGTACGCGCTTCAGTATCACATCCATATTTTACTGAATTTATTGATCCATATTTTACTGCTATTAAGGATCATAAAGTTGTAAACCAAACCAATTTTATATAAATGGTAACAAAAATATAACACTTTATCCCTTTCCCATCTCCACTGATTAAAAATAATACCACCATCCTGTGTATGACTCTACTCTAACTCTACCCCAATTCACCTATTCTAATGTGTGCAAAAAATTAGAGGCTAACCTCTATTTTACTTAAATGTGTGTGGGAACCCTAGCCCTACTCTAAGCTAGAAAACGTTCGGCCGACAAAACCGAGGTATAGCAAACCCTAGTGTCTGAGACTCCCCCCTCCAGATCTGGTCCTAACAACTCTACAGGATTCCTGAATAAACTTCATTCTCACCGATAGATGAAGTGTATTCAGTCAGGTTGACTATGCAACCTGGACATTGATCTAGCTCAAAATCGCGGAAAAACTCACCAAAACACGTAACAAAAAGATTGAAAATCCAACAAGTTGTAGCGGAGACACTGCACTGCACTGATGAACACTACACTATTGAACTCTCAACCTTATTATCAACAAAATAAAGTCGACAATTCAACACAATGTAACATAGTAGCTACACAGCGTCAAACTCAACCTTATCGACAATTACCTTACGATTCACCTTTTCACTATACACTATACGAGCGAGCCAGAGTCATGACAATCCGACGGTCAAAATAAGAATGCCTCGAGTTCCCTCGGGGATCGGTATATATCAAACCCGACCTCGCTAGCGCACCTAGCTCGCCTAACCCGGCCGACCCGACCGCCTCTTTCAATCCGAGCCGCCTCTGTTCCTCTAAAGAGCCCTTGTTGATAAGTTTAAACAAACACTCGACGTCTGATTAATGAGCTATTATAGTCAAGTTTTATGAAACTATTGCTTGTTATTTAAGCTTGAAATAGAAATGCTTTGTGTTTGATTTAATTCAGAGAATTAAGAAAATACTTATTTAGCGTAAAAATAAATATTTAAATGAAATACTATTTACTAAAATATGACCAATTTAATCGTAGATTCAATTGCTGAGAATAATTTTATAACAGTTTTCTGTTTCACTCAATTTACTTGTTAGCTAGAGCAGCTAGTGCGTCTAGTTACAAGTTATGCCGGCAGGAAGGTGGCCGACATTTTGAACATTTATTAAAATACGTTTGAAATAAACTGTTTTTTTGGAAATAAATTTTGTCTACTTACTTCGTTTATTTTTTACCGTCTTTATGTGGAGGTACAATCACCACACGGTAATTTAGAGCCACTCGCAAATGTTCACAACTTGGCTGTGTAATGCATTCCGGCATTGCATTTCTGTGTAATCAAGAACGACCGCTGATACCCCATGTTGTGTCACAATACGCAATTTAAAAGACGCTTAAAATTGTGATTTACGTAAAAAAAATGTCTTCCTCTACGTGAATCCAATTAGGCGACAGATTTGTTTCGAGATTTTTTTTTCTGGGTGACGCTAGATGTCGCTGTCCTTAGCGGAAACTGGGTAACGCTAGTCCCTCTAAGATTCCTTAAGAGAAAATTATTAAATTTAAAAAGGTTTCTTTGAATCGGTAATTAGGTACGGAAATTATCTACTAGATGTCAATTACAGTGGTAAGATAATTGATAAAACTCGTGAAGTGTCATTGTCATAGAATGTAGTGTGTCCATACTTTGAGTTTGTGATTAAATTATTTGTTACAAAAATATCACTAATTAAATAAGACTAATTTAAACAATTGAGTAAATGAATTATATTCTCCAGCATAAGCGGAACTAGATACACTATTTTTGTATCACGTAAAAGATTGCAACCTGTATATTGGTTATCTTTTGAGGTATTCAATAAAGAGTATCCCTGTTTCCACAATTCAAGCTAAGTATGTTCCTCATTCTGGTTCTCGTGTTCTAGATACCAGAATGCGATGACAGCGTAGCTGATATCACCTTCATAACCCTCCCAGTCTACGCCGCCTACCTCACCTTCACCTCACCTCACCTCACTCTGCTCTTTAAGCACGTTGCTAGTCATCAAATTCATTAGCAAGAAGTGGACTTTCGTGTTGAACCATGTCATCTGCACCGTTTTCTGCATCATGATTAACTATCTGAAAGTACTTGGTGGAGTGGTAGCATTTGTGGGGATCTCGGACAATGTGTCGTGTATGGGAATTGTTACGACTTATGCTATATAATTGTTCCCGACCTATATGAGGTAACTAATATTATAGTTTTTTCGTGTGACTGTGGTCCCCAAGTCTAACCTGACTTTCTCTCAACTGAAATAATCTTACTTTATAAAGTGATGTCTAAGATGTCTAAAGTTATTAAATTTACAAACAGATCCCAGGCTTCTTCAGTTAGCCATATCAAAAAGATCATCGTGGTCGACATTTTGAAATGCAACTGCCTCTTTTTCTTCTTTATATATGATTTGATCTGACTCAATTCATCTAATACAATTAACAACAATAAGTATTTATAGCAATCTACTTAAAAACTAAATAAAGTATGTACTACTAATAGTACCTTGTTATTATTTTCCAGAGCTATGGCGGTATGTCTTACTATACTCTCTGGACGTGCTGTATCGATGGTGTTCTATAACGTCATTGGCGCTCAGTTACAAAATAATTGATTCAATTTCATATTCACCGTGGCTGGCTTGATTGCATGTAAGTATATTGTCTATCACTTGTCATCCTACGTTACGTATTTTTTTACTTTTACGTAGATAGGTGGTTATACCTATTTTAACATAATGAGAAATTCCAAGAAAGGAATTGCCCCGTTACGTTCATTACACTCGCTGTTGAGGCGGTGGCGCGCCAGCTCCAATACCATCCGGTGCACGTTGGCCGACTGGTGGGACTCACCATGGATGAAACACTGGATGCAGTTACATGCCCCATTATATCAAATTTTATTTTAATATTATGTTTGTACCCTAGATTTATGTATTAGTATGGTTACTGACGCTATGAATTGAATTGAATCAGTCATCTCAGTCAGTCAGTCAGTGACAAAACTAAGGAGCTTTGACTTGTAATATTTTTTAAATTATTAGTTAAAACTTTGGGAATATATATTCCTGATGTTATGGCCTCTTGGTCCCTGAAAATTCCGACTTCTAGCTTAATGCACACCAGAGTTATAGGTAGAGGGGTCGAAAATGGCCTGAATGGCTTCGGGAAAAGGATGGTACGGCCGTGCCTTTGTTGTTTGTTTTGCTCAACTTTGCGGGGGCACTGCCGTGATGGATAATTCGAAATACACTCTCTATTTTATGTGAACATAAAAATACCTATCTGAGGAAAATTGTACCATGTTACTGGAAAACATAGTTTCCGATAGATACACGATAAATAGAGGCAGCTTCAACTGAAAGGGCTTGGAATGTAAATAAAAATTGTTTTTCTTTACAGTTGGCGGGTTCGTTGGAATATTTCTTCCATCTGATAGAACGAAAGAGCAAGAAATAAAAAACAAGGATGGGGATAAAACTAGCAACATTATGTGAATAAAAAAAAAATCTATTGATATTTTATTGTCTCATTTGTCCCCAAAAGATAACAGCACTATGCCATGCTATTCAAATTCAATACATTTATTTCGACCAACTAGGATCATAGTTAAGGTTAGTTACAATACCTTAGCCTAAAGTTAGTAAAAATTATAACCTGATATGTACTGCTATGTTTTGGACTTATCTGATACATATATACAATCTCCTTCTTTTTCGATTTGTACAAAACTCTTATGTTGGCTAAAAATCTTAGAGAAAACGCCCTTGTAGTTCAGACCATCGCCCACACTGTTAACTGCCCATCGGTGGACCTTATGCCTTTTGTAATAAAGTCCACCGATGTACAGTTAAGATTTTTTCTGTTTGTACCTATACCATAAATCCAAATTAAATTACAATTTATGAGCCTTACGTTACACTGCGAAAAATGTAGTTACCTCTTATTATTCTTAGCTCAGTGCTGGCGATCACTCATGAAAAAAGTTTGAATTTGGAATTTATTTCGCGTATACGAAAACAATTTAATGAGTTTGCTATTAGCTCCTTGTATTTACTACTAAAATAGGCTACGTCAGTCACCTGAGAGCCCACGAACGTCGCTCTCACTAGCCAGCGCGAACCAGTCGCCATGGTCGAAATCGGCCTGGATAGAATGCTTAGCTCCTACAGCTCTTATTCGTGATGAAGCATAGACAAACACAACCAAATAATAGGCCAAGACCCTACTAATTGTGTTCCTGTCGAAAAGTAAGGTTGCCAGAGCAGAGCTGAAAGAGGATGAAGTGTGTTGACGACGGGGACCATCTTGTTTCTTTAGCCGTCAACAGTGAATCCTCTTCTATGCTTACTGAGGCGGTAGTTGACACCGTTGTAGTATAAAAAAAACTACAGACAGCACAATCTTAACGCCACACGTGCTTCATTCAACCAGAGTAACTGCTGTACAGAATTCTAGAACCTGCTTAGTAGGGATTTCTGTACGTTAGAAGACGTGACGATGGGACTAAGTGGGGCTTTGGCGTCCGACCGTGCATTGTACGATTTAATTATCAATAGGTTTGAATCCAATAAATTGAGGTTAAATTTAAAATCCAGAGACTATATTTCTCACTGTCTTTTGGTTTGGAACACTAACTATACTGCATTTTTTTATCTATGCAATATTTATTTCACATTCCAACCGATGTTTTTAACGACAACAACGCAATCTGCGCGTTACTTTGCTCGTTTATCTTCATTAAAGATGACGCAGGATTATTATAGAATACTTTAATCATACATTTATCTGTAGAGCAGAATACATAATTTGAAATAGCTTCCTTATTTTATCCCGGCTTAAGTTCTTCATGTCAAGTAACTTGACTGGCTAGACAGCTTAACCCCGCGTTTTCAAAGAGACGCTCTAAACTAAACTGTCGTCCGTGAAGGCTGGAACAGAAGTACACTTTGTAGTCTCGGGAGTCTCCTTTGTTTAGAAGCTTGTTTAATTCTTTGTGCTGTAACAATCTGTGCGTCTGAGCATTTTTTTTTAACCACCTGTAAGTGAGTTCTTTAATGAAGTTCTTTTATGAGGATGCAGGTAAATCTATATATATAAAAGTTCAAAGTTTTTATGGGAAACAAGATTAGTTCGACTATTTTATTCGAAACTTTACAGGAGTATTCTAAACGATAAATGAGTAACACGTGTTTATCATTTCCCGCTCTTAACAAATATTTGAAAAAAAGTTTAATGTCAAAGGGTTATTACAGGGTCGAGGACTATATGACGGACAAACATGCATGGCCCAAACCAGAAACTTTTACAAAATCATCTAAGATTTAGAGGACACAGTTCAGATAGGAAAGCATATCAAACGTTTTGTGAAGCAATCAGATTTGGATTTTATTATTATTATATTATTTTAATTAAACAATACGTACATTGTATATCTCTCAAGCTGTTTTGATATGTCTTCTTATAGAACTACGCATTATTGTGTATCTTTAAGATATAATATTACTGTATTACTGTTTTGAAAAAATAAGTCCCGCCGAGTTTCTTGCCGGTCATAAATAATACTTCTCGGGTCAGAGGTGTAGGGATAGAACCGGTGGTAGTTTTTCTTTTTCTCTCTGACGTTCTTATGTGCATTGTAATGTGCCTAAATTGAAGAATAAATATCTTTTATCTTTTATCTTTTACAGCTTTTTTGAGAATTCAACCCATAGAAGGGGGAAATGTGGTGACAAAATTTAAATATCAACATGAGTATTGTTTCTATGGTATATCGGGTCACTGATTACGAAATCAACATTTAAGGGGGTGAAATGAGGGTTGTTAGTTTGTATGGGGAATTTTTAAACGTTGAACCAATTTAGATGAAACTTGGTATAGAGATAGTTTGTATCCCGGGCAGGGACAAAGTAGTTTCAAAATAGTTAAAAGTTTTATTGAGAATTGTTAATAGCTGAACCGATTTAGATGAAACTTGGTATAGAGATAGTTTTAGTCCCGGGAAATGACATAGGACAGTTTTTATCCCGAACATCAATCCTGAAGGGGGTGAAATGGGGGTTGGAGGTTTTTATGGAGTATTTTTTACAGCAAACCGATTTAGATAAATATTTTTGTGCATATAGTTTGAGTCCTGGGAAACAATATAGAATATTGTTTATCCCGAAAATCAATCTTAGAGGGGTAGAAAAAAATTTGGTAGTTTGTATGGCGAATTATTAACCGCTGAACAGACGATTGAAATGAAACTTGGCACATATTATATAGATTGAGTCGCGGGAAACAATACAGAATAGGTTTTATCTCGAAAATCAATTTAGGGTTGAAACGGGAGTTGGAAGTTTGTATGGGAAATGAATAACCGCTGAACCTATTTAGATGATTTGGTATGGAGATAGTTTGAGTTCTGGGGAAGGATATATAATAGTTGTTATCCCAGAAGTCATTCCTTAAGCGGGTAAAAAGGACTAATTCCACGCTGATGAAGTCGCGGGGAAAAGCTTCTATTCAAGAGTAGAAATCTGTATTAATCATAATCTCTTAGTAGTAGTAAGTCGTTGCTGCCGTAACAATTAAACAATTATTGCAATCATTTTGTTAAAAAAAATAAGGTAACCGCCGTCACGAAAACGTGGTATACTGAAACCTCCAGAATGTAACGAATACCTTTCCGAAAACTGCATCTAAATCAGTTCAGCTAAACGCGAGATGACCGCGGACAAACATACATTCCTACATACAAACATACGAGTCTAACTGAGAACCTCCTTTTTTAGTACTTTTAGTACGCGGGCGAAGCCGCGGGAAAAAGCTAGTAATGGATAACCGCAGACGGGGCACCTTAGGCTGGTCCAGAAAATGCACTTATAGGTTTAGTAAAAGTCCTCTGGTATTCGAGATAATCGCACTTTTCTTTTTTCTTCAATACTGAAAGCTCATTAATGCCTCATAAATATTAATAGCAATAACTTTTTTTTAAGCTGTTAGGGTAAGTTTTATACCATTTTAGAATCAGTATTGGATTAAGCAATTTTGAAATAGTTGGCCACTCGGGTCTTCATAACATTTTTATTCAATACAAGCGATCAAACTCGAACTCGAAATTACTTTTTCAATATTAGTACCTCATTATTTACTGCTTGATTGCTTTGATCGTTTGTGGTGAATAAAAATGTTATGAAAAAGAGTGGCCAACTGTCTCAAAAAGTTTCTTTATCTACACTCATATTGTAAGTTCTCTAAAACGTGTTCGAAAACGGTAGGTAATGGCTAGCATTACCACGACCGATTTTACTATGATAAGCTTTTTATCCGTAGCAGTAACGTAATTTTAACTTTTCTTAAGATGGACATGCTCGCGGCCCATCATAAGAAGTGTGACTTTCGTAACTTCTGGAAACTCACGAAGAAAATGGAAGTCAAGTCTGGACTCTCAGTTAGTGTCAACGGCATTTCAGACGCCAAGGGTATCGCTGATATGTTTAAGAACCATTTTAATAATAAGTCGTCACCAGTAGCGTCAGAAGGGTTGCGGGGGCCTGACGATGAGGTAGGGAGTGACTTGCAGATACGTTATAGTGCAAAAGATATAACTAAAACATTGCGGGATATGAAAAGGGGACGGTCCCCTGGTCACGACTGCCTAAGCGTCGAGCACTTGCAATTTGCTGGCCCTCACTTGCCTAGAATCCTGGCAATGTTTTTTAACCTGTGCATCGGACACTCATACTTACCTACACAAAACGATACAAAACGATAGTGGTACCTATTGTTAAAAACAAAACTGGCGATATTTCTGATGTGACAAATTACAGACCTATTTCTCTGGCAACAATCGTAGCCAGAGTACATGACAGCCTACTTATCGTGCAATTGGACAAGTGCTTGCATTTACACGACGCACAGTTCGGCTTCCGAGCCGGCCTGTCGACGGAGAGTGCGATCATTTGTCTAAAGAACACTGTTGAGTACTATACTCGGCGTAAAACACCTATTTATGCGTGTTTTCTAGACCTCTCTAAGGCTTTTGACCTTGTAAATTACGATTTACTTTGGCAAAAGCTTGATGAGACAAATTTCCCTAGGGAGCTAACACGCATATTTAGATACTGGTACGCCAGCCAGAGAAATAGTGTCCGATGGGGAAACGTTTTGTCAGATGAATACGGATTAGATTGTGGCGTCAGGCAAGGCGGACTAAGCTCGCCAAAATTATTTAATCTGTATGTTAACGAGCTTATCGGTGGGCTCAGCAGCACGCATGTCGGATGCCACGTGAACAGGGTAGCATTCAACAACATAAGCTATGCAGATGATATGGTGCTCTTGAGCCCATCGGTGGGCGGACTTAGAACCCTTATTAGCATGTGTGAGTCATATGCCGTGAAACATAATTTAAAATATAATGTGTCGAAAAGTGAATACATGGTTTTCAAGGTGGGAACCAAGTGCCCATCTCATGTCCCACCCATTTGCTTGAATGGCGAACAGCTCAAGAGGGTTAACTCGTTTAAGTACCTTGGGCACTTGGTAACCGACGACTTACGCGACGATGCTGATATTGAGAGGGAGCGAAGGGCTCTGGCGATCAGAGCCAACATGATAGCTCGCAGGTTCAGTCGGTGTACAGCGCAAGTTAAAATTACGCTATTCCGTGCGTACTGTACATCACTGTATACCTGCAGCTTATGGTCGAGATACACGCAGCGCTCGCTCAATGCATTGCGGGTTCAATATAATGACGCGTTCAGGGTGCTGTTGCGGCTGCCGCGGTATTGCAGCGCGTCTGGCATGTTCGCGGACGCGCACGTTGACGGTTTTCATGCGACGTTGCGCAGGCGCTGCGCCGCGACGCTCCGCAGGGTCTGCGACAGCCGCCACAGCCTCCTGTGCGTAGTAGCGGGGAGATGGGACAGTGGCCTAGTCAGGCACTGGTCCTCGCTTCACTTAGGTTTAGGTACTAATATAGTTATTTAAGTATTGTCTTGTTACTAACAAACTATGGACACTAGAGTCTGAAATAAATGCATTTTTTTTTATTTTATAAAACCACACTCATGTTTTAAGGACCCTTATTACGTAACAGTTACATAAACTACTATTATCCAATACTGATTTTGAAATGGTATAACACTTACTATTAACATCTTTGCAAAAAAAGTTATTGCTATTAATATTCATTAGGAAAAATGAGGTACCAATACTAAATCAAATCAAATCAAATCAAATATACGTTTATTTCGAAACACTAGGCTTCATAGAACATCACAATACATTAATAAGATAAAATACATTAATAATAAAATTATACATTACATTGACACATGTCATGGTTAGTAATTGACTATTTATTCTAGGTTAGTACACTTATATCAAACATATTTATTTAAAAATGTCTGTGGCGAAATTCATTCAACTATTCAACATTATGTTAAACAATTAAATGAAGTTCACTACAGTGGTTCAAATAGGCCCCATCGAACCTGTGTGCGAACATGGCTAGGATGCTGTTGGTGCTGTTCCTCACCCTGCCGAGTAGCGAGGTTGCTTTTTTGCGGATGATGGCGGCAAAGCTGTCCACGCGCGCCTCCGCGAACATTTTTGACGCACTGCAATAACGGGGCAGCCCCATCAGCACCCTAAACGCATTATTATATTACTTTTACTATTTTTTTCATTGATATGTTACGAATTTTGTAGTCTCGTATCTTTGAACCACTTCAATAGATTTGTTTAAATTTTACTTTATTAGGATATATTTATCATTTTGTATTCAACTTAATTTTATTACAAAATCTAACGTGTGTCATCATCCCTATTGCCCCCCCCCCTCCCCCCCACCGCCCCCCTGAAACGCAACTATAGTAACGAAAATTAGAAAATGAAGAAAATATGAGATTACTTACGTTTTTATCATTTTCATTACGATAAGTACTAATAATGACCCATATAAATCTATGGCAAATTTTCGTATCGAGACACAGAAAATTAAGAAAAGATAAGACAAAGATACAAAAAAAATGCTATTGACCCATTGATTTCTCTTTTATAATAACGTACCCAAAATAGGTATGGAGCTCATCAACTCCTTCCTCTCGACATTGAGATCCAGATCACATTGCGCAGCTGTGGTGACGACGCCAATCGTGAACATCTCCGCGGTAGCCGCCGGCAAGGAGTAGATAACGATAGCCAGCAGTCTGTAGTTGTATTTCCCTACACCTACAAAACTTTTTGTAGTTAGTTATATGTTCTTAAGACTGTGTCGACCCTCCAGTGATGCCCTCATTTGGGGGCTTGTATTTCCTAATAAACGAATCAATTTATGTATAATCCCTCAGTGTTAAGTTGTACCTACTGAGTATGCAATTTTTGATCTTTGTCACATTATGTGACAGCAAAAAATACGCAAAATGAAACTATGTGACTCATATTATTATTATTATTATTTATTAATTCAATAATAATTGTATCTGAATGTGAAACTACATCTAATTTTTTAATCTAACATGCATTAATTAGTAACTTAACTATACAAAAGTTTAAAACTAGAATTGTTATAAGCATTCATTATTAATTGCATTAGGTACATAGATTATGTCAATATAAATAATTATAACAAGTCAATTAGCAGAGAAATAATTTAAAAATTCATCAATTGAAAAGAAGCACTCACGCAACAACAATGCTTTCAATTTACTCTTGAAAATATTAAGGCTAGTAATGTTCTTCTCACCAGGAAGCTTGTTGTAGAGTTGTGCACCTTGGAAATGAGCACAATGACTACTACATTTAGATTGGGCTGCAATTTACCATGTAAGTATTTCCTTCTCGTACTCTCCCGTATTACTCTTTCTTCAGAGGTCTCATATTTATTTAAATTCTTAATCAGATCAGTAAGGAGCAGCAAGATGTACAAACACGGGACCGGCAGTATATTTAGCTTTCTGAAGTCTTCCTTATGCGGCCAACTATAATGTGGCATGCGCAATATGGTTTTCACGGCTCGCTTTTGAATTACAAAGGCTTTATGCATATTATAGTCATAACTTTTTCCCCAGCACTTGATACTGTAACGTAGTTTTGATTCAACCAGTGCATGATAAACCATCTTTAGATGCTTACGATCAACTAAGTCCCGTAAACTGCGCAGAACATAGCAAGCCGAACTGATGGAACCCTCTATATTTGCAAGTTCAATTTTCCAATTTAGTAGATCATCAATGTAGATGCCAAGAAACTTAACATTATTAACATTACTAATTTTATCACCACAAAACGTAAGGTCTAGCATGTCCTTTTGCCTTGCAGTAGATCTAAGTAGCATTGCACTTGTCTTGCTCGGATTAACCTTCAATTTGTTACAGCTAAACCATTCGTGAAACAATTCTAAAGCTCGATTTGCCTTACTATTCAGATCCTCAAGACAACTAGAGCTTATAATGGCATTAGTATCGTCTGCGAAAACAACTAAGTCAATATCCGGTATTTCTTTAATAACAAATTGTATGAGGTCATTTGTATAAATAACAAAGTGAATTGGTCCCAAAATGGAACCCTGGGGGACTACTGCCACCGATTTGACAGATTTGGATCTGATAGCATTCTCAAGGTTGCCATCTACATCTGTTATTTCTACAAACTGGGTTCTGTTATTAAAATCCCATCAAAAACATAAATGTGAAAGGCTGCCAAGTTCGATACTATGGGAATGCTTCGCCTATAAAAGAAGTGAGATCTGAATAAGTACCAAGTTCCATAAAAATACCTCAAATCATAAATAGTTATAGGAATGCACACTTGATTTCCAGCAGTTTTTAAGGTACTTGTACGCAAAACTAGCCCAGTCGCCGCGGTAGGCCGGTTAGGTACATCTAATACTTCTCTGTAGCTGTCGAGTCGCTCCGGCACGCTGCTGCAGAGAGGTTCCAAAGGGGCCACCATCATCTGTCTCGTAGATGAACACGCCGTCGCGCCTGCTGCGGTAACGACGGATGGGTTTCGAAGAGAAACAACGGGCACTCTTTACACGTATATTTCTCTTGCCTTAACCTAAATTACACTTTACACTTAAATTACGCCATGTTGATTTTAACAAGGCTCGCGCACCGCGACAATGACAGCACGTCTAACCACTACGACGGTTAGCTAAACTGAGAGAGCAATATCAGACCGCGCAACAAGAACAACAGGTCGTGCGCATTCACTCTATTAGACTTGAATACATTTGAACTAGATGGCGCTGATTTGCGTGAACATTCCTTCCCGGCCCAGGGAAAAGGTGAGCTGAAGACCTGAAGTTTACATCGCTACGATCTAGCATAAACAAGAGATATGAAAACAAACAATTATTAACACTAATAAATGTTACATGAGGTGTCTACAGCATAAGTAATCTGTGACCATCCAGTGCACTTGCACTCAATAACATTCCAGATAATATCAAAATATGAATCATGAAAGGGTAAAAACAACAAAGATAAGCTACTTACTAAGTTAGTTACATGGTTTCCCGAGGAAACAGTGGTACATAGTTCACGATTATTAGTACTAATTGCTACAATTTAAACCAAGATTTGTTAACTTACAAGAGCTGCTCAAATAATTAAAGCTCCATAGGTAATTTACACAATTTGACAACGGGGCGTACAAGTTCGCCCATCTGTGTCTTCAACTTTACAGACCTGACGACTCCGTCGGAGCCTTTGAAAACTTGAATGACCCTACCTCGACGCCATTGTAGAGGCGGGGAATTTTCATCCTTTATCAAGACTAAATCGTTTAATGCTACATTAGGTACATGTCTGTTCCATTTGTTACGGGCTTGCAAATTATTTAAATATTCTAAGTGGTACCTAGCCCAAAACTTTTGAGTTACAGCCTGAATAAATTGAAAATGCGACAGCCGTGACATATTCGTGTCCTTCCAGGAAGGTTCAGGTAATGACACCAAAGGTTGACCTATCAAAAAATGACCCGGGCTGAGAACTTCCAGGTCACAAGGATCCTCTGACATTGGAACCAGCGCTCTAGAGTTGAGGATAGCTTCCGCCCTGCAGAATACCGTCTGCAGACCTTCAAAGGTCAGGATACGGTCCCCAATCTCTCGTTTAAGCAGGTTCTTGCTACTCTTGACCGCTGCTTCCACTAGACCAGACATGTGAGGGGCGCCGGGAGGATTGAACTCCTAGCGGACGCCTTGGCGACGAAACTCATCCTCTAGAATGGTTTCGTTGTCAAGCAAGAACTGGTTAACCTCTCGGAGGTATGAGCTAGCAGATTTAAAATTGGTACCTTGGTCACTCCGGACGAGGGCGGGCAGCCCACGTCGACTCACAAACCGTGTGAACGCAGCGATGAATGCCTCGGTGCTCAGCGACGAGACGACCTCGAGGTGGACCGCCTTGGTACCTAGACATACAAAAACACACAGGTAAGCTTTAACAGATTTAGCATTTCTGAGCTGGCTACTTTTAACCAAGTAGGGGCCAGCGAAATCCGTCGCTACGCCGGAAAATGGACGCGTCGCCGTGACGCGGTCCGCAGGCAGATCAGCCATGAAAGGCGCCTGATCTGTCGCGTTGAATCTGAAACATGACATACAACCCCTGATGACACGTGACACCTGACGCCGTGCTGACGGAATCCAGTATCGTTGTCTAAGTATATTAATCAGGGCGCTTGTCGAAGCATGACAATAGATCCGGTGATAGTGCTCCATCAATAATTGCGACCATCGATGGTCCTTAGGTATAAGCATTGGGTGCTTTGCGTCATAACGTAAGCTTGAATTACGTAGTCTGCCTCGGACTCGAATAAAATGATTATCGTCCACGAAGACGCTCAACTTCTGAAGTGATTTGCATACCAACTTTCCTTTTTTCAGTAAGATGACTTCATCTTGGTATGCATCCAACTGAACCTTCTTGATCCAGTGATCCGTTGCTGCACGATTTTCCTCGATAGTAAGGTTCTGTTTTAAATTTCGTTGCTGCTTCGGCAAACGAATATTCCTGCAAAATCTCAAAACGTACGACGTCACGTTTATGAGTTTACTATACGAGCTGACTCTCGACAGTAATAAGTCCTCCCATGTCTACTCGTCATTGGCGACATGAACCAGCTGCTTGAACCCTGGCAGCTCCGGTGACATGGTGACCGGCATCGTCGGCCACTGTGACTCCTCCTTGAGTAGCCACTCCGGCGACCACCACAACTTGCATTTGAGGAGCCCCTTCGCGGTAGCACCTCGGGATGCGACGTCGGCCGGGTTGGACTCACCTCGGACATAGCGCCATGTCATTGGTCGCTTCGACTGCTGAATATCCTGTACTCTGTTACATTCAAATGTCTGGAGCAGATGTGGTTTTGTGTTAAGCCAACACAACGTGATTTTGCTATCAGACCACCCATTTATGCTATAAATCTCGATTTCGTCTTCATAGGCCGCTGCGACATGATTCAGGAGTTTACAAACCATATGAGCTGCATTCAACTCATTCTTCGGAATGGTTTGTTTGACTTTCTTCGACGCCACTCGGGTCTTAGCTAGGACTAACCGTACCATGACGTTTCCAGACATGTCCTCTGTCCGAAGGTACACGCACGCTCCATAGCCCTGCTCCGAGGCATCTCCAAACCCGTGGAGTGAGTAGGAGGCAGATCCTGGTAGCGCGACGCAACGAGGGATCTGTAATTGAGACAAATGTTTTAAATCCTGAACCAACTCGTTCCACTGAAACTCCTCAGTGTCCAGGAGCGGTTCATCCCACGTCATTCCATCGGTAAACAATGACTGCATGAACAGCTTGAATCTGTAAACAATCGGTGCGCAGTACCCGCACGGATCATAAAGCCTAGCTATAGTACTTAAAACGCTTCGCTTCGTTACCGCCTGCCCCAACGGTACATTGACTTGATACGACATGGTGTCGTGCACCGGGTTCCACTGTATTCCCAATACCTTTATGAGGCTCCTGTCTTCAGCGTCGAATTGATGAGGCAGCTCACAATACTCCTGTGGTAGGTCCCGGAGTAACTCGTGACAGTTAGACGACCATTTCCTGAGCTCGTAGCCGGCACTGCTCATGAGTTCTATGAGCTCCGATTGAAGCTGCCGAGCCTCTGTAATGGAGGTTGCTCCAACCAAAAGGTCGTCGACGTAGCTCTGACGTCGTATGACGTCTGCAGCTGGAGACCCTGGATGCTGAGCTTGCCAATCCGCGGCTAGCTGCAACAGCGTCCGTATTGCGACAAAAGGGCTTGACCGTAGTCCGTAGGTATTAGTATTCAACTCGTAAACCTGTATGTCCTGCGACGGGTCCTCACACCACAGGATCAGCTGATAGCACCTATCACTGGGGTGTATCCACGTCTGCCGGAACATCATCCGGATGTCGGCCGTGAACACGAACTGGTGCCGTCTGAAATTCAACAATATCTTTGTAATATCATTTTGAAGAGGCTTGCCTGAATGCAGGCATTCATTAAGAGCTATGCCATTGCTACTCTTCGATGCTCCATTAAAGACGACCCGGAGCTTATTTGAATCCTTTTTGAAAATCGCATGATGAATAATAACGCAGTGCTCAGAGTCAAACTGGTAACTGGATTTAGACATGTGTCCTAGCGACTCATATTCCCGCATGAAATCCTTATATTTCTCAGCCAAAACTGGATTCTTGGCTAGCTTCGCCTCTAACGAATGAAGCCTGCGTACAGCAATGGCTCTGGTCTCGCCTAGCGTGGGTCTATCTGACAAGAAGGGCAGCCGCACCATGTATTTCCCGTCAGGCATACGTTTAGTAGTAGAAGTATACAACCTTTCACATTCCAAATGTTCCGGATGATCTGGTGGGTCTTCTGGAGGCTGCTCCACCTTCCAGAACTTCTCCAGCACCTCTTCAAGCTTGGTAGCGTGCACGCCGTAGTCTTCCACGGACGTTCCTCTCGACTGCTGCGCCGAGGTGTCAGCAGGGTGTGTCCAGATGGCTCCCATGAGGACATCTCCAAACCAGGTACCGTAGGCCTCCACTCCTGTAATGTTCGTGAGCATCTTTGAACCAGTGAACATATAATTTAGCACATCCAGGCCGAAAATGATGTCTACATCTTGAGATTTGTCAAAACATGGATCGGCCAGGCTGAGTTTAGACGTATCTAAGTGGGCCTTCAGGTAATGGTTACAGGCCGGAATATTTCCTGTAACGGTATACATGGCGGTTGCTACAACGCTAATTATAGGGACTAATTTTCCTACTGGCTTAAATACTATTTTAGCAATGGTACCGGGTACCTTGACCTGTTGGTTTCCGATCCCAACAATGTTACTTCCTATGTACTGTTGATGTAATCCTATTTTATCTGCAAATGATTTCTTAACTATCGAGCATCCCGTGCCGGTGTCCAATAGGGATCTAGCCATAATATAATTGCCTCGGCCTGACCTTACCATAACATTTGCAGTAGGACTGACCCGAATCGATGGCATCATCATCCGGGGTTCCGATGGCACATCAACAGCAGCCTGATTTCAAGAACGGCGCTCAGGGCTGCCTCGAGTGTCGAAACGTAGGCTGTGGAAAGACTCCTGCGCCTGGCGGGCCCTCGTTCCCACCGGAGGGCGCGGTATGTGACCAGCAGTCATCAATTGAGCTGGCTGGACCTGCTGTGGAGGAGGCGACCTAGTCTCTTCTCTCCACCTTGGCGGGCTCGTACGAGGTTGTTGAGCTCGCTGCGCCCAAGACCCTTGTGGCGGGGTCGACACCCTGTGTCGTGGTGGGGACCTACGCTGTGGTGGCGTACTTACCTTTCTGGTGGGTGGGACCGGGGTTCGCTCATGGACCCTGTGCACTGCTTCCGCGGCTTCCGCTTCCTCCCTGCACAGCAACGGGCTATGCGACCCTGACTGGCACGCACCGCACCAATTACGAGCCATACACTCTCTCGCGTAATGAGAGCGAAGGCATTTAAAACATGCACCATTCTTCCTGACCCAGGTTTTCCTCTCCGAAACGGCTAGACTTGCGAAGAATGGACATTTGTATATAGAGTGTGCACTACTGGAACAGTACGTGCACAGACCTTTAGACCGATTCACCTGATCAGCTTCTTCCAGCTCCGCAGCTAGGACACGTGGAGGGAACGCTCTGCCGCGTCTTCCCTTGGTCGGTGACTGCCGTCCCATCGGTGCTCTTCCCGCTGCCGCAGTGGGAACTGCCTGCTGCACCCGACACTGCTCATCCAGCAGCGCCAGCAGCTGATTGAGCGTTGGCAGAACTTGAGGATCCGTGCCACAGCGTTCCTCAAATAGGGTTCTGATGCGAATAGGCAGCTTCTGTAACATCATGTAAACAACTAAATACGACCACTCAGAAACCGGCTGCTTCAACTTTTTTTGGGCCTGAATCGACTCGCGCAGAGGATCATAAAACTGTGTTCGCAAATTTATATTCGGGCCCCCGACATTGGGCAGATTGACTATCCGCGCAATGAAGGTGTCCACAAGCTGTCGGGAGTTATGGTACCTTTTCTTAAGAAGATCCAATGCCACAGAGTAGCTGGCGCCATCCACAGGTAAGTGTTGTACTACCGTCAAGGCCTCCGCATGCAATGAAGTTCGAAGGTAATAGTGTTTCTCGGCATCAGACAATGGACCTGCATCGACTAATGCCATAAAAAGGTCATAGAATGACATCCATTCTGTCATATCCCCGCCATATGTTGGCAGTTGTACCAAAGGCAACTTAACCTTACTGTGATACTTAGCTGCACCAGCTGTCTGTTCTGAATCCTCACCTGATGCCTCATCCAGTTGGATAAGAAGTCGGTTGATCTCGGCGAACTGCTCCTGGTACTTGAGACGTTCCGCCTCTGTTAGTTCCGTATCGCTTGTCAGTACCGCCTCATAGGCCGTGATATATGTTTTATATACCTGATCAAAATGCCGCTTGGCCACCGCTGTCGCTGACGATCCGGACCTGGCAGCCACCGTGCCAGCGTAATCAATAAGCATTTGATACCTAGTACCCAACTGTACCTTAGCCTTGAGTGACATGGTGTGAATAGATATTAACTTACCTGGTAAAACACAAATACTTCACCGCGCCGCGCGTATTTTCAATCAATCACCTATTTGTGAGTATTTACAACCCAATTCCAAGCTATATTCTATCCAATTTAATCTAATCCTAATTATTTTTCAAGTAAGATTAGTTGAGAAATCTATCACAAATAGCACACAACACAACTTGTCTTTTGACACTGACGTTTGTCAAATGAAGTCCAATGTCACAGATAATAAAGTCTCTAAGGTTGTCGCCACGACGCCCGACGTCGTTCCTACCATTCAGTTCGTTCACTCAGCACAAAACCGGTAAACGTCAACCGGATGTAGCTTCACTTCACTATGCCGACCTCCAAATGTCCTACAATGACACGTTTCACGTTGTTCGGGATGTTATTACGTAATCGCGCACTGATTCACACAATGAATGCCAACGACTGCAAATTCCACTCGACGAATCCTTGATTGCCGTGGCGCGATTCTTGGCCCTGGATTGCTTCAATCTTGCCCCAATCACGGGATTTTATTTTATATTTTCCCAAATCACGGGTTTTGTTATTATCGTAAGGTTGTTCCCTCTCATGGGTACACCAAAAATGTACGTAAAACTAGCCCAGTCGCCGCGGTAGGCCGGTTAGGTACATCTAATACTTCTCTGTAGCTGTCGAGTCGCTCCGGCACGCTGCTGCAGAGAGGTTCCAAAGGGGCCACCATCATCTGTCTCGTAGATGAACACGCCGTCGCGCCTGCTGCGGTAACGACGGATGGGTTTCCAAGAGAAACAACGGGCACTCTTTACACGTATATTTCTCTTGCCTTAACCTAAATTACACTTTACACTTAAATTACGCCATGTTGATTTTAACAAGGCTCGCGCACCGCGACAATGACAGCACGTCTAACCACTACGGCGGCTAGCTGAACTGAGAGAGCAATATCAGACCGCGCGACAAGAACAACAGGTCGTGCGCATTCACTCTATTAGACTTGAATACATTTGAACTAGATGGCGCTGATTTGCGTGAACAGTACTGTAACAACCCAAAGAAACACCACCCACCAGCCGGACTACTAGCGACATCTCACGCGGAGTAGATGCACCCAAACCCCACCAGCCGGACTACTAGCGACATCTCACGCGGAGTAGATGCACCCAAACCCCACCAGCCGGACTACTAGCGACATCTCACGCGGAGTAGATGCACCCAAACCAACAGCCCAGCGCCCAGAAGATGTCGCTAGCAGCGCACCGTCGCAATCGTACAACGCGGTGTTAAGATTTTTCCTGGTTTGGTTAGGTCCGCCGACTGATATTTGTTTTGTATCGAATCTCATCTTAGGGAAAGATTATCTCTAGATATAGCCCCCTGCATCCCTTGTGGAACTACGCGTTATATCTAGTGATCATCTTCACTCGTGCATCCGCTCCGGTACCTCACATTCTACCGGCTGGGGAACACGCCCTCTCGCGTTCACTGTGTCAAACCCGGAAGTTAAATACAGTTTCTTGGCAACCAGTCCGAGTTTCCCTTCTCCCCGCGCTCACCTCCGCTACAGTACATTTTTAATAAGTATCACGTTACATAGAAATACCTAAAATTATAATAGTCAGAGAAACGCACACCGGTTTTTTTAGCAGTTTCCTGATAACATTTATTATTTTCAGTACTTTTTAATGATATTACTTGGCAAGTTTTCACACACCACACACCTTTTCAATGCAATGAATCGACACCTTTGGACTGCAATGTGTCAAGTATATAATTTTCTATTAAAACTTGCCAAGTTACATCATTAAAAAGTACTGAAAATAATAAATGTTATCAGGAAACTGCTAAAAAAACCGGTGTGCGTTTCTCTGACTATTATAATTTTAGGTATTTCTATGTAACGTGATACTTATTCAAAATGTAACTTAAAAACTGCTGGAAATCAAGTGTGCATTCCTATAACTATTTATGATTTGAGGTATTTTTATGGAACTTGGTACTTATTCAGATCTCACTTCTTTTATAGGCGAAGCATTCCCATAGTATCGAACTTGGCAGCCTTTCACATTTATGTTTTTGATGGGATTTCATTTATTTTTGTTAGGTGTAAGTTCTTTATTATTTTTTTATCACTTTTGCTTTAGGAAATGTCTCATTCCACTTAGGTATGTACTTTATACTATACCCTTTATACTAATCGTCTAATTCTATTTTACTATTTATTTATAGGTGATTTTTACAAATAAACTGGCTCCCTACACCTATAAAATGTACCTACTTACATATAATTACATACATCAATAACGTACTTTATTCTGTTTGTAAGTACGCTACCTACATAGATAATTAATAACTTGGTAATACCTACCTACCAGTAGGTATTATAATTGGTGGCCTATTATGTAGCCCTAGAAGTGCACCATCCCATCTCATCCCGTGGCGTATCGGAGGGTGAGATGGGCAGTAGTATATATAATTCCATCTTAGAGTATATATGATTTCCATGTTCTTGAATCTGCGATTTTATTAGTTGTAAAATTAGAAATTATTTAGACTATGCGAGAAAAAATAGTCTTTTCATTTTTGTTTGACTGATTTAGCGCACCTAGTGTACCTAGTGACCTGCTTTGTACTTCGTAAATCGTGGGTTCGGTTCCCACAACAGACACACACAGAGTGGTGAACAATTTTATTGTTCTTGTCTTTAAGACAAACATGTATTGTCTTAAATTGGTATGTCTCTAAATTTAAATAAGTCTTATCTCATTTCCACTCCATACCTACTTATAGTAGAACAAAATTACACATTCGTTGTTTTCGAAACTGACTCACACTCGCTAAGTGTGGTAGGGCACGTTCAGCGAATGTCATCGCTCAAATCTGGAGCAGAGCCCGACTGGGGAAGTACCTCCACCTTACAGAAAACCACAGCCAAATAGCACTAGACCCTGCTCATAGTGTTGTGTTCCTGCTGGTGAGTAAGGTTACCAAAGAGCTCAAAAAGGACCCAGTGTGTTGACGATGAGGGACCTTCTTGTTCCTTTAGCCGTCAACACAGTGAATCCTCCTTTTTGTAAAGGGTCGGCAACGCGCATGTGACTCCTTTGGAGTTGCAGGCGTCCATAGGTTACGGTAACTGCTTACCATCAGGCGGGCTGTATGCTTGTTTGCCACCGTAGTGGTATAAAAAAAAAAAAAAAAAACACTTGGCCGTTTTCAGATTTTTACTTTATTTCGACCTAAAGACAAACCTTCGAGGCAAATTTCAGGTCGGTACGACCATTGGAAGATAGACCCACTTAGTTCATTATGACTTCATAGTAGAACAAAGTTACACCTTCGCTATTTTTAAAACTGACTCACACTTGGCCGTTTTCAGATTTTTCCCTATACTTTGACCTTAAGACCTATCTCCATGCCAAATTTCAAGTCAGTACGACCATTGGAAGTGGTCTAGGTTTTTGATGAGTCAGTGAGTCAGTGAGTGTATAGTAAAAATAGCGATTTTCTGACGTCAATATCTCAAGAACTGCTATAGGTAGAATAATGAAATTTTGTATTCTAGACAATTAAGGTGACGGGTATCGCGGTTGACGACTGCATTTTGCGTTTTTATAATCGCAGCTTCCGCTTCTGCCATCTAGTATACTTGAGATGAACTATGACAATTCAATGTTGACATGTTTAAATAGTCAAGCAATCGCGGTCTTTTTACAGTAAGATGGCGCTTTGATAATGATTCCATTTTATGTGTACTTACCATAGACATAAACAAAAAGGAAGATGAGTGACGTTCATAGTAAACAAAACTGAAATGTGGTCCAGCATCTACACACTTGTAAAATTCTACACACCGCTATAATGTATGTACATCATGGGCAAAAAAGATAAACCTATATAAGTAGTTAACACGGGTATGCAAGGAAGACCTCCATATTTTGCGCATTGCACAAAGTGTGACTGAGAGACTCTGCCACACGACTAATTCAATATAGGTGCCGGAACCTATATTTGATGGCACAGAATCGAGCGCCTCGTACCATATCTCCATTTTTGTATAAATCAATGGTACTTACTTAATTAAAGTTACTATTGTATGAAGGTAATCAATGACGAAATAATTAAAGTTACCTATAATATAAAACTACTTGACCAACGCACGCCATTACCTACAGTCTCATAATCGCACAATTATAATGTTTTATTCTAAATATCCAAAATAAGCATTCATCATGGCGGTTATATTTCTATGTGTCAGGTACGTGTCAAGTCTTTCAAAATAAAAGTTCAAATAAAATGTACTAAACTGAAGATAATATTATTTGTAACTAATTTGTTTTATGTCCTCTTCTGCTCTGAAAAATCCAGGTTTTTAGTATCTATAACGAAATTAGAGATGGTCAAAATCGCTTTCAATGAGGACGGTAAAGTGCGTTGGGATAAGACCGCATCGGGAGAACATCGGATAATTCAATTACCTATCTGGAAAATTATCCTTTAGTTGCAAATACAAACCACACATCCTCCAACACTATTGTGTACCTGTACCTAGTTGCATTTTGATATAATGGCGATGCCGCTTTTTTCAGGTACATTAACATTTTACTTAAATGTTTCTTCCGGTAGGTATGCTTAATAAAAACGACTGTTGTTTAAGTGAAAAGTTTAAAAAACCGGCCAAGTGCGTGTCGTACCACGCATAGGAGGGGACCGTACCTTCAATGGAATAAGAACCAAACTAATAGCAAAAGGTCGTATCTGATACCTATGGAAGAAGTTTTTTGGAAATGGCTCAAAAATGGCTAAACCGATAATGTTCAAAACAATTTTCGTAGCAAGTATATAATAAGGCGCATCTTCTCAAATTTTTTCATAGTTTTTGGACTTACGGTTCAAAAGTTACAGGGGGGGGGGGGCTACAAATTTTTTCTGACTTTCGAAGCGATTATATCAAAAAATATTTACTTAATCACAAAATGATCAAAAAAACTTCAATATTATTTTTAAAGACCTATCGATTGATGTATCACATGTTGATATATGGTAAAAACAATTTTTTTGAAATTTAGATACATGTATGGAGCGCCCCCCTTAAATTTTTTTTTTTTAATTTAAATACATAACTAAGTAGCGGCATACAGAATACACCTTATGTGTAAATTTTATTCAGATACGTCGTATAGTTTCCGAGTAAAATGGCTGTGACATACGGACGGGCAGACATACAGACAGACGTGACGAATCCATAAGGGTTCCGTTTTTTGCCATTTGGCTACGGAACCCTAAAAATCACTTATTCTATATTTGACGATCTCCTAGCCCTGTCGGTAGTGACCCTGCCTACGAAGCAGGAGGTCCTGGGTTCGAATCCTGGTCAGGGTATTTATTTGTGTGTTGATCGCAGATATTTGTTCCTGAGTTATGGATGTTTTCTTTGTATTTAAGTATTTATCCATATTTATCTATTATATATATCGTCGTCTAGTACCCATAACACAAGCCTTATTGAGCTTACTGTGGGCCTAGGTCGATTTGTGTAAGATTGTCGTATAATATTTATTTATTATTTATAGTAAATGTATGGAAAACATTTAATTTGTGGCTTTTTAGTACAATACCTAATAATAGGAAACTATTAGAAACGATAGGAATGGAATCGATTGGCATAAAAAAGCAGCATGTGAAAAATAAAAAAAACAATTTTCATAAAAAGTTTTTCTCAATTTGTGGCTTTTCTAGCCGCAAATTATTTTTGATCCCATACAAGAATGGGATCGATTGGCATCAAAAAGAAGTTTACCAAATGTGACCTCATCTCGCATCCTGTATGTTTTTTTCCAAAATCCGTAGAAGACCTTCCCTCAATTTCAAATTAATGAAGATTGATTAATTTGAAATTGAGGGAAGGTCTTCTAAGACCATTTTCGCGTTGCAGCGAGGGATCTGGTAGCTGCCCCCACTGACCCAAAAAGAAATTGAACTTGTATATTATTTCAAATTATCGAAGTTACAAGTAAAAGTAGTTAAGATAAAATTAATTGCAATTACAAATTATATGTAATCAGGAATACTACTGACATGTAATCTCAATTACAAGCAATTTCAATTACTTAATATAATTGATTTTCATGTAATTTAATTAGCAATTTAATTCATTACAAAAGTAGGTACCATCTAATAAATTACGCCCAACACTGAATAAACATCAGGTTCAAGAGGGTAGTATGGAGGATGTATGCTATCTGCTGCCGAAGTCGCGCATACATGTGATCTTTATGGACAAAAAAGTTTCGTTCTATAAATTCAATTGTTTGTCACAAAAAATGGTTTGATTTGTTTTTGCGTGGCATTTAAGACTGGATCCAATTAATTGTTGCTGTGAACATTTTTTAAATTGGTACCTAGTTGGTTACTAGGAACAGGTTTAGACACGGGTATGTTATGTCCAAAAGGGAGGTATGGGCACTCCGAATGTTATCTCGCTAACTGTGGTAAGGCACAGTTCAGCGAATGTTATCACGCTCAAATCTGGACCTGGCTCAGAGCTCGACTGGGGAAGTACCTTACAGAAAACCATAGCTAAAAAGCAAATAACTTAATTCAACCTAAAGTTTAAGATTAATTTTTTAACATGTTTTAACCATTTTCATTTATATACCATAAGTGTTTTTTACTAAAAATATTGACAAATATAAAAGCGTTTGTCGTCTCACATAAGAATTATAAATTGAAATTACACAAAAGATTTAAAAACACGAAAAGTCAGCACGAGTAAGTTAATAACATATAAAAGCTTTTGCCCGCGGCTTCGCTCGCGTTAAATTCGGGGTAACAAACCATACAAACTTTCACCCCCCATTTTAGGGAAGTGGGGGGTTAAAAAGAGACAAAAAGTAGCCTATGTCACTCTCCATCCCTTCAACTATCTCCATTTTAAAAATCACTTCAATTCGTCGCCCCGTTTTGCCGTGAAAGACGGACAAACAAAGAAACAAACACACACATACACTTTCCCATTTATAATATTAGTATGGATTAGTTGTATCGTGTCGTGTATAGGGTCGTCACGGTTTTTTGGGTACATTTTTGGGTTAGTTTTGGTTAATTGCCATCTATTTCAAAAGTTTTATCATATCAAAATCCATTACAATATTAAAATACTAGCTTTTACCCGCGACTTCGTCTGCGCGAAATTAACATGAGCCATATGGAATTACATAATAAAACGCAAAATAAAAGTTACTAGTTAGTAAAATCTAAGAGCAAATATAAAACTAGCACGTATGCTATTTCAAGTCAACAGGGAGCAACAATTCCGTATAAACTTCCATTCCGTTTTCATCCCCTTATACATACCAAATTTCATCTAAATCAGTTGAGCGGTTTAAGCGTGAAGAGTTAACAGACAGACACACTATAATATTAGTATGGATACGTATTATATCTCTTCAAGTAGGCTGGGGAAAAAAAAGAATTATAGCCAAAAGCGTTTTTTAAAATTTTTAAATTTTGAAACATCTTGCTTCAAAGGTTTGAAACATCTTGTCTTTCCACTCTCAATATTTTTAACTCACTCGTTTTTGAATTATTATGAATTAACATAATAAAGGCGGTTTATAATTATATCTATTATTTGAAACCGTGCATAGGGTGGTTATGCTAGTTTCCCGTCCGGGTTGCCGTCCACCTGATTAAACTGCTACAAATTCATTGGACTAAGAGCTGGCCACGTCAGATATGACACAATAATGAGAGCAATAAAAACTGACTATTGTGTCATATCTGACGTGGCCAGCTCTCCGTCTACATGGAAAAAACTTTTTGAGGTCAAATTTGCCATTGATAATAATTATTTATTCTTTAATTGATATTTTAATTATAAGCTTTTATTTCAAAAACTTGAATATCAATATATCAATAAGTATGGACGGAAAACTGACACATACTCCACTTTTACAAAAAATGTTTTATTATAAAAAAACCTTTCGAGTATGATTTATTCTCGTATAATATTAATCTAAACAAGACCATATAAGCTCTAGAACGATAAGTAAGGGCACTTCAAAATTTATTATTGCATTACAAAGCTGGCAAAATCGATAAGTGGAAGAAAACTAGCACCTAAAAACTTACTAAGAGTACATTTTATTCAATAGTCCAATCTTAAGTAGAAGGAGTAGATTTTGAAAATTTATACAGGAAAAACAGCTTAGGTACACTTCATACTGATTTGAAACAAGGATTAATATTTCGAGAAATTTTTACAAAGGTAAAGCATAAAAGTCAGCCCTAAAAGCTGACCAACTAGTTCAAAAATGGTCCGGTCTTACCCCATCGTACCTTACTTATTGTTTTTTTCATTTTAGGGATTGTGAGAAATTATATTGGTATATATACTTATACGATTAAATTAATTCCATATCTACTTACCTACCTAATAATAATATTAATAATTCACCATATCTTTTAAATCGTACGAAAACGAACATGCAATAAACCATATAAACCTAATGGCGCGACCAGACATCGCAGAGTGCCGGGACAGCCGAGCCGATTGTTTCTTTCTTATTCCATAGTAAAGAGAGAGATATACAACCTAACACGATGATGTGGACAAATCACTGACAAATGCACGAATGTGTTTCAACTTCAAGCGCATTTGATTGTACTCAATGTATCCGTCATTCATATCATAATATAGATCTAGCTTGCAACAGCGCAAAGCAAGAAGCGAAATGAGCAAATGAGAGTAAGCTGGCAACGTCGCCTCGGATGGAAACTGCTCGAACAAACGCACTCTTGTAATATAAATTATGGTAAAAACGTGGACGAAGCCGTCTATGGTAAAAGTACCCATACCCACTGTAAAAATTGAATAATGAATTAGTCTCTTTAATAAGTTGGTAGTTTAAATATATTGGGTAAAAAAGTCAAAATAAAAAGATTAAACTAACTAATATTGTCTTCGGTTGCCGCGATAGTTATTCATGAAATAAAACAATTAAAAACGGATTTTATCGCGTGTATAGGCGTGTGTAGTAGTGTGTATAGTCGACCCGTTGACCACGAACGCTGTAAAGTGTTTGAAACGTCGGGATGTAATTTAAACTCAATACACGCGATAAAATCCGTTTTTAATTGTTTTATTTCATTAAACTAACTACTAACTTGACTATAGTATGATTTGACTTTTTTTTGTCCAAAAATACCTATAAATCGCTTAGGATCAGGATTGAAAATATAAATGAGAAATGAGATAAAAAAATACACAAAAAAGTTAACATCAGCCTAGATTTGAACTCGGACATATCTACTAGTAAGCAAGCGTACTATAACCTAAGCTATGTGGAACGAATTTCCGCACTCAAAATTACTAATCATATTACTCAAATTTGACACAAGAAACATGTCTCTGGCTGCAATAGAATAAACGCCTATAAGTTTTATTGCAGCAATTGCATAGTTCTGATTATTACAGGCTCTACAAGGTTTTGCGTCTAAAACCTTTATTAAGCGCTTAATACGACTATAGTTATCGGTAGAACATTAGTAATGTGCTAAGAAGTAATTATGTTTAATTTCGCAACATAGAATTATTTCTGACCGAAATAAAACTTGCGACAAGTTTTCTCCAAACCAGTTTCATAACGATGATATATATACCTAATTATGTTATACAAGACCAAGCACGTATCGGTAGACCGAACCCAACTATATGCCCCTACAGAAAATGTAACATACATGCTCCAACGTGGTTTGTTTTCTTCAAAAACCTTGCACGAAAACACCTCGATTTGACGTGTTTGCATATATCGTCGCCTTAAGGGGATGTCAACAGACACTCGAAATTTCATATACGTAGATAAAATATGTTTTGAGTTATAGGGTGGTCGAAATTGGCCCGAAATGGTTCGTGTAATATAACCCACGGCCGGTGTGTCGCTTTTTTTTGCTCGAACTTGGCGGAAACACTGCCGTGTGTCTAGATACGATTTTATAAGATCATATGCCTTGCCTCTAACACCATAAAACTCCAGCTTGTTCATGAGTATATCGTGGTCAACCATATCGAATGCGGAGCTAAGGTCCAGAAATATCGCAGCTACCTTTAGTTTTTGCATTGATTGCATTGATTAAGGTATCAATGGCTTGGGCAGTACCTCTGGATTTTTGATATGCAAATTGTGTATTACTCAGGATTTTGTTCGCATGCAAGTGTGTCATTAATCTATCTTGAATAATTTTCTCAAAAATTTTTGATAAGGTAGGAAGCAGGGATATTGGTCTATAATTTTTTGGGTCCGTTTTTGGGCCCTTTTTATAGAGTCGTATAATTCTGGCAATTTTAAATTGATCTGGAAACATTCCTTGTGTATCACACTTATTGTAAAAAGATGCAAGTGGCACCGCAAGCATTTTTAGGTTTTCCTTAATTATAGTTATGGGAATATCGTCATAGCCCACTGAGTTTTTGGTTTTCATGTTTTTTACAATTTTAGTAATTTCTTGTGCATTAGTAACACCAAAAGCTAATTCATTATAAAAACGTTTATTGTAATTTCGTAGTATTTTTAGTGCTAAGTTAGTATCAGGGCACTGGCCGCTGCCATTAATTCCTTGGTTGAATACACGAGAAAAAGTTTCTACTACGTCATGAGGATCGCCAATGATTTTATTATCATCTTTTAATAACAGTTTTTGACGACAGGAAGTAGATAACTTATTCCTATGACTGTATACCACCTTCCAAATTGATTTAGAAATACTATCAGACTTTTGTATGTAATTAGTGATGCAATTCTTTTTTGCCACGCTAATTATCCTTCTATACAGATTGATATATTTTTTTCTATAGGCAGTTATAGATATATCAATATTATTTTTATTTCCACTAAGCAGAAATCTTTTCATCTTGCTTGAAACTCGGACTCCTTTAGTTATCCAATTTGTTTTATTACCTTTATTTAGATTAATTTTCTTTTTTTGTATCCTAAAGGCATGGGTGAAAACGATATTAAAACACTGAATGAACTGGTCTATGCTTAAGGTGCACCAGTCGCAATCCTGTAGCTTACTGCTAAACGTAATCTTATTTTTCTTGGACAGGCTCCGCCTTTCTGTGTACAGTACCTGCTCTCTCGCCGTGTTACTTGTACTTTCTACCCTTAAACGACAAGAAATTCCGGCATGTCCATCACCTAAACCGTTATGGTCCACATCGGTATGGGCAACGTTATCTTCCGGAAAATTTGTCAGTATATTGTCCAAACACGAAGAACATGAATCTCGTTGATAAGTAGGTACCTCAATAAGATGCCTAAAATTATATTGTCTAATAAGCGAGAGAAAATCACTAGCCTTTTTAGTATCATTAAGAATATTTATGTTAAAGTCTCCCATTAAGCAGCACTTCTTGTTGAAAAAGTGCTCCAAAAACTTTTCCAATTGATCCATAAACATATCGAAATTTTTGTCGACTGGATTTCGATAACAGCAACATACATAAATATTGGTCGACATATCCTTAACTCCACATATTTCAAAACTCTCACATTTATATAATTTTTTGCATATTTCCAGATCTTCGACCACTCTATTATTGGGACCTATAATTAAGCTACCCCCTCTTAATTTTTTTGATCTTGTATCTTCTCTTGTATCTTATCTCGTATTGCTCATGAGAGTGTAACCACTTATATTAAATAAGGGAGCAGAAGTCTTATTAAAAAATTGTTCAGTGATACAAATAAAATCATTCTTACTATCTAAACTTTGCAAGTATAATTCAAGCTCTTCTTTTTTGTTACTAATACCACAAAGATTCTGGTGATACAAATTTAAGTAGTTGTCTTTAGCATTCACATTGTTGCCACGTGGCACACCAGTCGAACTAGGCGTGAGTTTAACAATACCTATATCAACATTATTCACGAAAAAAGTGTTCTGTCTTATCATTTTCTAGTAAAGAAAAGCTTTTTTGTACATCTTCTTTAATATTGAGATGGCACAAAATGTTACTGTCAAGGGTATTTAAAAGATATTTCATGCCAAAGTTATTGAACTGCCCAGTCCACTCTGAAAACATATCTAATGATAAGTTTAATGAATTGGGATCGTAAACCAAATAACAAGATTTTTTCTTATGCAAGTTTTAAGTCAATAAATGATTAAATATTTCCACCCTAGCATTGTACAATACTTTGTTGCGTATGTATAGTGGACAGGTCACGATAACATTGGTGTGTGAGATGCCATCAACAATGTCCTCTATGTGTTGCACTAATCCCTTGTAATCGGCCGAGTGATGAAAGTCCTCTTCTCCTATTAGTACTACACAATAGTCACGCAGCGTCATGTTCTTTACACGGTTCCGTAGATCTAAATAACTGTTTTATACCACCTCCAGGTGTGATACAGTGGAAATAGTCGGGTTTCGCGATGGTTTTCAATATGGAGTTCCTGTTATTACTACTTAAAATAAGAAGTTTATCCTTTATAGACTTAGTTGTTTTAAAAGGATTTAGAGATGTGTTTTCTAGCTCTAGAGTCAACTGTCCAGAGCTATGAATGTCCGGCAATGGCTGGGCCGTCACTGCAATTTGTTTTGTTTCAGCAGATGACTGTTTAAAACTACAGACAGAAAACATTGTTTTAGGATACGACTTTTGTTTACTCTTTTTTTGTACAGGTGTACATATAGGTCTAGCAGGTTCCTTTAATATTTTTTTGTAGACCTCGGTTTTTTTACGTGTCTCAGATATAATGCCTTTCAACTGGAAATTTTCGCTGAGTAACTTCTGAATTTCATTGTCTGCGCTTAAAAGTTGACTTTTAAGTTTTCTGATTTGTTCCCTCAGCTCCTCCATCACAAAATTTTGCACTTGCAAATCTAGGTTAGGAAGACTGTTGATGGTGTCCTCACGAGATAAAGCATCCTGATCTGGACCAGTTATGTTCCTTGATACATCAGGGCAGCTATTGTTAAGTGTAATGTGATTTTGCTGGAAAGAACACTCAAAAGAGTCCTCATAAGAGAGAGATTCAAACGATTTTTTTACTGGGATATTGTATTGTCGTATGGTGACCTTATCAGGTGAACTCAGACTTTTTTCTTTAAGTCCTACATTCCAAGTAGATAACGTAGCTTTAGACGCCTTTTTCTTCCTAGTTGTTATCCTGTCAGGCGAATCCGTATAATGCTTAAGCGACAGCTCTTCGTTGTCAGGAGATACTTGAGGTTCTGGTATAATGTATTCACTCATTGTTGCTGGGTCAGGTGTAACTATGCTATCCTTTAGGTCCATATTATCAGAAGATGTATACGTAATCACATCATTTGAAGTAGAGCATTTTGAAGTCAGGTCTACATTTTCAGGAATCAAGGGGTGATCTGTATCTACCGTTGCTGTTTTTACTTGTACATCAAGAGACACTTTATGTTCTTCATTTCCGGGAGACACTGTATGTACAAAATTTGCATGACATGCGCTTCGTATAACATGCCTGGGAGATGTTATATTCTGTAAACACTGTTCCTTTTTGCTTTCTTTTGGTGTCGATGCCAAAACAGATGTCTGAACATTTTTCCTCTGGATATTGGGCGTGCTAGTTTTTCCCAAGTGCACTTTTGATCTCATGCACTTTGCATACTTCCAATTGGTTTTGGTTTCTTTATTCATTAAGTTGTAGCGCTTTTCTGCATTTCAGCATGCAAGGTCATAAGGTTTATTGCAGAAGAAACATGTCAGGTAGTGCTTTTCTTGAATCCTTTTTTTGCAGTTAGCGCAAATTGGTTTTGGGGCCATTTTGATTTGTTTTCTATGTACAAATGAGGCCAGTAATAAAAAGTCAGATGTCAAAAAAAAAAAAGCAAAAAGTTTTTCATTCGCCGGGGTTCGAACGCAGGTCATCGGTTATTGGGAGAGTCAAAAATACACTGTCACACCGCTAGGCCACGGTAACTATCGGACAAACCAGTGAATTTAATAGTTATATTTTAGTAAGTTCTTATTAGTGAGCATGTCAGTTTGCAGTTTGAACACATCATTTTAAGATTCACCCTCACTTAAAAAACATAAAAATAACGCACAGTACGCAACCCATTAAAAATAACGCACAGTACGCAACCCATTTATTTATTTAGTAATGTTGATTGTTGATTGATTTCTCACTAAAAACTTTAACACTGCACTGTTTTTGTACTTTTATTAAAGTCGTTTTCTTGTTTATGTTATGTCACATTAGACGTTGGTAATGTTAACACTGATTTTATCCCACTAATCCTGCGTATTTTGTTTTTGGATTTTTTTACACTTCATATTATTCGACTCTAAGAGATAACATTGTCACATAATATTTAGGATTTCTTCAATATTTTACACCAATAGTTGTCACTGAATTTGTTCATTTTGCATTTTTAAATGCTAGAGTTCTATAAGTCAATGTATGCGCGTAGATGCTAGCGCCAATTCTTCATTTTGCGTATTTTAGCCGTAATGGTAGCCACTTTTTTCCGTTTATGAAGCCAAAAGTAAGTAACATAAAATGTATCACATATATCATAACTTGCGGAATTAGTAGGAGTACAACTTTACATGACGTATTATAAAGGAATTGATTCGTTTATTAGGAAATACAATCCCCCAATGAGGACGCCACTGAACGGTCGACGCAGTCTTAAAAAACATGGACAGCATATTAGAGTTTGTAAGAAAGAGGAAAGAAGTCTGGTGGTTTAGTTTGAACTCATACATACTACAGGACTTCTGTTCCCGCTCAGACTCTACTCTAACCTCATATGGTTATACAGTCAGCAACAAAAGTAGCTAAGCAGCTCTAGTATTCAAAATGAACTTGACACGACTTTATTGGAGACCGGTCTGTTTAAGCTAACTGGGGCAACACAATTACATAACTTTTTATTAATCTTATTTAATTTTAGTTTAATTCGGTGCTTGTTTATCCATATTTTTTTATTATATAGAATATATAGATCAAGACACTTGGAGACCTTATACATCACTAAGGATAATTAGGAAATAGTATGGTTTTGTATACTAGAATCACTTACTTTTTTATTATTATTTAAATTCAAAATATGTTTCTAACTGTTGATGATGGCTTATTATCTGATGATGGATTTGGACTCATAATTTTCTTTTTTCTTTGGTATTTTTCTTAAACTATAACCTATTTGGTTAATATCACCTTGGTTTGATATGTTTTATTAAAGAAAAACGCATTCATATGTATTTTTAAGTTTTATGTACTGTTGTTTTGTAAAAAAGTCCCGCCAAGTTTCTTGCCGGTCATAATTGTTCTCGGGTCAGAGGTGTAGGGTTAGAACCGGTGTACTCGTAGTTTTTTCTTTCTCTTTTACTTTGATTACTTTGAACTATCTGACGTGTAAAAGTGCCATTGTGGCCTACTTACTGAATAAATGTTTGAGTTTGAGTATGAGATTGTAAAGAAAATAAGAGCGCGTGAGGGTCATTTTGAACACCTGAGCTGCTCAGCTACTTTTGCTGCTGACTACTCACAGTAAATCACTTGTATTTGGTCACTATACGCGCGACATATTTTGGAGAGCTTAGGTCTCCATCCTCAAGCACTAACACTGCTAGGCTATTAGACTGCATACAAGTCAGTACCTACAGCCGTATGAAGTTAACATAGTGTCTAATCTGGTTACTAGTAGGTGTAGGTTAAATATCGAAATATAAATATAAGATCTAACATAATGATAAAAATAATATAGTTGTATTTTTACATTTTTTCTAGTGGATCTTGTGTTTTGAAATAATAAAATGTAAAAGTAAAGAAAAAATTCCTTTGCTGTTACATTATTCCAATGACGCTTAGGTTGTGTACGCAAAACTAGCCCAGTCGCCGCGGTAGGCCGGTTAAGTACATCTAATACTTCTCTGTAGCTGTCGAGTCGCTCCGGCACGCTGCTGCAGAGATTTTCTTTGAGCCACCACCGTCCTTTTCGTTGACGGATACGCCGCCTCGCCTGCTGCGGTAATGGCGGATGGGTTTCGAAGAGAAACAACGGGCACTCTTTACACGTATATTTCTCTTGAACTTAGCCTAAATTACACTTTACAAAGGGTTCGCGTACAGCGAATTAGATTACCGCTCGCGACGCGGATTAAACACCGGTGATCGGCGGTGACCACGGTTCAGAAAACTAACCACTGGCTTTACATGACAGCGCGTCCGTCTTCTACCACGGCCAGGCGAACAGAGCGCGAGCAATATCAGACCGCGCGACAAGAACAACAGGTCGTGCGCATTCACTCTATTAGACTTGAATACATTTGAACTAGATGGCGCTGATTTGCGTGAACATTCCTTCCCGGCCCAGGGAAAAGGTGAGCTGAAGACCTGAAGTTTACATCGCTACGATTTAGCATAAACAAGAGATATGAAACAAACAATTATTAACACTAATAAATGTTACATGAGGTGTCTACAGCATAAGTAATCTGTGACCATCCAGTGCACTTGCACTCAATAACATTCCAGATAATATCAAAATATGAATCATGAAAGGGTAAAAACAACAAAGATAAGCTACTTACTAAGTTAGTTACATGGTTTCCCGAGGAAACAGTGGTACATAGTTCACGATTATTAGTACTAATTGCTACAATTTAAACCAAGATTTGTTAACTTACAAGAGCTGCTCAAATAATTAAAGCTCCATAGGCAATTTACACAATTTGACAACGGGGCGTACAAGTTCGCCCATCTGTGTCTTCAACTTTACAGACCTGACGACTCCGTCGGAGCCTTTGAAAACTTGAATGACCCTACCTCGACGCCATTGTAGAGGCGGGGAATTTTCATCCTTTATCAAGACTAAATCGTTTAATGCTACATTAGGTACATGTCTGTTCCATTTGTTACGGGCTTGCAAATTATTTAAATATTCTAAGTGGTACCTAGCCCAAAACTTTTGAGTTACAGCCTGAATAAATTGAAAATGCGACAGCCGTGACATATTCGTGTCCTTCCAGGAAGGTTCAGGTAATGATACCAAAGGTTGACCTATCAAAAAATGACCTGGACTGAGAACTTCCAGGTCACAAGGATCCTCTGACATTGGAACCAGCGCTCTAGAGTTGAGGATAGCTTCCGCCCTGCAGAATACCGTCTGCAGACCTTCAAAGGTCAGGATACGGTCCCCAATCTCTCGTTTAAGCAGGTTCTTGCTACTCTTGACCGCTGCTTCCACTAGGCCAGACATGTGAGGGGCGCCGGGAGGATTGAACTCCCAGCGGACGCCTTGGCGACGAAACTCATCCTCTAGAATGGTTTCGTTGTCAAGCAAGAACTGGTTAACCTCTCGGAGGTATGAGCTAGCAGATTTAAAATTGGTACCTTGGTCACTCCGGACGAGGGCGGGCAGCCCACGTCGACTCACAAACCGTGTGAACGCAGCGATGAAACCCTCGGTGCTCAGCGACGAGACGACCTCGAGGTGTACCGCCTTGGTACCTAGACATACAAAAACACACAGGTAAGCTTTAACAGATTTAGCATTCCGGAGCTGGCTACTTTTAACCAAGTAGGGGCCAGCGAAATCCGTCGCTACGCCGGAAAATGGACGCGTCGCCGTGACGCGGTCCGCGGGCAGATCAGCCATGAAAGGCGCCTGATCTGTCGCGTTGAATCTGAAACATGACATACAACCACTGATGACACGTGACACCTGACGCCGTGCTGACGGAATCCAGTATCGTTGTCTAAGTATATTAATCAGGGCGCTTGTCGAAGCATGACAATAGATCCGGTGATAGTGCTCCATCAATAATTGCGACCATCGATGGTCCTTAGGTATAAGCATTGGGTGCTTTGCGTCATAACGTAAGCTTGAATTACGTAGTCTGCCTCCGACTCGAATAAAATGATTATCGTCCACGAAGACGCTCAACTTCTGAAGTGATTTGCATACCAGCTTCCCTTTTTTCAGTAAGATGACTTCATCTTGGTATGCATCCAACTGAACCTTCTTGACCCAGTGATCCATTGCTGCACGATTTTCCTCGATGGTAAGGTTCTGTTTTAAATTTCGTTGCTGCTTCGGCAAACGAATATTCCTGCAAAATCTCAAAACGTACGACGTCACGTTTATGAGTTTACTATACGAGCTGACTCTCGACAGTAATAAGTCCTCCCATGACTGCTCGTCATTGGCGACATGAACCAGCTGCTTGAACCCTGGCAGCTCCGGTGACATGGTGACCGGCATCGTCGGCCACTGCGACTCCTCCTTGAGTAGCCACTCCGGCGACCACCACAACTTGCATTTAAGGAGCCCCTTTGCTGTAGCGCCTCGGGACGCGACGTCGGCCGGGTTGGACTCACCTCGGACATAGCGCCATGTCATTGGTCGCTTCGACTGTTGAATATCCTGTACTCGGTTACATTCAAATGTCTGGAGCAGATGTGGTTTTGTGTTAAGCCAACACAACGTGATTTTGCTATCAGACCACGCATTTATGCTATCAATCTCGATTTCGTCTTCATAGGCCGCTGCGACATGATTTAGGAGTTTACAAACCATATGAGCTGCGTTCAACTCATTCTTCGGAATGGTTTGTTTGACTTTCTTCGACGCCACTCGGGTCTTAGCTAGGACTAACCGTACCATGACGTTTCCAGACGTGTCCTCTGTCCGAAGGTACACGCACGCTCCATAGCCCTGCTCCGAGGCATCTCCAAACCCGTGGAGTGAGTAGGAGGCAGATCCTGGTAACGCGACGCAACGAGGGATCTGTAATTGAGACAAATGGTTTATATCCTGAACCAACTCGTTCCACTGAACCTCCTGAGTGTCCAGGAGCGGTTCATCCCACGTCATTCCATCGGTAAACAATGACTGCATGAACAGCTTGAATCTATAGACAATCGGTGCGCAGTAACCGCACGGATCATAAAGCCTAGCTATAGTACTTAAAACGCTTCGCTTCGTTACCGCCTGCCCCAACGGTACATTGACCTGATACGACATGGTGTCGTGCACCGGGTTCCACTGTATTCCCAATACCTTTATGAGGCTCCTGTTTTCAGCGTCGAATTGATGAGGCACCTCACAATACTCCTGTGGTAGGTCCCGGAGTAACTCGTGACAGTTAGCTGACCATTTCCTGAGCTCGTAGCCGGCACTGCTCATGAGTTCTATGAGCTCCGATTGAAGCTGCCGAGCCTCTGTAATGGAGTTTGCTCCAACCAAAAGGTCGTCGACGTAGCTCTGACGTCGTATGACGTCTGCAGCTGGAGACCCTGGATGCTGAGCATGCCAATCCGCGGCTAGCTGCAACAGCGTCCGTATTGCGACAAAAGGGCTTGACCGTAGTCCGTAGGTATTAGTATTCAACTCGTAAACCTGTATGTCCTGCGACGGGTCCTCACGCCACAGGATCAGCTGATAGCGCGTCTGAAATTCAACAATATCTTTGTAATATCATTCTGAAGAGGCTTGCCTGAGTGCAGGCATTCATTAAGAGCAATTCCATTGCTACTCTTCGATGCTCCGCTAAAAACGACACGAAGCTTATCTGAATCTTTTTTGAAAATTCCGTGATGAATAATAACGTAGTGTTCAGAGTCAAACTGGTAACTGGATTTAAACATGTGTCCTAGCGACTCATATTCCCGCATGAAATCCTTATATTTCTCAGCAAAGATTGGATTTTTGGCTAGCTTTGCCTCTAACGAATGAAGCCTGCGTACAGCAATGGCTCTGGTCTCGCCTAGCGTGGGTCTGTCTGACAAGAAGGGCAGCCGCACCATGTATTTCCCGTCAGGCATACGTTTAGTAGTAGAAGTATACAACCTTTCACATTCCAAATGTTCCGGGTGATCCGGTGGGTCTTCTGGAGGTTGCTCCACCTTCCAGAACTTCTCCAGCACCTCTTCAAGCTTGGTAGCGTGCACGCCGTAGTCTTCCACGGACGTCCCTCTCGACTGCTGCGCCGAGGTGTCAGCAGGGTGTGTCCAGATGGCTCCCGTGAGGACATCTCCAAACCAGGTACCGTAGGCCTCCACTCCTGTAATGTTCGTGAGCATCTTTGAACCAGTGAACATATAATTTAGCACATCCAGGCCGAAAATGATGTCTACATCTTGAGATTTGTCAAAACCTGGATCGGCCAGGCTGAGTTTAGACGTATCTAAGTGGGCCTTCAGGTAATGGTTACAGGCCGGAATATTTCCTGTAACGGTATACATGGCGGTTGCTACAACGCTAATTATAGGGACTAATTTTCCTACTGGCTTAAATACTATTTTAGCAATGGTACCGGGTACCTTGACCTGTTGGTTTCCGATCCCAACAATGTTACTTCCTATATACTGTTGATGTAATCCTATTTTATCTGCAAATGATTTCTTAACTATCGAGCATCCCGCGCCGGTGTCCAATAGGGATCTAGCCATAATATAATTGCCTCGGCCTGACCTTACCATAACATTTGCAGTAGGACTGACCCGAATCGATGGCATCATCATCCGGGGTTCCGATGGCACATCAACAGCAGCCTGATTTCAAGAACGGCGCTCAGGGCTGCCTCGAGTGCCGAAACGTAGGCTGTGGAAAGACTCCTGCGCCTGGCGGGCCCTCGTTCCCACCGGAGGGCGCGGGATGTGACCAGCAGTCATCAATTGAGCTGGCTGGACCTGCTGTGGAGGAGGCGACCTAGTCTCTTCTCTCCACCTTGGCGGGCTCGTGCGGGGTTGTTGAGCTCGCTGCGCCCAAGACCCTTGTGGCGGGGTCGACACCCTGTGTCGTGGTGGGGACCTACGCTGTGGTGGTGTACTTACCCTTCTGGTGGGTGGGACCGGGGTTCGCTCATGGACCCTGTGCACTGCTTCCGCGGCTTCCGCTTCCTCCCTGCACAGCAACGGGCTATGCGACCCTGACTGGCACGCACCGCACCAATTACGAGCCATACACTCTCTCGCGTAATGAGAGCGAAGGCATTTAAAACATGCACCATTCTTCCTGACCCAGGTTTTCCTCTCCGAAACAGCTAGACTTGCGAAGAATGGACATTTGTATATAGAGTGTGCACTACTGGAACAGTCCGTGCACAGACCTTTAGACCGATTCACCTGATCAGCTTCTTCCAGCTCCGCAGCTAGGACACGTGGAGGGGACGCTCTGCCGCGTCTTCCCTTGGTCGGTGACTGCCGTCCCATCGGTGCTCTTCCCGCTGCCGCAGTGGGAACTGCCTGCTGCACCCGACACTGCTCATCCAGCAGCGCCAGCAGCTGATTGAGCGTTGGCAGAACTTGAGGATCCGTGCCACAGCGTTCCTCAAATAGGCTTCTGATGCGAATAGGCAGCTTCTGTAACATCATGTAAACAACTAAATACGACCACTCAGAAACCGGCTGCTTCAACTTTTCTAGGGCCTGAATCGACTCGCGCAGAGGATCATAAAACTGTGTTCGCAAATTTATATTCGGGCCCCCGACATTGGGCAGATTGACTATCCGCGCAATGAAGGTGTCCACAAGCTGTCGGGAGTTATGGTACCTTTTCTTAAGAAGATCCAATGCCACAGAGTAGCTGGCGCCATCCACCGGTAAGTGTTGTACTACCGTCAAGGCCTCCGCATGCAATGAAGTTCGAAGGTAATAGTGTTTCTCGGCATCAGACAATGGACCTGCATCGACTAATGCCATAAAAAGGTCATAGAATGACATCCATTCTGTCATATCCCCGCCATATGTTGGCAGTTGTACCAAAGGCAACTTAACCTTACTGTGATACTTAGCTGCACCAGCTGTCTGTTCTGACTCCTCACCTGATGCCTCATCCAGTTGGATAAGAAGTCGGTTGATCTCGGCGAACTGCTCCTGGTACTTGAGACGTTCCGCCTCTGTTAGTTCCGTATCGCTTGTCAGTACTGCCTCATAGGCCGTGATATATGTTTTATATACCTGATCAAAATGCCGCTTGGCCACCGCTGTCGCTGACGATCCGGACCTGGCAGCCACCGTGCCAGCGTAATCAATAAGCATTTGATACCTCGTACCCAACTGTACCTTAGCCTTGAGTGACATGTTGTGAATAGATATTCACTTACCTGGTAAAACACAAATACTTCACCGCGCCGCGCGTATTTTCAATCAATCACCTATTTGTGATTATTTACAACCCAATTCCAAGCTATATTCTATCCAATTTAATCTAATCCTAATTATTTCACGTAATATAGTTGAGAAATCTATCACAAATAGCACAACAACACAATTTGACTTTTGACACTGACGTTTGTCAATGAAGTCCAATGTCACAGATAATAAAGTCTCTAAGGTTGTCGCCACGACGCCCGACGTCGTTCCGGATGGACGCTACACGTTCTATCATTCAGTTCGTTCACTCAGAACAAAACCGGTAAACGTCAACCGGATGTAGCTTCACTTCACTATGCTGACCTCCAAATGTCCTACAATGACACGTTTCACGTTGTTCGGGATGTTATTACGTAATCGCGCACTGATTCACATAATGAATGCTAACGACTGCAAATTCCACTCGACGAATCCTTGATTGCCGTGGCGCGATTCTTGGCCCTGGATTGCTTCAATCTTGCCCCAATCACGGGATTTTATTTTATATTTTCCCAAATCACGGGTTTTGTTATTATCGTGCGGTTGTTCCCTCTCATGGGTCACACCAAAAATGTACGCAATACTAGCCCAGTCGCCGCGGTAGGCCGGTTAAGTACATCTAATACTTCTCTGTAGCTGTCGAGTCGCTCCGGCACGCTGCTGCAGAGATTTTCTTTGAGCCACCACCGTCCTTTTCGTTGACGGATACGCCGCCTCGCCTGCTGCGGTAATGGCGGATGGGTTTCGAAGAGAAACAACGGGCACTCTTTACACGTATATTGCTCTTGAACTTAGCCTAAATTACACTTTACAAAGGGTTCGCGTACAGCGAATTAGATTACCGCTCGCGACGCGGATTAAACACCGGTGATCGGCGGCGACCACGGTTCAGAAAACTAACCACTGGCTTTACATGACAGCGCGTCCGTCTTCTACCACGGCCAGGCGAACAGAGCGCGAGCAATATCAGACCGCGCGACAAGAACAAAGGATCGTGCGCATTCACTCTATTAGACTTGAATACATTTGAACTAGATGGCGCTGATTTGCGTGAACAGGTTGTTTGTGCCTACTCCACAATTTTGAGAAAATAACTGAATTTTATATAATTATAGGACCTGCTCACAAAACTTGTAATGCGTAATCAAAATGCGTAAAGAGAACAGATTGATAGACATCCGCTTGACGGACATAAAATAATTTTCGCCCAAGCTTAAACGAAGACACCTGACTCGATTCAATCGCTCGGTTAGTTGTAAATTTGTCAGTCACCTTCTGAATCTACCTAACAGGTGTCTCTTATATGTGTTATCATATCACTTAAATATCAGACAACGCATGTTTACAAAGCGCGCGAGGTCACCATACATAAGGTTTTTACTTCTAACATTCTAAGATTAAGCACAACTATGACTACATTGTTTCTTAAAATGTACTAGGTAAATAGTAAATATAATAGTTAACAACAACTAAGGGCCTTATCACACTTGAGCGATTTCTATACAAAACTCGTGACGTAAGACATCGGTTACACGCTAATTCTGGCGTCAGTTCAGTCCACCAGAGTCAGAATGATGAGATAATGACCCGGGCTGATGAAAATTCAATACAAATAGAAAATATTCGTCAGTCCATCCATCCAGACTGATGGACTGAACTGACGCCAGAATTAGTGTGTAACCGATGTCTAAGCGGTGAACTCGCGGCGTGTTCGCTCACATACAAAACTCGCTCGCAAATCGCAACTGTGATAAGTTGATAACGCTCTAAAGGCAGTTAACGTCGACAAACCTGATATAAGCGATCGCGTTATACCCAATTAGCATGAGATCGCCTATGTATATGTGAGACAATCGCGAGTTATCGAGTATGCTCAGCCTATTATTCGGCATTTTTATTTTTACTTTTACTTTAAAGTACGACTGAAGTCGTGTTTCAGTAACGACTAACTGTCACGTATTTGACATGGACCGTCAGTTTTTTGACGATTGCTAACCGGCCGTGAATGGGACACAGTTAAGTGAAAAGGACTGTATAGGTTCTTAAAGGGTGGACATGCTTACGGGAATATGTATGCTTGTTTGCACCGTCGTGGTAAAAAAAACCGGCCAAGTGCGAGTCGGACTCGCGCACCGAGGGTTCCGTACAAACCTGTAGGTATATAGGGGTAGTAACTTTAAAATTATTAAAAATATTTTCATTATAAATGATGTAACTCAAAATTTACGGTTTTCGCAATTTTTCTTTTACCTGTGCTATAAGACGTTGCTTCGTACCAAATTTCAAGATTCTGAGTTCACGGGAAGTACCCTGTAGGTTTTGATTCTCTTGCGAGTTTCGAAAATTAACGGAAATTTGCGGCATAAACGGCTGTATCTTTTGATTTCGTTGGCTTAGAAGTTAGATTTTTTCACAGCTCCAAGGGACAGTAGACTTGAGTATTTGATATAAATTTTAGCTGGATACCTCCACGCGTTACTGAGAAAAAGGGTCTTGACAGACGGATGGACGGACGGACGGACGGACAACAAAGTGATCCTATAAGGATTCCGTTTTTTCCTTTCGAGGTACGGAACCCTAAAAAGGGTAGACATGGTATAGTCAGTTGTCTAAGGGATGTTGTCTCAGCAGTAATAATAAACGAAACGATAACTTCATCGTCCTTGTGAGACGATCATACCCGGTTTCACTTAAGGGCATTTTCACTTAACTGTGTACCATTAACTGCCGGTTGGTAATCGTCACAAAACTGACGGTCAATGTCAAATCCCATACATTTTGTCAGGAATGTGACGGTTAGACGTTACTGAAACACGACTTAAGTCGTGTTTTTAATTACTTTTAAGTACAAGTTAAAATGAATACTTACCTATTATTTTCAGGGCGTCTTCAAATGGGGTCTTCACATCTTCATTGATGCTGTTGCATTTCTTGTCATCAGAAACATTTTCGCTAAAACTACATTTTTAGGGTTCCTCATTTTTATGTATATCAATCACGCCGACAAAGTGGTAAAATAAGAAGTGGAAAAAATGTTTTATTAGGGTACCTCCCCTATACGTAAAGTGGGGAGAGTTTTTTTTTTTCATTTCATGCTTAACATGTGATATATTGTTGGATAGGTATTTAAAACTGAATAGGGGTTTACGAAAATCATTTTTTGATAATGTAAATATTTTCGGAAATAATCGCTCCAGTAGTAAAAAAAAATGTGTGTCCCCCCCCCCCTAACTTTTGAACCACAAGTTTTAAAAATATGAAAAAAATCTCAAAAGTAGAACTTTATAAAAACTTTCTAGGAAAATTATTTTGAACTTGATAGGTTGAAAAGTTTTTGAAAAAAATAATTTCTGAACTAAGTTTGTAATTTAACCGTATAAGTTTATTGTACCTGTAATTTCTACAAAATCACAATGAAATGACGTGCTTTCAAATAAAGTAAAAACGGTGAAAATCGGTTCACGCAATAAAGAATTATCCCATAAAAATCATCTTCCATACTTTAAGCTCGTGCGCAATAGTTTACTTAATTTGCCGATAGATGTCGCTGTACGTGGAACGCTCATATCATATCCTACATGGCGGTGTTATGTTAACTCTTAAGTGGGGACACTTACTGTGACGGACGGAAAACTACGGAACCCTACACTAAGCGTGGCCCGACACGCTCTTGGCCGGTTTTTTATTCTGTTTTTGTCTTCCATACTTTAAACGTAATTATTAAAATTTAAATATTCCACTACCAGCTAATATGGAATCTGGAAGAGATATGATAGTTTCCTTAAAAAGAGTCTGGTTTAAATATTATTCTCATATCTTGCTTAAACATTACAACATTGATTAATTGTCACCGTCATATGGGCCATGAACAAATAATGTGAGAGTTCCTGATAATTATTAGGGCTGATCAATGAAACCGCGACCTCTTCCGCTTATCTGCTAACAGCGGACGAGTCTCGATAACATAAGCGCCAGCGATTTAGGCACAGAGCCTACGTTAGGTTGGAACGCTCTGCGATGACGCCTCGCTGTGACGTATTTAACTCAATTTTCATTGCATTTTCATTAAAATTAGTGGGGATCAATATTGTTCTGCGTCCGTAGGAAACCCTACACGTGATCCCTGGGTGGTGCTAAAAGAGTAACAAACTTGGCAGCTGCACTGTTCCACTTTCGCAGCACTCGCTGGATTTTCTTCATCATCTGCTTTTCCACTACTACTATCCCAGGGAAGAAATACCTATCTGTATCCAGTGACATGTCATACGATAAATACAAAATTAAAATTAGTAGACCCCGGGTTAGTCGCTCTTCGGGCATCGTATAATGATTAGGGGCGATGTATGAATGAACCCTCCTGAGCGTCAGCTGCTGCTCTGTTGGTGGTTTGAAGAACAAGAGACACCCAACTACGTATATCAATTATATACATTCAGTCATCGCGTCCCTATTAGTATGATGATAATTTATATGCCATATGCCTGTGATGTAACAATATGGTATTACTAGCGTTATATTCCTAGAACTAACTTAAGCCATCGATATGAAAGGGCATAAAACGCTTGTCATCTTTTTTCTGAGCTGGACACCTTTGTCAGTATCTTACCTAGCCATTAGAATACTTATGTGACTGAAATTCTTGTTACATTATTAGAAAATCATTAATCGTTCTCTGAATGTACTGGTAAATAGATCCCTAACACGCAATAGGTATAAATATTAGTTTATCAGTCAGGTTAAATAACAAGGTAAATGGAAAATTATAATTTATTTATAATTTATTATAATTTATTATAATGTCACTTACAGCTTACATCACACATGACATACAGATATAAATAATAGTTACTTAATACAGGTATATAAGTTAATTAAATACAATTACAACAGATTAACTAGACAACAGATGGAATACAGAAATTAGCAACAAATTGTCAGAATTAACAAAATTTTAGGCTAGGTACTGATAGTGCTAGATGCCACAATTTTCTCAAGATATCGCCCGGCTGTGGCTAAGAATCTCGGTTCTGGTGTTGAGAATAAGTCCAATGAATCGTCCTGGTCCAGTAAATTGTTGATGAACTTTATAGCCCGGTAGAGAGGTGAGTTGGAGAGAGACTTCGTGCTGTTATCTGGGAGATTAAGTAAGGGTAGGTTACGAGGGCGTAAGTTGTATCTTAAAACAGGTGGGACATTTAGAGACATTTGCTCTAACAGATAGCAGTTGTTTACATTCCCTCTTAATAGACGAAGGAAGAAACGCACCAAGGTGATATTCCTTCGAGCTTCTAGAGCCTAGTAGCCTACCATACCTAACACGTATGGGGTCGGATACATATACGGATAGTAAAAATATATCTTCTGGAACAAGTATCTAGCGAAGGATTTTTGGACCTTTTCAACTATCAGGACATATTTATCTTCGTAGGGATTCCATACAATTGCATTAAAATCTAGTTTACTTCTCACATAAGAGTAGTATAATAAATCTAGAGTCAGTCTGTTAGTAAAATGCTTGGCCTGGCGTTTAATAAAACCCATACGTTTATAAGCATCTTTACAGGTTTGGAGAACCTGCTGATGGAATGTTAACTGTGGGTCAAACCAAGTACCTAAATCCTTTAATATTATAAACAATGATGCAACGAATACAAATATTCGTAAATTACTAGTAAGTTAAGCGATTGTGGCAATATGGCAAATAATATTGGCACTATTTTATTATGAAGAAAAAAAAGCATGTACGGAATATTTTGAGCACCTCGCCCGTTAACTTAATTATACTGCCGACTGGACTTAACCATGACAATCGTTTTAGTTAACATACCTAACCTTATACAAAATTATATTATAATACTAATTTGATGTCATATCGTATACTTATCTAGGTACATTATTAACATAACTACTTACTTTCAAATAAATACCTTTCATTTTTCTTAAGCCTATCAAGTGAGATAACAAATGTCCTCCAAATATTTTTATTAACATCCTACTTTTTTGTATTTAGTTGTTTGGATAGTATTACAATCAGTACACAAGCCACTAAAAAATAAAGATAACCCATTCATATACATCATTCATTCATAGCCTCATTTAGTTAATTGATGTTTTATCTGTATTTTACACTTAATTATAAAAAAAATAAAAGAACCGACTTCACATAGCCATCATCTTTCCAAAAGCAAATGCCCGAGCTACTGTCAAAAATACTGAAATCACTATAAGTGTGTGTTAGATAATAAATTATAAATAACATATATTTATGTGTTATTTATAATTTATCATCCATTTTTACTTAATTATTAAGTTATACGACTAGAATTTTATAACCGGAAACACGTATTGTACAGTAAAATTTAGTTTTAATGAAGTAAATTTATTAATAAATTATAAATACCGGTTAGATAAATTTTAAAATCATTATTTTTAAATATGAATGGTAATTAAACATATATATAACAATATAAGTCAGTATTGATAACCGGAAACATACCTTGTACAACTTTTAGCATAGCATCGGGGATTTTAGCATAAAAACGGATGCCCACCAACGGTCGGCACATTTTTTGCTCGAGCCTTAGCTAAAGGATTAAGTTGCCTAAACTCCACACCTTCAGTCGATTCGTTTTATGTGCAAATTGTCCATCAAGTGTTTATTACATCAAAAACTTCCGGATTGGATTTGTGATTGTGTGATTTTAATTGATCAGTGTCAATACTCATAGTAACTTAAATAAATGCCTTTTGTTATTACTATATCTTGTCTTTATATTTCATATCAGTATTCTCCCATTTAGCAGCCTAAACAACCGTAGACATCTTTACTTCTTTGCTGGTTAACAGTAAGGGTAACTTATAGTAATCTATCCAATTTTCTATCATGTGCCCATAATATTTGAAGAGTTCCCTCGATTTCTCCAGGATCCCATGATCAGATCCTGACCTAGTGACAATGGGACCAACAGTGAAGTATACTCTTTCAAACAAAAAATAATTTTCCAAATTGTTCCTTCCACTTTCGAATATTCGGTGAACATACATTTTTGTGAACATACATACAAATTTGTATTCGATCAATAGGAAGCGTAATATTACATTTTTTTGTATGTAAGTGAGATGTAAAAGTAAAAAAAAAATATTTTATACTCTTATTTAATGTTTGCCCGTTATTATTATTATTATTTGTATGTCTTTCCCGACCACGGAACAATTGTGTTCCGGACCTTTGGGAGGCATATGCGGAGCCGAAGCCAACGCGCAGAGGCCCTTTCGACAATTTAATAAAAAAGTGAGGGGTACACTAAGCGGATGCTGCCCCTACCCGTGTCATGGGACGCACGCAGAGACAGCACCCGCCATGGTGTAAAGACTATTGAGAGTTAATGGAGTCTAAAATGTACTAGGCTATTGGGTGAAAAGTATGGACTAACTACTGGGCTATTGGATGTAGAACCGGACGCCTGCCTAATAAAACGGTATCCAATTTTATTTCCGGCAGATGGTGACTCGCTCGCCGCAAGATGGGCCCCCGTAAAAAGCGACATCAAAGATGGCTCAAGGGCAACACCGGTGTGTGGGCTGTGAGGTTGTCGAGAGGTGAGTCTGCGGTAGCCAGATCCCGGTAATCCGTTCAGCAGGCCGCCGGCGTTATGACATTTTACACTTCCAACCTGGAGCATAGGTCCCGCTCTTGCGACTCCACTCTGGCCGGCCAGTTAAGGCAAGCACAGAGGCGAGGGCCAAATGGAAAGGGCCCTCTGGAATAGGGGTCCGCGGTGTCGCCACTCACCGTCAGCTCGCCACAAGCTGCCCCCGCGGGCTTATTATTATTATTATTATAGCCATTTATTCTTTAATAAATTTAACATGCATACAAATTACATAAGTACCATAATATTGTCTTCGGTTGCCGCGATAGTTATTCATGAAATAAAACAAAAACGGATTTTATCGCGTGTACTGAGCTTAAATTACATCCCGACGTTTCGAACACAGCGTTCGTGGTCAACGGGTCGACTGAGGAAAAATATATAATTACCTACGTTCAAAAACTATCACAATATGCAAACCTACCCACATATTAAATATTAAACAAATTTAGTGTTTGCACATGCCAGAGGGGCCTTTATAAAAAATAAATTATTTATTATTACAAAACAAATTATTAAACTAATTTTTTTTTTATTATTAATTATTATTTTTTATTTTTACATTAGTATTAAATTATTATTAGTATCCACACTGTCCACCATTATGGTCTCACAGTCCTATGACTAGCTTGCTCCTTAACGAAATTAATAACTGGATCCCAAGCTGGTGGTACCGAAAAACCATCCTCTCTGTTGAAATTTGGATGTTTTTAAATCTCGATTGCCTCTCGCAACATCCCGGGAATGTATCGTTTCTCCTTGAAGAGGATTTGCGATTTGTCAAATTTAACTGAGCGGTTGGGCCTATCCATGACATGCTCACAGACTGCTGACCTTGGTCGACGGTGCTTTACTTAGTCTGGCCTAAGAGATGCTTCGCTGAGTCTGGCCTACATATGATAGACCACATTCACATTCCAGCCTGTAGACCCCTGCACTCTGTAGAGGAGTAGCCGACTTCACTGACCTCAGGAACTGTGACATCTTCCTCATTGGCTTAAAGTAAGTTTTGATAAAAGGACGTTTCAAGATGTTGCCAATCCTGTCAGTGACTCCTCGGACAAAAGGCAAGATGGCAGGCCGGCGCTCAACTGTAGGAATCTTCATCCGAGTCTTCTGATTGAGTCGTGAAATCTTGAGCCCGTTCGCTTGAAGTGCATCCTTGGCATGCCGGAGTTCCGCCGTCAGGTGCTGCTTATCACATATCCTCTGGGCTCTCTGAAACAAAGACTTGCCTACAGTAGCTAGCTGACTGGATAATTTAAGCTCAGTACACGCGATAAAATCCGTTTTTAATTGTTTTATTTCATAAGTACCATAATGTTAAGATAAAATTTGTATAAAACAAATCATTTCAAATTTAAATTATTTTGATATTTAAATTTTTCAGTGCCCGTTATTCAGTACAAATTCGCGGGGAAAAAATAGTATGACATAAACTTTACACTTAACAACCCTGTACAATTTTCTTAGCAACATCTTAAGAGACAAGCACTACCTACACATTAAATTTAATGCTAGATGAGGTAAGCGCCAAATGAACTTAAACTCACGAAAATGTGTGATATTCATAGTATTTGGAAATTTTTAATAAATATAATAAGAACGGTCTCATAGCAAAGAGTCTTGAAACCAACACCTTGAAAGACTTTCGCTATGGGGTTTCGCTGTGGCTGGATCAAGGGTCAGATTCAGAACTCGGTAAACCTGGACACGGCGCGCATAGTCCGAAGGTTCCTAACTCTGCGGTCCTGCCCACCGGCAGCCTGGGCCAAGCTCAGTTTCCGGCGGAACCCTAGGTTAGCTTTTTTAGCAAATTTAGTCTAGATTCAAAATGTCTCGGAAAGGTACGGTCAAAAACTAGTCTTTAAGGGTTATAATCGCCAAAATCTGGAAAAAATCAGATTATTCGTTTTTAGGGTTCCATAGCCAAAATGGCAAAAACGGAACCCTTATAGTTTCGACATGTCCGTCTGTCTGTCCGTCCGTCCGTATGTTACAGCCATTTTACTCGGAAACTATAAAACGTATCTTGATGAAATTTAAATATTAGGTGTATTTTGTATGCCGCTATTTAGTAATGTAGTTAAATTGCAGAAAAACATATTTTTTAGAGGGGGCGCTCCATACATGTAACTAAATTTCAAAAAAATGTTTTTGACCTTATATCAACATGATGCAAATCAATCGATAGGTCTTTAAAAATAAGATCGAGGTTTTTTTGAATATTTTGTGATTAAGTAAATATTTTCAGAAAAAATCGCTTCGGAAGTCAGAAAAATTGTGTAACTTTTGAACCGTAAGTCCAAAAAATATGAAAAATTTTGAGAAGATGCACCTTATCACTTACTTTCTAGGAAAATTATTTTGATCATTATCAATTCAGCCATTTTTGAGTTATCTCCAAAAAAAGCTTCTTCCATATACATCAGATTTTGCTATTAATTTGGTTCTTATTCCATTGAAGGTACGGAACCCTACATTATGCGTGGTCCGACACGCACTTGGCCGGTTTTCGTGTCGAAATATTTTTTTGTCCTTTTTTTAGTCGCAATACGGTGCAACATTTTGTTACAACCTGTATAGGGCCGAAGAAATTGAAATTATTAATCCAAAAATGCTGGCCGAGTATAATAAATGGTGATGTTCCTTACCCTTTTGCTAAAAAAATCGTATCTTAGTGTGTATAAAGAAATTGGCATGCGCGGTTTCATACTGTTGAGAGTGCTTGCTTCCTCTAATTTAATTTGTTCTGTGGTCACTAGTGAGACCACTTTGACACATTCTAGTACAGTAACAAGTAGTGATCTCGCTTTGTTATCCATCACTGCTTGACATGTTAAATAGGGCACCGCAATGAGCGATTTGTGTCAGACATAACATAATCGTAACAAATCAAGTTTGTAAATCTGAATAACGCTACGAAACAAGTTGATTTCCGTTTACTTACTTAGCGTGCGTTTCCACCATAGATGAGCGAGGATGCGTTGCGAGGAATGTCTTTTTTAAGAACCAATCGCAGAGTTGCGCCGTGCGAGGATAAACAAATAAAGTGATCCTATTGGTGCTTAACAAACATATTCCTCGCAACGCATTCTCGCTCATTTCTGGTGGAAACGCAGCCTTACGTACTTACTTCACTGGGTCAGTGCCCCAAAATGAATCTTGGCCTCTGACACAAGAGAACGCTCTGTCCTATTCTGCGCTACTGCACGCCAGTCTGGTACTCCGAGGGTAGACAGATCTTTTAGGGCTTTGTCACTCCAGCGGTATCTGGGGTGTCCAGATCTATCTCCGTTTACTGATAGTTACATCTTGTTACGAGGTCATGTCCTCTGGTTTACTATTGAGCAATACCTAAAAGCTGACGGTATGCTCTTGAAGACAATTTCGGTAATTACGCCGCAATGCGTTCAAATGGTTCCAATAAAGACAATTTTATTGTTTGTAAAGTCTACGTCACTGGTAAACCATTTATAGCTTTTAGGCATAGAATATATAGTTATCGTACTGAAAAGAACAAAAAAACTGCATTTTATAGATAAGGTTCGTGTCTTGGTCTTGAAATTTCGGCAAGCTCGGACTAAATTCTCATTCAAGCGCAAGTTGCGCAAGCATCTTATAGGAAAGTCTCCTAAGGCTCATAGTGGATTAGTAGCAGGTTATATATTATATATAGTAATGTGTAAAGTTAATATATATATATATACATATTTATATATAATAATTGTATTTATGTAGAATACATTTATATTTAGTTATACGTAATGTCATTTCGGATTGTAGTTTTCTGTTTTCTACTCGTTCCCCGCACTATTGTTTTTATCTGTTTGGCCTGATGGTTGACTGATAGAGAATGCCCTCTGGTATTAAGTCCGCCCTTTTTATTTTGTATTATATATAGATATAATACTTCGCATTATATAAAATAGATAAATATTTAAAAAAAAAAATTAAAAAAGGAAACTCGTTTTGAACCCGGGTACGCCTCAAACTACGTCCGGACACGGGTATTATGTCCTTAAACTACGTCCAAAAGAGAGAGGTATGGGTACTGCGAATGTCATCTCGCTATGTGTGGTAGGGCACAGCACAGCGAATGTCATCTGGCTCAAATCTGGAGCATAGCCCGACTGGGGTAGTACCTCCACCTTAAAGAAAATCACAGCCAAATAGCACTAGACCCTACTCGTAGTGTTGTGTTCCTGCTGATTAGTAAGTGTTGCCAAAGAGCTCAAAGAGGACCCAGTGTGTTGACGATGAGGGACCCTCTTGTTCCTTTAGCCATCAACAAAGTGAATCCTCCTTTTTGTAAAGGATCGGCAACGTGCATGTGACACCTCTGGAGTTGAAGGCGTCCATCAGACCGTATGCTTGTTTGCCACCGTCGTGGTATTAAATAATTTTAAACAAAAAAGAACCGACTTCACTAAGCATCCACCTTTTCAACACCAAATGCTCAAATCACCATAGGTGTGCCTATAATAGTTGAAGAGTTCCCTAGATTTCTCCAGGATCCCATCATCAGATCCTAACATGGTTACAATGGGACCAACTGTGAAGTATACGCTTTCAAACAAAAAAAGAATTTTCCAAATCGGTCCAGCCGTCTTCGAATAATCGGTGAACATACATAAAAAAAAAAAAAAAAAAATAGCAAAAACAAAGATTCCGACGAATTGATAACCTCCTCCTTCGAAATCTTGAAGTCGGTTGATAAAGAAAATAGTTCACCCAATGGCATATTAATTACGATTTCAAAACTTGAAATGACACTTGACACCATCGCGTTTTTAGTCGCGCTTATAATTTGTTGTTGTTCCACACTACTAACTAACACCATCTAGGCACGTTAGTGTTAATAAGTATTCTATTACTGTTGTTGTTAAGAAAAAAACCACTTTCAAAAGTATAATTTAGTAGTTAAGCCTCTTCAGTGTCATAGTGAGGTCACTGCCAATAATTGACAAGCGCGTATGTTACTGATTAACCATGAACCTGCACATCCCACCCATAACCCACAATTGATAAGTAATCGTCCGCCCAATCCAAAAGAGCGCATGTGGCGGTATTTTAACGGCGGATAATGTATTTCCGTTCTCTTGTTGATTCTTGACCTATTCCATGATGCCGTATCTCTCCATGTATAACAACACATAATATACGTCGTGTGTCTTTACGGGTCATGGTGACTTGCGAATATAATATTATTGTTATTGTTGCTATTTTACCAGAATGTGATGACTGGCAATAATCTAAGTTGCGTTGATGTGATTTTTCATTTTGAATGTATAATTTTATTGTATACATCTTATTATATTTATGTTAAACTAGCGACCCGCCACGGCTTCGCTCGGAACTTTTTTGTAGACCTTTTTAAGATGTACTATACTGTAGTACATTGTTTTGATCTATCTCGTAGGGTTGAGCCAGCGTTTGCAATGTAAGCGCAAAAAAATAGTTTATTTCATTAGAATTAACATTATGCATTTATTATACAAATAAACCTTCCTCTTGAATCACTCTATATATTAATAATTTTAAACAAAAAAGAACCGACTTCACTTAGCATCCACCTTTCCAAAAGCAAATGCTCAAGATGCTGTAAAAAATACTCAAATCACTATAGGTGTGCCTATAATAGTTGAAGAGTTCCCTCGATTTCTCCAGGATCCCATCATCAGATCCTGACCTGGTTACAATGGGACCAACTGTGAAGTATACTCTTTCAAACAAAAAAAGAATTTTCCAAATCGGTCCAGCCGTCTTCGAATAATCGGTGAACACACATAAAAAAAAAAAAAAAAAAATTGCAAAAACAAAGATCCCGACGAATTGATAACCTCTTCCTTCGAAATATTGAAGTCGGTTGAAAAAACCAAATCAAAATCCATTGCGTAGTTTAAAAGATCTAAGCATACATAGGGGACGGAAAGCGGAAACCGACTTTGTTTTATACTATTTAATGATTAGACATTACCTGGCTTAAAATGTTGTATGCACAACTGGTGACGATTATTATATACTGCATGATTTGTTTAAAAAAAAAAATATGTTCTTTTCTCGTAAATTTTGTTTCATTGTGAAATTTATGTGTTTTAGATAGTTGCAAGGACTAAGGATACGGGCGCCTAAACATAACGCCACCTGATGGTACATTTCACCCAATTTTAACCCATGGCAATGTTATATCAACAATGGGCCATGTTTTACTATATTTGCATATTAATTGGTTAAACACAAGTGACGGCCAAAATAAGCTCGGACGGGTGACGACTGACGAGGCGTTTGTTTATGCAAGTGGATGTGTTTACATTGTACGAGTATGTGCTAATATTAGAAACATTGTGCGGCTTTCCTACCGTACTCGTGCCCTGTCCCTGCTGAATGCGCTCCTAGTATCAGCACCGGAGTGTGACCTGTTCGCGTGGCGATGGATGGATGTGTATAATGAGTGTTTAAGATTCTGCGAGTTGAGGGATGATAGGCCGTCAAGTGTGCCGCTAGTTTAATTGAATATAATATTAATATTATATAGTGTTAAGTTTCACAGTGTATTAGTTTAAGACTGTAATGCTGTGTTAACAATCAATAAACAATAAACAATTATAAACAATAAGACTGAATGCAACTTGCTCTTTATCCAACGATTTTTTTAAATATTTTTTTTTAATACCACGACGGTGGCAAACAAGCATACGGCCCATCTAATGGTAAGCTGTTACCGTAGCCTATGGACGCCTGCAACCCCAGAGGATTCACATGCGCGTTGCCTACCCTTTAAGAACTTATACACTCCTTTTTTAACCGACTTCAAAAAAGGAGGAGGTTCTCAATTCGACTGAATTTTTATTTTTATTTTTTTATTTTTGTTTTGTATGTATGTTACTCGATATCTCCGAGAATCGTAAACCAATTTTCAAAAAAAAAATTTTAATCGATCGGGTGTAACCCCGAGATGGTCCCGTTGGCACCAAGTAGGGGTCTGATGATGGGATCTTGGAGAAATCGAGGGAACTCTTCAAATGTTATAGGTACATGTATGGCGCTTTTGGTAATTTATTAATTTAGTCAAGAATTTGCATTCAGAAAGTAGGATTTGGTGATAGGAAACTGATGATGATGAAAACCACAGATGGCCACTAGAACTCCTCAATGGCGAGTGTTTCGAAGGTAGCGATTAGATGTGCCGATTCGGATAGTCAAATTACTATGAGGAACCAAGTGTACATGGTGCTATTGAATACAGTACCATTAAACTGGTCTGATGATGGAACCGGAAAGTACCCTACAGAACTCCGTAACAAAACAACGTAACCAAGTCGTGTTTGGTGTTATTGGAACTGTCCTGACAAGCACTCTAATTTAGTTTTTTATCTAAAAAAGTCTAGTAAAAAAAAGTGTAGTAGTAGAATATTCCTCTAGTATTCATAATCTAATGTTGTTGAACTGATGATAGAAGATATAACTCCTTAATAATTAGGAGTTAAAAGTGACGAGATGAGAACAATTGTTACCTGATGGTAAGTGCCACGTCGGTCCATGAACACCTTCAGTGCAAAGCAGTAACTAAATATTTACTGTCTAGCACTGACCTGTGCCCGCCACACGAGACGACAGTTGTTTGGTCTCATTCAGCAATTATACGAGCTACAGTGTCCTTTCCCCATAAACACATATGTATATTCGCGCATTAAACCAATCCGATGAATATGTTGTTCTTCGGTTTCGTTTGATAAACGGTCGTGTATCAAACCAAGCCGATGAGTACGCTGCTCTTCGGTTTGGTTTGACAAACGTTCGCGAATCAAGCCAAGCCGATGAGTACGCTGCTCTTCAATTCAATTCAATCGTTTATTCATAAAATATACATTTTACACGTCAATATACAGAGTAAATTAATATTAAATTTAAATCATAGTACCTACTTATAATATAATGCTAGGTTGTATATAGTATATTCAGTTGCGGCGTGCGTAGCCGTGGGAGACGGACGCGCCCATTGTGCAAATAATTTATTATAAGTGCAAATTAAGTAACCAGTGTGATAGACCCGTGATTTATGCGTCGATTACCCGTGTGCCCGGTCTCTCGCATGACTGGTCAGCAGTGTTACTGAATGCTTCTACGCAAAAAATCGGACTATCCTTGTCACATCTACCAGTCAGGATCATAAGGTGCTCCCCTAGCGGGTTTTGAGAGCGAGACATAAACATCGCCTACGAGGGCTACGCCGCTACTACGTAAAGCGTAGCAGATACAAGCAGCTGTTAACTCCAAGTAAACTAAACAATTTCTTTTGTGTCTTTAAACCGGCTTTGACGCTCGGTATTTATCAGTGGATCTCAATCTGTGCGTCGTGAGGCATTATTAAATTGCAAGATGGCTGTATGTGGAAGGTGTGGTGAAGAGGTGTCTGACCCTATCAAGTGCACAGCTTGTCTTCTGAGCTTCCATTACGCTTGCTCTGGGGTAACGGAAGCAGGCTTTCGTAAGTTGGGTGACCGCCAAGCCACATGGCGCTGCGCGGCCTGCAAGAATTCCCAGAAACCAAGCCTTAGTCTGCTGCCTGCTGCAGGGGCTACTACTACTGCTGTTGACTCAGCGTCCACATCCCTGACGCTGCATGATGTGATGTCAGAAATCCACAAAATATCAGCCCAGTTGGCTCCCTTATCCACGATTGTTGCTGATATTCAAGCGATCAAAACTGATGTTGCCGAACTCAAGAGATCGAATTCGAACACGTCCAAGACACTATCACAGTTGGAGGATCGCCTTAAAAAAGTTGAGGCCTCTCATGATGACAGTGTACTCAAGAGCCGGATAACTAGCCTCGAGGTTGAGCTTAACGAGAAAGATCAATGGCTTTGCTCAAATAACATTGAAATAAAAGGAGTACCCCAGAAGAACAATGAAAATCTCTTTGAGATTCTGCAAAGGATTGGTACCAAAGTAACTTATGCAGTGCCCAAAACCAGCGTAAATTATATAACCCGAATACCTTCGCGTGGTGAAAATGCGTCCAGACAAAAGTCCATTATAGTATCGTTCACGAACAGATACACGAAGGAGGATTTCATCGCCGCGTCTCGCATCTGCAAGACCATCACCCTCGAGGATATCGGCATTCAGGGCACTGGCAGGGTCTATGTAAACGATCATCTGACAGTTAAAAATAAGATACTCCTGAACAAAACAAAGGCCGTGGCAAAAGAGAAAAATTTTCAGTTTGCGTGGGTGAAGCACGGAAAGATTCACATTCGGAAAACCGACTGCTCGCCGGTACTGCAAGTGAGGACCGAGGAAGAACTCTTGAAGATTCATTAAAACCGCGCACCCCCTCAACTAGTGGGTACAGTCTTAACCAGCCCCCCGTCCTACTACGTAACTTTGTTGCCCACAGGTTGAGAGTCACTGGTCTAACTCGCCTCATTATGGCCGGCCGTCAGTGTGGGAATGTCGCGCTCGCTATTTACTACGAGTATTATCTGTTACCAAGGACTTGTTTTTGTTGTTGTTTGTGCTTAATTATATAATGAATGGAGGTGAATGTGAACTTATTACTAGTTTACAGACACAGATTGATGAGATAACGTGCCTATTACTGTATTACTTATTGCAAAGGATCTACTTATTAACTCTAATTAAATTTACAATTTTTAATCACTTAACTACTATGCTATTGCCTTGCCGTGACGGGCGCTTCCTATCTTAATGTTTACCACCAAAACGTGAGGGGACTTAGGACTAAAACTGACATATTCCGTAGAAATTTGCGAATGAGTGACTATGATGTTAACTGAATCATGGCTATGTGAGGGTATCCGAGATGATGAACTTTTTGATGAACGTTATTGTGTATGGCGTCGTGACCGCGATTACAATTTGACACAGCAATCTCGCGGGGGCGGAGTAGTTATCGCAGTCAAACGTAGTATCTTAGCCGCAAATGTGCCGGACTGGCAATCGTCGGCCGAGGATATGTGGGTATCATTAACTTTACGTTGCCCTCGTAGTAAGTTAACCTTCAAATTAAATATTTGTACTATTTATTTATGCACTGAAAAAATGGGCAACTCGTTTGCTGATCAATTAGGTAATTTCTGCGACCAGGTCGAGTCGATAGTAAATAATAGTCAAGCTGACAAATTCCTCATTCTCGGAGATTTTAATATGAGTTGCATTGAGTGGTTGGAGTCCGAATCTGGGTTGCAACCATCGAATGTCACCGGCGATGATATAAATAATTTTCTTGATACTTTTAGTTTTTGTAATTTGCAGCAATTTTGCTCAATTAAAAATGTTCACGGGGGTATTCTCGATTTAGTATTCTCAAATGATTGTGTTTCGGTATCACCCTGCATTGACTCGCTAGTTCCTGAGGACCCGCAAAGCTTTATGCATAACTATCTCTTTTGTTGAACTCCAACAACTTACTACTGCTAGTCGTACCATATTTGCATATTATCGCGCTTACTATTCCTCAATTAACAGAGATTTGCTGGCCTGTGACTGGTCCGCGGTTTTGGGCACTGGTGACGTCGAGGAGGCGGTAAACTGTTTTTACAAAATTATATATGAGATACGAGATCAGTACGTACCTAAAAAAATTTATAGAAACGCTAAATATCCACATTGGTTCAGTCGCGGGCTTATAAGGACAATAAAGGAGAAGTATAAATACTTTAAAAAATTTAAGACCTATAATAATCTTTCAGATAAGTATACCTTTGAATTACTTAGAGATAGGGTTAAGTTACTCGAACAAGAGTGCTATTCCAAATACATAAATCAAGTTGAAGATTCCCTAAAAACCAACCCTCGCTATTTCTGGTCTTTTCTAAAAAACATTTGTAATGGTTCCTCTTTTCCTGCATCAATGTCCTACTCTGGCTTTACCTCGGACACTGGCGAAGGCATTAGTAACTTATTTAGTGACTATTTTCACTCTACATTCTTAACTAATAATGCTCCTGCCGGTTCTCTTCCGCTAGAGGAGCCAGTAACTTCTGTTATTACCGACATTGCGTCCATTGAAGTCCAGCCTGACCAAATTGCGAAATTTCTCAAAAATCTCGACCTTAATAAATCTGCCGGGCCAGATCATCTTCCAGCTATTTTCCTTGTAAATTGCTCAGAAAGCATCTCGCATCCGCTGGCTATACTTTTTAATAGATCTCTTTCTGAGGGAGTCATGCCACGCTTATGGAAATCTGCCTTCGTTACTCCTATTCACAAGAATGGCAGTAAAAGCAATGTTGCGAATTATCGCCCGATATCTAAGTTGTGTCTTATAGCTAAAGTACTAGAGCGCATTGTTTACAACCAGGTGTACGCCTCTCTTAAACATATATTCTGTCCCTACCAACACGGTTTTCTCAAACAAAGATCTACTGATTCTAACCTTATACTATTTAACGATTACCTGTCGCGTAACTTGGATAGTGGTGACCAAGTCGATGCTGTGTACACAGACTATAGCAAGGCATTCGACCGCATTGACCATGTTCTGTTATTACAAAAACTTCTATCGGTAGGTATAAGAGGAGACCTCTTTCGATGGTTCTCTTCCTATGTCTTAAACAGTTCTCAAGCCGTTGTTCTGAATGGATTTTCATCATCCTGGGTGGAAATCCCTTCGGGAGTGCCCCAGGGATCTCTACTTGGGCCATTATTATTCATCATTTTTATTCATGATATTTCCTTATGTTTTAAGCACTCAAATATTCTTTTATTTGCCGATGATATGAAAGTCTTCCGGAAAGTCAATAATTCTCTTGACTCTACTTACCTCCAAGAAGATCTTTTTAGACTTGATCGTTATTGCGCTGATAACAAACTTAGATAGATAGATAGATAATTTCTTTATTCATACCCACAACATACATGGCATAAACATCAACACAAAGTAAAATTACAAAAATAAACTAAAAAGGCATGCAACTTAATAACTTTTATGCACATCAACGGGAAGCCATGTGTCATGGCAGAGAAACGGCGCTGGCTCAGCATGGTGATGCAGCAAGCCACATCGCTGGTATTCTGCCAGTACCTTATTTACAAAATGGTCGTGCAACGCTTTAAAAAAAGAAATTATAAATAGACTAGACTATAAAAAATAACACAGTGATATGCTAAATTGTGCGTGAAGCGAGCGTACCTATTATAGTGTGTCTGTGCGTATGTAGGTATGTTTGAGTGTATGTGTGCGCGGATGCCAGTATTTTTTTTATTTTTTTTTTACCTTCTCTTCGCTGAAGAATAGAATTAAGGGAGTTTATAGATTTAATAGTTTTGTTTTTGTTGGTTAAAAAGATGAATTCGATATTTTACTTTAAATGTTGCTTTACTCTTCATCTGACGAATTGGTGGTGGTATATTATTCCAACATTTAGTTGCGAGGTATCGAAAACTCCCTTTAAATGCGGCAGACGTGTGCTGGGGGACCTGTAACACTATTGCACGTGAGGGTCTCATTTGGTGGTGGGCACTACTTTTCGTAAACCACATGAGTTTCTTATAGAGATAAGATGGCTGCTTTGTTGTAATTGTATCAAATAGCAGACAAGCAAACATGAGTTTATGACGCGCCGCCATTTTCAGTATACCCGCATTATTCAAGAATGGTGTGACGAAAGTACGAGGAGGGATCCTGAAACAAAATCTGGCACAAGCATTCTGAACTCTTTGTATAAGACGCCACGATCGCGCAAGAAGGCACGAACCATACGCAGCAAGGCAGTAATTAAGTTTAGATAAAACCAGAGCTTCACAGAGTCTCACTCTTAGAGCCACAGTAAGAAAATTTTGAATATTATATAGAACCTTTAAACGGTAAAAACAATTTCGGACAACGTCTATCACATGCTTTTCAAAACGCAAATTTGTATCCAGCCAAAGTCCAAGATTTCTCGCCACATCGACACGATCCACTTTCACATCGTCAATCCTAATGTTTGGCTGTTTTGAAATAATGGTGTTGGTTTGTTTTAATGATCCTAGGACCATGTATTTGGATTTAGTTGGATTAAGGACCAAACAATTCGCAGATGACCACTCGGAGAGGCGTTTCAGATCCTCATTTAATTTTTCGACCGCAGAAGCGAAGTCTTGAGGATGAAACGACAGAAAAACTTGTAAATCATCAGCATAAAGGTGGTATTTACAGTATTTGATGCAGTTGATGATATCGCTACTGTACAAGATAAATAATAGAGGCCCTAATATTGATCCTTGTGGCACTCCTCTTTCCACAACGGTTTGCTCTGACTCTAGGGAAGAACCATCCTTTTGAGGTAGCTTAACTAATTGCCTACGGTCATTAAAATAACTACGAAACCACCGTATGGCTTTCTCATCAAAACCATAGTACCGCAGCTTCGAGAGCAAGAGTGGAACATTTATACAATCAAATGCCCTAGAAAAATCCAACAATACCATAATTGTGCCATGGCCAACGTCCTGCGCAGCCAGAACCTCATCAATAACATCGAGAAGAGCTGTAGTAGTACTTCGTTTTTTCCTAAATCCTGACTGCTTTTCAGGTAGTATGTTATTATAATCCAGATATTTTGAAACCTGGTCATAAACTACCTTTTCTAGTATCTTAGATAAGTAGGGCAAACTACTGATTGGGCGCAAGTCCTTCAGATCCTTCGGGTCGTTTATTTTTGGGATTGGTCGTACAATAGCAGTTTTCCAAACTGAGGGCACTTCAGACGTTAAAATAGAGGTATTAATCAAATCAGTTATTACTGGTAACGTTAACGGAAGAGTCATTAAAATCATATCGAATGTTATTCCATCGTAACCCATGGCATTGGACTTTGTAGTTAGTAAAAGTTTTGCAACTATGGTCTCGTCTATGGTACACAAACTGAATGTGGAGGAGTTGTACCGGTGGTTATTATAGTAGGCTAGGCTGACATTATCCACAAAATTGTTGCCCGGAACATTTAAAAAACTTTTGTTTATAACTGAAGGATCATTGAAATGCTGCGGCAAATCAGGGTTATTCTTAATGTTTGGAGTTATGTGACGTTTTAAATTTTTCCATAACACTTTAGGATTATTTAAATTAACATTAATGTGTTGCTCAAAGTAAGCTTTTTGCTCACAAAACATACTAGTATTTACCAAATGTTTCAAAGTTTTGTAGTTCTGTTTGTCTGACTCACATTTAGTTCGTTTAAATTTGTTTTGCGCCTTGTTACGGAGACTAATTATATAGCGTACGTTGTCAGTCAACCAGGGCTTAGGTGTCACCTGTGTTGTTTTTTTTACCATTGGGGCACAAAAATCATAAATTTCCAAAATGTAACTGTTAAACAAAGCCAACCTTTCATCAACTGAATTTAATAGTGAAATATGATACCAATCTAATTGTTTTAAATGACTATTAAAGGTAGATAGGTCAATTTTATTCAAAGATCTATTATAATATACACTTGACGCAATCTTGCATGTTTTTATATTTAAGTTTACGAAAACCATTGCATGACCGCCCAATTGTTCAACATGGTCCACCTCGGCATTGACTATCGAAGCATCAGTACAAATAAGGTCGATAAGTGTAGAACTGTGGTCAGTGAAATGAGTTGGCTCTGATATATAATTTATTAAGTTATTGCATTCTAAAAATTGTTGTAATTGTTTAGTTTTTGAATCATTTATATTAAGCATGTTAATGTTGAAATCGCCACATAAAATAATACGATCATAAAGTGAAAATGATGCAATGGATTCACTCAAGGAGTCTAAAAAGATATCTATGTTGAGCCATGGTGAACGATAAGCAGTACCCACAATGAAACGAATTGAATTTATTGTAATCCTTAACCACATCTGTTCAACATCAGGGTGAGTAGGATGTCTGCAAATTTTAACATTTAACCCGTTTTTGATGTAAAAACCTACTCCCCCACCACCTTTCCGCGTACCAATCGTACGAGGGACGTGACGCAGTCTGTAACCGGGCACAGACGGCGCTCGGTCCTCTTGGCCAGTTTGCAGCCATGTTTCGTTGATGCCTATCATTTCCGGCTTATGTTGCTCCATAGCCACTAAAAACTCATTATGTTTTGACCTACTACAAATGGATCCTGCATTAAAAAGACCAAATTTAAAATGTTTAGGTTTCCTATTAAACAGAGACAAGAAATAAAAAGAATAAATAATTTTATATTTATGTGTGTGAACCAAGGTAGGATATTTTGCTTGTAACGCTGTGAGTTTTTTTTGTGTGTTGACAAAATCTTAAAATAAATGTAGAATATATGATTCAATACGCACATTACATTAAATAAAAAGAGCAATACACATTTCATCTGGATATTAAAAACGAACATGTTAATGTACAATTTCATTAAAGCATTTTTTAAATTACTTAAAATTATATCGTAATACTTCACCAAATAAATGCTCATATTATCAAGACACTGAATCATTGTTATAGTAATTAAATAAATAAGGGCATACATATTACTCATACATCTAGTCATTGATGTTATGGACTTAGTGAGATCGAAAAAAACATATGTGCTATATAATACGGTCGGAAGGCACCATAGGAAAAATACGGTCTAAATCGCTCTGGGTCCGGATTCGATGTACTTTGGAGGATTCTGATTTTCGGGCATATATCCTTCCTTCTTTGCTCCAAATAAAGCGCCATTGCTCAAAACGACCTCTCTCCCTAGCCTTGCCGAATAAAACTCTGTTCATTCTGGTAAGCCGGTCGTGTATGTGAAATTTTGAAGCAGCGTGATCGGGCAGGCCGAGCCCCTCAGTGGTGGCACCGCGACGTACTCGCGCGCCTTTTAGCAAATCGTCACGGAGCGCGCGGTGCGCCAGCCGCACCACGAGAGGGCGCGGGCGCGGCCGCGCGGAACCCGAAGCGCCGGGTTGCGTCTCCTCCCGCACGGGACCGACCCTGTCAGCAGACACTATATCGTTCTTCTCCAATTTCAGTCCAATCTTTGTCGCCAAGGCCATGACAATATGTACGGTGGACTCTTCCTTAAACTCGGGGATTCCAGAGATCTCGACGTCATTACATAGCATAACCTGATCCCTGTCGTTCAACTCCGTTTCCAGCCGGGCTATCGCATCGTGCAGTACTTGAGTATCAGGACTCGTATTGGACTTACATTCAGATAATTGAGACTTCAGAGTTACATTTTCCTTTTCAAGCAGATTTACTTTTTCAGTGACAGTATTGACATTCTGTTTTAGTCCCTTTATTTCAGCCATTAATGAATTTGTGGAAGTATTGAATTCCAACCTCAGGCTTTCAATTTGTTTATCTAGGTCATTTTTAAGCTGTGAGAATTTCAATTCCAAAAGTGCCGCAAAAGCTTTGTATGAAATATGGCTTTCATCGTCCTCTACACGAGGCTGGAATACTGATTGGTTACCCGCCGCGTAAGACTCATTATCAAGGTCCAATAATGAGCCGTCACAGGACATGTCCGCCTGGTGGGATTCCGAAAGCTGATCCTTGCGGGCCTCGGACTGGTGAACCTCCTCGCACCGTTGAATTCCGCAGTGTTGAGGGGCGAATTGGTTTAGACTTCGGATTGGTGTATGTTCAGCGCCACCTCTGCGGGACGTTACATTATTACAGCAAGGACACTGCCACTCCCGTTTCAAATGAACCAATTCCTTATATTCTGCACTTGTCATGCTTACACACTTATAGTGGTAATTACTTTTGCAAAATACGCGTACTAATAGGTCTGATTCACTAATGGGAAAAGGACAGGCTGAGCACTTCATATTGACAGTCAATTAAAACAGTTTTACTAAAATTGTTCACGACCAAGCCAAAAACAAAAAGTATTGTAGGCACAAAACAAATATGTTGGTAGATGTTAAAATGGTCGTCGGAAGATGCACACTAAACTCGACGTTAAAACAATATGGATACTGGTTATTCCTGTACTAGGCCACAAAGTAAACGGCGCGTATGGCTTGTTATCTGAAAAGTCTTAAGCGCCGCCAAAGTTCATAGATGTTACGCGTTCGAGTAGAGACACTTTTTTTATACTGTTCCGATAAATTTGCTTTGACTCACACAGTTATAACACAGGTTATTTTATTACTAAATACTGTTCTATTTTAAAGTTGAGGTGATAATTAGATACCGGATTGTTCACTTAAGCGTTTAAACACTGTTTAGTCACCAAAACTGCACTTTTGACACTTTAATTTATTTTAAATTGCACAGCAAACTTGACAACGATGTTAAGCGTTGCACGCCCTCCTCCCCCAACTCAACTTGATATAAATGTGTCCAAATGTTTTGCTATCTCCTTTACTCGTAAGCGTATTATCTTCAATTCCAATTATTTGTTAAAAAATGTGGTTATTTCTAAGTGTAGTGAAATAAGTGACTTGGGTGTCATAATGGATAACAAGTTGATCTTCGATCGCCATGTTAACTCCATAGTCAACAAAGCTTTCAGGTCACTCGGATTTATTATAAGATCGTGCAAGAATTTTAAAAGATTAAAATCAATTAAAATTGTCTACTGCGCATATGTAAGGAGTCATCTTGAATACGCCTCTCAAGTTTGGAACCCTTGCTATAACATTTATATTTCTAAAATCGAAAGAATTCAAAAAAAGTTTATTCGTTTTCTAAGGTATAAATTCAAAATTCCAAAACGAAGTTATACTCAGCACTGCGCCAAACTCCACCTGCTACCACTTTACATCCGGCGTAATATCTCCGACGTAATTTATATTATGAAAATTGCCCAAAACCATGTTGACTGTCCTGATCTGCTAGCGAACTTGAGGTTGTCAGTCCCCCTGTAGCGGTCCACAGGGTCCTCTATGTACGAAAAGTAGCAAAATGACTTTAAAGGCTGATAGAGCTTCATTTGTAAGCTTTTACATGATATTTTCAGGAGTAAAGTTCATGAAAAAATGAAAAATAAATGATTCACATAGTATGTATGAGAGTGGAGGCTCACCTTATTACATATTGGTTTTATTTTAGTATGTAAGAAAAGATCAAGTTAATGATCTGACAAAGGAAATAAAATATATGGAAGTATATAAGCATCATTGTGTTTTATTAGCAACCATACATACCTGAACTTTAATGATAAGCTATTATCATTGCTTTCAGCAACTGAGAATATTTGGAAAATATAAAACCTGAAATCTTTACTAGGATTTCTCACAGTTTTCGATAAATTATATTATGTTTAGATATAATTATATTTATATTATTACTTATTTTTGCATTATCGCATAAGCAATTGATACCATAGAGTTTTGATAAATATTGTTCACCGTTGATTGGCAAGATTTTGAAACATTCATGATCTTGGTCAATTAATTATGTATTTAGCATAGTTGTATTTTAGATAGAAATAATGGTTATTATTATTATTTGGGTATTTAAAATGGCATTTTGACCATAAGTGGCATTCATATGTAATTTATATATGCAGCTTGTGTAGATATTTAATGTATGTTTTAGTTTTCACAGGAACAGAGGCTATGAATAACAACTTAACGGGATAAGTATGCGACATTTTGGGGAATTATTATCTGAAATATCCATTTGTACCATTTGCAGTGGACAAACAGTAATTTGGTTACCGCACTAGATTTGTCATAAAGTTTTAGCAATCTTGTGATCGATTCCTTCAATGGGGGATATATTATTAGGTAAAATTAAACTCATAGGATGGCAGGGGGTCGTATATAAAGTATGTTCTAGAAATATTTACTTCATTCTTGAGATAGGTACTAAGGACAAAAATATATAATTTACTAAAGACATTATGTGACATAGTACAAACGGTTAGTAACATAGACAGGTTCTTTTACCTATTTAGAAATTAGTATTTTGATTACAAATTGCTTTATCATCAGTTTCTTATAATTTCATATGTTTTCATTGTGAGAATATCTAGGGATGGAAATGACCGACAACTGAGAAGATTGTTTGTTAAGTAATGATGAAAATTGATACTTTTAATAGGATTTTCGAGATGAAATGTTGTTTATTGTATAGAATAAATATATTAGTGATAATTTATTCAATAACAAAAAGTAGTATCTAATAATATTTTAGATTTGTCTGAAAATTTGTCCAAATGGAGAGGTTATGTTTTAATTTGTTAGTTATTGTTATAAATCGATACTTAAATTAAAGGGAAAGTAATTAAAGTTATATTGCAGGAAGTATATTAACGAAATTGAATGAATTAAGCGTGAAAAAGCTAAGAACTTACTTTTTCATCCAAAATCGATTTTGGGGATTATTATGTAAAAACTCGTATTATGAAGTTAAATAACGGAAATAAATAAAGTTGGGAGCTTTGTTTTTATAAAACATAACGAGTTCGATTCGGTAAAGCGCTAAAATAGACAAATTTTATGATCGAAAATTGTCGTAAAAAGATTGTAGAGATTACTGATGTTTGATGGAATTCTAGGCTAGTTTTAGCTTATAAACGTGTGATAAACACAATTTTGATCAAAACAAATAAAGGAAAGTGATGAAAATTAGGATAAAAAGCGAATTTTCTTATAAAATTTATATTGGTATTTTACAAAGTAAATACGCAGTAAATCCGATAGGATCTGGTCATAATATATGCAGAAAAATTATTTTCATCATAGATTATATAAATACACCTTAGGAAATACTTACTTTTGTTTGAATTAAAGAAAATCGTTTTCTTAGAGGTTAGGTTTTCCAAAAAGGGTAGGGCGCTCATAGGAACTTGTTTCTTATAGAAGTATGTAGCGTAGGGGTCTTAAGAATCAAATTGGTATACAAAGATATATTGGCATTTTACGGGGAAAATAGATATTAATACTTACAGGGGCTTATTAAATCATACGCGGGGCTATTGTTTTCATCTATTTTCATATAAATTTTCATTGGAAATCGCATAATTGGATAGATATTCAAGAAAAACATTCCCAATGGGGGGTAGGAGATTATCGAACTAGGTCACTTAAGTATAGGAATTTGGTCTTTAAAGTAGTATGAACTAAAGGATCAATAAGGTTCAAATTAGATCAAATCCGAGAAATATTGTCGGCTCAGATGGTGGTCGAAAGCATACCAAACTCGACTAATACGCCGCAAGCAATCTTATTGGACGAATCGATACGGAATTTTTATTACTATATAAGGGAAGGGCGTACGGTAGGGAATCACTTTGCCTTCGACCAGAGCTGCGAACACTTTGACTTCACTTTGACTCCGACCTGAGATCTACGAGCACCTTGCCTCCAACCTGACTACGGGACTACGGAACGACTGGACTTCTGCTGCCAACGTGAGCTAGAAGCATATCCTGAACCACGAGACTCCGACTTCTGTCTACAAGCCGAGCTGCAAGCACCGAGGCCCCGCTCTGAGCTGCCAGTAGAACCAGCAAAAGAAGTCTTATTTGGTGAGGCAAAATTTATTCACTTTAATGATAAAATTTATTTCTTTTCTGTGTATTCTCTTTAGGCCTTGGAGTTGAGTAAGTGCTTTTAATTGACTGTTATATTATGAACATTTTCCTTATTGTTGTGGTTCTTGTATTTAGTTTATGTGAAATTTGGTTGAATTATTATATGCAATATATATATACGTACGGAATTTATCGGAGTATGCGGTAACATTTTACGAATTTAACGAAATAGGGATGGATGCGTTTACCCTATATTGCGTATGCGTTATATTTTTATACGTTTGTGGATGCGTTTATCCTATATCTTATATGTCGTATGCGTTATAATTTTATACGTTTGCGAATTTTATTGCGGAATGCGTGATATTTTTATGTTTTGCGGTTGCGGCATATGAATTTAATTGAGTATATATTAAGACGTTTACCCTATTTTGGGAACGAATTTTAGCGTGTCTTACGTACCTGATTTATGAATTTAAAAGATTGTGTTCTCTATTATACTTGCGGTACATATGCTTTGGTAAATAAGCATTGGCTTGGACTAAAGTAATTATTACTTGTGTGATTGTAACATTATTTATGTATGACAGCGAAACCGACATTAACCATTGAACAATTATGTTCATTCTTCATAACCACTACCTTGATCCTTCTATGAAGGAGCCTATTTATATAACTGAAATTATTTATTACTTTTAAGCTGAAATAAGGCATCTAACCTTGTATCAACATAGAGTTGTAAAACAAAAATATTATGAAAATTTTAACAATGTTCTCTGACATAGTGAGACTTGCACCTTATCGCCATTCACAATAATTAATGAATAAATATTATCATATTGTTGGAAATACAATTATTGGCAAAGAGAAAGCCACTACAATAAAGTATTGAAATTCAACTGAGAGATTGAGTCGTGCTGGAGTGAGTTATGGGGATCCATATCAACTACAACTGAACGAAAATAGTTCATAAGTTAATTCAGGCTTTCAATTCAATAGTGTACATCATCTGTAAAATTTGATAATTAGATGAAGAGTTTGGTAGTTAGAAACAATGCCCTACTCTACGTACAATACTATTTGCCTATCCTTGAAGTTTGAATTAGCATAACTGCCTAACACGACATATTTCTATGATTTATTTCGGCATGACCATAGTCCCTTTGGTTGAATTTTAGATTTAATTTTGATTTAATTAATTAGCTAGGCATCTCAGAGGTTTTCTTGGCGTTTCTTTCTTCTGGTGTGTAGGTTACGAAACGTTGGTAGCTTCACTTAATAAAGTTATTAGTAGAGAAAATAATAACACAAAATAAAAATATATAAAAAAAATGTAGACAGGTTCTGAGCTAATAATCCCCAACGCACGGATTACAGGCGTGTAGATAAGGGAAAACCTTTCACACATCAGCTACCCATCCTAACTTTTGTTTAAATACTTGCAAAATTATATCTAATCAAAATAATCAGAAAAAACAACTAATTAGAAAAGTTGTTACTGCCTGGATTCGTTAACATTAGCGCTTGTAGGCGTAGGGGTTAAATAAAAAAAACTATATTTGCTTATAGTTAAAAAAATATTCAAATAAGACAAGAGATCATTACATCGTCAATAACAAAATTTTACAAGTTAATTTTCTATCATTAATCTTTACCACAAATGTTGGGAAGACTTTGTCTATGTGGAAACTACCGAATAGCCTTTTCTTTTACAGATCCTGACACCATTCTACAGCCTTACCACTAACCTTCCCGCATCAACAGCTTGAACTTACAACCGAATAAATTTAATTTACTAATTAATTTTATATACCTATTTACTTAATATTTTTTCCTTGTAAAGTACCTTTTATAGGAAATAAATTTTATAATAAATATCATTGTTTTTGTTTCAACAACCTCTTTATCAGTCTCCTAAAAATTATCGGGTTACTACATAACTAGGGATCTACTACTAGACTTTCACGAGCCATTGTTAGGAAAAACCGCTGAAATTGTCTGACAAATCATGTTTATATAGGAAATTAGATTATTGGGGTTGTAGTACTTAACGCAGGGTTGTAGTGTTCCTTTCAGGAGGTAAGTATGTTTAGTCATCAGAGCTTAGGGAAAGTTTTAGTATTACAGGGTTTCAGACAGGGTAGAGGGTTTCCTTCATAGAGAGCTACTTTGGCTTTCTAAGCGTTTTCAGTTTCAGCTTTCTAAGTTGTACCTTCCTTTAGTAGCTTCCAATAGCTGCTCTAGCTTTTAGTAGCTTATAACGTAAAGAAGCGTTCTTATTTTAAGAACGCCCGGCGCATTTCTCTTCACCCCCACGCCTATCCTCTCGTAACAAATCAACGTTCCATATTCCCTTCGTTAATAATAATTATAGGAAAAATTCCTTTCTTCTAAGAGCTGCTCGGTCTTTTAATCAGCTCTGTAAACGGCACAATCTCATCGATCTGTTCTGCGATAGCCTTACTTCAATACGTAAGCTAATGATCCAAGACTTCTCCTTCTGATATCACTTGTATGTAATTATGTCTTGTTTATTTCTCTTTTGTTCTTCTTGTTGACTGTTTAATTTCATTCCTGCTGATAAGCAACCATAATTATAAGTTTAGTTATTAATTGATGTACTTAGTACTTTCGCACGCTATTTGTTTTACGCAGTTTCTACCTGTGGAAACTTTTAATTGGCTCACTGTTTCTACATTACTGCCTATCTTGTTACCCTAGCTGTAAGTTTTCCTATGAAATAAAATAAAAAAATAAAATATATTACTAAATTACAAATAGATACATTATTAACAATTTTTTACACAGTGATTTATTTAAGCAACACCTCCAAAGAACTCGTCAATCGCTTTTTGCTTTCAATTTTTGTATAAACAACTTGTAACTTGGGGCTTGCCTAATTTCCAAAGGGATCATATTATAGACCTTTGGACCAATGGCGTTAAGACATTTTTTAGACTTACTCAGCCGTCTGTAAGGCAAGTTTAAGTTATGACGGCATCGGGTGCGGGGGCAGTGCGCATCAGCGTTGGTAGGAAAGAGGTCAATGTGACTTCTGACGTACTTGGCCAGTTCCAGGATGTATAAGCTGGGTACAGTCAAGATCTCGTATTTTTTAAACAGCTCTTTTGCAGGATGATCCCAGCTTACACCTGCAATGGTGCGGACTGCTCTTTTTTGAAGTATGAATACTCTTTTACGTTCCGCAGCTGAGCCCCAGAGATCGATACCATAAGTTAATAAGGAGTTAAAATACCCGTAGTAGGCTTTTTTTACGTTTTTATAATTTAGGCACGGACGCAGTCTACTGAGCGCGGAGCGAGCAGAGGACAACCGATCTTCGGTTTCATTTGACAAACGTTCGCGAATCAAGCCAAGCCGATGAGTACGCTGCTCTTCGGTTTCGTTTGTCAAGCGTTCGCGAATCAAGCCAAGCCGATGAGTACGCTGCTCTTGGGTTTCGTTTGACAAGCGTTCGCGTATCTTACCTAGCCGATGAGTTGCTCTTCCGATTCAGTCATTAGGCGTTCACGTATCAAATGGAGTCTTTGGGCATGATTTTCAGGACTTTCATGGCTGCGAATATAATTCTTTTCAAGACTTTCATGGCTGCGAATATAATTAGTTTTCGATCGCATTCGAGAAAGCCTAAATTCACGCTTGCTCGAACTCTCCTTTGAAATGCTGATTAAAAATTTTTCCTAAGTCTATCTTCTTTCATCTTTTATCTCATTAGAACGGCGCTGTCTCATCGAGGCAGCTCTTTTAGACGGTCTACCCATTATTAATTTTCACTAAAAAGTAGGAAATAAACAAAACTTTTTAACAAAAAATAAAACCGACTTCAAAAAGAACCCGCACCAAAAGATTTACATAAAAATGGTTGAGAAAAAAAATTTAACCTGCCCTAATCAAAAACACACAAAATAGAACCCTGCCCTAAACACTAGAAATAACAAAATAATTTCTTTTCACAAAAAATATTTAAGCTAATACGCTAATTTGAATCTGTACCTATGATATATAATTATTTACAACATTAACATATTACACAACATTAACAGGGCTTAACTGCAGACTGCTTTTTCATCAATAATATTTTACACGTCAAATATTATGTACCTACGCTAAATTATTATTTACCTATAAGAGATATTTACAATATTTACATAACAGTTCCGACTGCTTAGACGAAAGTATAACAATTTAACACGTATTTACATTTTTACAATCATTATTTATGTTTGGAGTCGGTGCCAGCCAAACTAAGAAAAAGAAATAAGATACTTTAATAACAAAAGATCTAAAGTACTACAAAATATTTAAACAAATTAGTTAACAAATAGGTAATTACCTATTGTACCGACTATTGATTGTGTAATTTAAAAACCTATTTTACTATCCTACACCAAGAAACGACAATTGCAATTTGGTTAAGCGCATACAAAAATTCGCTATTTAGAGACGACCGTCAACGACGTCTGCCCTCACGCGTCTCCCACGTTCGGGTCAAACACCCAGGCATCTGCCCCCCACCCGCGCGCTTGCAGACTTGGCCGTAACTCGCGTAAATGCTGCGCCTTGCTTATGAATATTGTTTCCCCTCACCCCCGGGTGCAGGCTGGCACCGACTCCAAACATAAATAATGATTGTAAAAATGTAAATACGTGTTAAATTGTAACACTTTCGTCTAAGCAGTCGGAACTGTTATGTAAATATTGTAAATGTCTCTTATAGGTAAATAATAATTTAGCGTAGGTACATAATATTTGACGTGTAAAATATTATTGATGAAAAAGCAGTCTGCAGTTAAGCCCTAAAATGTTAATGTTGTAAATAATTATATATCATAGGTACAGATTCAAATTAGCGTATTAGCTTAAATATTTTTTGTGAAAAAACTTATTTTGTTCTTTTTAGTGTTTAGGGCAGGCTCTATTTTGTGTGTTTTTGATTAGGGCAGGTTTTATTTTTTTTCTCAACCATTTTTTTATGTTTTTTTTTATGTAAACCTTTTTGTGTGGGTTTTTTTTGAAGTCGGTTTTATTTTTTGTTAAAAAGTTTTGTTTTTGAAGAACCAAAAAATATAATATATATGTTTTACCTAATCCAAAAATAATACCTAAAAAAATTATACCTCCTGCCGATGCTGCCCTCAAACCAAAAATTGTCAAGACAAATGTAATGTAGGTTTGCTAAAATTAAGATTTAAAATACAATGGTATGGGAGACCTTTGGGAGGAGGGAGGTGCTTAGCCCCAAACTGATCAAAGTTTTAATTACTGATACGGCGACGATATACATACGAAATAATAAAGATAAATATATAATAAAAAACAGCCGTAACCCACGGACCAAATATTCGGCACATAAATAAATAGCAGCCGTAGCCGTAATAATCTTCGTAGGACGGGTCACTACCGTCTAGGCAACGGAGGCCGTGAAACTATATACTAAACTATAACTATATAAGTAGTACGGTGTTTGGTAGAATCAAAGAATTTTTTAGTAAAACAGTATTTATAACATTTAATACAAAAACAATAATAAAGATATTTCATATTCTACGTGACATTAAAAATAACGATTCAGGACCGTCTGAAGAAATCAATAAATTGTTTATATTTCGCAACACCTTTGGCATTTCCCTTTTGGACGTACGGCAGTGCCTCTAAATCCTTGAGCCACGCAAGACTTTTGGGGAATCTGTAAATAAAACAAGAGTCACTGGGTGTCTTTTAGCAAAATATGGACTTGATCGGACATTTATTGCGAAGGTTAAACAACCACATCCAAAAAAGTTGACGGAGCAAGACTGTGAAAAAGGTAATCAATCTGTGAAAAAGGTAATCTCTCTTACGTCCGGGATCTTGGCGTGAGACGGGCGTTTTGTTCGTGAATTGGTGGCTTACCTCAGTCTATTCTTAGAACTTACTTTTGAGCGTTGATATTCAACATTATGAGGTGAAGACTAGAGATGGTAGCATACTCCGCAATGTCTGCAATAGTGATGTTGTTTCCAGCCAGATACTTGTTCCGGGACAAGAACTGTTCGAGGAAACCGTACGCCTCTTCAACAGCGTCTAGTTTCTTTTGAGGTATGTCTTTTGTCTCTCCAATAATTAAGGGAAACTAAACATAAAAAGATTGAAGTTTAATAATCACCTCAACATTAATGTTCATACATATTTTTTAAACAAGAGTATGTATACCTAGAGGAATTTTAAGAAAAAATGCTGAAGTTTATGTGGTATTTTTGGAAATGTGTTAAAGTATATCATAAAAATTTTAATGAAGAAATTAAGTTGGCTTTATGCTTTTATCAGATATAATATAAAAAATACTGGAGGGCATGACAAAAAATTATAGAAAATCAAGCGACAAGTATGCACGAATCAACGTCCTCACTAAACAAGGTCTGCTAGAATTTAGTTTTCGGGTATTAAATAATAATAAAATTAAATGTGTACTAAAAGTATTTTTTGCAACAAAAAGCCTCCAAACTATGTTGTGAAATGCAATTCATGTGCGTTATTTAATTATTAGCGATTGTCGTTTTCAAATCTTACCGGACTCTTAATTTAGTTTAAGTGCAAATTCTGTCAAAACACCTTTTTGTATTGTATCCTTATGAAACAATAAAAATCGGCTTGGAAGAAGAGTCTACATGGGAATCATGTACTTTGATACTAGAATAGAAAAACATTACCGATATGTTTCGCAAACTCAAGTACAAGATGGTGCTATTGAAGAAGAGCATCTGGTTGACGAGAGCCCTTTGATTGGGGTCCTTCGGGTAGAACGAATCTTGCTTGCCGTATACATCTGCAATGTACATTAAAATGGCATGGCTGGAACAAGACAAAAGCTAGTGAGCTATTTTATTTATTTTTAAGTTAGGTTTTTTAGGTTTAGTTAGTTTATTTTAAAAGTAGTTTTAGTTTGATATAGTTCTTAACCATTATTATGTTATTTAAGTTTTTATTTATGAATATTAAAAGTATTTTCCAGTGAGCTATTTGGTATTTTCGATGTCATGTTTTAGGTACATTTTTGCATCTTATTAAAAAGGAGTATTTTTATCTACATACTTAAAAAAATTCAAAAAAATAATAATTGTGTGTCAGTAATCATAAAAACATATCTGAAATATCTTGGCTAATTGGGACGCTTTTAAAGTAATTAATCATCGCAACTAAGAGGATATATAGATGACAATACCATAGTAGACGCTAGAGAAAGCCTGGCGAAAGCTAGACGTGTTTTATACGGACATTTTCAGTCTTCTTTTTAAACTCGTATTCATGGTTGTAAAGTTTATGACAAAAAAGGGTATATTATACATTCGTAGCATATCAACATACCAAATATTGCAGAACCGTAGTAGACGTCTCCCCAAGATTATAATGCTATTTGGCTCTACAGTACTTACCTATCGTGTATGATCAAACTGCCATCTTCTAAAACAGGTACAGCGTGTAAAGGATTTTTCTGTAACAAAACAATATTTATAAACACTTTTTTGCTCCATGTGATTAGATTGTCACGCGGACCCCAGTTTCAATAGAGCCATGGCAAAAGAGATGGGACAATATAGGAGGAGGATGATGATATACTTTTCTGCACAAAATACTTACTTAATGCCAAATCGCATTCTCTACAAATCATCGGGGCCAAACAGAGACATGCACAAAAGGTAAGTAGGGAAGTACTGTGCTGCGATTCGAAAAATAAACACACACACTGGACAGACACAGCTCCCACCGCACTCAACCCAACTCAAGTCAACGCTATAACGACATTGACATTTGCTATTCGAACAGATTTTCATTCAACATTGGTCTCACATTGGTCTCACATTGGTCAGACATTGGTCACACATTGGTCTCACATTGGTCCAATGAGTGACCAATGTGTGACCAATGTGAGACCAATGTTGAATGAAAATCTGTTCGAATAGCAAATGTCAATGTCGTTATAGCGTTAGGTTGAGTTGGGTTGAGTTGGGTTGGAGCTGTGTCTGTCCAGTGTGTGTGTTTATTTTTCGAATCGCGGCCCTTGTATTAATATTAGATTTTATGTATTTTTAAAGTAGGTAGGCAAATTGTTAGAACTGAAATCTATACCTTTAAAAAATCAGGTTTTAAATGTTCTCCTGCTCCGAGGTTGACGTCGATGTTTTCCACGGGAACGTTGAACAGCTCACAAGCCATCATGACGGCTCTTGCTGGGGGGCTCACGTCCGTTTTGTATAGTTTAACCATCTTTTCACATAAAAAGGGAAGTGAGTGTCTTATAAATCTACACTTGTTTAATTACTAACATTAATTTAAAACTTCTAGTAAAGTTTTAGAATCAAATTTACGAAATAGGAGATCCCGGGTTCCAAACCTCGGCAGGGCATTTATTTGTTTTTATATTACGAGACGAGTATATTCATAACATAGTCGCCTATTACCTACAATAAAAGCATTATTGAGTTTACTGTAGAACTAGGTCGATTTGTCTAAAATTGTTTCTTAATAATGTATATCTATATATTTACTTATTACATTTATTTCAAAAGGCGACTAGCGACAATCATGTATATAAAAGCTGAACAACATGTGCTTGATTAACTCCGTTGATATAATCCCTATACACAGCGTGTATTGTTAAGATAACCACATACGCTAAGGCTAGTTAGTATAGACCCCAATAAACATACTTTCATAATAAACAGGCAGTTTTTACAAATTTGGGTATGACTATTATCCAATTCAAAAATTTTGCTTGTCTATCACTCTGACCTCCACCCATTAAAAGCTGCCAGATGCCCGGACCTAGCAATAAGGATAGTATAGGAATCTAACCAGAAGGGTTTTGTTGCTCTCATTATTGTATCATATCTGACGTGGCCAGCTCTTAGTCCTTAAGTTTTATTAACATTTAACGACACTTTTTTTTTCATATATTTCAGCACCCTATGTTTCGCTTCTTACATGATTAATTTGGCTTTAAAACATCACAACGTTGATATGTTTCACATTAGTGTATACACAGTACATTGCTGCTCAAAAAAATATACTGGGTGTTAATTCACAGTTAACTAAATATTTATTGCCATATCCATATAAAACTTCAAAACCTGCGTCTGGTTTCCTTTTGTGGTTATATCAACAAAACACGCGGTGATGATTTTATTGTATTCTTAACGTGTTCCTGGAAACCTGAACAATACAAAAATATAATGTTTAACTCACTTTTAACTCAGAAGAGCGTCTGATACTGACTAACTATGCACTTGCTCACTTCTATTTTATACTCGTAGTGACGTTGAACAATCTTCGGGCAATCTAAAAGGACGTATGAGTAGTTATGTTAACGGCGAATGATGTCTTTTCGCTCTATTATTTGTTATCAACATTACATATTTGGTATCGTATTCTAATTATGAAAAATGAAGAAAAAAAATTAAGCGCGAAAAAAAATTTGGTTTTGTATGGAGGATGGGGGGCCGGCTGGGACCACGTGGCCCAAACACATAAAATATTTTTTCTACTCCTGTACTTTTATCTGTCATTTATACATTCGTCAACACCTTTATAAGAACATAGATAATACACTCGATGAAAAGTCTATCTAGTCTATTCCCCAAAATAACACTTGTTCTATAAAAGCGCCAAAATAGTATCGCGGAATCGCGTGCAAACACGACTATCAATATAAAATAAATTACTTCCAACCTAAGAAACCTAAATAAACGCAGCGTTTTAAAAAAAAACTTTTATAAAGAAAAAATTAAAAGAACCACAGACCTACTTCGTAGTTTTTTACGTTTCCCGTTCGTTTGTTGGGGCTAATTGCAAACTTTGAAAGTAATTTAGGTATTTTTACTAATCTCTGTAGCTCTTTAATAATTGATCAAATAGCGACGGTGTGTATTTGTGTTAGTAATGTTAGTATTATTGAAAAATAGTGTTTTAATTTAAAAGGTAAAACTTAAATGATTGTTGATTATGTTGACAAAATAACTGCGATATCCATGAAGTTTTCAATTTCGCATTTTATGTATAAGTAAGTGTATTCGTAGAAAAAGTATTGTATGCAACGTCGTATAAGTAGGTAAAAAAATTTTCGTGGCGTTTTTCTTAACAATTTTCGCCTACGGCTCAAATTGTTACCCACGCCACTCACCTTTTTTGACCCCTCTTATACAACTGTTGCATAAACTACTATTATTTCGCCTAAAATTGTTTCTTAATAATGTATATCTATATATTTACTTATGACATTTATTTCAAAAGGCGACTAGCGACAATCATGTATATAATAAAAGCTGAACAACATGTGCTTGATTAACTCCGTTGATATAATCCCTATACACAGCGTGTATTGTTGAGATAACCACATACGCTAAGGCTAGTTAGTATTATCCCCAATAAACATACTTTCATAATAAACAGGCAGTTTTTACCAATATGGGTATGACTATTATCCAATTCAAAAATTTTGCTTGTCTATCACTCTGACCTCCACCCATTAAAAGCTGCTAGATGCCCGGACCTAGCAATAAGGATAGTATAGGAATCTAACCAGAAGGGTTTTGTTGCTCTCATTATTGTATCATATCTGACGTGGCCAGCTCTTAGTCCTTAAGTTTTATTAACATTTAACGACACTTTTTTTTTCATATATTTCAGCACCCTATGTTTCGCTTCTTACATGATTAATTTGGCTTTAAAACATCACAACGTTGATATGTTTCACATTAGTGTATACACAGTACATTGCTGCTCAAAAAAAAATACTGGGTGTTAATTCACAGTTAACTAAATATTTATTGCGATATCCATATAAAATTTCAAAACCTGCGTCTGGTTTCCTTTTGTGGTTATACTCGTATCAACAAAACACGCGGTGATGACTTTATTGTATTCTTAACGTGTTCCTGGAAACCTGAACGATACAAAAGTATAATGTTTAACTCACTTTTAACTCAGAAGAGCGTCTGATACTGACTAACTATGCACTTGCTCACTTCTATTTTATACTCGTAGTGACGTTGAACAATCTTCGGGCAATCTAAAAGGACGTATGAGTAGTTATGTTAACGGCGAATGATGTCTTTTTCGCTCTATTATTTGTTATCGACTTATTCTACAACGTCGTATAGTTCCACTAGATGTTACTATGACAATACGTCGTATGTCTTTACGGCAGTCATAGTGACTTGCGTTTTTTTTATGATAATTGTTTTTGCTGTTTTGCTAGAAGGTGATGACTTGTCATTATCTAAAGTACGTTGATTTGTTATTATTGTATTGTTAATAAAGATACAGTAATTATATTTTGCAAAATAAAAATAAGCACCTACATACGAAGGACTTACCGCCTCTTTGCATTCTCTACCAGTTAACTATAAGGCTAAACAGAAACTTACTAGAAAGGAAGTTGTAAAATAAATCTTACTCATATAAAGTAGCTAAAATACAGAAGAATCATCATCATCATCATCATCATATCAGCCGAAAGACGTCCACTGCTGGACACAGGCCTCCCCCAAAGAACGAACAGAAGAATATTATTTACAAAATAAAGTTTATATGTTCCATAATTATGCATTTTTTAATGTCATGGTCTTTAAATCATTAGACATTTTAATGACCGTTGATGTTCTCAGAATTTGAAAGCAACGTGTAGCCAAATAAGGAAACCATTATTATTAAAATTCAAATTCAATACATTTATTTCGAGCAACTAGGATCATAGTTAAGGTAAGTTACAATATCTTAGCTTAAAGTTAGTAAAAATTATAACCTAATATGTACAAACAACAATTACAATTAATTTTTAATGATAACACTCAGGAAGGTTTGACTGTCAGTACATGGATCAGATGACAGTGATTCAGATACTGACAATCAAACCTCTCCCCGAATGCCCTTAGGATACTATTAGAGCTAGCCCGCACCATGCGCGCCAGGGATGTGCAGCGTTTCCTCATAGTTGTGTAGAAACAGTCAACTCTGGCATCCGCGAACATCCCTGACGCACTACAGAAACGGGGCAACCCCAATAGCACCCTGAAAGCATTATTGTACTGCACACGTAGGTCGTTGTACTGCTTTTGCGTGTAAGAGACCCACAGACTGCTCGTGTAAAGGGTCGTACAGAAGGCTCTAAATAGAGTTATTTTTACATTGGCCGAACAGCGAGCAAATCGGCGGGCCACCATGTTCGCTCTAACAGACAACGCCCTCCGTTCTCGCTCAATATCTGCATCGTCCGTCAGGTCAGAGGTTACCACGTGACCTAAGTATCTAAATATATTCACCTTTTTTAAAGGCAATCCATATAGTCGAATAGGAGGTACAGGGGGCAAATTTTTGCCTCTGACCTTAAAGACCATGCATTCACTTTTTTTTACATTATATTGCAAGCCATGACTAAGTGCAAACTTTTCACATATTCCCAATAGCATAGTGAGACCACAAGGCGAAGCACTCAGCAGCACCATGTCGTCAGCGTAGCTAATGTTATTGAGACATACATCATCAATATGGCAGCCGACATGAGTGCTGCTGAGCTCCTCTATCAGTGCATTGACGTACAGGTTGAAGAGCTTCGGCGAGGTAACTCCCCCTTGTCTCACCCCGCACTCCATCCTGTACGGCTGTGAGTAAGAATTCGACCATCGTACCACGTTTACCTGATTATGATACCAAAACCTGAACATATGGTACAGCTCTCTCGACATGTCGGTACGTCCCAACTTTTCCCACAGAATATCATAACTAACAAGGTCAAACGCTTTATACAGATCCAAAAAGCACGCATAAATGGCCGTGTTACGGTTTGTGTAGTACTTCACAGTCTGTTTTAGACACAAAATGGCCGTTTCCGTCGACAAGCCCGACCTGAAACCAATTAAGAACAACGAAGAAAGATGCTTATTATAATAGAAAAACCGGCCAAGTGCGAGTTGGACTCGCGCACCGAGGGTTCCTTACAAACCTGTAGGTATATCGGGGTAGTAACTTTAAAACTATTAAAAATATTTTTATTAATGATGTAACTAAAAATTTATAGTTTTCGCATTTTTTTCTGTATCTGTGCTATAAGACGTTGCTTCGTACCAAATTTCAAGATTCACGGGAAGTACCCTGTAGGTTTCGATTCCCTTGCGAGTTTCGAAAATTTGTGGAAATTTGTGGCATAAACGGCTGTATCTTTTGATTGCGTTGGCTTAGATGTAGATGTTTGATTTTTTTCACAGCTCTAAGGGACAGTAGACCTTAGTATTTGATATAAATTTCAGCTTGATACGCGTTCCTGAGAAAAAGGGTCTTGACAGATGGACGGAGGGACGGACGGAGGGACAGACGGAGGGATGGACGGACGGACGGATGGACGGATGGACGGACGGACGGACGGACGGACATCGTGTCTCATTTTCAAAGGCATTAGTATAAGAGCTGACGACACTGAACCTAGTTCCATAAGTGTCCTAGATGAGATATACTCGTATATAATAGTCACGTCTTTAATTGGGGAGCACGAAATGCCGATGCTGCGATGCAAAAAAAGTGTCTAGTCTGATATAGTATTTTATGCAACAGTTGTATAAGAGGGGTCGAAAAAGGTGAGTGGCGTGGGTAACAATTTGAGCCGTAGGCGCAGCCGGAGGCGAAAATTGTTAAGAAAAACGCCACGAACATTTTTTGACCTACTTATACGACGTTGCATACAACACTTTTTCTACGACTACACATAGTTTTACAAAAAATGCGAAATTGAACACTTCATGGATATTGCAGTTATTTTGTCAACATAATCAACAATAATTTAAATTTCACCTTTTAAAACACTGTATTTCAAGAATACTAACACAAACACACACCGTCGTTATTAAACAATTATCAAAGAGCGACAGAGATTAGTAAAAATATATTATTTTCAAAGTTTGCAGTTTGCCATCACAAACGAAACGAATGGCAAACGTAAAAACTACAAAGTATGTCTGTGGTTCTTTTCATTTTTTTCTTTTTTAAAGTTTTTTTTTTCTAAAAACGCTACGTTTATTTAGGTTTCTTAGGTTGGCAGTAATGTATTTTTTTCTAAAGTCCTGATTGCACGCGAATCTATTGTGGCGGTTTTATTTAAGAGTTGTTTTTTTGGGGAATAGACTAGATAGACTTTTCTTCGAGTATATTATCTATGCGTTTCTTCGACGATATAGATGATGTCGAATGTATAAATGATAGATAAACGGGAGTAGAAAAAAAAATTGTTGGGTTCACAGGGCACCTCCGTTAGCAGTTGCATTATATCACATAATAACCCTAGGGTCTTTATGAAGAATAGACTAGATAGACTATTTTGAAATTGCATAATACCTGCTTTTATATTCGTTTGCGGGACCATATAATTGACAGATAAAAGTACCGGAGTAGAAAAAGTTACATAACATCTTGTTACGGTTATAAAAAGATCAGGCGCTTTGGTTTGGCATACATCTACAATCTTTTGATGCTGCCACTGACAAGGCCAGGCACGGGGGCTTGCAGCACCGCATTATCGTGTAACCCTACCCCTCCCCTGCTTCGAGGAAGAAAGGAAATCTAGGAGACTTATCATACTAGAATCAGGAGTTTTTATTAATAAATAAAAAATTACGCCGCCACTTTTTTTGCATTGCAGCACCGGCATTTTGTGTTCCCCATTAAAATGTGACTAATTATATATATCTCACCTAGAAGACTTATCGCACTAGGTTCAGTGTCGTGGGATCTTATAAATACTACAACTAATTAATCACATCCCCCCCGCGCCACGGAAGACAAATCTTTATATGGAAAATTTCTACGCTGGGAACAATCTTAAGAAGCTTTGCTACCTTTCAGACGAAACCCAAATAATTGAAAGGATTTGGGCGAGGGCCTAATTAATCAGTTCTCGGGACGGTAAACTATTTTAATGAGAATTTATGTAACGGCAATTATGTACTTTGTGCTACGTTTACCGAGTCAAAAATTTAAAATTTACAGCTATCATATACCCATTCTGAACTCAAATGTTATATAAATATAATTGGTACACCAAAATCCAAAACCGAGGGTGCCTATAGATACTTGACAATCGTATAACCTTAAAAGATACATACTACAGCTAAATATAATAATACTGTTAGTCTAAACGTAAATAAAGACGTTATATATAGGAAAAGTGACTAAGGCCTTCGGTGCTTAGGACTGGAAAGCTGGAATCGAACCAGCGTATTCTGCATTCGCCGCAGGAACACAAGACGCTGGTTCCAGTCCAGCCCGGTCCAGTGGCACCGTGCTTTTTCCTCTGTGTTATGACATCTATTTAAGTTTATTATTTATACAAGGTTTAACAAAATGCTGGTGATCCTTTTACATAATTGGTATCCTATTCTAATTACGAAAAACGAAGAAAAAAAATTAAGCGCGAGAAAAAATTTGGTTTTGTATGGAGGGTGGGCGGCCGGCTGGGACCACGTCGCCCAAACACATAAATAGTAGATTGTACAACAAGTGCATAAAACGTACGATTTTACGAGAGGCGTTTATCTATCCGAGCGAGCTTGCGAGCGAGGATTGATATAAAGTCGAGTGTAAAATGGGGTTTATGGACGAGGGCTACACTCTAATTTTCACTTCAATTACGAGGAAATTATTTATCGGTAATCGTAAAACAATTACAAGTTGTAACAAAAATATTACAATGAAAACAAATATGGTTCCCACCAATAAATTTTTTAATGTTTTTTTTTTTAATTTTTAGCATGTGAATTAAGACATAGATACTTGTTTTCTGCCAAGTCATAAAAACATTTCGGGGCATTTCTAAACTATTATCAACTCCTATTTTATTTGATTCCATTTAATTAATTATAGAAAACACGCAATTCAAATAATTATAGCAAGAATATAATACAAGAACAAGTTTCAGTATTCTGCGAAATTTTACTGCTCAATTAAATTGTGCAATATATTTTGACTCTGTTTGGCTGTTGAGCCACATTCATAGTCTTAGAAGAAAATTTTACTTTATGCCCTAGAGCTTAAAATGCAACTTTATGCCGTCCACGCACGACTTAAACTCGAACTTTACGAGCATGAGAAGTGAAAATAACTTTTTTCGCCTACTTTTAATTTTAATTCTCCTACTTTTTCTTAGTCGCTATACGATACCAATTAAGCCCTTAAAAAGATCACCAGAATTTTTGTTACATCCTGTATAGTATAAAACGTAAATATAATTTAGTAATGTATAAAACTCCTTGTTGTTTATTTTACTTTAAATAAATTAACGTAAAAAAGTTTTAAGTTAAACGGTTTTATTTCAATCTAAATGTTGTACCAAAAACTAGAAAATAAAAAAATAAACGAATTTTAGTCCCACATACATTTCTTCCTGGAGAGTAATCATGTAAGACGGATAACAGAATAGGCATCTCGAGTCGGATGCTAAAGGCCCTATTTGTCTCTGTATCAGTGGATTAAGTCATAATCGGAAGCTTTTATCAGACTAAAATAAAAACGTGGGGCGTCTAATATAAGGTAGAGTGGGTTAAGTATATAATACAGACTATTTAATCTAAAATCAAAGTCACGTAGCTATGCTTTAATGTTGTTGGAGGTGGCGTTAGTGTGAGAGCTCTACGAGTAGTATTAAAAATATGTATATATTAATTTTTAAAATGAGTCAAATACTTAGATATTTAGTTTGCGAAATGAAATGTGAAATTAAGTAAATATAAGTTAATTTGTATAAGGGCTAGCATTAGCAATTCTTATTTATTTTTTATTTACTAGTCGACTTGAGTACCCTCTTTTTTAACTATAAAACCTTCGTGAGACTCTAACATATTAAAAATATTTATAACGGGTTACTCACGTAATTTAAGTCGATTTTTGCTCGACATGTTTCGGTCAATTTACGATGACCATTTTCACGAGCTGCCTTCCGCGACGGCAGCGCGATGGCTACTACGCGCCTGCGCGCGGTGTGCCCTGCTGCTGGCGGTGGGAGGCGGCGGCGGCGGCGGCGGTGTTGTGGCAGATCTACCCTCGTTCACTTCTTCACTATTGCCGAAATGTTTGCACACTACACTAACGACGTCACTTGCTAAAGGCACGTCCACACTGCCCACCGACGTAGTATTGAAAACCGTTTTCCAACTAGCGGGCAATGACCAACCACCATCCCGATTGAAATTCGAATGACGACTTATTTCTATTGCTTCCCGTATTTTTCGCTGAACGAGGAACTTTTCCCTTGCCAGTACGGTTACCTTATCAAACCTAATATAATGCGTCGAATCCGAATCCAATATGTGGTCCGTCACAGCGGAACCCTGCCCATCCCGGTTTTTCATAATACGTATGTGTTCAGAGAGCCTCGTAACGATGTTCCGGCCAGTCTCTCCAATGTAACTCTTCCCACAGGAGCAAGGGATCATGTAAACCCCAGGAACATTCAAGGGCTCCTTATCCTTCGGCGAACGCATCCACTGTCTGAGCTGCGTTTGTGGGCGGAAAATCGTCTTGATGCAATATCTTCGGCGTAACAAGTGTCCGATTTTATCCGTCACACCCTTAATATAAGGCAGGTATACGGGCAACCTTTCCACTTGAACAGGCCTAGGACTCGCCGATGCACTAGCAACCCGATTACTCTGCCTCCAGTTGTAACCGTTGCTCTCCAGCACCCGCCTTACGTGAGCAAGCTCTCGGTCGACATACCGCGGATCACATAAGCTCAGAGCCCGGTTAATCAGAGTTCTTGGCACCGAAGATAAATGAGATGGATGATGATGTGAATCAGCCCTAAGATAACGGTCCGTATGCGTCGGCTTCCGGTAAACTGTAGTTTCTAAACGTCCACCGGGATTCCGCATGACTAAGACATCCAAAAACGGCAATTTCCCATTCCTCTCCTCCTCCACCATGAACTTGACTTTTGGATGCAGAGTGTTGATATGTTCCGTGAACCCCTCTAGGCCATCCCTTGTGACGATAGCAAACACGTCATCCACGTATCGCCACCAATATCTCGGTGGTACTGGCGCGCTATTTAAAGCTTTCTCTTCTAGCCACTCCATGAAAATATTGGCAGTAACGGGAGCTATTGGTGAACCCATGGCCACCCCATCAACCTGGAGGTAGTAGTCTCCATGCCACATCAGATATCCAGATTTCAGACACACCTCAATAGCTTCCATGTACACGGCAGGTAAATCAGTAGCAGCCAAAAGGTCTGATATAATCTTGAGTGTCTCATCTACCGGTACATTAGTGAATAAAGACGTAACATCAAAACTCACCATAAGTTCGTCCTCGCGTAGTTGAATATCCGTTAGCAGGTTGATGAAATGCCTCGAATCCTTAATATAACTCGCTGTCCCGCCCGTAAAAACCTGCAATACTGATGACAAATGACGGGCAACCTTGAGTACCCTCCACTGCTGGGCAAAGGCCTCTTCACTTGATTTTCATGATTTTTAGGTCTTATAATTTTCTCTATTGTTGTTCATTGGTAGCTTTACCTGCCTACCTAATTTTTTTGTCGTACCAACGCCCCACGTTTTTATTTTAGTCTGATAAAAGCTTCCGATTATGACTTAATCCACCGATATAGAGACAAATAGGACCTTTAGCATCCGACTCGAGATGCCTATTCTGTTATCCGTCTTACATGATTACTCTCCAGGAAGAAATGTATGTGGGACTAAAATTCGTATAAATTTTTATTTTCTAGTTTTTGGTACAACATTTAGATTGAAATAAAACCGTTTAACTTAAAACTTTTTTACGTTAATTTATTTTTAAGTTTTTAGTAATTTTTTTGTACTTTTAACCAGCCCTATTGACCGTAGTATGTGGTGGGAAAACTATATGTGGTGACATGTCAAGTGGTATAATAATAATAATAAATATTCTTTATTGTACACCACATGAAAAAAGAAAAGTATACAGTGATACAGTGATAAAAGCTAGGTAACAATAGGCGGTCTTATCGCTAAAAAGCGATCTCTACCAGACAACCTTTGGGTATTATATTTTTTTTTTTTTTTTTATACCACGACGGTGGCAAACAAGCATACGGCCCGCCTGGTGGTAAGCAGTTACCGTAGCCTATGGACGCCTGCAACCCCAGAGGATTTACATGCGCGTTGCCTACCCTTTAGGAACCTATACACTCCTTTTTTGAAGAACCTCATACTGTAGCCCACTGGGAAAACCTCGGCAGGGAGTTCATTCCACAGCCGCAGCGTTCGTGGGAGGAAATTCCTCTTAAATCGTACTGTGCGCGACCCATTGGGCTCCAGGGTGTGGGGATGAACACCCTGCCGGCGGCGAGCGGTGCGGTGATAAAAAGCTGCCGTGGGCATCATATCAAACAGTTCTTCAGAGCACAACCCATTGTACAAGCGATAGAACACGCATAAGGAGGCAAAGTCCCTCCTAAGACTCAAAGGTTCAATATCGCTCGTGAGTTTGGTATCGTCGACGATCCGCACAGCGCGCCTTTGCACCGAGTCAAAGGGCCCAAGCTGGTATCCAGGTGCTCCCGCCCAAAGGTGACAACAGTACTCCATGTGGGGTCTGACTTGCGACTTGTATAGGAGCAGTCTCTGCCCCGGAGTGAAGTATCGCCTCGCTCTATTGAGCACACCGAGCTTTTTGGATGCCAGCTTGGCCTTCGCTTCAAGGTGACTACGGAATTGGACGTCACTGGAAATGTCCACACCGAGGATCCCAATACTCCCTGACATTGTAAGGGTTGTGCCTTGGAACTGAGGGGCCACAGTAAATGGGGTTTTCTTAGCGGTGAACGCGCAAACTTGTGTCTTTGTGGGGTTGAATCTGACTAAGTTGTCCTGACCCCACACCGAGACTCCAGAAAGAGTATTCTCGATATCGGACACAAGTTTTTCACGACTCTCTACCACAACGGATCGAGGGATATTGGCACGGCCCGTGTAACAAGCATCCCCAGTACTGTCGTCCGCATAACAATGAATGTCGCCGATAGACAACATATCATTGATATGCAGCAAAAACAGCGTTGGGGATAGCACGGAGCCTTGCGGGACACCAGCGTTAATGCCCATGCTTTCGGAGCAACTTCCGTCGACTACGGCTCGTATGCTCCTGCCGGACAAAAAGCTGGCAACCCATCTGCACAATCCCTCGGGCAGGCCGTAAGCTGGCAACTTCGACAGAAGACCTCGATGCCAGACCCGATCGAACGCCTTAGCTATATCAAGGCTGACTGCCAAGGCCTCTCCCTGACTCTCTATGGCTGAAGCCCAGCGGTGAGTGAGATACACTAGAAGGTCACCAGACGAGCGACCGTGGCGAAAGCCATACTGGCGATCACTGACCAGGTCGTGCTCTTCTAGGTATCCCAGGAGCTTTGCATTGATTATGCGCTCCATAACCTTAGAGATAAGGGAGGTTATAGCGATAGGCCTGTAATTCGACGGGTCCGAACTGTCGCCCTTTTTAGGCACAGGGTGCACGAGGGCAGTCTTCCATGAAGACGGCACTTGCCCTTTGTGGTAAGAGAGTGTGAAAAGGCGCGTTAGCACGGGACACAACTCAGGAGCACACCGTTTGAGCACAACTGCTGGTATGCCGTCTGGCCCGCTCGACTTGTGAACGTTTAATGATAGCAGCTCCCGCCGGACATCACTTTGCTTGATGGTAATTTCCGGCATCGAGGACGCGCACCATGGGATGGAAGGCGGTACGGTGCTGCCAAAATCGTTCAGGGTCGAGTTCGAGGCGAAAAGAGTACCAAGAAGATCGGCTTTCTCTTTTGCACTATGGGCCAGATTACCATCAGCAGTTCGCAGTGGTGGTAAAGACGACCGACAAAAGTTTCCCTCGGCAGCTTTAGCGAGTGACCAGAAGGCACGACTCCCGGTGGGGTAGCCCGCTAGCTTCTCACCAATTCTGCCGACGAAATCGAATTTGGCTCTGGCAATGGTTGTTTTACTGGACCTCGAGGCAGCGTTTAATTTGCGTTTCACATCAGATACGTTGGGATCCTTATCAGTAACGGCCTTGGTCCAAGTCCTGTAAGCAGCCTGCTTGCGAATTGTAGCTTCTCTACAGGACCGATTAAACCAAGGTCGTTTCTTTGCTCCTGCAGCTATTACCGAGTTGGGAATGAAGCAATCCATTCCCGCCAGTATAGTCTCGGTGACTTCGGCTGTACAGGAGTCAGGATCATCAGATGTGAAGCAGAGCTGCCTCCACGGGTATGACGCGTAGAATTCACGCAATCCATCCCAATCTGCTGACGTATACTGCCACACGCGTCGCGAGCTAGTTGGCCGCGGTGGATCAGGCCGCGCGCAAGGTGCCAGCGTCCGGACGAGGCAGTGATCGGACGAGCCGAGAGGTGCATTCACTGAGACGGAATATCCGTCCGGACGTGTGGTCAGCAGGAGGTCCAGTAAAGAGCTTGTATGGTCCTCGATGTCTGGTATTCTCGTGGGAGAACGTACCAATTGCGAGAGACCATAGGCCAGAGAAAATTCGTAAGCAGACCTCCCCGCATAATCGGTGGACCGAGAATCTAGCCACTCAATGTGGTGGGCATTAAAATCCCCCAAAATCACCAATTCAGCGGATGGGTACTGCTCGAGAACTCTGTCGGTCGTCACTTGTAGGTGCTCGAAGAGCCGTTTTGTGTCCGTGTCACCGCTGTGAGACCTGTAAAGGCACGCGTAGACGCGGGTGTGGCCGCCGAAGTCCACACGCACCCACATCACTGACAGGTCCCTGTCTTCATAAGCATGGAGGCGGCGACAACAGACATCCTGCCGAGCGTACATACATACTCCGGCACGCCTCACAAACCTGTGTTCGAGGATATAACCGGGGTATAACAGGTATGATGTATCGGCCGGGCAGGATATCTGTGTCTCCGTCAGGAACAGAAGGGTCGGCTGCGCAGACTCGAGGTGGTGGTGTACTGCGTTTAGATTTGAATGCAGTCCCCTGATGTTGCAGTAGTCCACTTTTGTGGAAGGGGACTCCGCTGAAGAACTGTTCCTTTTCTTTTGTTTTCTCGCCATGTTGTTTTAGAAGTGTGTATAGGAAATAAAGGAGGATTCACAGTGTCGACAGCAGAAAGGACAAGAATACGAAACAAACCGACCGAGGAACGATGTGGGAGGTGCAGTTTGCAGGCGCGGCGTACGGAAGGGCCCCCGGTCCCCCCCTGTTGCAGTAGCCGGGTCCACTCCGGTCTCCTACACCGGCACGACTACTACACCAGGGATTTTTCGCAGGTTGGCGGTTCAGCCTCCCAGGGTGGAGATTAAGTGTCCCCTGGGTTCGGGAACCCTACTGACCTGCGGGCGGCCAGCGGACAGCCGTTTCACCGGGTCTCCCTGATAGCCGCACCTGCACTCTGCGCCCACAGAGACCAACGGTCGTATTATCGGTTCCGTGGGTCCCTTGCCGTCGTCGACACACTGCATCCTCTTAGAGCTCACTGGCGACCTTACTCACCGGCAGGAACACAACACTATCAGTAGGGTCTAGTGCTATTTTGCTGTGGTTTTCTGTAAGGTGGAGGTACTTCCCCGTCGGGCTCTGCTCCAGATTTGAGCGAGATGACATTCGCTGAACGTGCCCTACCACACTTAGCAAGATGCCATTCGCAGTGCCCATACCTCTCTTTTTGGCGTAGTTTAAGGACATACCCAAGTCCGGACGTAGTTTAAGGACATACCCCGGGTCCAGCGTAGTTTAAGGACATACCCAAGTCCGGACGTAGTTTAAGGACATACCCCGGGTCCAAATATTAATTGTATGTGACCTTTCGTGTGTTTACAGTAGAGGGTACCTACATTAAGTTGGGTAGTTGGGTACCTACGTATATTATAGGGTACATAAATGTATACAGTGTGGGAAAAATCTATGGGTCCTGGAGGGGAACTAAATCCCTGAAATAGCTTAATTTACGTAAAGGACATTATTTTATTTTAAAAAATATGCGAAGCTAAAAGGCTGAGTACGTCACAGCGAGAATTGCTTTAGGAGCAGCATGACATGGACTTGATAAAACTCAATGGTCAAGTGTCTTAGCGAGCCCGAGGGCCGAAGGCCCGAGGGTGAGCCGCAATCTATGCGAAGCTAAAAGGCCGAGTACGTCACGGCGAGAATTGCTTCAGCAGCAGCATGACATGGACTGGACAAATCTCAATGGCCAAGTGTCTTAGCGAGCCCGAGGGCCGAAGGCCCGAGGGTGAGCCGCAATCTATGCAAAACTAAAAAGCCGAGTACGTCACGGCGAGAATTGCTTCAACAGCAGCATGACATGGACTGGACAAATCTCAATGGTCAAGTGTCTTAGCGAGCCCGAGGGCCGAAGGCCCGAGGGTGAGCAGCAATCTATGCGAAACTAAAAGGCCGAGTACGTCACGGCGAGAATTGCTTCAGCCGCAGCATGACATGAAATGGACAGATCTCAATAGTCAAGTGTCTTAGCGAGCCCGAGGGCCGAAGGCCCGGGGGTGAGCTTCAATCTATGCGAAGCTAAAAGGCCGAGTACGTCACGGCGAGAATTCCTTCAGCCGCAGCATGACATGGACTGGACAGATCTCAATGGCCAAGTGTCTTAGCGAGCCCGAGGGCCGAAGGCCCGAGGGTGAGCCGCAATCTATGCGAAACTAAAAGGCCGAGTACGTCACGGCGAGAATTGCTTCAACAGCAGCATGACATGGACTGGACAGATCTCATTGGTCAAGTGCCTTAGCGAGCCCGAGGGCCGAAGGCCCGAGGGTGAGCCTCAATCTATGCGAAGCTAAAAGGCCGAGTACGTCACGGTGAGAATTGCTTCAACAGTAGCATGACATGGACTGGACAAATCTCAATGGCCAAGTGTCTTAGCAAGTGTCTGAGCCGCAATCTATACGAATCTAAAAGGCCGAGTACGTCACGGCGAGAATTGCTTCAGCAGCAGCATGACATGGACTGGACAAATCTCAACGGTCAAGTGCCTTAGCGAGCCCGAGGGCCGAAGACCTGAGGGTGAGCCGCAATCTATGCGATGCTAAAAGGCCGAGTACCGCGTATTGCATACGATCGGAATATCACAACGAGAATCGCTTCAGCGGCAGTATGACATGAACTTGATAAAACTCAGCGGTCGTGTCTTAGCGAGCCCGAGGGCCGAAAGCCCGAGGGTGACCCGCAATCTATACGAATCTAAAAGGCCGAGTACGTCACGGCGAGAATTGCTTCAGCAGCAGCATGACACGGACTTGATAAAACTCAACAGTCAAGTGTGTTAGCGACCCCGAGGGCCGAAGGCCAGAGGGTGAGCCGCAATCTATGCGAAGCTAAAAAGGCTGAGTACGTCACGGCGAGAATTGCTTCAGAAGCAGCATGACATACTTACTTACTTACTCCTCTGGCGCAGTGACCCAAAGTGGGTCTTGGCCTCCAACACGCCTGCGCGCCACTGATCCCGGTCCTGTGCAGTCTCTCTCAGTCAGCAGCATGACATGGACTTGATAAAACTCAACGGTTAAGTGTCTTAGCGAGCCCGAAGGCCCGAGGGTGACCCGCAATCTATGCGAAGCTAAAAGGCCGAGTACCGCGTATTGCATGCGATCGGAATATCACAACGAGAATTGCTTCAGTAGCAGCATGACATGGACCGGACAAAACCCAATAATTAAGTGTCCTAGCGGTCACGCCTCAGGAGTTGGAGATCAATAAAACACGTAAACGCCTATACCTAAAACTAGAACACTATTTTTAAATGCATACATTCTCCAACTGGTCCTTTATGGCAACCAGTAGCCTAGCAGCATTACGACTGAGGAGTTGGAGATCAAACGTAACGTAAATGTCTCTAGCTAAAACTAATGCATTATTTTTAAATTGACACATTCTGGAACCGGTCAGTTACGGAAGGCAGTAACCATGCAGCATCAGAACTGAGGCGTTGGAGATCAATATGAAATGTAAATGCCTCTACCTAAAACTAGAGCACTACTATTGAATTGAAACATTCTCCAACCGGTCAGTTATGGCAGGCTGTAACCTTGGATCATCACGACTGAGGAGTTGGAGATCAATATGTAACGTAAATGCGTCTACCTAAAACTATAACACTATTATTAAATTGACACATTCTCCACCCTGTCAGTTATGGCAGGCTGTAACCTTGCATCATCACGACCGAGGAGTTGGAGGTCAATTTAAAACGTAAATATTTCTACCTAAATCTTGAGCACTATTATTAAACTGACACAGTCTCCACCCGGTCAGTTATGGCAGGCAGTAACTAGGCAACATCAGAACTGAAAAGTTGATGGTCAATATAAAGTCACTAAGGATTTATTCACTAACAACAATAATATAGTTATAGCTCACCAAACGAAGACGCTTAACTGCCTGATAGGGGAAGTAATTCGTGTATAGCTGAATTTTGGTGTAGTTGTAGGCAAAGGTATCTTACACAACATACTAAAAGTACCGGTGGATGGGGGCGCCGCTAGCGGGGAGAGGGGGGTGTAAAGGTCCCTTATTTTGGTTTTTCGTAAATAACTCGGTAACGGTAGCTCATACGAAAAAATGTTCTATTGCTTAATTCATCCACATCTAATTTTCTATAAAAAAGATTCTTTACAATTTTTTGCTAGGATCAATGTTTAATGAGATATCGAGGAAATACGATAAACACTTTTTTAAACTTTCGGAGCTAATATTTACGAAAGTATTAGTTTTATCCAAAAATTGTTTCAGAATACCCTTATTGTTTTAAAAAGACCTATCTAACGATACCCCACACATTTGGGTTGGAGTAAAAATAATATTTACCCCCCCACTCCATGTGTACGGGAGGTACCCGAAAAAATAATATTTTTTCACATTTTGTTTTAAAACTTTGCCGGCGTGAATAAAGTACATACTCACACGATTTTTTTATTTTCTAGTACTAACCATCACTGAGCAGGCTGCTCACCCTGCTACCTCACTTCCTACCCTTATAGTTTCGCCAAGTCCGTCTGACCCCATCTGTCCGTCTAGACGTCTAGTACTAAACATCACTGAGCAAAGCCGTGGACGGACAGACGGGGACAGACGGACATGCCGAAACTCCAAGGGTAGGACCCCTCCTCACCCTGCTCAGTGATGGCTAGTACTAGAGAAATTAAATTTCGTATAAGTATGTGTTTTAATTACGCAGACAAAGTTTTAAAACAAAATGTGAAAAAATATTATTCTTTCGGGTACCTCACGTACACATGAAGTGGGGGGTAAATATTTTTTTTACTCCAACCCTAATGTGTGGGGTATCATTAGATAGGTCTTTTTAAAAAAATAAGGGTATTCTGAAACCACTTTTGGATAAAACTAATACTTTCGTAAATATTAGCTCCGAAAGTTTAAAAAAGTGTTTATCGTATTTCCTCGATATCTCATTAAACATTGATCCTAGCAAAAAATTGCAGAGAATCTTTTTTATAGAAAATTAGATGTGGATGAATTGAGCAATATAACATTTTTTCGTATGAGCTACCGTTACCGAGTTATTTACGAAAAACCAAAATTAGGGACCTTTACAACCCCCCCTTTCCGCTAGCGGCACCCCCATCCACCGGTACTTTTAGTATGTTGTGTAAGATACCTTTGCCTACAACTACACCAAAATTTGGCTATACACGAATTATTTCCTCTTAGTTTTCCTTTATTGGGTGGGCTATTAAATTAGCAGATGTGTACGACTCTCGGTTAAGGTAAGCAGTGTCTCTGCAGCATTAGGATTTGAAGATCAAAGGTTGAAAATATTATTAAAAGTTATTGTCACGGAGACCTGATACGCATACCAAATTTCATCGAAATCTGTTAAGTAGAAGTGGTCGAAAAATCGATTGCAAGATTTGATGCGTATAAATATACAAACAAATAAATAAATAAATATACGGGGTCAAGCTAAATAAAACCGTTTAAAAAATCATGTATGACTATTTGTTGTGGAGGAGCGAGACTTCCTGATACAGGTATTTTTTACTTAATAGGAAGTTTTCACCTTGTTGTAATTATGCCAAAATTTTAAGGAAATAAAATATTTTTAATTTTTTTTTCATTTTTCAGAGTAGTGTGTCGACGTATGCAGTAAAACACAACAAACATAATAGTAATAAAAAAAACTTGAGAAACCACTTCGTTCATTCGTTCTTATACTTGCCTCGCCTACACTACAACTCAAGTACGTATTCAAGAGCAAAAGGAAGAAGATCGTTAGCTACGCGCTGTTAACATCACAAGTAAAATTAACGAAATCAGCTTCTTTTCAAGAAAACACAGTATACTTAATGAGCTATAAAAGTAACCACAACATGTAATAGATTGTTATTAAATCAAATACAAACATTGAAAAAAATATTTATTATTATTATTTTTATTATTCAAAAAACAGTTACACAGCATTACAGTAAAAACCAAGGCACTGCGAACTACAAAATAAACATATAAAATGACTTAATACTAGGTTGATTTAAGCGACGTAACTGCGTGGCTCCGTTGCGTCGTCTGATCGAGCGTAGGATTCGGCAGATTGCCCCGGAATCGCCGAAACACGACACTCTTCGGCCAGAAATCTGCACTCGCGATGGTGTCCTGCAGCGGCCGTGGCACGCGCACCACAAACGAGCTGAAGTGCACGTCGTGCCGGGACTGTAGCTGGTGCACCCTCAACGTTAAGCCAGTCTTCCGGTGAACGTACTCCACTACATCGTCGACCACGGTGGAGTGATGCAAGCGCGACACGTAGGGCGCCCTATTCGGTATTGCAATCCGAATACCAGAATTATCCAGTTCCGCAGTGCCATACAGAGTCTTGCGGGGCGCCCTTCGCTTCTTGCTCTTCCTTTCCACCAGTGTGAATCCCTCCTTATCCACATTGGTGCGGGAGGACTTTTCCTTTTCGGGACCCCGTACTACGCATGCCTTAGAAGGCACCGTGACCCGGTTAGCTGCGACTGGCTGACCGGCGACGTCAACATAAGCACGCTGACGTGGTTTAGAAACAGGAGGCGGCCGCACACGCGAGGGCCGCGCGGGCGGTGCAACGGCGGCTGCGGCACATTTTACAGTATCAGCAACACATAAACTGACAGACTCGGCGTTTGTAGCGGCGGGTCGGTCATCGCTCTTGAAATCTGATGCCACCGACCGAGTTGGAGCACTATTTCGCAAACTGTTAACTTCGTTGCGTAACTCGGCAATAGTGACTTGGGCCGCTTCAAACTTCAAAATAATATATATTCTAAACTTGTTTTTAGGGCCACGATATCGTTGAACAAGCAGCGAACGTCGACATTATCCGGAACATGAGACTGCAGGATAGAGGCATCCTTCGTCACAAATTCAGGAATCCGCTCTTGGTTCTCCCTCAGGATCTTCTTGATATCCGCAAGGGTCTTGTTTCCGGTTTCATCCCCTTTCCGGTGAGGTATATACGTGCCAAGTACTCCAAGGGACTGGCACAACACCTGCTTCGCTTCACAGATGTCTTCGACGGTGAAACTGCCCACGAAAAATAATCAACCCAGCAGGACTTGAACCTGCATCGATACGCCTTGCCGGGGCTCGATCGCTTTACCAATTAAACTATGGGTCAAGGTACTAAGTTGACCCATAGTTGAAGTGTAAAGCCGAAGTAGATCAAAATAAATGCAAAAAGATGATTGAAGGCATTGAGAATTTCGACAACTCTCGATAATTTTTTCAGTATTTTCAATGTTAGTATTTGATTTAATAACAATCTATTGTATGAGTGGAATGCCGCACTTTAAAAGTATGCAAAAATAATTACAACATGTAAGTACTCATGTAAACGCAGCATGATAGGGTTGTGTCGTCTCGCTTATTTTATTTGTTAACAGGTTCGTTTTAATTGGGATGATTTGGGTCGCGCTTGGAATCAATTCAACTTTAGATTGCTACGCTAGGGGTTTGCGGGTCGAGGGAATTTCGATTTGACTGTCAATCACAGTAATTATGATATGAGAAGATTGTTTTTTGGGCGAAATTATGTTGTTTATCTGTGCATTATTATTATTACACTGCATTTATTTATCTAAAGGGATGCTAATTCAATATGTTTTTTGGGATAGTAAAACTGTCAATGAGGTTAGAATAGGTAATAGGTTTTGATAATATTTCCATATAGTCTTTTGTTACTTCTGTTATCTAGTTTTTACATATCTTTTGTTTTTTTAGTTGTCAATAAAATGTTTGGTCTAAAGTGCTCGGCTGTTTTGGTGTTACAGTTCTTCTTTGCTCTAAACTATCGAATTCTCTACAAATACTTGCATTTGATTTAGCTATCGTGTCTTCGCACTTACTCTAGTTAATGATAATATAGAGTTAAAAGGGATTGTATATAATGACACGGCTATACTAGATAATGATTCTAACTATATTATAACACATTAAAGAAATAAAAAACCATTTGTTTTTTTGACGTGATAACGTCTTATAAAGCGATGAACACCGGTAGCATGCACAAAAAAGGGTCACATTGTGAACAGATCTCCATGGTCACGTTGTGGAGAGATCTCCATGGTAACATTACGGTTCATCAATGTTTTCTTATAACGTTATCAAGCAAAATTATCGTCCGTTAACCGTCTTTATAGACAACCATATTTTTTTTTTGGTTTAAAATGAGAAATTGTTTGTTACTCAACAGTTAAGACAAAATTTGGGGTATATGATACTTCTCTTCCATTACATTCTTGTGTACATTTGTTCACATATGGAATTTATTCTGGAATAAAACATTTTCATTTTATTTCATTTTATTACACATTTTAGGTATGTTTCATGAATAAAACAAACCATATTTCATGTTTATCAAAGATTTAGTTAAGTACTAATATTTTCTTAAATAAAACAACGACGAAATTAAAGGATTTAATCAAGCACGTAAAACTGAAATTAGTAATCGATCTCAATTTAATAAGTTCTCAACCACCACAAATTTACAAAATACTTCCGAGAGGTCGTTCAACATACCGTCCCGGCTCGGGTCCATTTGTTCCCCAGACAAATACTCTCCTGTCCGGCAAATATTTGTTCCAGGGATACAAAGTTGGCTGCCGGATAATATGAGGACACCACAATTTGATCCCTACAGGGTTCGACATTGTCCAGAGTTCTTGGAACCGGGGAACGAAAAGTTTTCAGAATGGCCTATGGGTACTGGAAGCTAATTCTGAATGGGATAGACAAATAGAAATATTTTTGAATAAAATATTACTACAAAGATTGTACGAGTATATGTGGCTGTGACCCGGGTAACCTAGGGCGCCTGCCGCAAATGAAAACGACATTTGATTTCAGCCCTTGGCAACGAATGCCTTGGTACTTTTTCCTTTGTATATGACAACTGTTTAAGTATAGAAACTCCGAAAATATGTACGTCTTAGAAGATATAGATGTCATAGATGTCATATGACAGATGGGACAGTGGCCTGATAATACACTGGGCCTCGCTGCATTTAAGTTTAGCACTTAAGACAGTTATTTAAGTTATAAGTCTAAATTGACGTTTTAATACGGACAACAATTAAACCGTATTTATTTTATGCCTTTGAAATGAACGAGTTACTGGGGTAAATAATAAGACAGAAGTCGGTTGAATACTGAACGCTTTATTGAGGCAAAGCTGAGGTTTTATAGTGGATGATTACCTGCGTGACGTTTAGGTTGACATTTAAACCATATTGGTATGTTTACATTATAAATAAATGTTATTATGATAACCTTATTTTGGATTACCTTATTCGGATCGTAACCCGATATTCTATATTAAATTATTCTAGTATCATGTTACATTCGTCAAGCGCCTACGTCATGTCCACAGTACACCTTAAAGCATTGTTTACCAATTACATTGCCTTCGGATTGTGGCCATGTTATGTAATTAAAACATATGGAATAACAATTGCCCTTATTGTTTGGTATAACTTTAAATCAATTCGGCAATGAAAGGGCAATACGAAGAATCATTATATTAAAATTGATAAACTGCAGAGCCTGTTCAACGTAATGACTCAGTTTATGGTGCACTTAATGTGTAATTATAGTCATAAGTTCTGCTTTATGTTTTAAAAGTTAATTTACAGTAGTTTTGTTTCGATAGTAAATAAACTAAATGCATCCCGTCCAGGCCGATTTCGACCATGGCGACTGGTTCGCGCTGGCTAGTGAGAGCGACGTTCGTGGGCTCTCAGGTGACTGACGTAGCCTATTTTAGCAGAAATAACCTAAACTGAAAATAGATGACATATACTTCAGAAAAAGTGACCAAACTCTCCGGTGTCCGAGGCCAGATTTGAACTGGCGTCTTCAGCTTTCGCGGCTGACGTCCTGACCACTAGACCACCCGGTCACGGTGGAACTTGACAAATTTTCTCATGTATATGCAATCTCTGAATCTCTGAATTGAATTTTTTCGGAGGGCTTGGTCACTTTTTCTAAAGTATATGACATCTATTTTCAGTTTATATATAGTAGTGTAACTACTTAAAAATTGCAAATCAAGAAATATTGAACAAAATAATTTGATTTGCTTCAAGATTTAAACCTACTATATATATAAACACGTCACGTTGCCGTGACCGGGTGGTCTAGTGGTCAGGACGTCAGCCGCTAAAGCTGAAGACGCCAGTTCAAATCTGGCCTCGGACACCGGAGGGTTTGGTCACTTTGTCTGAAGTATATGACATCAATTTTTAGTTTATATATAGTAGTGTAACTACTTAAAAAAATTGCAAATCAAAAAAATATTGAACAAAATAATTTGATTTGCTTCAAGATTCAGAAATAACCTAATTAAATACCAACACTTAAAAAAAGAAGGATGAAATTGAATAGAAATAACTTTACTTTCAGGCAACTAGATAAATGCCATAAAACTAGCATACATAATAAATTAGGTATCTAAACTAAAACTATATTTTTTAATAAAAACAGAAAAATTCGAAGGGTGGCTAAATGACGAAAGGAATTGAAACCAACCAAAGTCGTCAGTCTTAAGAAACGCGACGACTCTGTGTTGTCGCGAAACGGAATACGTATGAAATATAGCTGCAAGAAAATGGTGTCACTTAAGCTCATTTTAGCAAAGCATTTAAAACTGAAATTAGTATTCGATCTCAATTCAAAAAGTTCTCAGCCACCACAAATTTACAAAATACTTCCGAGAGGTCGTTCAACATACCGTCCCGGCTCGGGTCCATTTGTCCCCCAGACAAATACTCTCCTGTCCGGCAAATATTTGTTCCAGGGATACAAAGTTGGCTGCCGGATAATATGAGAACACCACAATTTGATCCCTACAGGGTTCGACATTGTCCAGAGTTCTTGGAACTGGGGAACGAAAAGTTTTCAGAATGGCCTATGGGTACTGGAAGCTAATTCTGAATAGGATAGACAAATAGAAATATTCTGAATAAAATATTACTACAAAGATTGTATATGTGGCTGTGACCCGGGTAATCTAGGGCGTCTGCCGCAAATGAAAACGACATTTGATTTCAGCCCTTGGCAACGAATGCCTTGGTACTTTTTCCTTTGTATATGACAACTGTTTAAGTATAGGAACTCCGAAAATATGTACGTCTTATAGTATAGTCAAATTAAGGAAAAGTATGGAAGTAAGTCGTGTAGTCGTGGTTCTTTTTGGATTCGTTAGAGGGCGCAACTAGATTGTTTCTTCCGAGTTGCACCGTTTCTATTATGTACGGAAGACCGTTAAATTTTAGGTATAAACTATAAAGTGCCGTAATTTTGGAGTAAGTTAAAAGCTATTGGGTTCAAGCTTAGTAGTGAATAGAGAATACCTTGGTACATAGTGTATCTTAATTAAAAATGTGCGATGTATGTGCCTATAAAAATATTTTTTTCGATTGCGGCTCGAGGATAAGTCAGTCGGTTGGTGCGATCTCAAGTTAAGCTTTTTAATGCATTATAAACATTCCGTTAACTTTGCACGCCTGGGCAAATTATGGAACATGTATTTTGAATTATTTTGTACAGTGTACTTCGGGGGAAATTAAGAGAGACGTGAAAATTTTAAAAACGGTACTTATCTAAAGACACTACATTTGCACAAAATAAAAAATAGATTTTTTTTACCGGAAGTTTGTCAAAAAGTAAATAGAATTAATCGCAACGAACTGCAAGCGAGGGTGGATGCCAGCACGCGGCGCGGGGCGCGCGGGGCGGGGAGATAGCGCAGCGCCCAGCGATTGTTCTATTCTATGAATTTCGGCAGGCCCAGGAATATGCAGACTACTTCATAGTAAACACTGCTTTTGATAAAGCCGCAACGTTGTTGTTATTGTTGGTGAAAATATAGATCTGCTTGTCATAATGACGGACAGAATCAATACAACTCCAACCAAGAATGTACACTTTTTAAAGCCATATAATAGTGCCCGAGCCCGCCTTACTGGAAATTTATTAATAAAAAAAAGCATTTATTGTCACAGAAATCCAAAACAAAAAAAAATACAAAAAGAAATACAGACAGGTAGACATACACCGAAGTAAACAAAAAACATAAAACAATACACAAGAAGGGAAAGGAAAAAAAATACAAGTCACAAACAAATTAAAAACTAGGCTAAACTAAATTTCGCGACAATAGGCTCGGAGCTCAGCATTTGCCTCGAGCTCGGTCGGCTGCACACCGCTGTTTTTCAGCCCGCGCCTGTCTCTTGGCTTATACAGAATAATCAAAAAACTAACCAATTTTCTTCTATATAGCGTTGTAGAACCCACCTCGGAGATTATGAAAACATTAGTCTTAAAGGTCTTAAATGGCCACAAGTATGTATGGCGTCAAGTTGAAAATACAATTTTTTGGCCTTAATTTATCAACGAGCGTAGGCTCCAAATTTTGACACATGATTTAACCCACATCAAATAACCTACATACCAATTTTAAGACCATTCTGGTGGGCGCATAACATTTAAAGACCAGTTAAACTTACAATCGTTTGGCCTTAATTTATCAACGAGCCTACCGCTCCAAATTTTTACAGAAATTAAGGACTCATTTAACAAACCAAATTCCAATTTTAAGACCATTCTGGTGGGCGCATAAAATTTTAAGATCATTTTAAGAAACAGTCGATTTCATAGAATAAATAACCATTGACTATGCTTGCTATACGGTCCAAAAATTATTTAATTGGCACAAACATAACTGCATATTAATATTGCCCTCATTATTGGAAAGGATGAGAGAAAGCCCTAACAGTCTTTTTAGGGTGTTTGCCGACAGATGGGATTCGCCCATGGTAAAAAAAATGGATCGGTATGCATTCTACTTTTGTTAATTTTAATTGGTGACATGTTATTTGATTATTATTTGAATTTAAGTAATGTTTTGTTTTTATAATTATTATTTTCATTTACTTATGTTGAAATTTTTTATTTTTTTATTATTTTTTAATATTGACATTTCAAATCAAATCATTATTAGTATTATTTATTTTTGCGATTAGTTGATTATATTTTCATTACGGGATTCAATTGATAATTAAATTTTTATTGTTATTTTATTTTTATTTTTACTATTATTGTTTATTGCTCATCCGGTTATGTATCTGTGCTTCGTGTTTGTGGTTCTGACTTTTTCCCAACAATAGTTCTGTAAGTTTTTTGTATGTACTAAAACTTTTATGGGCTTTGCCCGAAATAAATGATTATTTAATTTAATATTTAAGCGTCTTATGATTCAAAATGCCTTATGTATTCCGCAATAAGTCGAAAATAGGAGAAATTCGTCATAGGACTTTAGTCACGGGGGTCTTAAATCACTAAAATTATTATTAATTTTAAACTTAATGGCATGAATTCAAATGATTTCAAATGCTGGACGTAATGCCTATATGCATTTCCTACTATTAGCTCTTAAGCCTAAACTGACAAGCGCTAAGTTAGGTATTTAGTTTGTTAAGTGGGTCCTTCAACTACTGTAAAAATTTGGAGCAGTATTGATCAATTAAAGCCAAAAAATTTCAACTGGTCTTAAAACCTTATGCACCTACCGGAATGTAGTCCCCTCTCGTTGGCAATATTTTGAGGGTTAAGTTTCGAAAATTCTAGTCACTTATTATTGAAGTTGCAAATACAGTGTGTACATGAGAATCTTTCAGTGCGTTTTGTGTCATATTCAATTGGTGCTTTTATTGTATTTCAATAATTTGAGGTTAACTTTTTTAGCTTGCCATAACTTGAGTAAAAGGATATTAGAGTTAGAAAATATAACTGTTTTGTATTTAGAACAGTTTTATTGTTGTACAAAACCAGTTTGTGTCATTTACGTCGAGTGCAATTTGATCTAGTATGACAACGCTAAAAAACCCCGTATAAAAAAATAGAGTTCATAAAATGAGGATTAACTATATCATCACCTCAAAATATGTCAATAAAATCAATATGTGTCAAATTAAGCAATGAAAATTTTAGTTCCTTGGTAATTTCGTTTTTTTAGGCTGTTATCGTTTTAATAAATTATTAAAGTCATCAGAGTTCACATTCTGATAATCAAAAAGGGATTTTAAAGTAGATATTTCAATTTGTGTCACTTTCATCAATGATATTTCGTCAAAAACTAAACAGAAACAATATTTGCGTTCAGAGGAAATCTTCCTAACTATAGCGCATGACCTTGATGGCACTATTTCTGTAAAGACCACTAGAAGTAGACCCCCGTCTCGCTTCTTAACAAGCTAAACCATGGGTCAACCAGGCGCTGGCATCTTAGCTGTTACGATGTAGCCGATGTAGGTACTTGCTCACGGAGGCGCGCGCCGGGTGATAAAGCTGATATACTCGACAAAGGAACTGAGCGGAGGAGCGGGTCGCGGGAAGACGACGAGTAGGGCAATGAACTCGTGCATGTCTCGCCAATACCTTTTAAGCGGTAGCCGCTTTGTTTGTGTTTTGACTAGACTGTTGAGTACATTTTCGAAGATTTCAAGCATCGTGAATTATGGGTAGAAAATGCAACGTAAATTTTTGTTTAGTTTTGCTTTATTGGAATGAAGTTCCTTATCGGACGGTTCGCGGATGGGGGGCTAGGCGAAAAACAGTCACGTGACCGTCACGTCATGAAAACGCGACACAAAGCCATACGATTGAGAAACATGTAAAATGGAATGAAATAAAAAAATGAAAAATAGAATAAAGTGATGTGAAGTGAAGTGTAGTGAAAAGTGAAAGTGAGAAGTGCCAAAGTGAAAAAAGTCAATAAAGTCAAAAAAGAGAACGTCCTAAAAGTAATATACATTTCAAATATTTCAAAAAATTCAAAAATTTCAAAAATTTCATAATTTCAAAAATTTCAAAAATTTAATAACTTTGTTCCAACCGAGTGTTCCACGACACTCACGTATTTTTGTTTTACTTTTGTTTTATTTTGTCTTTATTTTGCTTTTATTTTGTCATTTTGTATAGATTCTGTTTTTATTCCGTTTTTATTTTGTTTTATTGTATTCTTATTTTACTCTTTTTTTTCATACCACGACGGTGGCAAACAAGCATACAGCCCCCCAGATGGTAAGCAGTAGCATATAAATGCCTGCAACTCCAGAGGTGTCATATGCGCGTTGCCGACCCTTTACAAAAAGGAGGAACAAGTTCAGAGTCCATTATCTCGGCCATTTTTGATTTTAGAGAAAAGTTTTTCAAATAAAACACGCTTATTTTAGCGTATTCTATAGGGAAAAATCATAAAAAGTACATATTATAATGACGTCCCGTCGATGGTTTTTTTTTCGAAATCCAAATAATATACAAGTTCAAAGTCTATTATCTCGGCCATTTTTGATTTGAGAGAAGTTTCTCAAATAAAACACGCTTATTTTAGCGTATTCAATACTGAAAAATCATAAAAAGTACACGTTATAATGAAGTCCCGTCGATGGTTTTTTTTCGAAGTCCAAATTATATACAAGTTCAGAGTCCATTATCTTGGACATTTTTGATTTTAGAGAAAAGTTTATCAAATAAAATACGCTTATTTTAGCGTATTCAATACGGAAAAATAATAATAAGTACACATTTTAATGACGTGCCTTCGATGATTTTTTTCGTATTCAAAATTATATACAAGTTCAAAGTCCATTATCTCGGCCATTTTTGTTTTTAGACCAAAGTTTTTTTGAATAAAACACGCTTATTTTAGCGTATTCTAAACAAAAAATCATAAACAGTACACGTTATAATGACGTCCCGACTATGGTTTTTTTTTGAAGTCCAAATTATGTACAAGTTCAAAGCCCATTATCTCGGCCATTTTTGATTTTAGAGAAAAAAATTTCGGATAAAACACACTTATTTTAGCGTATTCTATATGGAAAAATCATAAAAAGTACATGTTATAATGACGTACCGTCAATGGTTTTTTTCGAAATCCAAATTATATACACGTTTAAGGTCCATTATCTCGGCCATTTTTGTTTTTAGACCAAAGTTTTTTTGAATAAAACACGCTTATTTTAGCGTATTCTATACAAAAAATCATTAACAGTACACGTTATAATGACGTCCCGTCGATGGAATTTTTTCGAAGTCTCAATGATGTACATGTTCCATGTCCAATCGGCCATTTTTGATTTTAGAAAAAAATGTTTTTCAAATAAAACACGCTTATTTTAGCGTATTCTTTACGGAAAAATCATAAAAAGTACATGTTATAATGACGTCCTGTCGATAGCTTTTTTTCGAAATCCAAATTATATACAAGTTCAAAGTCCATTATCTCGGCCATTATTTGCGAGACAAGTTACTCAAATAAAACAAGCTTATTTTAGCGTATTCTATACGAAATATCATAAAAAGTACACGTTATTATGACGTCCCGTCGATGTTTTTTTTTTCCAAGTCAGGGAAGCTTCCAATGCACAACGAGTTTACGAACCCTATAAGTAGTCGCCTGAAATCCAGAAACCCAACGTATAGTATCATCTCATCTCTTTCGCAAGCAGGATACAACGTCAACCAGGAGTGGATGCAGGCGTGGGCCACCGCAATGGATGGAGAGTTTGGGTCGGAGATTTATTTATTTTAACTTTATTGCACAATGAGAAAAGAGTACAAAAGGCGAACTTAATGTCAAAAGGCATTCTCTACCAGTTAACCGTTGGGCCAAAAAGACATTGGAGATTGTACCGGGCAAGAAAATAGAGGGCTCTGAATTGCCGAGGCAAACCTGGTGCAACCTCAATAGACTTCGCACTGGCCATGGTCGCTGCGCCTCATTTACGTACCGTTGCGGCTGGGTAGACTCGCCTGCCTGTCATTGTGGTGCAGAAGAGCAGAGTATCCACCATATATTTTGAGAATGCCCATCTTCTCGTTACACCGGAGGCCCCCCGGAAGACCTGATCACTTTAAACGACGAAGCTCTAAAGTGGATAAATTCTCTGGAGTTAGATTTATGATCTCTCATCTGTATATATTTTTGTGACCTTGGTATGCCATACGAATAAATAAATAAATTATTTTAGCGTATTCTATACGGTAAATTCATAAAAAGTACACGTTATAATGACGTCCCGTCGATGTTTTTTTTCCAAGTCCAAATGATATACAAGTTCCATGTCCAATCTGCCATTTTTGATTTCGGAGAAAAGTTTTCCAATAAAACATGCTTATTTTAGCGTTTTCTATACGGTTAAATCATAACAAATATACTTTATAATAATACCCCATCGCTGGTTTTTTTTTTCGTAGTCAAAATTATATACAAGTTCAGAGTCCATTATCTCGGCCATTTTTGATTTTAGAGAAAAGTTTCTTGAGTAAAACACGCTTATTTTAGCGTATTCTATACAGAATAATCATAAAAAGTACACGTTATAATAACGTCCCGTCAATGGTATTTTTTTAAAGTCCAAATTATATACAAGTTCAAAGTCCATTTTCTCGGCCATTTTTGATTTTAGAGAAAAGTTTCTGAAATAAAACACGCTTATTTTAGCTTATTCTATACGGAAAAATCATAAAAAGTACACGTTATAATGACGTCCCGATATACAAGTTCAAAGTCCATTATCTCGGCCATTTTTGATTATAATGAAAAGTTTTTCAATTAAAACACGCTTCTTTTAGCATATTCTATATGGAATAATCATAAAAAGTACACGTTATAATGAAGTCCCGTCGATGGTTTTTTTTGAAGTCCAAATTATATACAAGTTCAGAGTCCATTATCTCGGCCATTTTTGATTTTAGAGAAAAGTTTATTAAGTAAAACACGCTTATTTTAGCGTATTATATACGGAAAAATCATAAAAAGTACACGTTATAATGACGTCCCGTCGATGATTTTTTTTCGAAGTCTAAATTATATGCAAGTTCAAAGTCAATTATCTCGGCCATTTTTGAATTTAGACCAAAGTTATTGGAATAAAACACGCTTATTTTAGCGTATTATATACGTGAAAATCATAAAAAGTATACTTTATGATAATACCCCATCGCTGGTTTTTTTTTCGAAGTCCAAATTATACACAAGTTCAGAGTCCATTATCTCGGCCATTTTTGATTTTAGAGAAAAGTTTCTTAAGTAAAACACGCTTATTTTAGCGAATTCTATACGGAAAAATCATAAAAAGTACACGTTATAATGACGTCCCGTCGATGATTTTGTTTCGAAGTCTAAATTATATGCAATTTGAAAGTCCATTATCTCGGCCATTATTGAATTTAGACCAAAGTTATTCGAATAAAACACGCTTATTTTAGCGTATTATATATGTGAAAATCATAAAAAGTATACTTTATGATGATACCCCATCGCTGGTTTTTTTTCGAAGTCCAAATTATATACAAGTTCAAAGTCCATTATCTCGGCCATTTTTGATTTTAGGGAAAAGTTTTTCATATAAAAGACGCTTATTTTAGCGTAGTCTACGGAAAAATCATAAAAAGTACACGTTATAATGATACCCCGTCGCCATTTTATTTTTTAAGTCCAAATTTTGCTCCATGTAGTCAATCTTCAAAGTCCGGTAACTTCGAAGTTTTTGGGTAAAAAAAATGTTTCTTATAAAACTTGCTTATTTTAACACATTCTACACAATAAGACAAAATAAAGTATGTGTCATAATGACACCATTCCAACCAAAATAGTCCAAATTGTACTCAACCTTCAGGGCGCATAACTTCGAAATTATTGATTTAAAAAAAATGTGTTAAAGAAAAGTTGCTTATTTTTATGTGTTCTATACGATAAGTTAATAAAAACATAGCCTTATTATGACATCACACTGATGAAAAAAAATTTAAGTCCAGCCCGGCCCTTTGCTAGTCCAACCGAGAGGCAGATAACGAAATTTCGATTTTCGCGTTTCACGATAGCCACTCTGTAAACAAACCGCCTTGATGCATAAATTACATGTTTATTAGTTAAAAATTATCTGTGACAATTTGCCAAAGTATAGTTTAAACGGTAAACTAGGTTTACCGTGGCACACAGATCCACCGTTGCAGTCCCTTATGGACTACGGTGTAGTCATGAGTCACCATTAATTATCCTTAACTTACTTAAGTTTTATATTATTGCTTTCTTTACTATTAAAAATAAAGAAGAGCGACTGAAAAATCGCTGTTTGTCTTTGTCGCACTTCTTACTACTATTACTACATATATGTATGTATAGAGTAATAATAGAAAACAAACGAGCCGCTAGGCAGCCTGGTCGGTACATGCACCCCGCCCGCGCCTTACCCTTCCCCGCGCATGCCCTTTACGCAAAACAAGTTTTCGTTCTGAAAAATAAAAATAATCCATTGATTATAATGACACAAATTTCAAACATTGTTTCGATATGCTTTTATAAAAATATTGACGCAAACTTTAAATACTTTAATATTTTATTGTACTGTTAACAGGGGTCATACAAGAAAAAAAATTAAAATAAATAAATATCATTGATTAATAATGGCACAAATTTATTCAAATAATAGATACCGATATTTTAGAAAGCACGGTACCTAATCGATCAACTCTAATTTTATATAGGCTTGTAAAAATCCACATATATGTGCTGATTGAACGTCAGTATTCCCATTGACGAAAGTGACACAAAACACGTGCGTGCGTCAGTAACAACTTTGCTGTTACAGTGAAAAAACAATTTTGATCTCTAATTTTCTATTTACCGAATAATGTTTAAAAAAAGAAATGTCTAAATTTCTACCTATGCAACAACCTAGGATGACACAAATTATTATTATTAGCTAAGGTGGATGGCTTGAACTCTGTATGCGAATAATAAGCATTTTTAATATTATCGAAACTTCATAATTTATCGGTACGGGTCTAATGGTCTTAAAATGGGTATGTAGGTTATTTTAAGTGGGCTAAACCATGTCGCTCCCTGAAAAACACAACGTCATTAAGCGAAATATTGAGTTTTTGAGTTAGCAACGCCATCTAGTTCGCGTAATAGTAACGCACCCGATACGAAGACACCTATCGCTCTAGTTCTCTTAGATGCGACTGGGAGCGCTAGTGTCGTTATGGCAAAAAGTGGGGATAGGCGCGTGCCTTACTGGAACAATGGCGGCATCGCACTAGTGACCGGGACGCAGATCAAAATACAGTCGATTCCGTGAAGAACAACGTCATTTTTCGCTTAGTGACGGTGAATGGTAAGTACGACAATTTTCTAATGGAATATTGTATCTATCCATAAAATGTCACTATCAACTTCTAATATGGTGTAATATCCTTACTCAAAATAAAGCAATAGTGTACTTTTCGCTTTAATGACACTTTTATTTTAACTCTTTTAAACGTTTTGAAATAAGTAAAGTGTCAGTTTATCTGTAATGACGTTGTTGCTTTAATCTATTAGGCTTAATGCAAGCAAAGAATAAAGACATACTGTATTTTTACTTTTAATGACATTATGGTATTAACCAGTTGAAAGGACTTGACTTAGGTCAACCGTCATAATCTGTTTAGTGACTATTTCGCACTTTAAGTTACTATAACTACACTCTTAGTAGTAAAGTAAATAAAGTCGTATTTCTCTTAAAGCCATTACGACGTATATACGTGGCTTAAAACTGTCTAAATAATTAATGTCACTTTTTGTTTTATGTCACTATAAGTGAACAAATCAATTATATATCAATCACAGGTTAATTACTAGTTAGACACATTACATGAAATGACATTTTACCTCTGGATTATATAAAGAATATACTTTAATTAAAAACTATAGGTACAGGTTTTTTCTATAAATTTTCTTAAGTAATCGAAACTAAGCGGACTTGATACTCGTACGTATAATAAGAATTGGATATTTATTTTGAAATTAGATTATGAAATTGCCTTCTTATTTTATTTTAATTTTAATAATTATATCAGTGGGGGTTTTGCACATACATTACAATACTCATTATTTATAATGATTACGATTATATTTATTTGTTTGTTACAGTAAAAAATGGCTCCGCGTAATCCAAGACTTCAAAAATTTAAAACAATTATTAATAAAATGAACACAATCCAAGAAAATAAAACACAAAATTCAAATATCGGCCAATTAAAATCATCACCAATACCAGAAAAGGATCCGGTATATAGTATTGATAAACCTGCATCAACAGATCACCTATTCGCAAATTCTTCACATGCATGCTCGCCTCAAGTGACCACCACTGCTTCGTACAACTCAAAGCATCCTTCATATAATATGCACGCACCAGCACCTACTGATTACCTATTTGCCTGTACTGCACAAGAATACCAAAATATTTCATGTAGTGAAAATTCCAATGATGCAATTGCTACTAGTATGTATTCATTGCGTTATAGAAGAGTTTCATGTTCTTCCGGCAGTGACGACCAGTCTGAAAAAGATTTCTCTCCTGCCTCCGACGATGACCAAGAATTTGTACCTCCTTCCGATGAAGAAATATCCGACTCAGAGCCCGACAGTTTTCAAAAACAATCGTTTATTAAAGAAAGACCACTACTTCGTGCTCGTAGTGTATCATCAAAGTCTGATTCTAGCAGTTCGTCATCATCGTCTGATTCTAGTAGTTCTTCATCATCGTCGAGTGATTCCTCGTCATCGGACTCTTCAGGCACGGAATCAGATGTCTCTGACGAAACTCCACCGACAAAAAAGAAACGCATTGATGCACAAAATACACAAAACGAATCTCTGTCAAGTTCAAGTTTAGTGATTCAATTACCTGTTCTTTGCCCTTACAGTTCTACATCTGAGGAAGAAGATGAATTAGAAGTGCCAGTATCATCTTTTACACACCCCGAATTTACATCAGACATTATCGAGGAAAATAATATTACAGAAAATCACTTACCGAACTGTACCACACACGATGATCAAGGTGAAGTTTTATCCGAAAATCGGACAGCAAGCGAGCATTTATCCTCTTTACATGCCGATGCTATAAACGAAATTTGTGGCCAAACTGGAAGTACTGTTGTTCCACCTGAGACAAACAATCCATTGTCTTTAGCTGCTATTGCTAGAAACAGTCTTAACGATGGTTTGTCGCATAGAGTCCTTGCTGAATCTACTGTGAATTTTGGCCTTAATGACTCCGACGGCGATGCTCCAAAGACAAGGCGTAAACGTAAACGCGGCAGTAAAAAGGAAATAGCACAGACTAGGCGAAATATGGGTTTGGAATACACAACTTTTAAAAATAAAAATGTAGTCCCTGAGAGAAAAATTGGTGACCCATGTGGAGATAAATGTATCTTGAAATGTCCTGAAAAAATTACTGAGCAAGATCGGACTGAAATTTTTAAAAGTTACTGGAATATGGGCTCATTGGCATTGCAAAGAGAGTTTATAGCGAGGCATATGACTGAAGTAAGACCCAAATATCAATACAAAAAGGTTGACAGTAATAGAAGAAACAAACATGCCTTTTACTTAACTGTAAATAATGAAAAAATAAGAGTTTGCAAGACATACTTTAAGTCTACTTTAGATATTAATGACAGACCCATACGCACAGTTATTTCAAAACTTAACGTTTCCGGCATTATTGAGCCTGACTTACGCGGGAAACACGAAAATCACGGTACAAAAATTTCTGATGACTTGCTGGATGAAGTAAAAAGGCACATCAACAGTATTCCGAGAATTGAGAGCCATTTTTTGCGTCAAAGAACTGACCGAGAGTACGTAGATCGTGAATATATTGACGGAGGGAAAACGGTAACAGACCTGCACAGGGATTACGAGAATGACTGTATCATGAAAGGACTCGACTACGTCAAACTACACACGTATAGGAATTTGTTTAATAACGAATTTAATATCAGTTTCTTCAAGCCGAAAAAGGACCAGTGTGAGGATTGCGTCGCCTACGAGAACTCAACAGTTAGAGAAAAGGAGAAATCGGAAGAATCGTACAGAACACATCTAAAAGAAAAAAACTTAGCTCGAGACGAAAAGATCAAAGACAAATCCTTCATAAATGAGACCCACATAGTAGCGTGCTATGATTTACAGGCGGTATTACCAGTTCCAAAAGGTGATGTCTCAACTTTTTATTATAAATCCAAATTAAACTGTCTTAACTTTACAATTTGTGAGCTTAAGAAGGACAACACAGAATGTTATTTTTGGACAGAAGTCGAAGGAGAGCGAGGTGCAAATGAAATCGGTACCTGTGTGTTTAAATTTATAGAAAAGAAATCCAGATCTACTTCAAACGACATAAACATAACATTTTACTCCGATAACTGTTGCGGTCAACAAAAAAATCAGTTCGTGTTTTCAATGTATATTTATGCTCTGAAGCACTTTCCAAACATTCTATCCATAACTCACAAATTTCTTATTAAAGGACATACTCAAAACGAAAACGATTCTGTTCATTCGACGATCGAAAGACAAATTAAAAAAATGCTTAAATCGGGGCCAATTTTTGTCCCAGACCAGTACATACACGCAATAAAAGAAGCAAAGAAAAATGGTCAAAAGTACTGTATCAATGAAATGTCCCATTCTGAGTTTTATAACATTAAGAAGTTAACTGAATATAAGTTAAATAAAAACACAGAAGGGGAATTAGTCAAAACCGGTGATATTAAAGTACTGCATGTAGAAAAAATGCCGGAAACCCCCAACAAAGTCAAAGTGACATACAAGACTTCATACGATCAAGAACGATTTAAGGAAGTTAAGCTGCAGAGAACCACAGCTCGACCCCAATTGCTGAAACTGTATTCGTCGAGATTAGTTTTGTCAGAGAGGAAAAAAAAAGACCTCAAGGAACTGTTACAAAAACATGTTATTCCTTCGTACTATGGGTCGTCTTATTATAACCATATTCTCTAGCTTTAAAAGCTTACTGTGATAATTGAAGCCCATTTTTGATTATTTTTTATGATATTTGCTACTCTACTTTTTATCGATCTCTTAATAAATATAATGTTCCTATGCTATTAAATAGTACAAAATAGTAATTTATATTGTAGAAGCTAGCATGTGAGCAAGACTGAAATGGTAACTTATGTGATTTTAGAAGTACTTATAACCATACGTCGCACAAAAGCGGGCATTTTGGTGGCACTCCATACTAGAGGTTAACGTGAATTCCTAAAATTCCTCTTTTTTATAATCTGTGCACTATGTGGTAGGCATCAAAACTTTATTAAAACATTAATTTAGCAATAATTGGCTTTGATTTTTGAATTATTACGGAAATGCCACCAAACTGCCCGCTTTTGTGCGACGTATGCTTATAACTAATAATATGTGTAAAGTGATATAATAATAGTTATTTTAGTACGAGTAGTATTAAATATTTTCTCTGTTTTTTTAAGACTGAAAGTTATTTTTGTTAATTACTGTTATTAAAAAGAAAACTAAATACTAGGCACTTTTTGGAAAAACAAGACTAGGTTGAGGTGATTTTAGGAATGATTTTATAAGTAATAGGATGTGTTATACGATTTGTGATAAGTAATTAATAATTACTGTTTTATTTTCGAAGACTGAAAGTCATTTTTGTTGTTTTACTTTTAAGATATCTTTGTATGAATATTGGCCATAAAGCTAATAGAGTACTTAAAAAGAACTCATTTGATAAAAATATACAAAATTATTAATATTGTATTACTAGAAGTCATTTAATTTAATAGATTTTGATTAACATTGATAAAAAATTGTTTCATTTCTGATTTTCCTTTCAATAAAACGAAGTTTTCGTATAAATGTTCGTCTAATGTGTCATTATTCCAGAAATGGAGCCTAAGTTATACGGACCTCATGTGACACTAAGCAAAAATAAATGGAATAATGACATTAAAAATTTCTTGAAACTTAATTTTAAGGAAAACTAAACCTCTATATCTCAACTTTTTATTATAGCCAACACGGCTAGACGCAATTCTAAAACAAACTATCAATAAAAAACCGTTTTCATTAAAAACACGAAAATTAAACACGACTTCATATTTCAAAAACTTTGAAACCCTTTTGCCAAATAACACGTTTTTCGCTTAATGACGTTATGTTTTTCAGGGAGCGATGTGTTAAAATTTGGAACAGTAGGATTAAAAATAAATTTACGTCATTTTTTCAGTCAGTTACATATTCTTGTGCCATTAAGTTTAAAATAAATAATAATTTTAGTGATATAAACCCCCGTGACTAAAGTCCTGCTATGACGAATTTCCTTAATTTTTGACTTATTGCGGAATACTTTTACGGCATTTTGAATCATAAGACACTTAAACATAACTATGCATTTGTGTTTGTGTCAATTAAGTATATTTTTTAAACGAATTTATAGTAATTTGCTATTTTTTGTATGAAATCAAATTTTCTTAAAATTGTTTTTAAATCCTATGCGCCCACCAGATTGGTCTTAAAATTGGGATTTGGTTTGTTGAATGGGTCCTTTAACTAACATAGGCTCGTTGATAAATTAAGACCAAAAAATTGCAACTTCAACTGGTCTTGAAATCTTATGCGCCCACCGGATTGGTCTTAAAATGGGTATGTAGGTTATTTGGAGTAGGCTACACCGGTCGTCAAAATTTGGAACGGTAGAATTTAAAATAATTTCACTTCATTTTTTCAGTCAGTAATATTCTCAGTGCACCTAACTTGACGCTTATCAGTTTAGGGTCATGAGCGACTGGTAGAAAATGCCTATAGGCATTACCTCAAATTTTGTACCATTAATTTTAAAATGAATAATAATTTTAGTGATTTAAGACCCCCGTGACTAAAGTACTGCTATGACGAATTTCTCAAATTTTTGACTTATTGTGGAATACTTTTACGGAATTTTAAAATACAAAACACTTAAATATGAATATGCAGTTGCGTTTGTGACAGCTAAATATTTTTTTTTAAGAATTTACAGTTATTTGCTATTTCTTAAAATGGTCTAAAAATCTTATGCGCCCACCAAAATGGTCTTGAAATTGGGATTTGGTTTGTTCAATGGGTCCTTTAAGTACTATAAAAATTTGAAGCTGTAGGCTCGTTGATAAATTGAGGCCAAAAAATTACAAATTCAATTGGTCGTAGAATCTTATGCGCCCACCAGAATGGTCTTAAAATTGGTATGTAGGTTATTTGATGTGGGCTTAATCATGTGTCAAAATTTGGAGCGGTAGGCTCGTTGATAAATTTAGGCCAAAAATTGTATTTTCAACTTGACGCCATACGTATTTGTGGCCATTTAAGACCTTTAAGACTAATGTTTTCATGATCTCCGAGGTAGGCTCTACAACGCTATATGGAAGAAAATTTGTTAGTTTTTTGATAAATTTCCAGTAAGGCGGGCTCCAGCACTATAAAGGTAATATTCCAACAGAGAGTGTACAGCGGTGACTCGTTGGAAAATGGATGCGATACCACTTCCACGCTTTACATGCAAGGGAAAAAAAACCTTAAACACACTGTTGAAACATCCTGATCTCCAAGAAGACTTAAAAGTTTTTAAGCAGCGCGATGCTAACATTGAAGATTTAAAAAAAATTGGACAGAAATTTTTAGTGCTTAAGACCAAAATGAACCTCACGAGCCTGCCACCAACGGAAGCCGCTGCTAGCCTGCACATTCTGTTTGAATTTAACAGACATTGAGAGTACCTGTATTTAATTTGTTGACTGTCTGTCTGTATACTCAAACCCTACAATTTTTGCAGTACATGCCACTACTCGTGCCTCAAGAACCGTGTTTCGTCGGTGCGTCTACGCGCGTTCCTTCTCTTGCCACTAATCACGCGCTTGTCGCTTCTGTGTTATTTATTGCACTACATTTTTGGTACTTGATTACAAAACTGCATGTTCCGTATCATAATGCCAATTTTTTATGGGGTGCGAATGTAAACAAAATCTAATGCATATGATTGCGTCAGTTTCCAATAGTATTAAAATTTCCCCCGAAGTACAACGACAGTAAAACATGAAAAACTACTTTCCGGGTGTCGCACCCTGGTGAGAATTTGATATTGGATTTAGATATTTTTTCTTATTATTTACTCAATTTGCACCGAGTACATTACTTTCCCCAGACCCGCAATGGCCAAAATAGAATTTTTCTTATATTTTTTTTTTTACCTGTTCCGTAGCTTAAATTAACATAAATAACACGTGCGAATTTAGATATATTTTAGATATATCTTAAACTTTATTGCACAATACAAGATGGTACAAATGGCGGACTTAATGCCATAAGGCATTCTCTACCAGTCAACCAATGGGCTAAACAGAACTCAAATATAAGTGTTTTAAACCGTACGCCAAATTACACAGAGTACACCTTTTTTCTCTTCTTAGTTATAACCATTACATTGTTTTCAGCCGATTTCACCCCTTTCCGGGTGGGGGGGGGGGGAGGGTGAATTTAGTAACGGTTGTATAAAGTTCGATTTTTAGCCCATACAAAACAATCCGTAGTGATTTTATTAGTCCTTAGAATTAGTTCCTGACTTTAGTGAAATTTGACTTAGTTTGACCATACTATTAGAAGATATAGATGTCATAGATGTCATATGACAGATGGGACAGTGGCCTGATAATACACTGAGCCTCTCTGTATTTAAGTTTAGCACCTAAGACAGTTATTTAAGTTATAAGTCTAAATTGACGTTTTAATACGGACAACAATTAAACCGTATTTATTTTATGCCTTAAAGTATTGTTTACCAATTACATTGCCTTAGGATTGTGGCCATGTTATGTAATTAAAACACATGGAATAACAATTGCCCTTATTGTTTGGTAAAATTTTAAATCTATGTTAATTATTGTACTTTATGTTTTATAAGTTAATTTACAGTAGTTTTGTTTCGATAGTAAATAACCTAAATGCATCTGGTCCAGGCCGATTTGGACCATGGCGACTGGTTCGCGCTGGCTAGTGAGAGCGACGGTCGTGGGCTCTCAGGTGACTGGCGTAGCCTATTTTAGCAGAAATAACCTAAACTGGAAATAGATGAAATATACTTCAGAAAAAGTGATCAAACCCTCCGGTGTCCGAGGCCAGATCTGGCCTCGGACACCGGAGGGTATGGTCACTTTGTCTGAAGTATATGACATCTATTTTCAGTTTATATATAGTAGTGTAACTACTTAAAAAAATTGCAAATCAAAAAAATATTGAACAAAATAATTTGATTTGCTTCAAGATTCAGAAATAACCTAATTAAATACCAACACTTAAAAAAAGAAGGTTGAAATTGAATAGAAATAACTTTACTTTCAGGCAACTAGACAAATGCCATAAAACTAGCATACATAATAAATTAGGTATCTAAACTAAAACTATAATTTTTTATAAAAACAGAAAAATTCGAAGGGTGGCTAAATGACGAAAGGAATTGAAACCAACCAACTTTGCCGTCAGTCTTAAGAAACGCGACGACTCTATGTTGTCGCGAAACGGAATACGTATGAAATATAGCTGTAAGAAAATGGTGTCACTTAAGCTCATTTTAGCAAAGCAGGAAGAATGGCCCCTTTCTAGACTGACAAGTAGTAATTACCAAATTGTGGCGTGAAAGGGAAGCCATCGATCTGACGTCTATTTATAAAATGATAATTGTTGTTCTTATTGATATTTGAGTTCCCAAAAGAACCTACGGAAAATGTAAGTGGAGCTCCAATAAGAACGTAATATTTTTTTTCGAATATAAAGGTACAAGGGCTGCTATTTATATATCCGGAAACCGGGATTACAATCTTCTTAAATAGCATATTTGACCTCCATGGTAAAATTTGAACTTTTTTAAGTACTGGCCGGTATATTTTTTCTTTCTTATTAACGCTCGTGTTTTGTTTTTGACGGGTTTTAAATGTCATCTCGCAGCAAGAATGGAACTCACTCGTGAAAATATTCGTGCTATGATTTATTATGATTTTCGGCGTGGTTTAACGCAACAACAGTGCATAGATCAACTAACTTCAACTTTTGGTGATGAAGCCCCATCTAAAACTACTGTGTATCACTGGTTTAGTGAGTTCAATCGCGGACGTAGTATGCTTACGGACGAAGTTAAGGCAGGTCGCCCGAAATCGAGGCTGTGCGAAAACTTATAATGGACGACCGATATGTTACGTACCGCGAGATAGAGGCGACTCTGGGTATTTCTATGACCAGCATTAATAGCATATTACATAATTATTTGGCTGTAAAAAAATTTGTTCGCGTTGGATACCCCACAACTTAACAAAAGAGCAAAAAGATGCTCGCGTCGAATGGTGCAATAAAATGTTAAAAAAATATAACCGTGGTGACTCAAAAGCCGTTTATAACATCTATACAGGTGACGAATCCTGGATCTATGCATACGATCCCGAAACGAAGCAACAATCAACGTGTAATATATGTGTAAAATGTAGGGTACTTTGGTTATGATTACGTTTGAGGGTAAGCCCTAAATAAATCAGTTGTGTCGTTGACTTAGCGTTTACTTTCGTCTCGCATCCCCAAAAAACCCTTTAAACATTACTGGCGACGAGATTAAAGGACAATTTGTATCAAATCAGTGTTAAAATAGCGTGCAGTGTTGTTGTAAATAAACATGCCGATCGGTAAAATTGAGCCTTTTGATTTAGCGAGTAAAAAGTGGTTGGCGTACATAAGGCGTGTGAAGCAATTCATAACCTTAAACGAGATTAAGACAGAACTTCAAGTAGCTACTTTAGTGACTTTAGTTGGTGAAGCTACATATAATTTGATGTGCGATTTGTGTGCGCCGGATGACCCCGAGACGAAGACTTTCACGGAACTGGTAAAAATAGTCGGCGACCATCTCGAACCAAAACGCTCCGAAATTGCGGAGCGACACGTGTTCCGTCAACGGCGACAGAAGACGGGCGAACCGGTAGGCGAATACTTACAGGCTTTAAAACACCTAGCCAGTACGTGTAACTTTGGTAGCAACCTGGAAGAAAATTTGAGGGATCAATTTGTCTCTGGCCTATCGGACGACGACATGAGGTCTCGCCTGTTTGCGGAAGCGGCGTTGACGTACAAGCGAGCGGTGGAGTTGGCTTTGGCGCTCGAGGCGGCGGAGCGGCACGCACAAGCGAGCGGCTCGGGCAGCGGAGCGAGCGCAGCCACCGCGGGACACGGCGCAGGCGAGGCGTTGCACCGGTTGGAGGCGCGCGGCGCGCGCGCGCCGAGCGGCGGCGTTAGCGGCGGCGGCGGCGGCAGCGGACGCAGCGAGCGCGCCGCGGGCCCCGGCTGTGCGTGTTGGCGGTGCGGACGATCTCATCGTGCAGAAGGGTGTCGTTTTAGATACTACTGTTGTGACCACTGTGGCCAGAAGGGCCATCTCAAGGCGATGTGTAAGAAGGGCCCGCAAGCTCCGAGCGGGAAGGCGCCAGGACGTGGACATAATTATCTCGATGACGACGATGAAGATTCGGAGTGCGATTTTTATAATCTAAATGTTGGTGGAAAAGACGATGAGCCGTATTTGGTTCCGGTGTTGGTGAATGGGCTGAGTTTGACCTTTGAACTGGACACGGGCAGTAAGATATCGGCTATTAATACTGATTGTTATGAAAGGTATTTTAGTGATAAACCATTGCAGGTTAGTGGTATGTGTTTACGTTCCTACACCCAGACTCCAATAAAACCCGAGGGTTACATAATGGTAAATGTTGTTTTGGGAGAACACGCTTCGGATAACCTTAAGCTGTGGGTATTCAAAAATGGCGGACCTCCTTTGCTAGGTCGTTCGTGGTTAAGATGCTTACAAATCGATAAAATTAACATTTATGATTTAATTTTGCATTTATCGGAAAGAAATTTAGTGGATAACTTGAGGCAAAGGTTTCCGACTGTGTTCACACCAGGGTTAGGTACGTGTACTAAAAAAATGTCACTTAAATTGTCTAATACTGATCCTGTGTTTATCAAAGCAAGGTCATTGCCATTAGCATTACGTAAGCCGGTGGAGCGGGAACTCGAACGACTCGTGGCGGAGGGTACGATTTTTAAAGTCGATTATTCGGATTTCGGTACACCCATTGTACCAGTTATAAAAAAAACGGGTGAAATTCGCATTTGCGGCGATTACAAAGTAACCGTTAACCCTAAGTTGGTACAGGAGCCGTACCCGCTGCCACGAATCGAGGAGTTATTCGCCGCGTTGAGTGGGGGCGAGCAGTATAGTAAGATTGATCTTACAAATGCGTACCAACAATTACTGTTGGACGAGGAATCTCAACCGTTTACTGCCATAACAACCCATATAGGTACATTTATGTATAGACGCACCCCATTCGGTATGAGTTGTATTCCGGAAAAATTCCAAAAGTTCATGGAGGAGACGCTTAGGGGGCTGCGGGGGGTCGCGGTTTTCCTTGATGACATCGCGGTGACTGGACGTGACAGGGAGGAGCACCTCGCTAACCTGACGGCGCTCTTCGAGAGATTACGCGATGTAGGTCTCAGAATTAAATTAGAAAAATGCTCATTTATGCAAGATAGCATTAATTACGTAGGGTTTATTATAGATAAACAAGGTTTGCATCCCGACCCCGACAAAATAAAGGCTATTGTGGAGGCGCCGGCGCCGAGTGACGTCACGCAACTGCGATCATTCCTAGGGTTAATTAATTATTACGCGAAGTTTATACCTAACCTTAGCTCAACACTGTATCCACTACATCGGTTGCTACGTAAAGATGTACCATGGGTTTGGTCGGCAGATTGCAATAAAGCATTTTTACAGGTTAAAAATGTCGTGGCTAGTAAAGGCGTCTTAGTACATTACGATCCGGACCTTCCTTTAGTGTTGGCCGTGGACAGCAGCTCGTACGGTCTCGGCAGCGTGCTGTCACACCGTTTCCCGGACGGCTCGGAGCGGCCCATATGCTTCGCGTCGCGCACGCTGACCGCGGCCGAGCGCGCCTATAGCCAACTGGATAAGGAAGCGTTGGCAATAATAGCGGGAGTCATTAAGCATCATCAGTACCTATATGGCCGACACTTTATCATTAAAACAGATCATAAGCCCTTAACTTTTATATTTGGCTCGAAACACGGTTTACCGCAAACGGCCGCCAGTAGGTTACAAAGATACGCGACTAGGCTGGCCGCTTACAATTATGAGATCGAGTTTGTTAAGTCGAATGATAATAACGCGGATGCATTTTCGCGCTTACCATTACCGTGCCGGCGTAATAAAGACACAGGGACGGATTCAATTTCTTATATAAATTATGTAGAGGAGTCATTCCCTATTAGCGCGAAAGACGTGGCGTCAGGGACGCGATCGGATATGGTTTTAAAAAAAATTTTGAATTATGTTCAAGAGGGTTGGCCGGTAAGTGGACTTGCCGAGCAAGAGAAGCCTTATTTTCATAGGAAAGAAAAATTAACACTAGATAGGGGTTGCATTTTGTACAATCACCGGGTGGTCATACCGGATGAACTGAGGCAACCAGTGTTAATGGAGCTTCATGAAGGTCACCTTGGCGTCGTAAAAATGAAAAATTTAGCGCGCGGGTATGTATATTGGCCGCAGTTGGACGCCGAGATTGAGGCGTTATGTCGCGCATGTGCCGCGTGCCGCCAGCAGCAAGACGCGCCGCCGCGTGCCACGCTGCACCCCTGGAGCTTCCCATCGCGACCATGGCAGCGTTTGCATTTGGATTTTGGTGAGTTTCAGGGTAAACATTATTTGGTAACAGTCGATGCCCATACCAAATGGATCGACGTTCAAAGAATGCCCAGCACGAACGCCGCAGCGACGATACTCAAGCTAAGAGAGCAGTTCGCCAGATTTGGTCTTCCCAGCCAGATCGTAAGTGATGGAGAGCCTCCATTCGCCTCCGCGGAGTTTGCCGAGTATTTAAAAAGGAACTTCATCACACACACATTAACAAGCCCTTATCGTGCGGCGGGCAACGGCGCAGCGGAAAACGCCGTCAAGTCCGTAAAGCGGGCGATGAAAAAAGCGGCTCACGAAGGGGCAGATATCGGGGTAGCCATTTGCAAGTTTTTGTTTCAGTATCGGAACACGCAGCACTGTACAACGGGTGTAGCTCCGGCAGAAGCCCTGATTGGTAGGCGGCTGCGTGGGTGGTTAGATGCGATCCTGCCCACCTTTGAGCGAGCCGAGCGAGTAAATATGTCGCAGGATCGGGCCGGGCAACACCGGCCAGGCGCCGAGCGGTACGTGCAGCCCGGCGACACCGTGCTGGCGCGGGACTACCGCCGACAGTCTGGTAAGTGGGCCGAAGCGGTCGTTACAGAGCGTAAAGATCCACTTACTTATACAGTACGTCTCTCCGATGGGCACGAGTGGAAGCGCCACATCGACCAGCTGTTGCCGATACCAACGCCGAAGAACCGTTATTCCCTTTCAAAATTCGAGACACAACCGGATATCAACAACGATGAAGACCACGTGTTGCCATCGACGTCGAACGGCAGGTCAGTTGTTTCCGTACATGAGGCTAGCGAGAACTCTGACGAGTACCATGATCCGTTGGACGAGTCTCCGGTGACCACGCCAGAGGCGAGCCGTTCAAGTGAAATTACACCGGCACCCACCTCTGACGCAGCACCCATGGATCCACCAAAGACAGTGTCCGGTGATAACTTAGTCAAAAAACGCCCAGCGCGTAGCTGTGTAAATAAAATAAAAGGCAAATACAAAATTTAAAGGCATTCAATCAATATTAAATTAGTTGCACGTTTGTATCCCAGGCCTTTTTCTTTTTTTTCCTCTCTCTCCATGTACGTCTATGTGGGTGTAGTTATGTACATTTGTAATTATCATTGCCAAAAACAATAACCTAAATAATAAGAAACCAATCTTATGACTTACTTGAAGTCCCACTCAAGAAACCGCAATTCAATTCTAAACCTAATGACATGAGACATTAAGGTTGAGTAGTGTTACCAATTGGTTAAGTATAATATTTACCTGTCGTATCACGAAGACAAGTCATTTGAACTAAATTAGACTTTAATGACATACTATTAAGAGTTAAGAGTCAACGTCTTTCTGGTACGTTACTTAAGATATAAAATTAATTTTATTATTCCTAGCCATAAGCGCCGACTGTAGTTGTATTCTAACTTGCTTTAAGGAGAAATTATTTTTTTTGTCCCACTTGGGAATGTATTACTTTTAAATTTCGTTTAATTTAGAACATCTTACTTTAATTACATAAGTTAAGTACATTAATAATTAAAAAAAAATTGTAACAGGGGGAGGTGTAATATATGTGTAAAATGTAGGGTACTTTGGTTATGATTACGTTTGAGGGTAAGCCCTAAATAAATCAGTTGTGTCGTTGACTTAGCGTTTACTTTCGTCTCGCATCCCCAAAAAACCCTTTAAACATTACTCAACGGTATGGGTGTTTCAAAATGAGCCGAACCCTACGAAAGTTACTCGTGCAAAAAGTACATTGAAACAAATGGTGGCCTGCTTCTTCGGTATTAATGGCCATGTAGCTACAGTGCCACTAGAAAACCGTAGAACGGTTAATTCAGAGTGGTACACGACCATTTTCTTACCGGAAGTATTTGAACAAATTCGTAAAACTAACCAGCGACGAAGAATCATTCTTCATCATGACAATGCCAGCTGTCATACGTCACGCTAAACAACTCTATTTTTGGAGGGTCAAAATGTGGAATTAACGGGTCATCCGCCGTACAGCCCTGACTTGGCACCCAACGATTTTTATTTATTTCCAAATATAAAGAATAAATTACGCGGTCAACGATTTTCGACCGCTGAAGATGCTGTCGACGCATTCAAACAACACGTTATGGAGGTACCTCAGGCGGAGTGGCAGAAGTGCTTTAAAAATTGGTTCACGCGAATGCAAAAGTGCATAGATCATCAAGGGGAATACTTTGAAAAACAATAAAACCATTTTCAGCCGTGTACGTTTGTTTGTTTTTTTGTTTCCGGATATATAAGTAGCAACCCTCGTAATACCTTGTTTTTTTAACTCTCGGTAATGATATAAAACATATTAGTTAATAAATAATCTTCACTTTTTATTATAATACATGGGATGGAGCTTCCTACAAAACACATCAATCCCTTAGTAATTGATTAATGAATAATGAATTGTTGCAATAAAATTAAACCATTTTTAACCGACTTCAAGATTTGAAAAGAGGAGGTTCTTTTTTTTTTTTTTTTTTTATCTTTGTTACTCCATAACGCCGTCCTGTCTGAACCGATTTTGAAAATTCCTTTTTTGATTGTAAGTATATATATACAGATTGGTCCCGTTTTTGTCAAAACGCAGTTCTGATGATGGGATCCATGAGGAATCGAGGGAACTCCTCAAATCTTAAAGGCATACATATAGTGATTTTTATATTTTTATCAACAAAACCATCATTTTCATTCAAAAGAGTGACATTTGATGAAGTGGAACTGCTGATGATAATCAGAACGGAACTCTTCAACGACGCATAGTTCACGTTTGGCGATTCGTCCTCTTCGCTGTGTTTGTTTAGCAACTTTAATTGTCAGAACAAATGTTCGTCAAGCTCAAGTTCTGATGATGGGATCCATGAAGAATCGAGGGAACTCCTCAAATCTTAAGGGCTTACACATAGTGATTTTTTATTTTTATCAACAAATCAAGCATTTTCATTCAAAAGAGTGACATTTGATGAAGTGGAACTGCTGATGATGAACAGAACGGAACTCTTCAACGACGCATAGTTCATGTTTGGCGATTCTTCCTTTTCGCTATGTTTGTTAAGCAAGTTAGATTGTCAGGACCAATCAAGTTAAGCAAGTTATTTCATTGTATGGAATCTAAGTGCACCATCTACAATAATCCTTCACCGGCTACCCCCATTGAAGTCGGTTTTTTTTTCTTAAAAATTATATAATTTCATATTTGTGTATTAAAATATAATAGGGTAGAAACTAGAAGCCGATAAAAAAATTTTACCCCTACTTCATGTGAACCTTACCCAAAAAAATGTTAACTTCAGTTTTTATGTTTGAAAAATTTTGTTTTTTGTCGGCGTTTTCTTCCAAGAAGATCTACTTTACGTAGTTCTAACTTTCTTCTTAATCAGACTAACTTCATATTTAATTGTAAAGTCAATTAAATATGAAGGCATTGAACAAACGATTTAGTTACAACATAACTTTTTTATGAAATGAAAATCTATTAGTCAAATTGATTATTTTTTTAAGTTGAATAAAATGAAATCAGTTTGTTAGTTAACAATGTCAAAGATACGATACTTTACATGATACTCGTCTGATTGGTTTGATCCTATTGACGGCGCATAAAAAGCAAAGTACACAAATTAAAGCACTGAACTAGCTTTCTGTTGTTTTATACCAATTTCATGATCAAAGTCCCGTAGGCAGAACAAATGACGTCTAATCGATTTGCTGAAAGGCGAATTGAAGGTCCCGCAGGTTTGATTTTCCAATTTTACGACTATCTAACGTTTAATTGGATACTCGTTGCGCTATAAAAGTGTTTGATAGGCAGAAGATTAAAATACGGTTCTAAAGTGGTAATGACTGATGACTGTATAGTCAACAGAAGTAGATAAACAATATATTAAAAACACAATCTACCTCGAACATAACTCCAACACACAACAAATAATCAACCTGTCGGAGCAACGGCTTATAGCGGATCTATGATATAAGCACCCTGACTGATAGAATTATGATATTTTGTTGTAATAAGTTCCTTGGTTGAACAGGTTTGGAAAACGACGAGCACTGTTTTGCTCGGGAGTGGTCTTAGTTTGGTTGGTGCAGGTAGTCATTAAAAATGACGTGTTCGATTTACCCAATTTTAACGTAAGAAAACCAAACCATAACCAAACCAAAATCAGATTGATACGAGCCCTAGTATTCCCAATCTTCCTGCTTGGAGTAGAAACGTGGACGTTCTTGGCCCGGGAAAGGCAAAAGATTGATACATTCGAGATGTGGTGCTGGAGGCGAATGTTGAGGATACCTTGGAGTGCGAGATCCAATGCATCGATCTTGACCCAGGTGGGAATAAAAATTCGCTTGTCCGCCATATGCCAGCAATTCGCGACGAAAATCTCGAAAAACTGATTGTGGTGGGGAACACTGAGGGCAAAAGATCGCGCGGTCGTTCACCAACCAGATGGGCCGATCAAGTGAAGGATTTGTTGTCTGCGCAATTCTACACGGTTGTAAGAGACGCGCTGGACAGAAACCGATGGAGGCAAATCAACCGCTCCAGATGCAACCCTGATGCTGACCACGATCCTCAGACATGAGGGAACGACCTAAGAGAGAGAGAACGTAAGAAATGCACCGGTAGTCTTTAAAACTCACGTTTAGATATACCCACCTGGTGACAATATAAAAACCATGCGCGCAGTATCTGAGCTCTTTTTGGCTTTGGTAGCCGAGCAGTCAATATCGTGATTATTGTCATGTAACGGGTCGGTCGTTCAGTAGCGGGTGGTATTTTGTGTAGTGTAGTTTTACTGATTTCTTATAAAATCAGTCAATGTTTTCCGTAGTTAAAGTGTTAAAGAGCCTTTTGTGAATAGAAAGCATTTTGTGGACAGTCAGCTGAGAAAAAGGCCCACGCTGCATACAAAGTTGGTGGAACCAGTGGTAGTTTATTGATTGCTCTCCTATAATCTAGTTTAAAAAGATTTGAAATTAATACAGTTATTAAACCAGTGTTTACGTTTTATTTAATTACCGCGTGTCCATGTGAAAAGTGTTTAGTGTTAGGCTACCCTGATTCCTGATAAAGTCAGTCTTCGAGTATTCGAAACCACCTGTAGCCACCCTGCCGCTGCCCTCGGCCTGCTCTCTTTCTACGACAAACCAATATTGAAGTTGTATTACAGTTACATTGGAATAATTTTCAAACAGATTCTGTTATTTCTGATACAGACATAGGCACTAGCTGTATTGCGTAGTTAATGCATTGGAGTTGTATTAAAGCAGGAAATGTGTTTAAAAGTTAGAATACGGCCCCAGGCGGCGTATTTCAAATTAAAAATGTATAAACAATACATTCCAATACACACAACAAAAAACCAACCAATATTGGAGTTGTATTGGAGAAAAAATTCAAGCAAATTCTGATACAGACGTTAAGGCGTTGGCTGTGTTGCATAGTTTAATGAATTGGAGTTGTGATACGATCCAACTCCAATGAGTGAGATAGTATCCTTATGTGTTTTAAAGTTATAATACGGCCTTAAGTGCTTAAAATATTATTTCTAGAGATAAGAGTTAAAATGCGTAAAGGTAATTTTACTTGTTTACCTATGGGCGCCTACCTGGGGCCGTATTCTAACTTTAAAACACGTATAGACACAATCCAACTTCAATACAACTCCAATGCATTAACAAAGCAATACAGCTACGGCATAAATATCTGAATCAGAAATATCAGAATTTGCTTGTGAAATATTCCAACGCAACTCCAATATAACTTCAATATTAGTTGAATATTTGTTGTGTGTTGGCGTTATGTTTGAGATAGGTTGTATTTTTATTGTATTGTTAATGTATTTTTAAATTAGAATCCGCCGACCTGGTGATTGTTTGTTTGAAAAAGCTTACACTGGTATAGGTAAACAGGACAGCGTGAATAGCGATCATCCGACACCCGTAAATCTTTTCCAACCGGAGAATTAGAAAAGAAAAAGGAAAATCTTTAACTTTCTGACAGTTTAATAAGATAATAAAAATAAAAGTCGAAAAGAAAGAAGTTGGAACTAAACGGATTTCCTTGACTCGCAATTTGCTTTGAGGAGGCAGTATGTTTTATTATGAAAACTCGGGAAATGTAACCGGTCTTATCCTCTCATGATGCATATACAAAATGTTCCTTAACAATCAAGAACAACGTGAAAGAAGTTTCGTTGAAGAAAGTTTTTTTTTAATTTTTTTATACAACGACTGACATTCGCAGTAGGTACCATCAGGTTCAAAATTGCATGGTCAATTTATCAATGAATTCATTCATAAATTGACCATGCAATTCTGAACCCGATAGTACCTACACCTCTCTTTTGTATTGAGCTATAAATCTGTGCCCCTAGTGAAAAACGATACAAGTCGAAAATTGCTACTTTACAGGAGAGCGAAAAAACAAAAGGAGAATGTTTTACAGCGCTCTGTGCCGTAATAGTTTAAAATGAAATATAACTTTAAATGCAGTTTAAGTATAAAAAATGCTATCTTTTATGTAGTATTATTGGATTTTGTATAAAATTAACGGTTAATAAAATAATTGACTTGTACCCATTTGATTTTAAGCTTTTATGAGATATAATTAAAGTAGTCCCTCTTTTCACGTACTTTTTATATAAGTGAAAAAAGATATGCATTAAAATATTTTTAAAATAACTCTTTTTGTGTTAGTTTTTTTAATAAACTTCCTAGTTAAAGTTTAGTTGTCTAATGAATAAGTATGACATGACATACACATTTTTTATTTAAGTACAAAAATATCGACTTGTACCTATTTTCACATCATGTCAGTCAATTTTAATTGGATTTAAAAAGAGTTATATTAATAGTCCTTTTGATTTGTATCGAAATTTCACGGAATAAAATGAAATAAAAGGCACGTTTTTTGATAGTTTTAATTAGAAAAAATAATAAATTCTTCCTCCAGAAGACTTTTTAACAACAAAACCAAACAATTTTCTTCATAAGTCATAATAATACAACAGATTCTAAAAAAAACAATCACATTACAAGAGTATTACAACATTTTCATAAGAGCTTTTTTCGTTACTATTATTATCAGTTAAACATCATTATGTTCAGTAGGTTCCAACGGATGAGTGTCTCTTACATTCTCAGAAAAAGGCAAATCTTCATAAAAAGATCTCGCGCTAGAGTTTATCAAAGGCAGGAGAAACATCAAGTCTCTTTTTTTGTCTACCGATATTGGTAACGGCTCGTTGTAACGACGAGGAATGTTTTCAGTCTCGAAAAGATTGTTTGGCATTGGAGACTTCCCTCGTTTTCTAAGAAGAGATACAGTGTTCCACTGATCGCTTTCATATCCCCGGTACTGAAATTTAGGAAAATCCTCCCGTGTGTAACGAAAAGTGGCAGTTTCCGAAATATTAAATTTATTTCTGTCTTCGTTAATTTTCCTTTGCACCAGCGGTCCCTTAAGTAGACTTGCAACATTTAAGAACAGATCCCTATCCTTTTCAGTCACTGTAAAATAATGCCGCTTTCCACATGTGCGAACTAGTTGATATCAGTCTCTTGGGTGGTGTAGGTCCATTTGGGTTTTCTTTTTTTCTTTTTCAATTAGTGCATGATCTACATCACACTCCATATGACTATGTCCAGGTACAAAGAAGTTATGTGTTATTGTTTGCAAGCTAGGATGGTTGCGTAACGCGAGTAAATACATGACCACCATATAAAAAAATTTGTTTTGTCCGAAACACGAGTCCGAGTAAAATATTAAATGTTTCACTCCGTCTGGGACATGGTTAAGAATGAAATTATACACACAGGATGCAATTTCATTACCTCCCCTTCCAGCGATAGACTCATGCCACATAAAACAATAAGACCTATTAGTTGTGCAATTCCTTATGGTCAGGTTAAAGGTCCATAGTTGGCGCTTATAAAATACAGCACCTGATTTTAAGTATGGTGTCGGCAAACATTGTTATAAGTCAAACGCAGCCACAATCGTTTCGGAACTTTCTATCGACATCTCCTTGTCTGAAGTTTTTCTATCGTATATGCCTTCTGCATTTCTGACATGAGCCTCTTTAAGTCTTATTTTTGCTGCCTTTTCTTCCTCTTCACACGCTTTTATTTCCATATTAAGTTTATCGCATTTTAAGCATGTGTCCAGGTACGGTTTTTTAAACGAAAGGTCTTGACTTTTAAATACCCAGCTGTATATTGTTTCGGACACTGGATTTTCTGTAACTTCTTTATAAGCATTGTACATATCTGCTAAGCATAAATGTGGGGCTAAAAACTTTTTCTTAGTTTTAGATCTGCCATAGTGACTTTCAAACGCAGGGAACGACAAAATGTGACTTTTCACAGCTTCTAACCTCTCATCGCTGATTTTGTTGGCACTTGGCTGTCTTCCTCTGGGTGAATCAGGTACAAGACCTTCATTAATCTTAAGTTTTTCGGCAACGTTTTGCACAAACTTGTTAGTTTCATTAAATGTTTTAAGAAAACAACCCAAAGTTTGATAGGACTCAGTTTGCATTGTCAAATAATAGTAATTGGAAACTTGTCTGTTTATTGTTGCGTTAACTTTTTGTGTTTTTTTCTCTTGCAATTTAATTAAACTGGCAATAAATTGAACTCATTTTCCATACTCTCCTAAACTCCAGTAAATTTCAAACATTTTTTTCCTAAATTCTTCTGGTATTTTTACAGCACATTTCATCCTACAGTCTTCAAGCTGCTGAAATTCTCTTTCTTTAACTTGTTTCCCTTTATTTGTGTCATAATTCTGACCCAAATTTCTCCTTCTTTTTCTCTCTTCCCTGTCCTTTCTTCTCTCTTTTTCACTTTTCCGCAGCTTGCGTTTTCGTCCTTCTTTGACACCAACTCTACCCCAAAAAGGACCTTCTGGCTCTGAATCAGGTATAATGTTTTCTCTATTAGACCTCTGTACAATTCTTTCCGAATCAGAACTTTCTTCAGTATCAGGAACATAATCATCACTGCTGTCTGAACTATAGTCTATATAAAAGCATGGCAAGGAGTCTGCTAAGTTAAACAATATATCAAAGCAGGTCATGTATGCCTCATCGCGATCAGTGAAGAAATTATCTGCGATTTCCCCAATTTCTGATGAATTTTCAATATTGTGGTGAATTAAATCATCTACAGTATGAAATTCTGCCTGAAAGTCTTTTGAGCAACCGGGCTTCGGGCTGTCTGGCTGTTTTTCAGGGCTTGGCTGAGTATGAAATTCTGCCTGAAAGTCTTTTGAGCAACCGGGCTTCGGGCTGTCTGGCTGTTTTCCAGGGCTTGGCTGAGTGTGAAATTCTGCATGAAAGTCTTTTGAGAAACCGGGCTTCGGGCTGTCTGGCTGTTTTTCAAGGTGTAGCTGAGTAAGGAATTCTGCCGGATAGTCTTTGGAGCAACCGGGCTTCGGGCTGTCCGGCTGTTTTTCAGGGCTTAGCTGAGTATCTTTTGGGAAAAAGTTGGTATTATTTATGTCATTTTCCTTGTCAAGAAGGTTGAGCATTCGATGAATACGATTTCTGCCGGCCATTCTACAAACAAAACGACAAATAAATAAAATAATATTTACACATACACACAATACCTATGAAAATACGATTAAAACCAGTTTGCGTTTCGGCACTCCCCGGTCCTTGTCCACAAGACTCATTATCTACATAGAGAGTACAAAATGATGTAACAAAAAAAAGAAATACCTATTAATCTACTATTTTGACTTCAGTAACGTGTGTATTTTTTTAAATGATTTGTAATGCTATTATTGAGCAAACCTTAATCGGCAATCGCACTGCAAGTACTTTTTCAAATATGTTAATAATGATACCCCACTCGAAATTATTTGACGAAAAATTATAGTCACGGTAGGTTTTTATTGTTAAAACAAACCAATATGGCGCAGACTAAGATTATTGCCAAACGACTAAAGTGTATTTGTCCATTAAATAAGTATTACTGTTTAATCATACTACGTGAAATTAATCCATTTTAGTTTTATTTATTCAAACATTACTCAATATAAGTCAAAACTTGCTTGGTGTAAAAGGGTATAAGTAAATATAAATCCTTAAAGTGTAGACATAACCTGTCGGATAATATCTTAAAACTAGGTGAAAAGGGATACAACTCACCCGTCGCCGTCGTCGTCATTTGCGGTCCGCGAACAATGTAAGCACGTCCTTCTCTCATCACTACGCAAAGGCGACTGAGCGCTCCGCTGGTGTGCGCGGGGGCATCGCATTTACACTTGTATCGTTTTACACGTAATTTTTGTAACCTATGGCGGTATAAGTCGACTTGCGCAAGCAACTGTCAAAATTAAGGCGTAAATACGGATTTAAGTTGACTTGGTTCTCTTAGTAATGTCATGTTATTAGTGTAACCCGATATAAGTAGACATCGATCCTTAAGCACTAAGCATTCCTAAAACAGATAAGTGTAGTTATATCGTTAAACACAAAGAACATACGAAATCGTAAGATGTAACCTTACTCATACCATTTGTCACGAAATAATAATATGCTTTTATTGTTTATAAGAATATATGTCAATATGTACCCATCGCGTCATGGTCATTTGTGTCAGTTATACCCTTTAACACGAACGTAACTTTGTTAATTTACAAGATAACTTAGATCCGTTTACACCAATCGACGCGAATTATTTTTTGAATTTTTTTGGTATATATAACTCAAATTGGCCAAAATCAGACTTATACCCTTTTTCACTAGGGGCACAGAAATATTTGAATAATAGATTTATTATGTTTATGTTAAAGTTGATTTTCGTCTAATGCATATTATAATAATAATATGCTTTAATCTGTAACTTCGGTATATGGGAGTCTTTATACTTCGTGATTTTCAATTAATTGTTACCAATTTGTGTCCCAAAACACTTTTTAAGTGTTTACGCTCACTTTTTACTTGATCTGAATAAGTGAATAAAGTAAAAAAAAACAATAACAAATTAAAGAACTGAAAAGCTTTCATTACCAACTCAAAAACAAAAATGTAACAAAGAAGTCCTCTTCAATCGCAATTTTAATAGTAGAACATTCAATTAAATAAATACAAATTGACATAAATAGTCAATTCCGATATTACACATTTTGACACTTAATTGAAATGAAATTAAGTACCTAATAAAAAGGAAGTGACGTATAATATTTATTCAATTCAGAAGTTACACGTTTTAACACTTAATTGAAATGAAATTAAGTATATATATTTTAAAAGCGCGCAAATAAAAACGCATAATCGTCTCTTGCAACCACGCCAAGCATTACGGCATTACCGGATGAAGGCAAGCTTTGTGGAGTATATCCGAAGACGGTATAAGACAGTTTATACAAATAACAATGACCTTGCGGAAGGATTGTTTTGACATCGGTCGTATTAGGTACCCGCCCGCTCCCAATACCCTAACCAACACAGGAATAGGCTGTATTATTTTTTGTCCAATTTTATTCGTGTACGTGCGCTCACATAAGTGCGGAGCAAACAGCAGAAAATGGAAACATAACAGGGAATTTAAAAAAGTGTAGTGAACCTTTATAAAGGACCCGTTACACTGCCCTGCATGGACGTGACCTGGCGGTCGTTACAACAAAACGGAGATATTCGACAAACTAGTAGGATTGTCGAAAATTTGCACCGGAACGTATGTATGGTTGGTTTTCAGATTTTCTTGCATACAAATGTTAGCTATATGTGGATAATAGTTTTACAATTTAACGTTAATTAGTAAATTATTTTAATTTTAAGAGGTAAGTCAGTAACACAGTTGACAGTATTGAATCATGGAGACTTGGAGAGACATAAACAGTAATCTATAATAAATAAACAAACTAGGTGCCGGATTCTAATTTAAAAATACATTAACAATACAACCTATCTCAAACATAACTCCAACACACAACAAACATTCAGCCAATATTGAAGTTTTATTGGAGTTGCGTTGGAATATCTCTCAAGCAAATTCTGATATTTCTAATTCAGATGTTTATGCCGTAGCTGTATTGCGTTGTTATTGCATTGGGGTTGTATTGAAGTTGGATCGTGTCTATACGTGTTTTAAAGTTAGAAGCCCTAGGTAATATAACAAAAAGTTGTATGCTTCGTTTGAGTTTAATTTTAGAATATCTATATATACATATATAGACTCTGATGGACAAGTGTCTTTAGTTTTTTATAAAATCGTCATATCTTAAATATTTTCACTTTCTTAATTCTTTTAAATTGAAAATTAATATCTTAATGATGCTTTTTCACTACCCCCTGCTCATAATGGTCTCCAGCAGAGTTATAATTATTTATCATTTTTAATTTTAAAACTTTATCGTTTCTTACTCAGTTTCACTCTCGGGTTTCTTAAAATATCCTTTGTAACACTTCTTTTACTCCCCTCGTTGCACAATATTTGAAGTGTGTCACCATTCATTTCATTCACTGTTCTCTATAAATACTTGCAAAAGCACAGTGTGAAGTAACTTTAACACACCGATCGGTTTCCATTTTCCATCGGTTCCGCGTTATAATGAAATTGAAACTTGACGTGTCCTTTGTCGTTCTAGAATTCTAGGGTTCTTTAGTCAAGTATCTGTAACAAGAGTTAGTAGAAATAAAATAAATAAATAAACAGGGTTCATTGAATGCGAGGTGATAAAAGTTGTAACTATTAACATTGCTCACTTTACTACAATTAGAAACTTAGATATTGTAATATAGTAGGATGCTGATAAGCTATTATGTGTTAAACCCACGTGAACACCATTTTGAGAAAATGGTGCCTTCAAGTTTTTAAAGGTATGAACTTGTTTGTTCTAATAGTTCGGGTGGAGACCGTATGATCTGATACGTTACGTGATACAAAGGTAAGCTCCATGGCACATGTTCATAAAAGTGATGCTGTGAGTTCCGAAAAAATAGTAAAAAAAATAGAATTGGCCGAAAGCACAAAAAAGTACCACTTCCGGTGGTTCTTCATTAGATAAAAAGATGACACTTGTGGCAACAAAATAAATAGAAATGTATATGTAGGTAAGTACAGAAAAACTTAGTGTGCCAGTTCCAGCATGGCCGGAAGTGTCCGCCAGACCGGTTAAAAAGTGAGGAATTTGACCCAAAAACGTCACATAATTTTTAAATATTTTTTTCGGAACTCAGCATCACTTTTATGAACATGTATGTGCATGGAGCTTATCTTTGTATCACGTAACGTAGCAGATCATACGGTCCCCACCCGTACTATAAAAACTAGAAATCAAATAAACGTACTGTAGTTAATTATTACCTGAAAATGTTTAATATTACTTATTTAATTGTATAATTTTCTGAAAAGACATCAGTTAACGACAATAATCGCCTTTTTGTTTATTGCTAAATAATTAAATTCTATAAATATGCGTCATGAGACTTTTTTTTAAATCATAAAAGGTGGTATTTATACCAAAAAATAAAGCTTATCAAAGCACTGAACTCATAAATAATGTTTTGTTTTTCATATTGCTGTAATAATTCCCGTACAATATTTAGTACTTAACCATCCGAATCCATAAAAAAACTATAATGAGAACCCTCTACATGTATTTAAAAAATCTAAATGAGTTAACACAGTAGGTTTTCATCAAAAAGTGATTATCGCAGTGTTATAAAAAATGTGTCACGTTTTCAAAAATTAACGCATAATTGCAAAATACGGACATAAAACTCGATAACGCCTTAACCGATAATGTTTAAAATAATATTCGTTGAAATAATATACAGTGATGTATCTTTTAAATTTTTTGGGTATCCGGTTCAAAAGTTACAGGGACACAATTTTTAGACTTTTTAGACTTTCAGGGCGGTTATTTCTGAAAATATCCAGTAAATCAAAAAAACCTCAAAGTTATTTTTAAAGACCTATCGCTTGATGTGCAACACGTTAAAATTTAGTAAAAAAAATTGACATTTACATGTATAGAGTGCCCCCAATCAAAATAATTTTTGAGCAATTTTACTACATAAGTAAGTACCTAGCGGAATACAAAATAAACCTTTTTTTTTTATTAAGATACGTTTCATTGTTTCAGAGTAAAATGGCTGTGACATACGAACGGACAGACATATAGACGGATATATCGAAAGTTTAAGGGTTCCGATTTTGCCATTCTGACTACGGAACCCTAAAAACCGTCTAGAGATTGTAAAAGACAAATCTTCTAACCAGGGAACACTAACACGCATGAATCATTAAAATGCAATTCAAATAAGGACATCACAATTCAAACAGATAAGACCCGGTCTATATAATACAGATTGGGTACTAACTACCCACTATAGAGATCGCATCTCGGGATATTATCTATTTAATTGCTCAGGATGCCGTCGTTCATGAGAACTCGCAAACTTGGACTATTCCGAAAACAGATCCGATGGATATCAAGTGGTTAACCGCGAACTTCGATGGCTCGTTAGTTACAGTTTGTTCAGGAATATTGTGGAATATAACTATATTGACTAGCCAGCCTTAACGCCAACTTTCTGTATCTATACATATTATAAAGCTGAAGAGGGTCGAAAGTCTGTACATGGAAGATAATCGAAAAAAAGTTGGCTGGGGATACTTAGAATCGATAACAGAACACGTTCCAACAATTTTTAGAATTTTTGTCTGTTTATCTGTTTATCTGTTTGTCTGTTTATTTGACCGCGCATCACGTGAAAACGGCTCAACGGATTTTGATGAAATTTTGTATAGAGATAGTTTGAGTCCCGGGAAAGGATAATATATAGTTTTAATCCCGAAAATCAACCCTGGTGGGGGTGAAAATGGGGTTGAAAGTTTGTATGGAGAATTTTTAGCCGCTGAAACGATTTAGATAGAAATGAGTACAGAGATAATTTGAGAAACGTCATAGGATAGTTTTCAAACCCTTGTGGGGGTGAAAAGGGGGTTGGAAGTTGGTATGAGGATTTTTTTACCGCTGAACTGATTTAGATGAAAATTGGTAAAGAGATAGTATGGGTCTCGAGAAAAGACAAAGGATAGTTTCATCTTCTAAAAAGCCAACTTACTTTAGAACCGTACGCCCAAAAAAATAAAAAAAATAATGGAAGTGAAGCCTGAAAGGTACTTTCAATAAAAACTATCTTCTATATCTATACATATAATAAAGCTGAAGAGGGTCGAAAGTCTGTTCATGGAATATATTTAAAAAAAGTTGGCTGGGGATATTTAGAATCGAAAACAGAACACGTTCCAACAATTTTCAGAATTTTTGTCTGTTTGTCTGTTTATCTGTTTGTCTGTTTAATTGACCGCGCATCACATCATCATCAAATTTTGTGTAGAGATAGTTTGAGTCCCGGGAAAGGACAAAGAATAGTTTTCATCCCGAAAATCAACCCTGGAGGGGTGAAAAGGGGGTTGAAAGTTTGTATGGAGAATTTTTAATAGAAATTAGTATGGAGATAATTTGAGTCCCGAGAAACGACAAAATAGTTTTCATCCCGAAAATAAACCCTTGTGGGGGTGAAAAGGGGGTTGGAAGTTGGTATGAGGATTTTTTTACCGCTGAACTGATAAAGATTAAATTTGGTATAGTATGGGTCTCAAGAAAGGACAAAGGATAGTTATCACCCCGAAAATCAACCCTAAAGGGGTGAAAAAGGAGTTGGAAATTTGTATAGGGAATCATTAACCGCAGAATCGATTTAGATAAAATTTGGTATGGAGATAATTTGAGCTCTGGAAAAGGAAATAAAATAGTTTTATCTCGGAAATTATCCCTTAAGCGGATGCAAAAGGGGTTGAAGTTTACATGGGGAAGAAACAACCAATAACCGCTGTTAAGAAATATTTGAAAATTTCATGAATGTCAAAGGGTTATTGCAGGTTCGAGGACTATATATGACGGACAAAGATGCATGGACCAAACCAAAAAACTACTACAAAATCATCTAACATTTATAGGACACCGTTAAGGTAGGAAAACATATCAAACGTTTTGTAAAGCAGTCAGATTAGGATTTATTTTTCTTTATAATTAAACAATAGGTACATTATCTGTCTCTCAAGCTGTTTTGATATGTCTTCTTGAAGAACTACGCATTATTTTCTGTTTTGAAAAAAATAAGTCCCGTCGAGTTTCTTTTCGGTCATAATACTTCTTGGGCCAGAGGTGTAGGGTTAGAACCGGTGGTAGTTTTGGAACGAAGTTCCTTATCGGACGGTTCGCGGATGGGGGGCTAGGCGAAAAAAAGTCACGTGACCGTCACGAAAAAGCGTCACGTCACGAAAACGCGACACCCATACGATTGAGAAACATGTAAAATGGAATGAAATAAAAAATATATAAAATAGAATAAAGTGAAGTGAAGTGAAGTGTAGTGAAAAGTGAAAGTGAGAAGTAACAAAGTGATAAAAGTGAAAACAGTCGAGAACCTAAAAAGTAAAAAAATTCTAAAATGGCAAAATTTCTAAATTTCAAAAACTTTCAAAATTTCAAAAATTAAAAAGAAAATTGAAACCACAAAATGTACGAAAAAGTCAAAAATTAAAGAACATAACTTCGTTCCAACAGAGTGTTCCACGACACTAGCGTGTTTTATTTTTCTCTGACGTTCATTAGTGCATTGTAATGTGCTTACATTGAAGAATAAATATCTTGATCTACACCAATATCATAAATCCTCAATTCCGCGTTCAGAACCGTATGTAATTACCACCATTATTGCAACCAGTAACGTAACATCAGTGACAGTGTGGTAAAAACGTATGAAAATTCATCACCTACGGTAACGTAATGAATTTCCCCCCCCTCCGACCGCCGGCACCCCCCCCCCCCCCGACCTCCGGCGCACTAAGGTTGGTCATGGCGGTGTAATGGCGGTCATTCTAATGGTTTCAATGGATTATTAATATGTGTGTAGGTAAAGCAGTGTATGTTTCTGTACATAATTAGGCCTTTATACGTAACAGTTACATAAACTACTATTTATCTCTTTTTAGGGTTCCGTAGTCAACTAGGAACATGGAAGATAATCGAAAAAAAAATGGTTGGGGATACTTAGAATCGATAACAGAACACGTTCCAACAATTTTTAGAATTTTTGTCTGTTTATCTGTTTGTCTGTTTATTTGACCGCGCATCACGTGAAAACGGCTGAACGGATTTTGATGAAATTTTGTATAGAGATAGTTTGAGTCCCGGGAAAGGATAATAGATAGTTTTGATCCCGAAAAACAAACCCTGGTGGGGGTGAAAAGGGGGTTGAAAGTTTGTATGAAGAATTTTTAACCGCTGAAACGATTTAGATAGAAATTAGTATGGAGATAATTTGAGTCCCGAGAGACGTCATAGGATAGTTTTCAAACCCTTGTGGGGGTGAAAAGGGGGTTGGAAGTTGGTATGAGGAATTTTTTACCGCTGAACTGATTTAGATGAAATTTGGTATAGAGATAGTATGGGTCTCGAGAAAGGACAAAGGATAGTTTCATCTTCAAAAACGGGCGCCTCCCTCCCCCATCTTACTTTTGAACCGTAGGTCCAAAAAATTTTGTTAAAATAATAATGGAAGTGAAGCCTGAAAGGTACTTTCAATAAAAACTATATTGAATAAAATCATTATCATTAGTGACGCCCCAATTTCATACTTACCCCCCCCCCCCCCCATTTTAAGCTGCAACCGTGCCTGTTTTTATTACCTTTTCATTCTTAAATGGTTTGACTGGAAGATCGATTTGCATGATATTTGCCATGGACATGATATGAATAGGTACAGTCAAGGACGTATAAATACAAAAGTGGTACTGTATCGTCCGATATACACCTACTATTCTTTGTCGTTTAAATAATGTCAAAAAAAATATAAGGACGAAAAAAACTATTGATTTTGGAGTGTAGTTTTATTTAGTGGTAATTGTAAAATATTTTATCTGGACTACTGTCCTCTAGCGTATCCATCTGTCAACTTTACTTCAAGACCTTCAAGTTCCGCCTCCAGGGGGAGGGAGAGAAATTAGGGGTGAATTAGCCGCTTACTGACAAAGATCGCATTCCACGCGGGCGGCGCCACGGGCACAGCTAGTAATATAATATATGATTACCTGCGTTTACGTGCCTAAAATTAGATAATGTACAACCTAACAACTATTTATACCGCTATTGTAGTGCTCCTATTGCCTGTTTTATTCCTCGTATTAATTACCCCCTTATTTATAAATATCCCACAAGCTTCACTTAACTAATAATCGTTCGTCCTTACAGAGGGAGAGCTAGCCACGTCAGATATGACACAATAATGAGGACAACGAAACCCCTCTAGTCAGTTTGCTTATACTATGCTTATTTCTAGATCTGGACATCTGGCAGTTGTAAAGTGGTGGAGGTCAAAGAATGCAAATCACTTCAAGAAAATCAATCCAATTATATCTTTGCCAAAAGTTTCTGTTGGGGGAAAGTACTCGTAGTGCCAAAGTACTGCTTCGTAGTGACGTATGATGTAATTTGTCGCCTACTGTTTTTGTTTCTGTAGTAATACGCAATGTTTTTTAATCTAATGTTAAAATATAGGCCCTGTCCTTTATAACTGAAACAACTTCGGTAGTTTTTACCTATTTTGGTATTACTATTTTCCAATTCAACAATTTTGCTAGTTTGTCTCTCTGACATCCACCCATTAATAGCTGCCAGATGCCCGGATCTAGCAATGAGGATAGTATAGCAACCTAACCAGACGGGTTTTGCTGCTCTCATTACTGTGTCATATCTGACGTAGCCAGCTCTAAGTCCATTATCTGTCACTTTGACAGTTTTGTTTGTTAGATACAGACAAAACCTAAATTTACTAAATTCGGTCTGTGAGACGTTAATAAATAAGGTTAATTTATTTATCGTATGGCTACATGTCACTGGATATAGATAGGCATTTCTTTCCTGGGATAATAGTAGTAGGAAAGCAGATGATAAAGAAAATCTAGTGAGTGCTGCGAGGTCCAGATGGGACAGTGCAGCTGCCAAGTTTGTTACTCATTTAGCACCACCTAGGGATCACGTGTAGGGTTGTCTGAGGTGTTTCCTACGGACGCAGAGTAACATTGATCCCCCTAATAATAAGGTTAATAATTATATCGTTGAGTCGTCTAAATACCCACAACACAAGGTTTATTAATTGTTAATTTGCGACCAGTTCAATTTGTATAAGGGTATGTTTTGGTTAACAGTCTGCGGGGTATCTAACAAGACCACAACTCCGCCTCAAACACAAACAATTATATCCGATTAATCTAAATACGACTCCAAACAATACTCAAGCACACCACCCTCATACATATGTATTTGTCCGATCACAATATTCAATATCGGCCACGTGAATTTCAATAGAGTACCTTCCAAGAGAAAATTGCAGGAAATCTGAATATTCTTCGACAATTTTCAAAAAATATGTTAATGTATTCCTGAGAGACGGCGACTGTTTTCACAAATTGATTGCTTTGAGCCAATATCAAAAGAATTGTCAATAAGGAATAATTGACTTTATAATGAGTACTGTAAGTATTCGTCGGACGGCTTAATCCGCTGAATGCGGTTTTTAATTATACTTTGTGTTAATAATTTAACGTTGGTTTGTTTAAATTAAAACCACTTTTTTCATAGAGTGGAAAACTTACCTCGTAGCTAACACTAAAAACTAAAGAGGGAAAATTAGAATCATAAAGAATATGGTTGTCTGTAAAGTCGGTTTACGGACGATAATTTTGCGTGATAACGTCATAAGAAAACATTGATGAAAAATTGCATACTTTTAATTTATGTATTGAATTGAATTATTATCACTGAATTATCATTATTTTGTATAATAAAACGTTGTTATGGAGATCTGTCCACAACGTGACACTTTTTCGTGCATGCTACGGTATCACGTCAATAAATCCATATTTTTGTAAAAGCCCATTAACAACACTTTTCTTACAGCCGACTACTTAGTGCGTACAAGTAGACAAAGTTGCGGATGGACGTTAGTGTTTTATACATGTATAAACAATGGTAAATTTTGTCCAATGTATATCTACTTCAATAAATAAAAGTAAATGTAACGATATGAGCAGTAATAATGGATAATGAATAAACTCTCCGCAATTATGAAAAGAATAATTAATTAAAATTGATGCTTTCAGCGAAGCTTCCTTTGTTGATATGTTAATGTCATTTGTTTTACAGTAAACACATTTATTTTAATTGAAAACGCTTTGTGCTTTTCTCCAAATATGAACTTGCTAATACGCTTGTAATTAAATGCTTTTTATTTGTCTTAAACTAATTTTCCTTTGTATTTAAAGAAAGTAACCTCCGTCCGCTACTTCATTTGCGTCGAAGTCACAAATCATTTCAACCATAATTTCGCTATGGGAAACGACGGGTTCCGCCGGGTGGTCTAAAGGCTAGCCGCAAAAGACCCCCAAATGCGACCTCGGACACGGAAGAATTTGGGCACTTTAACTGAAGTATACTACATCTATTTTAGTTTCTCATTCATATTATACTTACAGTAGCGTTTACAAATAGTTACGTATACAAATTAAAACATTCAATAAAATATTTTTCCTAGGTTTTTTCCGAGATAAATTAAGAGTATGTATATCCCTTGATATAATGTGCTACGCCCGGTAGCCGGAACCGTGTAGGAACTATGGGTAGGTAGATGAAATTAGGAATTTACAAAAAAGCATGTTTAAAACACAAACAGGATGTCCTGTGCTACAGAACCCAATACAGCATCAAATTTAATAAATAACATGAAATCGTACAGAGAAGATTAAAATATACGAGGAATAAAACAGACAATAGGAACACTACAACAGCGGTATAAATAGTTGTTAGGTTGTACATTATCTAATTTTAGGCACGTAAACGCAGGTAATCATATATTATATTATACAGAAAGTTGGCGTTAAGGCTGGCTAGTCAATTTAGTTATATTCCACAATATTCCTGAACAAACTGTAACTAACGAGCCATCGAAGTTCGCGGTTAACCGCTTGATATCCATCGGATCTTTTTTCGGAATAGTCCAAGTTTGCGAGTTCTCATGAACGACGGCATCCTGAGCAATTAAAGAGATAATATCCCGAGATGCGATCTCTATAGTGGGTAGTTAGTAGCCAATCTGTATTATATAGACCGGGTCTTATCTGTTTGAATTGTGATGTCCTTATTTGAATTGCATTTTAATGATTCATGCGTGTTAGTGTTCCCTGGTTAGAAGATTTGTCTTTTACAATCTCTAGACGGTTTTTAGGGTTCCGTAGTCAGAATGGCAAAAACGGAATCCTTAAACTTTCGATATATCCGTCTATATGTCTGTCCGTTCGTATGTCACAGCCATTTTACTCTGAACAATGAAACGTATCTTAATAAAAAAAAATTAAGGTTTATTTTGTATTCCGTTAGGTACTTACTTATGTAGTAAAATTGCTCAAAAATTATTTTGATTAGGGGCACCTCTATACATGTAAATGTCAATTTTTTTTACTAAATTTTAACGTGTTGCGCATCAAGCGATAGGTCTTTAAAAATAACTTTGAGGTTTTTTTGCCTGTTTTATTCCTCGTATATTTTAATCTTCTCTGTACGATTTCATGTTATTTATTAATTTTGATGCTGTATTGGGTTCTGTAGCACAGGACATCTTGTTTGTGTTTTAAACATGCTTTTTTGTAAATTCCTAATTTCATCTCTGTCTAAATATCGCTAAGGTAATTCAATTTGGGGCGAGACGGAGCGTCATTATATTGTATTGAATTGTTGCTTATTCTGTGGTGTATATCGTTTACTATAAATTGCTTGAATTTACCCCTCAATAATAACAACAACAATCCATCCTGTTTGTATTTTGTACATGCTTTTTTGTTAATACCTAAATTCATTTCATTTCTGTCTAACTATCGCTGAGGGGTAAGGTAATTCAATTTGGGGCGAGACGGAGCGTCATTTTGTATTGAATAAGATTATTGTTTATTCTGTGGTGTTTACTACAAATAGCCTGAAATGAACCTTGAATAATAAAAGAAACAAACACTTCAACAAAGTATACGCTCTAAGTAAAAGGTTAGGTACTTGCTAGACTACTGTAGTAAAATGTTAGGAAAATATTTGCTACAGCAATGTAAGAGTAGGAATGTGTTTTGCGTTGAGGAAATTGTAGTCACGAAAACTCATTACACTGTCGCTTGATCGGACAAGCTAGAAGAAAGACTTTCATTTTAAATTCAAACTAACCTACTTCAAAAATAAAGCATTTCATGAATGGTGGAAATGGGAAAATGTCTGAGGGGTAAAACTGATTTTTATCACTCCCAGTGAAAAAACAAACAAACAAACAGTCTCATCCAAAAAACAAGCAGTTTTTGTGTTGTAGCAGGCCACGTGTCTTTCCAACAGGCCACAACAGCAGGCTGTTATGAATTTGTATTAATTTTAAATGGTTTTAGTAATTCAGTAATGCTTGAACAATTCGTTTAATTAAGAGTAAATTGGAAGGCAAAACAATTTTTCGATTGTACTATACTCGGTAGCTCAAAAACAGTGTATTTTTACTAAATGTGAATTTATTAATAAAATTGTTCCGAAAAATTATAATTTTTTTGATCCCTAGAATATAGTTCTAACCCACAAAACCTAAATGTATACAAAACATTTTGTTTCTATCTTTCTTTGTAATAAAATATCCCCCACATCAAGTGAACTTCCTTGTCTAATTCCTTGTTCAATTAAGGAACAATATAAGAAGTCTTCCGTTTTGTCGGTGCAGGATGAAAGAAGCAATTAGCCCGCAAAGTGAGTGTCGAGAGAATGCCGAGCGTAAAGGCCCGTTTACATTATCCTACAGTTCCTACACGGTTCCGGCTACCGGGCGTAGCACATTATATCAAGGGATATACTTACTCTTAATTTATCTCGGAAAAAACCTAGGAAAAATATTTTATTGAATGTTTTAATTTGTATACGTAACTATTTGTAAACGCTACTGTAAGTATAATATGAATGAGAAAATAAAATAGATGTAGTATACTTCAGTTAAAGTGCCCACATTCTTCCGTGTCCGAGGTCGCATTTGGGGGTCTTTCGCGGCTAGCCTTTAGACCACCCGGCGGAACCCGTCGTTTCCCATAGCGAAATTATGGTTGAAATTGTTTGTGACTTCGACGCAAATGAAGTAGCGGACGGAGGTTAATTTCTTGAAATCATCATCATCATCATCATATCAGCCGAAAGACGTCCACTGCTGGAAATCGGCCTCCCCCAAAGAGTGCCACAATGACCGGTCCTGCGCCACCCGCATCCAGCGGACTCCCGCGACCTTCACCAGGTCATCAGTCCACCTTGCGGGGGGTCTACCCACGCTGCGCCTTCCGGTTCGTGGTCGCCACTCGAGAACCTTTCCGCCCCAACGGCCATCGGTTCTACGAGCAATGTTCCCCGCCCACTGCCACTTTAGTTTAGCGATTCGGACGGCTATATCGGTTACTGTGGTTCTGCTGCGGATGGCCTCATTTCTGATGCGATCACGCAGAGAGACTCCAACCATAGCCTTCTCCATTGCCCTTTGGGTGACTTTGAGCTTTCTTATGAGGCCACATTGTAAGCGACCACGTTTCAGTACCATATGTCATCACTGGCAACACACACTGGTCAAAGACTTTCGTCTTGAGACACTCGGAATATTGGACAAAAAGATATGCTGTAGCTTCCCGAACGCTGCCCAACCGAGTCGGATTCGTCGATTGACCTCTTTCTCGAAGTTGGATCTACCTAACTGGACAGTATGTCCTAAGTATATATAATCGTCCACAACTTCGAGTGTAAAGTCTCCGATTGTAACGGGAGTTGGTGCTACATGGGTATTTGACATGATCTTCGTCTTATCCATGTTCATCTTTAAACCAACTCGCTCGGAGGCTTTACTGAGGTCATCGAGCATCGTACTGAAATCCTCCATGGTCTCAGCCAAGACTACTATGTGATCAGCAAACCGAAGGTGAGTGATGTACTCACCGTTTATGTTGATGCCCATAACCAGGGCACCGGGGGTCGCCGGACACTCGGGGCCGTGGTTTTTTGGTTATCATGGGGGGTGAATGCCGTAATCACCACGCTTGGCATGCGGGTTGGCGATCGCAGTATCTCCACCGCACTCCGAGGATGCTGCTGCCCATCCCCCGGTGGTCTTGGCCGTAGTTTTAGGACAGACTCCGGGTCCATTTCTTTAAGTACAAAGGAAAATTAGTTTAAGACAAATAATAAAAAGCATTTAATTACAAGCGTATTAGCAAGTTCATATTTGGAGAAAAGCACAAAGCGTTTTCAATTAAAATAAATGTGTTTACTGCAAAACAAATGACATTAACATATCAACAAAGGAAGCTTCGCTGAAAGCAACAAATTTAATTAATTATTCTTTTCGTAATGGCGGAGAGTTTATTCATTTTCCATTATTACTGCTCATATCATTACATTTACTTTCATTTATTGAAGTAGGTTATATATTGGACAAAATTTACCATTGTTTATAAATGTATAAAACACTAACGTCCATCCGCAACTTCGTCTACTAGTACGCACTAAGTAGTCGGCTGTAAGAAAAGTGTTGTTAATGGGCTTTTACAAAAATATGGATTTATTGACGTGATACCGTAGCATGCACGAAAAAGTGTCACGTTGTGGACAGATCTTCATGGTAACGTTGTGGACAGATCTCCATAACAACGTTTTATTATACAAAATAATGATAATTCAGTGATAATAATTCAACTCAATACATAACTAAAAGTATGCAATTTTTCATCAATGTTTTCTTATGACGTTATCACGCAAAATTATCGTCCGTAAACCGACTTTACAGACAACCATATTTTTTATGATTCTAATTTTTCATCCTTAGTTTTCAGTGTTAAAATTTAAACAAACCGACGTTAAATTATCAACACAAAGTATAATTGAAAACCGCATTCAGCGGATTAAGCCGTCCGACGAATACTTACAGTACTCATTATAAAGTCAATTATTGACAATTCTTTTGATATTGGCTCAAAGCAATCAATTTGTGAAAACAGTCGCCGTCTCTCAGGAATACATTAACATATTTTTTGAAAATTGTCGAAGAATATTCAGATTTCCTGCAATTTTCTCTTGGAAGGTACTCTATTGAAATTCACGTGGCCGATATTGAATATTGTGATCGGACAAATACATATGTATGAGGGTGGTGTGCTTGAGTATTGTTTGGAGTCGTATTTAGATTAATCGGATATAATTGTTTGTGTTTGAGGCGGAGTTGTGGCCTTGTTAGATACCCCGCAGACTGTTAATGATTGCAAAACATACCCTTATACAAATTGACCAGCACGCCTATGATGGCAGATTTTATCAGCGGCTAAGTTGATATAAATCTGATAAAATGACAGTTGCCGTCATTAATATGATAACTTTATCCGTTTTTCATTTGACATCTGATAGCGGGATAACATGACATATTGTCCACTGTACGCACGCATGTTTTTTTGATTGTGTGTGTCTAAAAAAATATCGTTTACACTATGGTTATATCGGGTTTTCCACTTTTGACAGCGCCAGCTGATATGGTTGGATAACTTGATACTTTATTATTTTTTGACAGCAAAACTTGTTAATTTTATAAAGGTGCTCATCGGACCCCGATAAGAGTTGTCGGGAACGAAAACGTATGAAAATTATTATTTTTATCATTAAGCAAGTAGCTGTTTTTTGAAATGTAACAAAAGTTACTTTTTAGAATGATTCTATGCTTACTTTGTTATTGTTTTGTAGGAATGGCAGCATTTAATTTTTTTTGGCAGCTGCTGCTGCCGAAGAAAAACAGCAGAGGAAACTCCATCGCAGAGCTAATAGGGAAGTCTGTAATCCATTCGATATACCTGACGAAGAGTTTGGCACATATCATCATCCTCCTAGCGTTAAACCCGGCTTTAGCCACGGCTCATTTGAGTCTTGGGTGCGCTTGGCAACCTAATCCCATGAATTGGCGTAGGCATTCGTTCTTACGAAAGCGAATCAGAGGAGAAACTAGGCCTTATTGGGATTAGGTCCGGTTTCCTTACGATGTTTTGCTTCACCGAAAAGCGACTGGTAAATATCAAATGATATATCGTACGTAAGTTCCGAAGAACTCGGTGGTTTGAACCCGAGACCTCCGGATTGAAAGTCGGTCGTCTTACCGCCCGGCTACCAGCGCTTCAGTTTGGCACATAATTATACAATGAGAGTGACTGAAAACTACAGATACCCCAAATAATTAATCAGTAGTGATTCTTTAAACAGTTAATGATTGCGAAAATATTCTTATGGTTAGTTCTCCTTGCAATTTTATTCGATTGTCAACTGTATACATTCGCACTTTTTGTTTCATGTCGATTTTTGTTAAGTACAACCGTATCTATAGATACCTACTGTGCCTACTGTAGAACTCTTTACAGTTTGGACTAGAGCCTGTCTGGAAATAGAAGTGTCGTAGAATGTATGAGTTCCCATATAAACCACGTACCTGTACCACAAACTCTAGCAAGGACGTATTTTTAGTTTATAAGCAGGCAACTCTTAATTAAAAAGGTTAGGATCGGAAGTAGATATGATGACCATTTTCACAGGCAATTTTACGTTTTTAGCTTAATAAGCGAAAGATTTACCATGAACGATTATTAACTTCTAAGTTTATGAATTCAATATTTAGGTATAAGACACCTAATTAATTTTACATTTTTAATGTCAAGTTTATTTACATTTAAGCTGAAAACACAGTCAGCGTTTCAGTTTCTGCCATCGGACTCGTATACTTTTAATAGAGACACTCTTACTGACTACAAGTTGAGCGGTGGTAGTTTGGGGATTGGTGCACAATATGGCAGCACCAACATATGTCATCGAGGCATACTGGATAACAAAAACTATACCAAATGGAAAACGAATTTCATCTACAATTCTACATGATTGAAGAATATTGTTATCCGCCCATGCTTCATCCCTTAATCCTGAAAATGGTGTCATGGATCCTGGCCCGACTAAATACGACAAGATTGTAGAATCAAATAATTGCACAAATTCATAATTTTAGGTGCTATTTAGTGCTCCTAGTCATGGGACCTATTTGTGGTCGGGTTGGGGTACATGATCCTGGCCCGACCACCCCATTCAAAGAAGATTTGGTGAATGCACGGAAAATGGGACACAATAACAAGAGCTAAGAAAATGCTAGTCATTAGCGGTAACCGAGCGCAGTGGGTAAGTGGGCGCACTGCGAATATCTTAGAAGCCAAATGGATTGGAGGCGCAAGAGGGGCGAATCGGTTGTGATGACTCACTGCGCTGCACAACGTTTCATTAAGAATATTTTTGAAAAATACAATATTAGTTGGCTTATTTCAAAGTTTTTTAGCATTTTTGATTATGTTTAAGCATTATGTGAAAAGTTGCTAGCTCAAAACAGTGAGTTTATTAAATATCAATTGAGTGTATATTTAAGTGTTCGAAAATTTGCGCAAATGTAGTGGCGGTAATAAAACTTTTGGCTTTCTTGGGAAAGCGTGCGCGGGTAAGTGTGTGCATTTTCTGTATGCAAATGACTCAATTTCATGACAATTTCGACAGATTTTCAGACTTATTAGTTAATTTTAATTACTTAACTGATAATATTTATAAAATTATTATTTATGGTAACGAAACAAATGCAGACACTTATCGTGAATACGCCTACTTACCCCGTAATGGTGCGCACATTTACCCGCATTAAGGGTCAAGTATGCGCATTCCGGTTTTTCCTCATTATTTTTATTCTGCTTCAAAAAAAGCTACTGTTTTGATTATTATTTTCATAAATACTCCAATTGTTCTTCTAATACTATTTTGTGTGAGGTATGAAGTCAAAGACAAGAGTGCGCATAGTTACCCCGAATGACTCAATCCTTATTTTTAGATCCTGGCATCTGTCAGTTATTCATCGGTGGAGGCGTATATAAATAAGAACTAAGCTTATTAATCTCTCTCTTTCGCATTATTTTTTGTATATGTGTTAAAATAAATATATAGGCCCTGTCCGCTATGAAAGAGACACCTTTTTAACTACTTTGATGTTCCTTTTTCCCAACAGATTTACTACCGTATAACTCTAACCTCCACCGATGAATAGCTACCAGTTGCCTGGATCTAGTCATAAGGATAGTATAGCAAACTAATTAGAGGAGTTTCACCGTTCTCGTTATTGTGTCACTATTTTCACACTCTTAGTCTATTATTTTAATAAAGACGATGTGACGTGGAAGTTTTGTGCAAATTGTGCTATGTTTGCCCAAAATGTACGTTTTAACAGTGGATTTATATAAAAATAAAAGACAAGAGAAAATAATGCGCATACTTGGCACAGCTCGCCCAAAACTTGAGGTAGGTACATATTCAATTATTGACATCATCTTTCAGAAATAAAATTTATTGATTAAAACCTAATGATCCTCCTAATACGTGGGTGCTGCAGATATCCTTAAGTATTTTTTTAACAGCAGATACCACGTTTTAGGGACAAAGTAAAATGATTTAATATATATATACACATCATCATTTAATCGTATGGCAAAAAACATGCCAAGAACAAGTAAATGAACATAAATTATAAAAAAACAAAATGTCAACTTAAAACTACCTTACACAAACATACACTTACAAACTACCGCATAACAAGGAACAAAAACCACAAAAACCAATAACAAACACCTAAGCTAAATTAAAATTATTCGTACAATTAATCAAATAAACCACCCCGCATCATTCCCGGCGCAAAGGTGCCCATCACGCTTGCCGCATTTCCGCGTTGAATCGCGATGGACAGCCTCTGCGCCAGGAACGATCCGGAGCGGGGATCGAGGCCTCTCTCCTGCAGGCGGCGCCCCAATTCCCCAAGAAAGACCTTTGCTTCCGCGCACCAGCACCCCGAAGTCTCAACGGCAAGGGGGACGAATAAATAATTGGAGAGCCCCGAGTACTTACTCCGCTTAAGCGATGCCGCCTGCTCAGCGGCGGCTCCGGCCGAACGTACAGTTCGGCTAAGGTGCGAGGGAGCAAACGTACTCACGCAAGTGGCGTCCCACAGAAGACATTTTCCCCTCTCCCACGGCACGAGTGTCAAACCGTCCGGCCTTTTGCCATCCGACCGACTAAGGCCCGGCGGCTCCAGCACACAGGGGATATTGGCAGACACCAATGCCCTCCGAATGATGTCATTCAGGGCGTGGTGCCGCGGGAACCTCCCCGCGCACCGACTGCAGCTCAAGGCGTGGTGACCGTTGCTCTCCACCATAGAACCGCAGATGCATTGATGGGCTTGGCAAACATCGCAGCCGAGACGAAGAGCAACGGCCACCCGCAACGAGTCGTTGTCGAGCAGGGTCCCCAAGTTCGGGGAGGGTAGGGCGTGCAACCAGGCACCTGTTTCCGGCTTCGAAACTGAGTTTAGTCTGGCTCTATCCGCGCCAGCAGCGTCCTGCAGCAGACCGTCAAACAGTCGTCTCACACCCACATCGTCCCATAAACGTTGACGGTACGGTTTGTCGGGTACAGTGGCACCCGGGTTGAGAGCCTCCCAGACCGAAAAAGCATCGGAAGCATACGGAATAGTAGCCTTGTCACCATCTAAAGAAAATATCTTAGTTACAAGGTCCACAACCCCAGCCGCCGATGCTAGGAAGGCCGGAAGACTCACATCCCGCGCACGTCGTATACCCAACCCACCGCTCCGTATAGGCAAAGAAGCCAAATCCCACTGATCTGAACTCAAAGAGACATTCAGCAAACACTCTGCTGACTCCTTCAACGCAAGGTCGAAGGAGTCCATGTGTACGGGGTGTAGCCAAGTCGGCACAGTCCGCAAAAAGTACATCAGCTTGGGGACGGCAAAACAAGATCTCAGTAATGTAAGAGCAACATGGGCCGAGAGCTTCTTAAGCCTCTCACTAGCGGACCTAAGGAGTTGCTCTCTCACTCTAAAGGCCTCAGGGACGGCATCCGGAAAAATCGGAGAACCCAGCAGAGAAAAACTGTGGACAGATACCTCCTTGATACCGGGGAGTAAGGTAGCGAAAGTCGATATGGAAGACTGAGAGCTGGCACTGCAGGGGAAGAACTCACACTTTGCGGAATTGATCTCCAGTCCCAACTCCCGCAAAAGTGGAAGAAGCGTAAGCAGATCGCGCTGAACTTCCTGAGGCCTACCCCCAAGAGTGCCGTCGTCAAGGTACCAAACATTCAGTGGAGTTCACGACCTAGAAATCACTTTCTGTATGGCAAGACTAAAAATCAAGGGACCAAGCGGGTCACCCTGCTGAGCGCCAACCTGAGAAGGTATAAGAGAACCGTTAAAGAAGAGCTTTGAAGGGGATGCATATGCCTGGTATAAAAACGGATAAAGCGTCGGCCCTTTTCCAAGGCCTCTGATAGTAGTGAGTCGCGTTCTAAAGAATTAAAAGCATTCTTAATATCGAGCTTAATAATGACGCAATCCGCGTTATTGGAGTCAAGAGCAAAGGCTCGAACAGCGTGAATAGCAGCCTCGCACCCCAGTTTGGTCCCAAACCCAAGCTGACATGGCTGCAAATAGGCAGCCATCTCGTCCCGTACAGCGGAGCATCCAAGCTTGGCAGCCAACCGGCGGAATACGCTGCCGATAGCTATTGGTCTCAATCCTCCGTCTTTTTTCGAAAGAGCACACAATGATGCACCGTACATATACGGACATACTGCAGGGTTCAATTGACCACTAAGGAGGAAGTTGCACAGTTTCGTCAAACACTCCAACAACCGGAGCCCATTGTCGCCCGCAGAGCCAGAAATAAGCTCCTTAAGATGTGATGGGCGGATGCCGTCCAACCCTGCGGCAGAACTGTTGTTAAAGGAGTTAAGGGCCTGTGCAACTTCCTCTGACCTGACCAAAAGAGCGGGGCACGATCGATCCGGCTCAGGCGGGAATAACAAGGGCCGAGATGGGACCGGGTGCTTTGACAACAAGGCGGCAAGGGTTTCAGGGTTCGATGGTGCAACACCGTCGTCCGACATCAGAACCCGCACTGCACCCCTAAGATCGCCCTCGAAAACCTTAGACTCGATCGTCCTAAGAACCGAAGGCGGTCTCGAGGCTACAGGCTCGCTGTCGACAAATAACGAATTGGAGACCTTTGCTGACTCGATATTATGTTTAACCTTGGTAGTTAGATTACCTGTACCGACTGTGTCTGGTACCTTCAATGCAGAATAGGCAAACGATAATAACATAAACCACTCTGACGTGCCGTTGGTATTTACGCACCCATCGATCACATCGCACAATTTGCCCGCCGCTAGATTTCGAGCCCCTTTAGGAATGTGCCGCAACACCCGCACAGATTTTTTCAAACTAGCCAGGAGCACTACCGTCCGTAAGAATCTGCGGGGGTACTCCTGCGGCAGCAGAAGCTCCCGAGCCAGAGGGAGAAGGCGTCACACGGCAAACATCTTTGTGTAGGTGGCCTATATATTGCTATACTTTCAGCCCGTGAGCGGTGAAGGTGCGCGGAGAATTAGGGCAATAGGGACATTGCGAACGAGCAGGTGCCTGCATCTCGTCGACAAGCAAAACTAGGCTAAATTACAGCAATATGTCAGTATAAAAAGAAAACAAAAAATTAAAAAAAAATCATCCCAAAAACGCAACACATACTACAATAAATTACAATAGGCGCCTGTCAAAAAAGAATAATAATAAATAACACATACAATCGTTCAAAAATACTTCTAAATCTAAACCAGAATATCCAAAATATCGGCACCAACATAAAAAGACTATATAACTTAGAATCTGGTAAAGTATGTCCTTATTCAGTAATTAAATTAAATTAAACACAATACAAATAGTAATAAAAACAATACAGTAAAAAAAACCTATACATAAGCAAAATTAAAAAATTAAAAAAACAATGTCAAAGCTTGGTCAAAAACACACCCAAAAATCAAAAAATAAAATAATAAAAATTAAAGAAAAATTAATTAAATTACAAAGCATTCAAGACAAAATAACCCACAATTTAAAATTAGAATAACACACGCTAAGCCGAAAAGTCAGTAGATGCCATGAAGTCCAATAGTCATTTACTATGTAATTGCTTGCAGGCGCCCTCTATCGGCCATTGAGTATTATTTATGATCAGACGAAATGTAGCCTTGCGAAAACGGAACGTGACTCGCCAGCGCCAAAACCATAATCCACGCGTACAATTCGAATCTCCGGCGCGAGGTCCAAACACGCTTGCAGTTGACAGTTGCAGAAAAACTCCTAAGGCGTTCCTTGGTGTGTGTGTGTATGCGCGCTAGCTGATTGGCGGACGCTATGCGTAGCGGACATGCGCAGAAGCGGTTTAAGCACAGCAGCATAGGTGATTCAAAACAGTAAGCGGTTACGTTGTATTTCTGATATCGCCAAGGGTCATAAACTCACGGTTCCGTTGCTTTTCATGTAATAACACAATCCAAATCTGTAGCACCGTTAGTTGTTAATTCAGCACAAGCGTTTTGACCATTGTAGGTCCAATTTATTACTACATTTTAATCACTTTCCGCGGAGTAAACAAATACACGTCCTCCTTCTTGAAGGGCCTTAGGCGTTTTTTATTTAATAATATTAAATGCTGTGTTGTCTATGAAGGCTCTCGGCTTGGCGTATTTTCTTGACACGGAACTATGGTTTTTGGCGTTTTACACACGAAGACCCGAAGTTGCGTGATGAATCTTTAACTCGTACATATAGATAGAGTTGCTTTTTGTAATTTTCAGGTACTTAGGTCATCCTGAAAAAATATAATTTGTTATACCATTTACTAGTGGCAATTGACAAAATATTTACCAGTCAATCTAAGCATGTATCGATAAGGTTTTTTTTTTTCAGGAAAAAGCAGTGCATTATTCGCACAAATATGGAATGGTAGGTAACAAATAAATAAAAGAAACAAAACGCTAGCAGAACCGCTTTCTCATGACTTGTAAAGATCCGCCTGATAGAATAAAAATATTACTAAATATTTTGGTAATCCAATCGTTATGTCGTAGGATGTGAACTAAATAAATCAAAAATAATAAGCACCACAGTGCACAGTCCGTCTAGACAAGTTGCCGTGTATTACTACGGTAGTACTATTAGTTATTCTGTGGTATTACGTAGTTACTATGCGACAATACAAACATACGAGTACATACATAAATACTCACGAAAATCATAACCTTCCTTCGGCGGTCGGATAAAAAGGTGGGATGGACAGATGAATAGACAGACAGACAGACCTACACGACATGATCCTATAAGGGTTCCGTTTTTTTATTTTTGAGGTATGGATTTGGACCCTTAAAAACAACGTACAGACGGACGTACGGACGGACAGTTAGACATCTACTATATGATTCTATAAAAAAAGAACGGACAGACGGACAGACGGGCAGACGGACGGGACGGGCGGACAGACGGGCAGATGGACGGACGGACGGACGGGCAGACAGACATCCACTACATGATCCTATAAAAAAAGAACGGACAGACGGACAGACGGGCAGACGGACGGGACGGGCGAACAGACGGGCAGATGGACGGACGGACGGACGGGCAGACAGACATCCACTACATGATCCTATAAAAAAAGAACGGGCAGACGGATGGACGGACGGACAGGTGGGCAGATGGACAGACGCACGGATGGATGGACGGACAGGTAGACAGACAGACAACTCTCCACGCCATGATTCTATAAGGGTTCCGTTTTTTCGTTTTGAAATACGGAACTCTAAAAAGAACGATTATACTGACGCAGGCACGGACATATAGATAGACAGACAGACATCCAAGACATGATCTTATAAGGGTTTTTTGCTTTTCAGATACGGAACCCTAAAACAACATACAGCCAATCTCCTTCTTTTATAATTTTGAAGTCTGAAAACTACCTATATGGAAAATCTTGCCTTCATTCGGTATATAAACGTGCATACCTACATATCTTATATATAGTTCTACTGTTGATATTTGATATTTCCTTATAAAACGTTACGTAGACGTTACATAGGGTCGGACAGACAACCACACAGTCTAAACCGTTGATTATTGAAAACATCACCGACAAAAATATCCTTTATTTTTCACTTCTATTCCCATAGAATTCGGTTAGTCGCTACATGTGAAAAAATAAATAATGTATTACAATATATTACATAGGTGGCAATACTTTTTTTTTTTTTTTTTTTTTTTTTTTTATACCACGACGGTGGCAAACAAGCATACGGCCCACCTGATGGTAAGCAGCTGCCGCAACCTATGGACGCCTGCAACTCCAAAGAAGTCACATGCGCGTTGCCGACCCTTTACAAATAGGAGGATTCACTGTGTTGACGACTAAAGGAACAAGAAGGTCCCTCATCGTCAACACACTGGGTCCTCTTTGAGCTCTTTGGCAACCTTACTCACCAGCAGGAACACAACACTATGAGTAGGGTCTAGTGCTATTTGGCTGTGGTTTTCTGTAAGGTGGAGGTACTTCCCCAGTCGGGCTCTGCTCCAGATTTGAGCGATGACATTCGCTGAACGTGCCCTACCACACTTAGCGAGATGCCATTCGCAGTGCCCATACCTCTCTTTTTGGCGTAGTTTAAGGACATACCCAGGTCCGGACGTAGTTTAAGGACATACCCCGGGTCCAAAAACCGTATTTACATCAAAGTAAATAAAACGGACAAACAACTGAATAGAAAATTATACTAATCCTACGGTTCTTGCGATGGGAAAGAAAACCCCGCTATAAGTCGAACGCAAGGACAGACGGACGGACAGACAGACAGACATCAAGAGCTTAAAAATATTGTAAATTGAAGTGACTTTTCATTTATTGCTCTTTGATTATGGAACTCTAAATAAGGAACAAACATTATTTATTTCTATTCTGTTTACATGAAACGGTCATCATTTTCCGGAGAGTTCGGTTGACATCACGGATTGCATTTCCTACGATGCAGAGTAGCATAAACTAAAATGCACTAGACGTTTTGATTGGTCGCATGATGTGTATAGTAATTTTCAAGAGAATTTTAAATTAGTTAGGTCTGCATTTCACTATTTACTTAATATTAGTAAACAAGCTAGTGCTTGTTTACCAGCAAAATACCTAATCGTATAACTAATGTGGGTGGGCCCTTATTATTTTGAATACTCACTTTAATAAACATATTGCTTACTTTTCCTTTTTTTACGACACTTTAGTTGCATTCTAGTAGCCATAACCTGAAGAAGTTCATAGTTTTTCGTGCGATAGTCTGAAAATGAAAAGAAGTTGATGATGAGAGAGAAAAATATCAAGGCTCGGTATCAAGCAAAACCGTAATAATAAAGATACTTAATCAAAAAACTAATATAAAAAAACCGGTCAAGAGCGTGTCAGGCCACGCTCAGTGTAGGGTTCCGTAGTTTTCCGTCCGTCACAGTAAGTGTTCCCACTTAAGAGTTAAAATAACACCGCCATGTAGGATATGATATGAGCGTTCCACGTACAGCGACATCTATCGGCAAATTAAGTAAACTATTGCGCGCGAGCTTAAAGTATGGAAGATGATTTTTATGGGATGATTCTTTATTGCGTGAACCGATTTTCACCGTTTTTACTTTATTTGAAAGCACGTCATTTCATTGTGATTTTGTAGAAATTACAGGTACAATAAACACCTGCTTATACGGTTAAATTACAAACTTATTTCGGAAATTATTTTGCAATTTTTTTTCAAAAACTATTCAATCTATCAAGTTCAAAATATTTTTCCTAGAAAGTTTTTATAAAGTTCTACTTTTGAGATTTTTTTCATATTTTTAAAACATATGGTTCAAAAGTTAGAGGGGGGGGACACATTTTTTTTACTTCTGGAGCGATTATTTCCGAAAATATTTATATAATCAAAAAATGATTTTTGTAAACCCCTATTTATTTTTAAATACCTATCCAACAATATATCACACACTAAGGTTGAAATTAAAAAAAAATCACTCCCGACTTTACGTATAGGGGAGGTACCCTAATAAAACATTTTTTTTTCACTTTTTATTTTACCACTTTGTCGGCGTGATTGATATACATATTAGTACCAAATTTCAGCTTTCTAGTGCTAACGGTCACTGAGTATATCCGCGGACGGACGGACGGACGCGCAGACATGGCGAAACTATAAGGGTTCCTAGTTGACTACGGAACCCTAAAAACGGTATGATAGAGAACATAATGTAGGGCGGTGTCTCACTCACACTTGTTACAAAATTGTCACATTTGACAAATGTTGACATTTTGCTTGTCTAATGACGTCATTACCTCCTTAGCCTAAACGAGATACAGTCCCCATAATAACCCTCTTTTTCGGCCTCGCTTTGTGACCGAAGGGTAATACTCCAGTTTGAAATGATAACTTCATGGCTAAACCGTGCATTGATCGTATTATCTCGGCCGCACGTTTTTCTCGGAGCTCGGGGTCTGCTCCAGAGCCTAATCCTAAGATTTGGCATACACACCAGTTTTTACGAAAGATACACAGACCTTTGACATTGACGGGAAACTAGGGTTTGTTGGGATTAGGTTCGGTATTCCTACAATATATTTCTTATAAACTTATTTAGATGTCATATACAAAGGAAATATATTTCTTTACTGGCTTGTAAATATCAAATGATTTGTGGTCACAACATATTATTTTGAACATTATCGATATAAGTAGCCATTTTTGAGTTATCTTCAAAAAACTTCTTCCCCTCCATTATGCGTGGTCCGACACGCACTTGGCCGGTTTTTTATACATATTAAAGATTAAAGCATTACTTTTTAGAGTATGACTACACATGGACTAGTCTATCTAAAAGAAGTTAGTACTCCTTAAAGTCTTAACCTATTTTATGGGTTTTAAAAAGCTAGTCGTAGACAATCGTATACACTGTGGTACACACACACTACTGAATCATGTCGGCAACTAGTCGACAACTTGACATATTGTCATGTTATCTGGCTATCCGCTGATAACTTGATCACCTGTCAGTTTATCATTTTATCAAGTTATCCGCCGACAGTGTCCATCATAAGCCTGCTGGTCGCAAATTAACGATTAATAAGGCTTGTGTTGTGGGTATTAGACGACGCAACGATATAATTATTAACCTTATTATTAGGGGGATCAATGTTACTCTGCGTCCGTAGGAAATATCTTAGACAACCCTACACGTGATCCCTGGGTGGTGCTAAATGAGTAACAAACTTGGCAGCTGCACTGTCCCATCTGGACGTCGCAGCACTCACTAGATTTTCTTTATCATCTGCTTTCCCACTACTATTATCCCAGGAAAAAAATGCCTATCTATATCCAGTGACATGTAGTCATACGATAAATAAATTAACCTAATTTATAAACGTCTTACAGACCGAATTTAGTTAATTTATGTTTTGTCTGTATCTAACAAACAAAACTGTCAAAGTGACAGATAATGGACTTAGAGCTGGCTACGTCAGATATGACACAGTAATGAGAGCAGCAAAACCCGTCTTGTTAGATTGCTATACTATTCTCATTGCTAGATCCGGGCATCTGGCAGCTATTAATGGGTGGATGTCAGAGAGACAAACTAGCAAAATTTTAGAATTGGAAAATAGTAATACCAAAATAGGTAAAAAACTACCGAACTTGTCTCAGTTATAAAGGACAGGGCCTATATTTTAACATTAGATTAAAAAACATTGCGTATTACTACAGAAACAAAAACAGTAGGCGACAAACAATGAATTACAACAGAAACTTTTGGCAAAGATATAATTTAATTATTTATATAATTGGATTGATTTTCTTGAAGTGATTTGCATTCTTTGACCTCCACCACTTTACAGCTACCAGATGTCCAGATCTAGAAATAAGCATAGTATAGCAAACTGACTAGAGATATTTCGTAGCCTTACGTGACTAGCTCTGCCTCTGTAAGGACGAACGATTATTAGTTAAGTGAAGCTTGTGAGATGTTTATAAACATATGTAAAACATCCATTTTTTAATCAAATAATTGTAATACACACACAAATAAAGGTCCTTACCGGTAATATAACCCAGTCCTAAGGCGCCATACCTTAAAACTTATTGACATTAAATTACAATTTAATGGTATGGTACACATACCTTCTCTATAACTTATTACTCAATAATATGTATAGTTATGTATATAGTGAGCACTCTAAGCTAACTTATTTCTCCGTGCTAAAGGTCAAGCTACACCAGTGAGCTCTGGGTCGTATATTCACTGAATTATGTACTAGCCGAAATGTGTTGCACAATGTTTGCGGGCTTAGCGAGCTCGTAAACAAGGTCCAAGTAGCTCCGAGGTCTTTCGGCTAGGCTTGTGGTCTAGTCATACCTTACTCTAGATCCCGCATTAAAAGCCGATATAAAATATGAACTGAGGCTTACAGAGAAAACAGGTTGCCTTGTATGGGATACAAAGTTAACCATTTTCATTGTCCGTGTGTTTGGGCATGTAGTTGTTTTTTTTTAATGAAAATGAAAAGTTTTTTTATGCACCTCTAGTTGTTGTATATTTTTTGCCATAAAAGCTAAAAAACAGTAGAATTCATTATATTCTCGTATGACGTATGACTTATTGATACGTTGACGTATATATGATAGTTGTTGGAAAGTTTTAACAAAATACCGCGTAAATAAAGCATGGCTTCGCGCAGCCACATTTTTTATTCTTATTACTTACAAAAACAGTCACTGAAGGAGATTTTTAATCTATTTGTTATAATAAAATATATTCACATGACATTACAGTCAAAACTATTGCGGCATGAAACTTAAACCAAATAATTCCAATGGTAAAGTTGGAGGTCTTTAATTTTGTCCATCACCTCACGTTATATATCGCTAAAGTGAGGACATTGCAAAAGCTCTATCGTGTGGGTGTAATCTATGGGCTAATACCCGATGCCGAGGATACTGTCTATAAACCCAGGAAATAATAGAGTGTCCGCACCCACAGTCCGGATAATCCAAAAAGGATTTTAGGCGAGTCTATTGAAAATGCAAGTCGAGCATCTAATTCTGGAATTATGTATTGAGAGAGCAAGTACCAGCAAGGATGTTATGCCTAACATATTGACTTGAATTTGCAAGTATAATATATTGTTGTGGTCTAATGTTTATGTCTTAGATTTTAAGCTACTGGGATCTCTTGTACATTTGCATGAACTAACAATTGAGGGTAGATAATGATGATGAATGAATTGAAATATATTTTTTTATTAGCCAAAAATAGTGTTCCACTGCTGAGCTAAGGCCTCTCCCACTGACTTCCACAAATCTCGGTCCCGCGCATTTTCCGTTGGCGATAATTAAGATAAAATGCAAAAATGGCTTACCTGATTTTGATAAAACTTGTCTAATATAATATAACATCCAACGGTAGAAAACATGCTTTCAAATAAAAAAACACATTTAAATATTATTATAGAAATATAGTCGTTTAATTTGAAAGACAAAAAAAATACTTCAAATGTTGACAAAATATTAAATTTATTTTCTTATAATTAGGAGGATTTGTATTCGAAGAAAAAAAATTTCGTAGAAGAATATTTTATTGCACAAAAGAAGTACACGAACATTAAAAACTACAGTAAGTGCGTACAAAGGCGAGCTTATCCTTTTAAGGGATCTCTTCCAACCAACCTAAGCAACTGAGATAAATGGCTCAGACATGGTAGACAAAGATCTGTAAATAGGTACATTACTTGTTACATGACGGCAAAAACTATGTAAAAGTTGACAACAATCGTTTCCTTAAAGTAAAATCGATGAGGCGACTGTCTGAAAATAATTATCTACTGCTGAAATCATAACCATAACCTTCCCTTTGTCTTCAGTATACGAACATAGTTGGGTTAAAATGAAATCGCATACTGTTTTTCAAACTACATTTCTTTGAATTTTCCGTTTAACATTTGATCGCTTTCTAAATAAGATTAACTAAATGTCTTTAAATTTGCCATTCAACATTTGATCGGTTTTTAAATAAGATTAAATAACTAAATTTCTTTGAACTTCCCATTCAACATTTGATAGCTTTCTTAATAAGATTAACTAAATTTCTATGAATTTCCCATTCAACATTTGATAGCTTTCTAAATAAGATTAACTAAATTTCTTTGAATTTCTCATTCAACATTTGATCGCTTTCTAAATAAGATTAAACAGCATCTCTAGACACGAGCCCAACGACACTCCGCCGACTTGTCATCGACATCAAATATTTGATGGGGGGAAGTAACGCTCGGTCCTAAGCAAACACGCCGCGGGTTCATGGTTCTGTTTAACGTGTAACGGGATTCTATAAATATAAATCTATTCATATACGCATCGTCAATTACACCACAGAATAAATAATAGTATTTGATATAGAATGGCCACGCTACTCCCCGCCCCAAACGGAATTACCTCACCCCGCGGCGGCCGATTGCTAGGGAACTATTTAGTAGAATACGTCAGGTTGGCAGCGCATCAATAAAAACAAAAATATCAGTGTATTGTTAAACGTCATTTACGACACATTGAAGCGTGTACAGATGTGCCGTGCACACAAAGGCGCTCAAACGAGTTTTTTAGTATGACGTGTAATGTTCACCATGTGACCTGCATATCTAGACCAATTTGGATTGGACGATACTTTCAAGGATCTAAAAATCGTTTCCTCGAAGGAAAAGTAGACCATAAATAGTTTTTTTTTCAAAGCAAAATCTAATTTGATAATTAAAAAAAATAACCATCACAAGATTTCATAGCAGATATAACCATGATTATAAAGTAACTGATACGAGTCAGGATTCAAACCTGGCTGGCTTGCACCGCTTCCTACAATAACAATTTCCTACTTAAGATAACCTACTCGCTTATCTACACTATATATTAAAGAGCACTTATTTTCAAAGCTTCTGAGGGTGTATACGTTGCAAGAGATTACATAAGAAGCGAGAGAAAATGCGCCCTTCCTGGGCTATTCGCGGTCACCTAAGTCACCAGTAAAGTAAATTATCCGGTTTCAAAAAAAAATCCTCGTTCATAGCCAGTGAAGAGGTAACAAAGACGTAAAAATTGAAAATTAAGTAAATAATAAAACCTAATTAATAGGCTCTAAAGATCGTTCTTTCGAAGATAAAGTAGACAAAAATAGGTTTTTTCAAAGCAAAATCGATTATGATCATTTTAAAATGAAGCACCACCGAGATTTCATAGATGCTATGAACAGATATAATTATGATAGGTATAAAGTAGACACACGTTTCCTTTGCCAAAATGCTATTGGTAAATAATTAATGATGGGACAAAACTTAGATTAACTATGTAAATAAACTAAAATTAACTTACTTAAAAATACTATAAACTAAATTCTATCTCTAAAATGGGCTCCTGTGGCATCGTGCCGAGGACACTGGCAGCATTTCCTCGCTGAACCGCAATACTTAGGCGTTGGGCGAAGAAGCTGCCAGCTCTTTTATCCCCGGTTATGTCGACCAACCGTTTAGCCAACTCTCTGTAAAGTTTTTGATGATTAATTATTGTTAATAAGAAAATTTCTTAAATTAAAGAGAAACTGACACAAGTCAAGGTTTGAACCACGAACTCGATTTCAATGTCGCAGGCCTTTCGCTTAGCTGGCAACTCTTCCTAACACACATTCCTACTTAAAATAAACCTACTAGCTCATGACATGAATACACAATATTTTATTCAAGAGCACTTATTTTTAAAGCATCTGAAGGCGTATAAGTTGCAAGTGAGTACGAAGGAAGCGAGACAAAATGCGCCCTTACCGGGGTGCTATTCTCGATCACCTACCTAAAAATCAGAAGTAAATTATCTGGTCCTAAAACAAGAAAAAAAATCCTCATTCCATTCGTAGCCAATTACAAAGACGTAAAAATATAACATCAATTACGTAATTAAAAAGCATTATGGGCACCCTTCCGTAGGGAACAGATCTCGGGGACATATTTTGTTACTTTTAAGTTAGTTTTTATTTCGTTTATTTGTAACCTATTGTATAAGTAAAAATTTTAGTCAATTAATTTAATAAAAGTACCTATATATATATAATATGCATATTAAAAAGGGATAACATAAGAAAAATCTAAATATATAAAAGAAGAAACTGACTGAGTGACTGACTGACATATCAACGCACAGCCCAAACCGCTAGTTCTAGAGATTCCAAATTTGGCACGTAGGTTCCTTATAAGGTCTAGGGGTGCACTAAGAAAGGATTTTTCAAAATTCACCCCCTAAAGGGGTAAAATGGGGGTTTGTATGGCGAATCAAGATTTGTTAGGTTATTTTATTCAAAACTTCACAGGAGTGGTCCTAACGATAAATGAGTAAACACGTGTTTCAGGTTTTTTGAAAATTCAACCCCTAAAAGGGGCAAATGTGGTCACAAAGTCTGAACATCAACATGGGTATCGTATCCTTTTTGAGTACTTATAGTACGCGGGCGAAGCCACGGGAAAAGGCTAGTAAATCAATAAAATAAAATAAAATATATTAACTTGTAACTGGGATTTTAGGTAAGCTTTTAGTTAATTTTTATATTTTATAGTTGTATTTAGTTCATTTTAATATTAATTTAGTTTTATAATCAACTTTTTTTTCGTGTTCAATAAAGCACTAATAACCCCATACGAATAAGTAATTAAAATGTGGAATAAAGTCCGTCATATTTGAAAATTCTGCATAGGTACACTAAACTGAAAGAGACCACGTTAAAGTAATTAAAAACTTTCATACCCTTGTCATCCCTTACGGGTTGAAATTTCCTATAGCCAGATCCCTCTCGTGCGTGAGAGGATGTGTCCAGCAGTGGGATGTCAAAGGCTAAATATTAAAAAATACAGCAGAAGTGAGATTTTCAGAATACAGTTAAAATCTATAGTAATTTTTTTAAGATTCGACAGTGGTATAAACAGTGCGTTGTATGTCAATCTTGCATGCAACCAGAGTTTTTTTTAGTATGAAAAACCCGGGTTTTTGGGTATTACCCGCGTTTTTTCATGCCAAAAAACTGGGTTTCATTCCCATGTCAGTCTTTAGATTGTCGGTGTAGCAACAGTTTAAACCAACCAGTGCGATCGACCTTATACTGGTTTAATTTAGTTGAATGCTCGTCCGCGTTTGGAACCCGAGCTTGAACTAACAAAAGGATCGTTTCCGCTACAAATGGATGTGTTCAGTCCAACAGGAATCTCTGTTCTTCTCTTTGTTCGCAATATTACAATTTCAGTTTACTTTTATCCAACGTTTTTTCATATTTTAATAGCACCTATTTTATACAATCGTGACATAATGAAGAGCTTTTCAGTCGAGTCGAGTACAGTGTTAACGCCACGAAGCTTGCCGAGTCGTCTAAGTAAGGTACGAAATTGAAAGCTAAATTATGTCATAATAATAGGTACTTTTTCTACGAGTGCTCTAAAAAGGCAAACCGGGAACATTTGTGTTCAACGAATGCCTTACAACCTGCTGCCTCTATACAATTTAGTAACCTCAATCTCCCGGTGGATTGTGCCAGCGTTCGGGGAAGAGGACATTGTCCTATATATGATAACTAGAGGGCGGAGTACCGGTGGCAAATTTCACACAAAAGGTATGGAGTCGTTTTTATAATTATTATTTTAGGCTTGAATAATAAAATTATTCATTTACCTAATGTACTTAGTATGGTACCTACTCGTAAATTGGAAGTAAGTACTTAACATTTATTTTCATAAATCGATTTCAGGAACACCTAAATGTTATGTTGTAAATGTTTTGGGTTATTTTTCAATTTCTTTTAACAAAGTCACCATTCATCGATATAATATTTTTTAACATATGCAACCTTTCTTTTCAAAAAGTTACTAATTTACAAATTTATGAGACATTTAGAAACTAATTATTTGACATTGTCAATTTAGACAGCTGCTTTACATCTATATTATCTGAATTATTATTGCGTCGGCTAAATATTTAAAACCGAAAAATATCAAGATGAATAAGCCATGTGAAGCAACAATTCTGCGGATGATAGAACCGTACGAAAATCTTATATATAATGAAGAAGAATGTAGCATTCACTGTATTGCTTGCTCAGTGGATTTAAAGCAGTTGAAAAAATATAATGTCGAAAAACACGTTAACAGTTAACAACACCAAATTAACTGTGGAAACCAAAATGGCACCTTTGCCTATGATTTATGCGTTTTTCTATAGCGTGTAACATCCCATGGAAAAGAGTTAACCATCCAGAATTTAAAAAGTTCTTTGGAAAATACTTAGATAAAGGCGTAAAACTTCCCGAAGAAAGTGTTTTGAGAAAATACTATCTTACCAGAATATACAATGCGACCGTCAAGCAAATACGAAATACATTTTTCGATTCCAATTTATGGATTGCGGTGGATGAGACTCTTGATAATTTCGGTAATTGCGTAGTAAATGTAATTATAAAATCACTTGATGATGATGATGCTTTACAAAGGCCATATTTGTTAGCGTGTAAAGTCGTTAGTACTGTAAACGCGAACTCAATTGCAGCGGTGGTTGACGAAAGCTTGAATTTTTTGTAGGAGGATAATTTTACAGATAATATGAAAAAAAAATTAATATTCTGTTCGGATAGCGCAGCGTACATGCTTGCTGCCGGCAAGATTTTGAAGAAAAAGTACACTAAAGTACGACACGTAACTTGTTTCGCTCATGGACTACACAGAGTCGCGGAGCAGATAAGATCTGAACATAAATTGGTCAATTCTTTAATATCTAATGTCAAGAAGATTTTTTTAAAATCACCACACAGCGTCCGATTTTTCAGGGACTATGCGCAGAATGTGCCTTTACCGCCGGAACCCATTATCACTCGTTGGGGCACCTGGTTAAATGCAAGTTTTTACTACGATAGACATTTTGACGTGATTAAAAATGTTGTGATGCAATTGAACAGTAAAGAAGCTATTGCCATTAGAAAAGCCCAGAAGTTGTTTGAAAACGAAAATTTAAAAAACGAGTTAAGCTTTATAAAAAAATGTTTTGAAATTATACCTGAATCGATAGAAAAATTAGAATGCACTAAAATTCCGATAGAAGAAAGTTTTCTGGTAATAGATATATTTAGGAGTATTTTAAGCCTCCAAGGAAGTGAAACCGTGCGAAATAAACTCGAATTGGTTCTAGATAGAAACCCAGATGCTGACGAATTAAGGAATATGATTACAATGGAAAATTATAAACAAGTCCTTAAACATGCAACCATGACATCGGTAGATGTAGAGCGATCGTTTTCCACTCATAAATGGATCTTCAATAAATTAAGAAACCGATTCACTCCGAAAAACCAGGAACATGTGGCCATAGTCCATTCATTTTATAACATGGATACGCACTTAAGTGTAGATTGTGCGGAGGACCTCGAACACATAATTCCAGTCCTCAATTGTAATTGAATGGTCTTGAAAATAATATATCGTTTGGCAGGTATAACTTCTTAGTCTAGTATTTAGTACCTAATGATAATGTTTTGATAAGAAAACATATTATTATGTATTATAGATATTAACAACATATTACATTATATTTGTATGCTCGTAAGATAATTTCTATAAGTTCCTAAAAATTATTATGCAAAATTAATCATTTATTCGTTATTTATTTAATCATAAGAATACTTAGGCGACTCCATACATTTAGTGTGAAATTTGCCACCGGTACTCCGCCCTCTAATGATAACTAGCCTTTTCCCGCGGCTTCGCCCGCGTTTTATAAGTACTCAAAAAGGATACGATACCCATGTTGATTTTCAGACTTTGTGACCACATTTGCGCCTTTTAGGGGTTGAATTTTCAAAAAACCTGAAACACGTGTTTACTCTTTTACCGTTAGGAATACTCCTGTGAAGTTTCGAATAAAATAATCTAACAAATCTTGATTCGCCATACAAATTTTGGACCCCCATTTTACCCCCTTAGACCTTATAAGGAACCTATGTGCCAAATTTTAAATTTCTAGACCCAGCGGATTGAGCTGTGCGTTGATATGTCAGTCAGTGAATTTTGAAAAATCCTTTCTTAGTGCACCCCTAGACCTTATAAGGAACCTACGTGCCAAATTTGGAATCAGTAGAACCAGCGGTTTGGGCTGTGCGTTGATAAGTCAGCCAGTCAGTCAGTCAGTCAGTCAGTCAGTCAGTCAGTCAGTCAGTCAGTCAGTCAGTCAGTCAGTCAGCCAGTCAGTCAGTCAGTCAGTCAGTCAGTCAGTCAGTCAGTCAGTCAATCAATCAGTCAGTCAGTCAGTCAGTCAGTCAGTTTCTTCTTTTATATATTTAGATATTGTAAGAAAATCCATTTAAGCATCGTCGGCGATGCTAAAATATACAATCATAAAAGCTCCATCGAAAAGTGTGCGCTTGTAGTTCGGTCTACAAAGTCTCAATTCAAGCATTACAGTCGAGGAATAGACAAAGTTTTAAATGCAATTTGCTAGAAATGAAACTAGTACGAGAACAGATGATCCTGATTAAAAAGCTAATAAAAGAATAAGGTGATACAAGTGTGGACTATTGTTTTTGTTCATCTTGGCCTAGACAGGAGCCAAAGCCACAGAATTATTTATTTATTTTACACTAGCCTTTTCCCGGCGCTTCGCCCGTGTACTATAAGTACTCAAAAAGGATACGATACCCATGTTGATTTTCAGACTTTGTGACCACATTTGCCCCTTTTAGGGGTTTGATTTTCAAAAAACCTGAAACACGTGTTTACTCATTTATCGTTAGGAATACTCCTGTGAAGTTTCGAATAAAATAATCTAACAAATCTTGAGACGCCATACAAACTTTGGACCCCCATTTTACCCCATTAGGGGGTGAATTTTGAAAAATCCTTTCTTAGTGCACCCCTAGACCTTATAAGGAACCTAAGTGCCGAATTTGGAATCTCTAGAACCAGCGGTTTGGGCTGTGCGTTGATATGTCAGTCAGTCAGTCAGTCAGTCAGTCAGTCAGTTTCTTCTTTTATATATTTAGATTTAAGTTACTTACTTACATCGCTGCTTATCTAAAATAACGTTTCATTTCAAAATTTGTGTTTTTTCAGTAGAGAGGTTTAAAAAAATCGCAAAAATGTAATTTGTTATTACTTTTGAAAAATGAAGGTATGTGCTTAATCTATTAAAACTACTGGCACAATAAGTTTTTTTATACCACGACGGTGGCAAACAAGCATACGGCCCACCTGCTAAGCAGTTATCGTAGCCTATGGACGCCTGAAACCCCACAGAATTGACATACGCGTGGCCTACCCTTTAAGAACCTAAGCCTTGGCCACAAGTGTTAAGCATAGCAGTTTTTTGTTTAGAATTTTAATGTTATATTTTATTTATATATCTAGAAAACTTCACTTAATAACAATTTCAAGGTACCTATAAAATATGAAAACGGGAGGTAACAAAAATGCGACTTTAGGTCGGTGCGACAAATTACAAATATTGTATGCATTTACTACTAACTTCAACAAAACATGCCTGTTCAGTTTGAATTAATTGATAAAATAACTTCAAAAAAGATAGTAACGCTGGACTAAAGTTTCGAGTTTTGTATGAAAATCGCAAGGGTGCTCAAAACTTCTGGCCAAGGCTGTATACATTAAAATACTATTGAGGAGTGGATGTTACGAATGAGCCTTTGCACCGCCTTTCAGTAGGTATTCTAACCATCGACATATATTTTAGCTTATTATATTTTATTCATTCGTAGGGAGCAGAGATATTGAGTCACGCATTACTGTGGGTTATACGTACTCGTATGTAAGGTTACATACCATGTGGGCAGTAAAAGTCTAAATCAAACACATTGTTGGTACAAACGAGTGTCAAAACCTAACAAACATAACGCGGCACTGCAGCCTAATGGATTCCATTACGTTGCATAGCCTCTGCTTAATGGCTCAGAAATATTTAATTGATGAGAACTCCCATTCCACTATATACCTACGGTTTTTAGGGTTTCGTAGTCAACTAGCAACCTTACTAGTTTCGCCAGTCGCCGTTTCCATAGTAAATTAGGAACCTGTATGTCCGTTTGTCAATGATCGTTAAGTTAGCTTAGGTCAATGATTATTAGGTAGTACTAGAAAGCTGAGGTATGAACATGTGTAGGTATTATTGACGCCGACAAAGTATGTAGTGTTTTATGATTGTGTGGGGTATCGTTGAATAGGCCGAAAACATTGTTTTGATGAAGTCAATACTTTCGGAAATAATCGCTCTGAAAGTCCAAATAAGGGCCTGCCCACAAAGCAGGAGGTCCCGAGTTCGAATCCTGGTCAGGGCATTTATTTATGTGTTTATCACAGATATTTGTTCCTGAGTTATGGATATTTCCTATGTATTTAAGTATTTATCCATATTTATCTATTATAGGTATATACGTCGTCTAGTACACATAACACAAGCCTCATTGAGCTTACTGTGGGCCTAGGTCGATTTCTGTAAGATTGCCCTGTAATATATATAGTTTTTTATTTAAATATGTGACCCCAGTTATAAAATATAATAAAAATAATAAGTAGTAATAACATGAAATATAATATAATAAGAAGTGAACTGAGTGACCGCGCACATAATCTCTAAAGCGATTTTACAAAAAAAATTAGTTAAGTTCTTTTGTATAGATCTGTTTTTACTTACGTTTTCCTATTTTTATATTGTTCTTGACTTGTTTTTGTAAAATAAAGAGTTCTTACATTACATTACATTAAGTAGTCTATTTTTTTTTAAATTCCAACTATACTGTCAAATACGCAGGAATCCCATCCAGTAGTGGTTGATCTTATAACAACACGGTAGGTAAAACATAACGTGCATCTGGGTTATGTTTTCCTACCGTGTTGTTACAAGATCAACCAATACTGGATGGGATCCCTCAATAACTAAAGTACAAGGAAGCGAGTAAGCACATTAAAACCTTTTATCGAAGGTCGGCGGTATACGCAAGTGCGACAGTGGACAGGCTTATTCGATGCCGCTACATTGCAAGGCTGTTTAAGGTTTATTTTGTATGATACGTTGTTGAAAAACCAGTCTTAGGGCTCTTAAAGGATTAAAAGATTACTGTATTGTTTTTTCAGTAATATTCCTTTTTTATGACATCTGAAAAAAAAACGTAATGTCGTCGTTGCCAATAGCCATGAACTCAGTAGGAAGTAAAATAGTATTTTTTATATTCCAGCTATTGCAGTATTTATTAAATGCAAGTAGGACCAAAGTATAATTTATACTAAAGGGACTTTTATTTCTCTGGATCTTTCGTTGATATTTTTACATTAAGCTCATTCCTTACTTTGCACTAATATTAAGAAATGTCAGATGATATTTGAATTTGACCTTGTAGATTCGGAAAAAATTGTAAAAATATTCAATTCTCTGAATTTAAAGAAAACAGAAGACTTATGGGGTACACCAGTTGTGGTCATCAGTCATATCATAGACGTCATAGCGCCTAACTTAACCTTAATTTATAATAATTCAGTTTCACAAGGCGTTTTTCCAGATCTTATGAAATGTAGTAAAGTCATACCTCTTTTTAAATCGGGTGATTCTAGTGATCTGAATAACTTCCGGCCGATATCAATACTTCCTGTACTAAGCAAAGTCTTTGAAAAGCTAATGTTAAATGATCTACTGGGCCACTTCAAAAGACATGGATTGCTTACAAGCAATCAGTATGGTTTCACAAAGGGACGTTCCACAACCGACGCTGCTGCGGTACTCATCAAACATATTTTCATTGCCTGGGAAAAACATTACGATGCAATTGGTATATTCTGTGATCTTTCTAAAGCGTTTGATTGTGTAGATCATCGCTAATATCGCTAAAGCAAATGTCTCGCAACATGACAGCGTCGGTTATCGAGCGTCTGTCTTGAAGTATAAGTATAATATTATGTTAATATTATATTTTACTAAGAGGTAGTAGGAACAGCGAGGTGATTTCATTTTAATATTAAGACGGCGCAAGAATTTATTTTGTAACACTTCTAATTTCGTTCAGTAAATATTGTAAAAGGGATTCCAAGCAGGTGAGGCATATTCAAGATTAGATCTTACTAATGACTGAAATAGGCAAATTAGACTAGACTTCAGTTTGAAAGGTTTGGTAACGCGAATTACGAAGCCCAGCATTTTGTATGATTTTTTAAGGACTTGATCGATATGTGTGTCTAATATGAGTTTTGTACACACCCAGAACACCCACACACCCACATATGGAATTATACACCCAGATCTCGTATATTTGGAACTATATCAAGTGGCTATTTAGCTGATGTGTTTCGCAGAATGTTAAGTTTCCTAGTGAATATGACGTGTTAATTTTACAGTTTATTAACATTTACAGTGATCATCTAATTTATCTAGGTCTTCTTGGATTAATTGAACATCTTAGCTAGTGTGTACCTTTTTATATTTTTTTAAGTCGTCAGCATACAAAAGAAATTTACAAACTTAAAACATGATGAGATTTCGTTAATGAATAAGATAAACAAGAAATAATATTGAATTTTTTTTTAACCATGTTAGGACAAGGAACGGTATTTAACATATTTTACAAAAAAACACTAATTACAAGTCGCAGTACGTTGTATTGATATTAAAATAAATTCAAGAATTGTAATATATTTTACGCTTTTAAGTACGTTCTTAAAATATACTTATACGTTCCACCATCAACATTCATCAGGCGGCTCCCTAATGTTTTATTCGCTTTAATCTGTCTGAGTGACTTCTAAATATTCACTCCGGAATGATAATAAAGTAGAGGATAGCCGAGAAGTAAATCTGCGATAATTGGACCGAGACCGGTCCGTGCTAACGAGCTGCAAACTAGCACTTTTGATAGTGTAACATTAACCAAGTAATCAGAAAATGGTTTTCATCTCTTTAGCTTGAATAAGCTCTCTTTACCATTTATTGTCTAATATATTTGGACCCGGGTTTGTCCTTAAACTACGTCCGGACATGGGTAGATAATATATGTCCTTAAACTACGTCCAAAAGAGGTATAGTAACTGCGAATGTCATCTAGCTAATATGTGTGGTAGAGCACAGCATAGCGAATGTCATCTCGCTCAAATCTGGAGCAGAGCCCGACTGGGGAAGTACCTCCACCTTACAGAAAACCATAGCCAAATAGCATTAGACCTTACTCATAGAGTTGTGTTCCTGCTGGTGATTAAGGTTGCCAAAGAGCTCAAAGAGAACCCAGTGTGTTGACGATAAGGGACCGTCTTGTTCCTTTAGCCGTCAACACAGTGAATCGTCCTTTTTACAACTGAACTGAAGAACAAATCAAATTATTTTTAATAAATATTTTGATTTGTTTATTTTAAGTAGACACACTACTATATAAATCATAAACTTATATAGATGTCATATACACGGGAAAATTCGACCGGTGCAGCTGTGACCCGGGTGGCCAAGTGGTAAAGGCGTCTGCCGCGAATGCAGAAGACGCTGGTTCGATCCCAGCCCTGGGCACCGGAGGCCTAGGTCACTTTTTCCTTTGTATATGACATCTATATAAGTTTATAATCGTCCTTTTTGTAAAGGTTCGGCAACGCGTATATGACACCTCTGGAGTTGCAGGCGTCCATAGGCTACGGTAGCTGTTTACCATCAGGTGGGCCGTATGCTTGTTTGCCGTCGTGGTATAATAAAAACATATCTTATTATTGTTAATGACACGACAGGGATACAATAAAACAGTAATCATTGTAACCATGACCATTTGACGTTCACATTTTTCGCTTCGTTTACTTTCGTTATATTAGTTAGTGCAATAAAACACTTCGTAAATTGCAATTAACACGTTTAATTTTGCAGATTAAGTAAATTATTTAAAATTAGCAATTTGGTCCTTCGAGCCGGATAGAATGTAATTAAATTACAATAACCAGATTATTTAAAATTAGTACTTCACATAAAAATGACGATAACGATATCTATATAAAGATATTTCACATCCAATCATTTCCTTAGTGGATAGAATGTAATTAAATTACTATAATCAGATTATTTAAACTCAGCACTTCACATAAAAATTACGATAACGATATCTATATAAAGATATTTCACATTCAATAATTTCCTTAGTGGATAGAATGTAATTAAATTACAATAATCAGATTATTTAAAATTAGCACTTCACATAAAGATGAAGATAACGATATCGATAAAGGTATTTCACATTCATTAATTTTCTTAGTATCGTAGACCCGGATAGAATGTAATTAAATTACAATAATCAGATTATTTAAAATTAGCACTTCACATAAAGATGAAGATAACGATATTGATAAAGGAATTTAACATTCAATAATTACCTTAGTATCGTAAACGTCTACTTTCCGCACAAAAGGTAAATAAAACGAGGGAGTACTAGCAAAACTAGTAAGTACAAATAAAGACTCGGCTGGTAATTTGGCTGCGGGAAAATAATGGATTAATGAGGCGAGTGATATGGATGGTGACAGATGATTCGCTGGCTGAAAGTAGCCTAAATTCAAGAGCCAGGTCTTTGTACGCCCGTCAAATGAGTGAGGCAATTAGAATTTTGGGAATGGCGGGTTAATATAAAAATGCGGATCGCAGATATGTAAGAATGGTAACAATAATATAGAACTAAAGCACGGCAAATAAAATGCGAAGTCCCCAAATAAACTCTAGAGCACTTCACGGAGCGACACGCCGGTTTCACCTGGTGAGCCACGCAGGATGCGGGCTCAGATCCTTTAGAGGCGACTGGCGGCCGTATTCTAGAGCGACACTCTGGTTTCACCTGATGAGCCACGCGCAATGCGGGCTCGAGTTCCTTAGAGGCGACTGGTGGCCGTATTCCAAGGCGATACTCCGGTTTCCAATATCTGCGTTGGACAGTATCACAGTTCCGGCTGCAAACGCTTGACGCCCCTCCGACGCGGTACACGCACGCACTTGGCTTTGGATATAACTTTATAATAATTCCAATCACGCCCAACAAATAATCAAACTCAGATTAAAATAGGAAAAAAATGGGATGTCAAAATGGATTCTGACAACTCTCTAGCTCGAGGTTCACAATCTATCTGTCTTCTCGACTAAAACAAAAACTATTCCAAACTCCTACAAAGTTTGAATTGAAAATTGATGCGAATATCCTCTTTTCTCAGTCGTCATCTTCTTTCAAAATAAAAATAGGACACATCGTATTTTGATATCGGCGCCACCTAACTATAAATAGACGAACCACGATCTAATCTACCCTAACTCGCGCAACTTGGCCGGTAAACAAAATTAATAGCGCGGATAGTCCGAAGGGATGCCGCGAGATGTAGCTGGCGTTCTTTCGGCATGCTACATTAGGTACTAGCGTTGAAGTCGCAACCAAACCCGTTTTCCGCCCCATGTGAATTCCGGGTTGAAGATAATCCAGGTTAAGGGGCCTCCCTGGCCTGGCGCCAATGACCTTTGATCTGAATCCCTTAGTTTTCAAATTATTTTTATAGCATATCATAGTATCAGTAACGCCCTAAACAATAGAGTATCCTATATTTACTTGAATATGCATTGTCTCCGAGGTATTTGAGATCAAAGTCAAACATTTTTAGGCTAAAAAGGTTGTTTTCTGCTCATAACTTTTTTGTTAATTAGTTTAAAATTAAAATCTCTCGTCAGTTTTTAGAGACGTCAAAGAGGTGGAGGAGGATATGTAGATTTCGTAGATGTAGGATTCTTTACAGTTATAAAAGTTTAGTTTTTAGACCATATTAAAAAAAACAAACAAATAAGTGCTCATTTATTTCAAAATCCGGCTCTTCAAAATGGAGATAAAAAATTCAAGAACCGATAGCCGTTTGCCTTATAATTCTACTTGTAGTGCAAATGTTGGAATATCGACCCAAAACTGGTCAAAAATCGATAAAAAACGTGTGGAGCCCCGTATTATCCTGTGTTCCAAACTTCATTGGTATTCATCTAGCCGTTTTGCGAGGAGGAGGAACAATTGACCACAAGCATTAGAAATTTGAAGTAAATGATGTTACTAGATTTTAACCCGACCATTGTTTTGAAATCAAGAGTATCACATCATAAGAATTATAAAAACACGTCAAAGGAAATGCATAAAGCGTATGTGGTCATTGCATTGCATCGGGACCGGCGAATCAGCGGCCGCATCTGCAGTCTGGATCCGCCGCAGGCTCGTAATTAGCACGAGCATTCCCGTATTGGTTTTTGATCCGGTAAAACGGTTTTTATTTTAGTCTGATAAAAGCATCGTATTATGACGTAACTGAAATAGAGACAAATGTGGCCTTTAGCATTCGACTCGACAAGTCTACACTGTTATCCGTCTTACATGATTATGAATACTCTCCAGAAAGCAATGTATGTGGGACTCGAATTCGTGTAAATTTTTATTTTCTAGTTTTTGGCACAACATCTGTCTGAAATAAACCGTTTAAATTAAAACTTTTTTACGTTAATTTATTTATAAATAGCGTTGGCAACTCAGCGACACCAATACCCGGTTATTATCCAAATTTGGGAATCAATGTTACTCTGCATCCGTAGGAAACACCTTAGACAACCCTACACGTGATCCCTGGGTGGTGCTAAAAGAGGGATCCTGCCATTTGGCCAAAATATTTTTGACCAGACAAACTTTTCCAACCGCACATTTGCCAATCCAATCTTTCCCATATACTTATTTGACAATTGAAAATTTCGACAAATGATCACTGCCCAAATTATTACTCAGGTAACTTTCAATAGACCAACTGATGTTTTGCCAAATGTTTCACTTGGACAAAAAATGTTTCACAATTTTAATTTTGTCAAATAAATTATTGGACAAATGATTTTTATCCAAATAAATGTTTAGACAAAAAATGTTTGTCAAAAGTATTACTTGGACACAAAATGTTTCCTCAACTCTCATTTTGTCAAATTAATCACTGGACAAATGATTTAAATCCAAATAAATGTTTAGTCAAATAGTGTTTGTCAAATGTTTTGTAGTTGGGGTATAGCAAAGGGGCCTGGGACTTTGATTTGAGAAAAATGTTGATGGGGGTGCGGGTGGTGTCATTATGACACCTACTTTTTGTAATGCTATCGTATAGAGGACGCTAAAATAAGCATGTTTTGTATGGGCAACTTTTCTCTAAACTTGATAATTACCGAGATATTGGCTCCTAAATGGACACAATTGTTTTGGACTTTGAAAAAATGCGATAGGGGTGGTAAGTATCATTATGACACCTGTTTTTATGATGCTATCGTATAGAAGACGCTAAAATAAGCATGTTTTGTAAGGGCAACTTTTCTCTAAACTCGATAATTACCAAGATAAATGACGGATTGTAAAATGTAAAATTTTCAATGATGGAATATTATGTGTACGATATTAGGCTGAGAAAGTCCGAATCTAGTGCTCAACTGCCAAGCTAATTGTGTAGCGATAGGTGGGTTAGGGTTATTTTTTTATGACCCTAAAAACGAATCTGCTCCCAGAGATAGGTAGGTTAGGGTTATTTTATTTTTATGACCCTAAAAACGAAACTGCTCCCAGAGATAGGTAGGTTAGGGTTATTTTATTTTATGACCCTAAAAACGAAACTGCTCCCAAAGATAGGTAGGTTAGGGTTATTTTTTTATATCCCTTAAAACGAAAATGCTCCTAGAGATAGGTAGGTTAGGGTTATTTTTTTATGACCCTAAAAACGAAACTGCTCCCAGAGATAGGTAGGTTAGGGTTATTTTTTTATGACCCTAAAAATGAAACTGCTCCCAGAGATAGGTAGGTAAGGGTTTTTTTTTATGACCCTAAAAATGAAACTGCTCCCAGAGATAGGTAGGTTAGGGTTATTTTATTTTTATGACCCTCAAAATGAAACTGCTCCCAGAGATAGGTAGGTTAGGGTTATTTTTTATTAACCCTAAAACGAAAATTCTCCTAGAGATAGGTAGGTTAGGGTTATTTTTTTATGACCCTAAAAACGAAACTGCTCCCAGAGATAGGTAGGTTAGGGTTATTTTTTTATGATCCTAAAAATGAAACTGCTCCCAGAGATAGGTAGGTTAGGGTTTTTTTTATGACCCTAAAAACGAAACTGCTCCCAGAGATAGGTAGGTTAGGGTTATTTTATTTTTATGACCCTCAAAATGAAACTGCTCCCAGAGATAGGTAGGTTAGGGTTATTTTATTTTTATGACCCTAAAAACGAAACTGCTCCAAGAGATAGGTAGGTTAAGTCAGCCCCTTACGACATGGTATAGTGTACACCCATATTATGTATTATTATTTAAAGAAATACATTTATAATTTAATAGCTGTATGGACGTATAAACAAAAACACGAGTAAATGATTAATTTTTTTAATCATATTTTATTACAAAATTATTAAGGTAAATCATACATAGTTTATGTATGACTTTACTTACTAGAATAAGTACAATGCAAGTTCAATTTTATTAGCGTTAATTAGGAACAACAGTTTTTTCAGAAAAACATCAACAATATTGCTAAATTGAATTTTTGTTAAATGAAAAAAATACCAAACGGGTTTTTGATTAAAAAATAATTTGCCTAATGACGATTTGGGATAAATTAGTTTGCTGAATTATGATTTGGCATAGATTAATTTGCTGAATGATGCATATGAAATTTTGGGAAATAAAAAATGACCAAGCAGGTCATTTGCTAAAAATGTATTTGCTGAATGTTACGTTTGCCATGACTTGTTTTGCGTTTCGTATGTTTTGGCAACTTATGCATTCGGTTAATTAAACATTGGTGAAGTGAAAATTGACAAAATAAGGAATTGCCTAAAGATTTATTTGCATATTGTTGAGTTGCTAAAAAATTGTTTGCGTAATATTTAGTTGGGAAATGATTATTTGGTATTCATGTTTTTAGGAAACATTATTTGGGAAGTGCAAATCTGGCAAATATTTTTTGGTAAAAGATCAGTAATCCGCTAAAAGAGTAACAAACTTGGCAGCTGCACTGTATCATCTGGACCTCGCAGCACTCACTGGATTTTCTTTATCATCTGCTTTTCCACTACTACTACCCAAGGGAAGAGTGCCTATTTATATCCAGTGACCTGTAGCCACATGATAAATATATCTCAAATAGAGACTTCAACCGGCTATGAAATGAGACAAATTGCTACAAAATGTTGTTCAAAGTGAACTTTGTCGTGAAAACGCGCAAAGTTGCGGACGCGGTAAAAACTCGTTACGCAAAATCGGTCACTAAAACTCGCGAAGCGAAAATTCTATTCAACTTCAATTTACTTTTATTGTTCTTACTCCTCCTATTCTCCGAAGAAAAGTTCTTTTCGACGCTTTACACACCGTTTAAGCACATTTTTTTACATCAATCCTAACAGACACCACCTTAAAATTTCACGTTTGACTTCTTTTGTTTCGGTATCAAAGGAAAACGGAGAGAATCTCGTAATAATTGTACATGAACTTTATTTGCAACGTAACGTAAAATTTTATTTGGCCTCACCTTGGCTACAAGTACCGTTTCCTTCCTAAAATTTAAATCGATCGGTTTTAAAATAAATATAACATTTTATGCGGTACCTATGAATTCATTTCACTAGAGGCTTATAAAATAATCCATCAAAGTTTTTCATGGATTCTACTTGCTGTATTTTTCTTATATTTTTATGTATGACTAGCTTTTGCCCGCGGCTTCGCTCGCGTTAAATTCGGGGTAACAAACCATACAAACTTCCACCTCCCATTTTAGGGAAGTGGGGGGTTAGAAAGAGAAAAAAGTAGCCTATGTCACTCTCCATCCCTTCAACTATCTGCACTTAAAAATCACGTCAATTCGTCGCCCCGTTTTGCCGTGAAATACGGACAAACAAACAAACACACACATACACTTTCCCATTTATAATATTAGTATGGATTTGATCAACACTTTTTTTAGATGAGTGCGCAGTATTAGTTTTATTCGTCGTTATTGCGATATTCGTTTTAAGTTTATTTATGAATCTATAAACTATTGGAAACTATGGTGACTATTAGAAAATATATGTTGAAACTATTAATTACAAAATGTATAACTCGGCATATTTACGAATCCATGTAGAGCTATCCACTAAATAATGTATTGAACATTGGCCTTAGCGTCCAAATCACATGTTCACCCGTTGCGACGAGCATTAGCCGGCTCCAAACCAATTTTCTGGAGTAATATCTCTTTGAGCACAAATCTGTGACCCGATCTAATCAATCAAACGGTGTAATGCAAATTCATTCGTTTTGCGTTCCGTTTCAGCGAACGGATATTTCCAAATGGAGAGTTTAATGGTTTGTAATTGTAAACGTATTTCGTCCATGTACCTATTTTTTTATTGTCAGAAAGGATATCGATGCCAAAATCGAGGAGACACCACACAATACTCCAAATTTTTCACTATTTATTTTTATTAAACCTAAGTCTTCAATCAAGAATGTTTTTGTTTTAGAACACATTTTACTTTTTGTTCACTTTTGAAACAATAATCAAGTGCCAATCAAATTTAAAAAAGGAATTTAAATTTTAAACAGATTTATTAACGTACAAATAAACCTATTTAATAAATGTATATGTTAGTGTAAAAGTCCGAAGTGTTGTTAAACCTAGGATTTGCCTATATGAGTTGGTAAAACCTAGTTGTTACTGGTAAATTCTAGGTTTTACCGCACTCCGGGCTTTTACAGTAACAGTAATAAAAGCTTTTGTAAAAACAAAACAAAATGACAGACAAAAGGGGCTTCATAATTGTTCAAGAACGGTAAATATGCAAAGTATTCGGGCTAAACTAATCTGTTTTTCTTGCGATGAAATTAAAAATATGACAAGAGATACAAATTGCCGGCCCTCAATTTGCTATTCTTTTCTGGATTGTGGCTTTCATTGTTTTTTCAATGGCCCGTTTATGAAACCGCGGATATTGCGTTTTAAACAGGCTACTCGGATTTGATAGTAGGGGAGCCCATGATGCTCAATTTGTAGTCACTCGAGCGTCGTTAGGACCTAGACCATTTTGAAGACTACATCGTAAAAAAGTTTATTTATTGTATATACTTTCATCGGTGGGGGTAGCTGCTATAGGCTTTCAAAGATTTTAAACAAACAATAAAAGATCACATGTACTTGCTCGAGCGCGTGAGATATTGAAACCGGAGGCTTCTGACGTCTCACTGATGATGCAGTATGATAATCTGACAAAATGGATGAGGGGATTGAGATTTACGATGATAAACCTCAAAATTAAAATTGAATCGGTCAGATTAAGAACATTCCTAAAGAAAAAATGTCAGGTAATGTATTAGACCGATCAAAGCATCAACTTGGAACAAAATTACCGAATCGAAAATCCACCAATCAATTCTTTATATGCCCACCAACCCCTACCAACCAACCCACCAAAGGCGCGCGGGTAAAAGTAGGGAGATGAGGGAGATTTTCAAGGGTTGCAAAATATCACCATATCTTAGTCTGACGCGCTCGAATAACTGCAAAGATCCCCTCTTGGGCTCTCCCCTACGATGAGCGATACAACATCTATTATAAGCTTATTTGGATTTATATTTGTAGGTTGGAGTACTAAAGTATACTCTAACTTCAAAAATCGTAAATTTGGACCTGAACCTGCTCACGCATTGAATAATCCAATTAACTGGATGTTTGAGATCTCAGGTCGTATTTCTCAATCGATTCTGTACTATTTATTGTACATCCGCCCATCCTTAGGACAAATATAAGAATTTTGGACCAACTCTTGCGCAAGCTGAAACGCTTTGATCGTTTCACTCGGGCGTCAAATCTATAAGGTTTACACAAAAAAAAACTTATCAGGCTCTCCGTTGAGATATTGACCTCGCCATCTAAATATATAAAAGAAGAAACTGACTGACTGACTGACTGACTGACTGACTGACTGACGGACTGACTGACTGACTGACTGACTGACTGACTGACTGACTGACTGACTGACTGACTGACTGATTGACTGACTGACTGACTGACTGACTGACTGACTGACATATCAACGCACAGCCCAAACCGCTGGTTCTAGAGATTCCAAATTTGACACGTAGGTTCCTTATAAGGTCTAGGGATGCACTAAGAAAGGATTTTTCAAAATTCACCCCCTAAGGGGGTAAAATGGGGGTCCAAGGTTTGTATGGCGAATCAAGACTTGTTAGACTATTTTATTCGAAACTTCACAGGAGTATTCCTAACGATAAATGAGTAAACACGTGTTTCAGGTTTTTTGAAAATTCAACCCCTAAAAGAGCAAATGTGGTCACAAAGTCTGAAAATCAACATGGGTATCGTATCCTTTTTGAGTACTTATAGTACGCGGGCAAAGCCGCGGGAAAAGGCTAGTGTTAAATAAATACAAATAACACGTTGGATATATTCGTCCCTTAACACCAGTTTACCATAAATCCGTGTCGTCTTGAATATAGTTTTCATTATTATGCTAAGTCCTGGTGGAGTATGAATAAGAAACTGACATGCCAGGTTCTTTATGAAGAATAAGAAAGAAGACGCCGCCAATTTAGGTGTTAATCCTAGAACGAATTCTGCTTTAGAGTGCAGCGCACCTTTAGAGGAGTAAAACGACACAATTCGTGATCATTATGATAGTCAAAAGGAAACTTGGACTGGAGAGGTTAGCACAGGACGACCCTATTTATTGGTTTGGAAGTGCTAACAAACGAGATAAGTTAATTTTCAGACAAATAGGGGCCCATAGAGAAATACCTTAAGACTGTAGAATACACGATATAAACAAAAACTAATAATTTAGTGACACCACGGTTTTTTGTGGCACTAACTGCTTCGGTGTTATATTTGGCAGCGTCCTTCGGAACCGCCGAAGCACCACACAATTCGGCCAGAACCCCGCACTAATTGTCAGTAATGTCATAGACCAAGAGTAGTAGTAGTCATGTTTTTGCTCATTGTACATAATGCTCCAACTGTGGCTCAGGCTACCAGGTACTAAAATACATAACAGTTTACCCTTCGCACCAATCAGATATTAATGTAACACTTCACCTTGCTGTGTTCTTAATTGATTAATATCCTGTCGTCCTGTAATGGACAACTTCCTGGCATAATCCTGTGGGTTTTCTAATTGACACAGAAACGAGAGGGCGACATTTTTAGTTCCAACTTTAATTGATTGACTTTGCTAAGAGAAACAGAAATTGTGCCGTCTCGTCTGACTAAAAATTACTGCAAGATAGTTTATTAGTGTTCTCAGTTCGTCTGTATTTTTAGGGTTCCGTAGTAAAGTAGGAACCCTTATAGTTTCGCCGTGTCCGTCGGTCTGTCTGTCTGTCTGTCCAACCACGACTTAGCTCGGTGATCGTTAGCCCTTAGAAAGCTGAAAATTGGTATGAGTATGTGCATTAAATAAATTTATGTTTATGCATTAAATACATTTATGAATGACAATTTTAACATATTAAGTCTATATTGTGTACCTACATTAATGTTTTCGCCTTTCCTACATTTCGGCAACAGCCAGTATTATAGAATAAGTACCTCATTTTTTCTTTTTATCTGAAAATATGTATACAAGACTTTATGCCTTAGTAATAGAGTCGTGGTTAACACATATTTTGTCACATTAAATATATCCATATTTGCAGACGTGACTGTACCGCGCTTGCATTATCGACTATCGTCTTAGTTTTCTGCGTCCGATTTCATTGCCATACATGGTAACCACCAAATTTAAATGATTTAAGATTGTCGCTTGATACAAGTTAAGTAAAATGAAGTCATTTTACTTACTTTTGCACAATACCTTCAAATACTTTTAACATTTTATAGAACTTAACTTCGCGCTGAATGCACTTTAAAAAACTAAAACCATTAAAATGAACGGTTCATTTCCTCTATCACTATTTATTCTTACATATAAGTCCAAATAACTCTCTCGTTTTCCGTTTCTAGATTCCCAGACCATAAATTCCACCGTCCAGTCTCAGTGGTCCGCGACCCATTTGGAATTGAAAGCGTTCTGTATGGCATGATATATCCGGTTGCTTTTACCAGCGGGTGTAACGCGCATATGAAAAGTAATCTTCATTGCACAAGTAAGGCACAACACACACTTAGCGGAATTCAGCCAACCATAGACAATATTCAGCTGGAAGGCGGAAAATTGTCTTTAGGTCTGTTTTTCTGTATGGAGCTCATAAAGCATAGTTCACATAGAAATGGTACGCAATCAAATACGTACATTTTCAACGACATTAAGACACGTGGATTTTAAGTGAAAAAAATAAAACAATATTTGTTTATTTAATAGTATTAATTGAAATTATACAGTTATTATTGTTACCAGCGAATTTACGGACTTTTTTCTTGATGGATGTCATCATCTTCTGAACAAGACTTCTTTTAACTTTTTTAGCCTGTTATTTCCACGTGGAACGCAGAGAATTGATGTCCTATACAGTTTTGCCTATTTTGATTCATATAACTTTCATTATTACCCAGTAGTTTTCAATTGGACGAAGCTGAGGACAGTTTGGAGGATTCATGTCACGGGGTATAAAATCGATGTTATTTGAAGCATACCACTCCAAATCCCTTTTCGAGTAGTAGCACCTAGACAAATCCGGCCAAAATTTTACTAAGCCATTGGGCTTTTTAAAGAAAGGCAAAAGTCGCCTTTGTAAGTACTCTTTCATGTAAACCTCGGACGTCATTGATGATGTAATGAAAGTGTTGGTCTTAAGACCGCAACTGCAGATACTTGCTGTATCACATATTTCTTGGCAATTTTTTCAAGTTTTAAAAAACTTATATTTTTCATCAACATTCCCTCTAACTTTGGTAAGATAAAACTAGGTACTCGATAGTTGATTAAAATCTAGCTTGAAGTAAGTTTCATCATCCATAAGAGGCAACCCTTGAATTTTGTCAAAATTCGGTCGTATAAGAATCGAGCACGTGTTTTTGCTCTTTTGTTCTGTTTCACGGTTCAGTTTGGCTGTTTTATGCCTTTATATCTCTTAACCAGCTCTAAGGCGTATAAGTCTTACAGTACTGCGACTTTTTTTTTATATGCCAGATAGATCATAATCCGATATACCTGGATTTTGTTTAACAGCCCTTAACACTTTTTTTACCAAGTTCTTGTCCTTAGTGCCAGACCTTTGGTTAATTTGGGGCTTTCTATCGAAAGACAGAAAACCCTGGTATTTTTTAAGGCTCTACATACCGTGGTTTTCGGTAAATTTAACGATTTAGCGATATTCGATCGGGACAAAGAGGGATTTCCTAAGTATTTGTTCACTATCAATTTTCGTCTTTCATCTTCCATCGTCTAAAATTTCGAAATTCATAAACCTATCCGAGTCAAACTTTTGGCGCTAAGACTTCAAAATATTGACTTTGAATTGCGATCGTCATTTTTTTATTTTTGACATCAAATATTTTTTGATCTTGCGACAACTGCGTGCCATTTCTATATGAACTATGCTTTATATAATGTTTCGCCTTCTGGGCTAGATTTGAACCGCTACGAGTGTTGCGCCAAAGCAAAGTTCGAATCTGACTTGCCGGCCTACTTTGGCCCATGAAGGTAAAGCCAATATGTAAAACCAATACATACGAGACCAACCAAAGCTGCGGTATATTGTAGGGCAGAGAATACTGTGCCCTTCAGCGCAATCTAGTAATTGATAGTGTTACTATGATTATGGTATTACTACGAAAACTTTGGGTTGGTCTCGTTCAGATGACGCTTCAGACTTGGAACCTCAAAAAGTTTTTAGACTGCATTGGCCGTCTAAAGATAAAGATAAAAATTAATATTTATTCTTCAACTTAGGCACATTACAATGCACATATGAACGTCAGAGAGAAAAACCACTACACCTCTGACCCGAGAACTATTATGACCGGCAAGGAACTCAGCAAGACTATTTTTTTTCAAAACAGTAATACATTCGATCTTAACGATAAACAATAATGCGTAGTTTTTCAAGAAGACATATTAAAACAGCTTGAGCGACAGAAAATATACCTATTGTGAAATTAAAAAGAAGAATAAATAATAAAATCGAAATCTGACTGCTTCACAAAACGTTTGATAACTTTGATATGCTTGATAATATGTTTAGTCTCTGCAACATTTAAACTTAAATTCTAGCTTTCTCTTCACACGTCCAATATAATATAGCGATCATAGTGATGCTAAGTGCTCTTAAAGTTAAACATTAACGTTCGATTTTTGCCGCCAATATTAATCTTTCGTTATGGCGACGCGACGTATCTCTAATGGACAGCGACAAAAATACGCCGTAATTAATGAACTTTCCGAAAAAAAGCGGTACGGAAACTCTGTCGATGCCGATACATAGTTTGCTAATGTTTTCTGGAAAATTAGCAGCTGTGTCGTCTGATGAGATGATAAAATATTGAATATTCTTGAAAATATATCTAAGTACAGGGTGGGCTACTAAAAAGTAGTTCTCTCTCATTTTTTTTAAATTTTACTCAAAATGAAAAGTTGAAAAAATATGAAAATATTTTTTTGCACTTTTCCGGCTTTATTTCGTTTTTATATTAGAAAACATAAAGACTTGTGCCTTTACATGAATAATAAAACTTTTTCACTCCATACATTCATAGCGTCGTCAGAAGTTTTTAAGGTCGTGACTGCCACCTGGAATCTAAGATCCGGTTTCCTCTCATTGTTTTTTTCTTCTTGAGATCTCTAGATTGAAATTCGGTCGTCTTACCGCCAGGACACAAGTGGTTGATTACGAATTAATTATATAATTAATAACAATACGCATTGCACATAATAGTTATTATGCTGTTATTGCGCTCGGAGGTGATTAATCATGCGTCATCTGTTGACAATGAAGCTACATCAGATGCTGAATTGATTGCAATTTAATGTGCAGTAAGATGTATAAGTTGATACGCGAACGAGGTAAAAACTATCTATACACACACACTTATCGATTAATACATAATGCAAATCAATATTATTATAGTTATATGGATTTCCGCAAAATAACGCCCGGTTCAACAAATAGCTTAACACTGAAGTAACCATACAAAACAATATTATGATAAGGTAATAAACCATGTATATAATAAATAAGTAAATAATACATGCCAGGCATCATGGTTCTAGGGAAATATTAAGGGCGCGATGTACAATAATTTTGACCCGTGGTACAGCGACATCTAGCAGGAAATCTGATAACTGAGTTATTCCTACTGTAAATCAATTATGAAATACATACTACTGTGATGTCGACTCCAGCTTGCAGCCGGCACCTATTTTTCCCGGTCGCATTTTAATGAACCAATGGCCAAGCGACTATATTTTCTATGGTTCGGTATTTCCATTGGATTTGACATTCAAATGATTGATTCCTGTTGGTGCGGCTCACATCCTTCCACTTACCACACACCATTCTCAGCATTATAACATAATAATCCTCGGTTTTTACGCGCAGACTGGTGGCGCAACTTACCTGTTGAATTAGGCTGGACAATTAGGGTAACAACAAAATGCACAGTTACTAACATTTATGGTAAACAAAAATGTTAGAATAAAAAGCTACATGCATTATTTTTCACGAAAACACAACTTCAGCTTCAAACTTTATAGCAATGTATTTGTTTCATGTTGTTGACAATCGTAGTGAAAATAATGTTCCCAACTCACATAATGTAGCGAGAGTTTCCATTATTTTAACTTTTTTGCAACACACATGGAACTTTCGCTCGGTTTATTGTGCCAACTTCTGAGTTCGTGTACAGTAGCAGTAAATGTATACAATTTTAGTTTGCTACTTATTACAATGGAGAATCTGGTTTAAAATCTGCTAATTATTTTTTTTTGTATTACTTACCAATATTTTAATGTATACCTAAGATAAATGTTACTATCTAATTATACGTCTATATTAAAATTTAAAGTATACCTATTCAAGAAAATGACGATTTTCCGGTTTTTAAACTTTAGCACGAAATAACTAATAGTACAAATACGGAAGATTCTCCTTCCTGGATTTAACATTTAGCTACAGTGGCGAAAACGTTAGCTGTCATGCGCATTTAAAAAAAAAGGTTTTCAACGTGCTTCACATATCCGTGCCGTGTTTGAGATATGTCATACGCATATCATAAACACTGGCTGAATTGATACTATTTTCGAACGCACCCATAAGGTGATAAGCGATGTGCAAACCTTTCCCTCATTAGCCCTCATATGCGGTAAATGCAACGGCTAAAACGGGTACAATGGAGAGAGACATTTCGTTCGTTTCGTTCGAACAACGTTTCGTTCAACAGGCAATAAAGCCTACGTTTCTGGGCGTTTTCCTGCGTTAGTAGTTTGTTACTCAAGCTTAGATACATTTGCTCCAACATTTGCCATTGGAAATACAATTATAGTAATTACGGTCGGCGTAGATTACAGCGCGATATTAATCAATCCATCCACATGTCGCTCAAGCTGTTTAATCCACGTTAAGCTATCTGCTGCCACCAAACAGAAATTCAGGATGACCTGGTGGAATAGCAAGATTGAGTGCTCATCCTCAAGCGTTTGTCTCGCTTTTTTGCCACGGCTCAATCTATTGAGGTCATTCTCTAACCTGGAGTTAGCTTGGCAATATAAATCGAAGAACTTGTGTTAGCCCCACGATTTTCACGATTGCGACAGTAAGACCTTTCAGCCATAAGATAAAACCATAGTCGGTGGTGTACACTTATTTATACGGAAAATGATGATGATGGAATTTACATTTGCAGAGCTAATCCTTTAGGCTCTAAGATTAATTTAAGAAGGGGATCCAATTAAATTTTTGATGCAAATTTTTGACGAAGTGGGGGGTGCCCCCCATAATTAATTAAAAATAAAATAGAGCTATATAGTCAAGTTTGATATCATCATAGGTCCGGTTTCAATGTTTTTCTTCACCGACAAGTGACAGGAAAAATATCAAATTATATATCATACATAAATAGGTATATATGTATGTTTCGAAAAACTAAGAGTTGGTTAGCGACACAAAAAGTATGTGGGTAATTATAATAAAAATACTTTAGTGATAAAAAAATTTATGTAGTGGATAGCGGTTAATCTTTCCGCTAATTTTGTGTTAATCATAATTGCAAGGAATAATCTAAACAAGAATTATTATTCATAAAATAATTTTAAACAAAAAATAACTGACTTCACTTAGTCTCCACGTATCCAAAAGCAAATTCTGGAGCTACTGTAAAAAAAACTCAAACCACTATAGGTGAGCCTATAATGGTTGAAGAGTTCCCTCGATTTCTCCAGGATACCATCATCAGATCCTGACCTGATGACAATGGGACCAACAGTGAAGTATACTCTTTCAAACAATAAAAAATAGTTTTTTAATGTACAGCCATCTTCGAATATACATTAAAAAAAGCAAAAACAAAGATACGGACGAATTGATAACCTCCTCCTTCGAAATCTTGAAGTTGAAGAAGTTTTATGCTCTAGAGGCGTCAACAGGGAGCAGGAAAAAACGCTTAGTTATTTACGTACTAAAGAGTGTAGGGAATTCGGAGGGGCACTTGGAATTTTCCTACCCGATTTTCTTTTGATCTGCTGATTCTGTTTCACAAAGTGCTATAAATCCAATTCACAAATCCCCTGTACAGCAGAGGTCTTATTCCGGCGACAGTTTGATGTATTAAAATCTAAACATATAAATGAAGAAACTGACTGGCTGATTGACTGACTGACTGACTGACTGACTGACTTACTGACTGACATATCAACGCACAGCCCAAATAACTGGTACTAGAGATTCCAAATTTGGCACGTAGGTTCCTTATAAGGTCTAGGGGTGCACTAAGAAAGGATTTTTCAAAATTCACTACCTAAGGGGATGAAATGGGGGTCCAAAGTTTGTATGGCGAAACAAGATTAGTTAGACTATTTTATTCGAAACTTCACAGGGGTATTCCTAACAACAAATGAGTAAACACGTGTTTCAGGTTTTTTTTTAATTCAACCCCTAAAAGGAGAAATGTTGTGACAAAGTCTGAAAATCAACATGGGTATTGTTTCTCGGGTCGCTGATTATGAAAACAACAACGATTTTAAAATCCAGCGTGGCGGACGTGAAATATCATCTCCCCTGTTGGGCTGCAATGGGGTTGAAATGTCTAAATATCAATATTAGTGTCGTTTTTTTTTTGGGACGTTAATTACGAAATATTCATCGATTTTGAAATTTAATATTGTGGACATGAAAATTCTTGAAAGTGCCAAATTGCATTCTTCTTATCTAAATATATAAAATAATAAACTGAATGACTGACTGACCTATCAACGCATAGCCCAAAATGACAGGGTAGTTTTCATCCAGAAAATCAACCCTTAAGAGGGTGTAATGGGGGTTGGAGGTTTGTATGGAGAATTGTTAACCGCAACCATTTTAGATAAAATTTGGTATGGATAGAGTTTGTGTCCCGGAAATTGACAAACACCAAAGCAACCCTAGACAAATATCATATGGCGTACCTCAAGGATCTATTTTGGGGCCACTCCTGTTTTTACTATACATATATAAAATGATATCCAAGACATAGGGTTAAAAGGCAAATTGACTTTATACGCCGATGATACCAGTCTTTTTTACTATGGACATGACATAGAACACATAATGCTAGAAGTACAAACGGATTTAGATCTTCTCAATACATGGCTTCAACAGAACTTGCTTACCATGAATGTTGCTAAAACAAATTACGTAATCTTTACTGCAAAAAATAAAAAAAACAATCATTACACCCCACCATCAATAAATAATCAACAAATAAATATTAAAACTGACGAAAAATATCTTGGCTTAATAATCGACAGTAAATTGACATGGAGACCACATATCAGTGAAATAAAATCTAAACTTACTTCCTTAACTGGTGCTGTCCGAGGTATTGCCCGATGTCTCCCACAAAAGATAAAATATCTAATATATCATTCCTTAATCACGCCACATATTGACTATCTAATCGAAGTTTGGGGACTGCAGCAAAAACCAATCTGTCTAAAATACAAATAGCCCAAAACAAATTGCTTAAGGCCTTTTTAACTACGATTTTCAAACCCCGACTAAAAAAAAATGTACAAAACTCTTAAAATAATGAATATACCTCAGTCATATATGTATTATACGTGTTTATTGGTCCGTTAAATACTTCAAAAAGATATACACACACAGATAAATTTTACAAAAAAACATCAAGTACGAAAGATGAAATTACGAAGTGCGAATAATTTAATACTGCGGTCACCACGGATGAATTATGGGAGAAAGAGCATCGTGTACGTAGGCGCTCAAATATATAACAAATTACCGAAAGATATTAAAGAGTCTAAATCCATAACTACCTTCAAGAAACACTTAAAATTTCATATATTCAACAACCTACAACTAGAATAATAATAAGAAACTAATCCATTATTACATTAATTATAATCTTTAAATATTATAAATATACAAACTTGACACCTAGATATACATAATAAATATACGCATACCTAACTAAAATTAATAATAATAAATAAATGTAATTTAATAAATTATTAAACATTGTTACATTAAGTGTAATAATTAAATAATATAAATAAAATACTTAGATCCTTGATTTAAAAACCAAATATATGTATATTACGGAAAATATTAAGAATATAACTGTTCCTATTATGTTCGATCAATAACTATTAAATCCATTCTCTTTTATTTTCTTAAATCAACCTATAATTGGTACCTACAGAAACTTTAAGTAAAAATAATAATAATAATAATAATAATAAAATAATAACATAGGAAACAAAAAATAAATAAATAAATAATACAACTTTAGGTCATAACCCGTTACAATCAACAATATAATACCAAGTGAAAATTCAAATAATGTATTACATCATTAGTGTGCACGGCTATGCCGCATCCATCCATGCCGCTGTCATTATAACTCATGAATATTTGTTTCTTATCTACACTGTGACGCATCTGAACAGGACGGTCGAAGTAACTCGTTCTCTAAGCCGTTGTTAATATTACAAACGATTTCTACCCATTTTATAATGTATAACAAATATTATAGTATTTATAAATGCATTTTTAGTATAAAAATAAAATTGTTAACTGCACGCTAGCTTTAAAAGTATGTATAATATATTTGTATATCTCATGTAAGTGAATTTTGTAAATTCGTTATGAGAAATAAATGTCCTAAACCAGAAAACAATAAGGGTTAGTTTTTATCTCGAAAAACAATCCTAGAATGGTGGAAAAGGGGTTGGTAGTTTGTATGGCGAATTATTAACCGCAGAACCGATTTAGATGAAACTTAGTATAGAGATAGTTTGAATCCCCGGAAATGACATAGGGTAGTTTTCATCTAGAAAACAAACCCTTAATAGGGTGAAAAGGGGGTTGGAAGTTTCTATGGCATTTTTTTTACAGCTGAACCGATTTAGATGAAACTTGGTATACAGATAGTTTGAGTCCCGAGAAGGAACATGAAAATGAAGTTGTCATCGCGACAACGCGACAACGCGAAATCAACAGAATAATTTACGTGGTCAACGATTTTCGACCCGTCGACGCGTTCAAATGACACGTTTTGGAGATACCTCAGTCAGAATGGAAAAAGTGCTTTAAAAATTGGTTTCAACGCATGCAAAAGTGCATTGATCATCACGGAGAATATTTTGAAAAACAGTAAAACCATATTTAGTCATATACGTTTTTTTATTTTTTCTATTCCGGATATATAAGTAGCAGTCCTCGTACAAACATACGGGTCAAAATGAGAACCTCCTTTCTTAGTACTTTTAGTACGCGGGCGAAGCCGCGGGAAAAAGCTAGTTACATATAAACCAGGGATTGCATATCGGAAAAATAGAGGTACCGTTTTCAAACGATATGACGTCATACCGTTTATTTTGGAATGGTGTCGGTAGGGCAACCGATATATTTCTTTATCGAAATATGTATAACGGTACCGTTAATTTTTTCGATACCATAACCGTTTTCATAAAGGTATATTACCTATATATACCTATAAAATCTATATATACCTATATATAGATTTTTTTCCTTAGTCATATTTTATACGAGAAACAAAAGATAGATGATCACTGTAACAGAGTCATAGTATCTGTTAAACAATGGTTTAACAGATACTTGAACACACACACACAACAGGACGATTGAAAAAAACCGGCCAAGTGCGAGTCGGACTCGCGCACCGAGGGTTCCGTACAAACCTATAACAAGCAAAAGTTGTAGTATGTTTATTACTTATTTCAATTTAATACCTCTACGCGTTTACGAGGAATAAGGGTAGTAAGTTTAAAATTAAAAAAAAAAAAAAATTGTATGAGTTTACTAAAAATGTCTACTTTTCGTATTTTTCCTATGTCTGTGCTATATGAAGTTTCTTCGTGCCAAGTTTCAAGTTTCTGAGTTTACGGGAAGTACCCTTTAGGTTTTGAGTTTCTTGCGAGTACTCAGTTTCAAAATATGCTACTTAAATTGCTATTTCTTTTGATTGCGTTCACATAAAAGTTTGGTTTTGCTACATCGGAAAGGTCCTATAGCCCTGAGTATTTAACATGAATTTCAATTTAATACCTCCACGGGTTTACGACGAAAAGGGTAGTAAGTTTAAAATTTCAAAAAATTTTTTTTGTATGATTTTACTAAAAATGTCTACTTTTCGTAATTTTTCCTTTGTCTGTGATATATGAAGTTTTTTCGTGCCAAGTTTCAAGTTTCTGAGTGTACGGGAAGTACCCTTTAGGTTTTGAGTTTCTTGCGAGTACTCAGTTTCAAAATAAGCGACTTAAATTGCAATTTCTTTTGATTGCGTCGACATAAAAGTTTGGTTTTGCTACATTTGAAAGATCTTATAGCGCTGAGTATTTGACATGAATTTCAATTTAATACCTCCACGCGTTTACGAGGAAAAAGGTAGTAAGTTTAAAATTAAAAAAAATATTTTTTTGTATGATTTTACTAAAAATGTCTACTTTTTGTAATTTTTCCATTCTCTATGCTATATGACGTTGCTTCGTGCCAAATTTCAAGTTTCTGAGTTCACGGGAAGTACCCCGTAGGTTTTGCAAGTGCCGAAAAACTCTAAAATTTGCAGCATAAACGACTGTATCTTTTGATTGCGTTGGCTTTTAAGTTTGATTTTTTCACAGCTTCAAGGGACAATAGACCTATGTATTTGATATAAATTTCAGCTTGATACCTCCACGCGTTCCTGAAAAAAATGGTCTTGACAGACAGACAGACAGACAGACAGACAGACAGACAGACAGACAGACAGACAGACGGACAACAAAGTGATCCTATAAGGGTTCCGTTTTTTCCTTTCGAGGTACGGAACCCTAAAAATTACCAATTGCTCGCTTCTATAATGATAGAAGCGAGCAATTGGTAAATTTTTTCAATCGTCCTGCAATTTAAAAATATTGCATGTATAACCAATTTTATGTCAAATGGACAAAGAGCTGGTCACGTCAGATATGACACAATAATGAGAGCAACAAAACCCATCTGGTTAGATTGCTATACTATACTTATTACTAGATGTTGGACCCGGGTATGTCCTTAAACTACGTCCGGACCTGGGTATGTCCTTAAACTACGCCAAAAAGAGAGGTATGGGTACTGCGAATGACATCTCGCTAAGTGTGGTAGGGCACGTTCAGCGAATATCACCGCTCAAATCTGGAGCAGAGCCCGACTGGGGAAGTACCTCCACCTTACAGAAAACCACAGCCAAATAGCACTAGACCCTACTCATAGTGTTGTGTTCCTGCTGGTGAGTAAGGTTGCCAAAGAGCTCAAAGAGGACCCAGTGTGTTGACGATGAGGGACCTTCTTGTTCCTTTAGTCGTCAACACAGTGAATCCTCCTTTTTGTAAAGGGTCGGCAACGCGCATGTGACTACTTTGGAGGTGCAGGCGTCCATAGGTTACGATAGCTGCTTACCATCAGGCGGGCCGTATGCTTGTTTGCCACCGTCGTGGTATAAAAAAAAAAAAAAGATCCGGGCATCTGGCAGCTTTTAATGGGTGGAGGTCAGAGTGAAAGACTAGCAAAATTTTGCAATGATATAATCTAATTACTTATATACTCGTAATTTCTCATAACATTGCTTCTTACCCAAAACTCTAGGATTGGTTTTCTTTAAGTAGTTTGCATTATTTGACCTCCACCACTTTACAGCTGCCAGATTTCCAGATCTCGAAATTTGCATGGTATAGTAAACTGACTAGAGGAGTTTCGTTGCTCTCATTACTGTGTCATATCTGACGTGGCAAGCTCTCCGTCTACAATCTAAGTGAACAATATGGGGACTATGCTGCAGGCGAACGTTTGGGACGCGGTATTCTTTATATAGTTGGGTTTTTATAGGTAGGTTCCCTTGGGAACCTACCCATAAAATACATTCCCATTCCTGTTACTGTTCCTGTGTTACTTGTAACACAGGAAGCATTATAACATATGAATAGTTAACTTATTTCGAACTTAAGGACCGTATAAACTCTTATATGTTCACCGAGAAACTTGTCACATAATATGATGCTTTGAGCTGTATAACGGTTGTATAATGGCATATCTAAATGCTTTTGTAAAGCCTTTAGCTTGTCCCGCCTTGAGCGTTCTACCCTCCTATATGTCCCTCTGGGTATGGGGAAGTTATAAATAAGGAGGCAGAAAAACGGTCAATTAAAAATAATTATTTCCGGACCAGCTCAGTTGGTAAAGTGGTAAAATGCGTGGTATCGTGCTAAATACAACTAAGACCGGATTCTACAAATCTCCTGCAGCCGAAGTACTCCCCTGAAGGTGCCAAGTTCAGCGCAACCGGGCAATTACGTGGCGCTGAGTCAGGGAAGCAGCCAAAAGCGTTGCAAGAGGTTGGCGGCAAGCAGCGAGCCACAAAATGTCACTCTGGACTTTGGACCCTGGAACGCGTCATCAAACAAAGCATTACAAACGGTCCAGAAGTCTTTGTGAACGCCAACGGCAAGCGGGTAAGCACTTTGGTAGTTGTGTTGCCGTGGGTGTTCACAATTCAGATACGGGGATTACAAAAAGGCGAAGCTAAAAAGTAAAAATAATGAAATTTAAATGCAATTGTTTTTTAATAACAATTAGAGGGTGGCTTAATAAATGGACATGATGATTAGCCACTTTGCATTTCCTAGTTATGAACAAAACTATTACGAATAAGTGATATTAATCTATTTTAATCACTATTGCTATGAAATGGTTATGATTTCAATTAGGCAAGTAAAATTTACAACATTTAATCAGCGCTAAATCGTACTAAGCTATTAGCAAATAAATGTATCCACTTACCCAGTTTGGGGTACACTTATACACATTTTTTAACACTACAGAGCTTTTATATTTATTGAGAATCACGTAGGGACGAAGTTAAAAGATCGATTACGGTAAAATATCTTTCCGTATCAGAGATCGGTATTATTAAGCGACGTGCGTTCTACTCAATTTCCAGGGCTTAATGACGAGCGAGCGGCTACATGCGATGACACAGCGCAAGATCAGATGCATTCGTTCATAGATTCGCGAATGCGCCAGGTAAGAACATTAGAACGAGTGAATGTTATTACGGCGGCGCGATATGTTTAAAACGATCAGCGTGTTGATGATTTTGTAATCCTATTTATTATTTATATAAGATAGTATTAACGTAAGTATGTAATATATTTCTAAGTTGTAAATATTAATTTTATTAGGTAAGTAGATAGGTTTAAGTTTGTATTTTTATTAAATATGTACGTATAACTTTACAAGCTTTAATGCAGCAAACCACAACGCAACTGTACAGCTTTCAGCTGTTTAAAAGCACTTAACTGCTTTAGGTTCTACAATAGCATTATTTAATGCTTTGAGCTGTATAACGGTTATATAATGGCATATGTAAATGCTTTTTTAAAGCCTTTAGTTTTAGTGCAGCGAACCAAAATGCAACTGTACAGCTGAATGCTGTACAGTTGCGTTTTGGTTTGCTACACTAATGCTTCGGTGTGGTTTAGTACCTTAGGTTCTACAATAGCATAAATAAATGCTTAATGCTGTTTATGAGCATGAATATTAGCCATTATAATGCCACGTAAGTCCGGTATACAGCTTTCAGCAGTTTATAGTGCTTTAGGTTCTACAATAGTATTATATAATGCTTTACGCTGTATAACGGTTGTATAATGGCATATGTAAATGCTTTTGTTTAGCCATTAGTTTTAGTGCAGCGAACCAAAATGCAACTGTACAGCATTCAGCTGTACAGTTGCGTTTTGGTTTGCTACACTAATGCTTCGGTGTGGTTTAGTGCCTTAGGTTCTACAATAGCATAAATAAATGCTTTATTCTGTTTAAGTACTCGTAAATTCGCTATATAGCTTCCAGCTATTTTTAATGCCTAAGGGTGTACAATAGCATTTATAAGTAGGTAATACATTCCTAATGCTGTAAATTAGCAATAATATAAACCATTATAAAGCCAAGTAATTCAATTTAAGGGGCTGTTCATAAATTACGTCACTTCAAATGGGGGGGGGGTCTGGACATCGGATGATGGTAGCATGACGTAGGAGGGGGGGGGGGCGGTCATTCTGAAGATCACGTCATCTCTCGCATCTTTAAAAAGTGCTTCAATGTGTAAAAAAAGGAATGAATGTTTTTTATTTTACAATTAAGCTAAAAACGCATGTTTTTTAAATGACGTCACTTTATTTGGCAGGGGGCGGGTTGGATGATTTTAGGGGGGGGGGGGGGGTTAAAAATCATCAAAAATTGATGACGTAATTTATGAACAGCCCCTATACAGATTTTAGCTGTTTTAGTGCCTTAGGGTCTACAATAGCAATTTTGAATAGTATATAATGCTTAATGTTGTTTAATAGCATAATTATTCACGTGTCATGCTATAGGCATTAATAATCTTTTTTTAAGGGTCACTGAGCTCCTATTGGAGCTAGCCACGTCAAATATGACACAATAATGAGAGCAACAAAACCCGTCTGGTTAGATTGCTATACTATTCTTATTGCTAGATCCTGGCATCTAGCAGCTTTCAATGGGTGGAAGTCACAGTGACAGACTAGCAAAATGTTTTAATAGGAAAATAGTAATACCAAACTAGGTAAAAACTGCCGAAGTTGTCTCAGTTATAAAGGACAGGGCTTATATTTTAAGGGGCTCCCTGGCGCCAACGACCTTAGATCTGATTCCCTTAGTTTTCTAATGATTTATATAGTTTATCATATTATCAGTAACGGCTTTAAACAATATAGTATCCTATATTTACTTCAGTATTCATTGTCTCCGAGATATTTGACATCAAAGTCGAACCGGTTTAGGGTAAAAAAGTGGTTTTATGGTCATAAATTTTGTGTTAATTAGTTAAAAATTAAAATCTCTACAGTTTTTAGAGACATCAAAGAGGAACCCTAATGTAGATTACGTATATGTAAGATTCTTTACACCATTCGAATATCGATAAAAGTGTATTTTTAGACCATATTTTTAAAATATCATAAAAAAATAACGGCTCATTTATTTCAAGATCCGGCTCTATTGAATTGAGATAAAAGATTCTACAACCGATAGTCGTTTGCCTTATAATTCTATCTGTAGTGAATATGTTGGAATATCGACTCAAAACTGGTCAAAAATCGATAAAAAACGTTAGACCAAAAAATATTGTGTATTACCTTGGGATATTTGTGTTAAAAGTGACCAAGATCGCTGTCAAGGGGCAAGGTGCCCAGAAGGCTGGCCGTATTACCACGCTGAATGGCGATGGCTATTCGTTGAGCAAAATAGTAGCCAGCCCTCTGGTCACCAGAAGCCTCTATTAGGCGTGCCGACAGATATTTGTATAGTCGGCGCGCGCTTGGCCCCCACGACCCTAAAGTTTCAACGCCAAAGGCCGCAAATATGTAGCTGCTGCAGTAAAACACTTCTATAGTTGCATTAACACGTTTAATTTTGAAGATAAAGTAAATTATTTAAAATTAGCAACAATAATCAGATTATTTAAAATTAGCATTTCACGTAAAAATTACAATAACGGTATCTATATACAGATATTTCACATTCAATAACTTCCTTAGTGGTCAGAATGTAATTAAATTACAATAATCAAAATATTTAAAATTAGCATTTCACTTAAAAATGAAGATAACTGTACCTATATAAGGATATTTCACATTCAATAGTTACCTTAGTATCGTAAACGTCTACTTTCCGCACAAAAGGAAAATAAAAAGGATGGAGTACTAGCAAAACTGGTAAGTACAAATAAAGACTCGGCAGGTAATTTGGCTGCAGGAAAATAATGGATTAATGAGGCGGGTGTACAAAAGAGGTGTGTACGAGCTATGTGTGGTTTAAACATGATGGATAGCTGTATACCACACTTTAGATCGCTTAATATACTGACCTTACCTAGTCTATATATATTGGAGACAGCGATTTTTGTTAAATGTAACCCTGAATTATACCCTAAAATTGCTGACACACGAAGGCTCCCCGTAAGACCTCAGTATGCAAATGCTATATGTAATAAAATATGTAAAACAGCTCTAGTACGAAAAAGTTTATTGGGTATGGCGCCGCAAATATACAACAAAATACCAGACAGTATAAAACAATTAGATCTTAAGAACTTTAAAAAAACACTGAATATATTATTAATAAAAGGTTGTTATTATAGCGTACAACAATTTTTAAATGATATTGATTTATGACTTGCACATTGACACTGTTATTAACTATTATTACATTTTCCATTGACTCCCTTCTGACATTTAGATACATACTTTTTTTTGTTTATTTTATATATATGCATGACATTATTTGTATTTTTTAAGACAATTGCATGACAAACATTATACCTAATCGTACGCCTAAAGGCAAAACATAGTGTTTCTCAACATAATCCATAAGACCAAATTATTGTACCTATGTTTCACGAATAAATGATGTATGATTATGATTATGATTATGATTATTACAGAAACTATAACAGTAGGCGACAAACTATGAACTATATTATACATCGTTTAGCATTACTTTCCCCCAACATAAACTTTTGTATAATTTCTCTTAATATTGTATAGTATTTGTATAGTTTCTCATAATATTGCATCAAAACCAGATCTCAAGGATTTGTTTTCTTGAAATGGTTTGCATTATTTGACCTCCACCACTTTAAAGCTGCCAGATGTCCAGATCTAGAAATAAGCATGGTATACCAAACTGACTAGAGCGGTTTGGTTGCTCTCATTATCGCTCTCATATCTGACGTGGCTAGCTCTCCGTCTATATAGACCAACGCCATTTTGTTAATAATTTATAACCTTAAAATAAAATCATGCAGACCTATTTATACAAGGAAAATACCTATATAATAATGAAATAACTTAATTTAAGACTGCTCAACCAACACTATTATGTTAATAATGCAAAACTCGTTCTATACGAGGATTACACAATTGTTTTGTTTATTTGAGGCATACCTTTTTAAAATATTTTATAGCAAAACCACAATAAATCAAAGGCGCGTGAAAATTTTCAATGAAACTTATATACACATTTACAGTAATAAACTACATTGCGCAGTAATATTTGAAGGATATAATAACGTAAAATAGTCAAAAACTTTTATAAATTTTGTTACGATGCAAACAAATATGACATGTCACTCATTCAGTTTTTTGTACCGTGTTCGTCCATTTTATATTGCGACACAAAGTAGTTAAATCACAACGTTCATTGTATTATAGCATTTGTACCGTCGGTATTAGAGACGTTTTTGCATTGACGTAAGGTTTATTTTACTACACTCTTATGCTAGTATAATGCTTTTGTATTGCGATTGGCAACTTAATCGAGAGTACTAATGCTTCTTTACTGCGATTAGCAAGTTTTTTTAAGTGTAGGTAGTATGAGGTTAATTGGTTTTGTATGGAGGGTTGGCCGGCTGGGACGACGTTTGCCATACTAAAAAAATATTTCGGGTCAAAAAAAAAAATCTCCTACTTTTTCTTACTCTCAATACGATATCAATTATGCTCTTAAACGGATCACAAGTATTTTTGTTACATACAAACATTTGACATCCGCTTTATATGCCAGGAGCTGTCAAATTACTATACTGAATTATGAATTGTACCTTATGTAACTGATGCAACATCTTAAGCTCGTTTACCAAAAGTTTTTGTATAAAGTGGCCAAAATACTCTTACCACGCCACAACAGGAGGATTCATCCCTAGCTTAGTCGAAATTAAATTTATTACAAAACTTGTCAATTGATTTTTTGTTGTAGTTGTAGTAAATAATTATGTTAGATAAACTTGACAAGGCAGCACTTAATTCAAAGAAGTAAATACCTGGTGTGTCCTAAATAACGGTATGACATAGTTATTTTAAAACTTTTCCAAACTGTTCTGTTAAACTACAGTTATGGATATCTACCGTTGTACCCTTCTCGAATTTAGGTGTGTCCAAAATTATGTTTGGTTTTTGTTATTGTTGTAATTAATTTTAAGACAAAATATATTCTAGTTTACGAAAAGCTAAAGTGATTTGCTATTTTTGCACGATAAACAGGTTAAAATATTTTTTTTTATAGGATGAGGGAGGTTTTTGATGGTCCGTTTGGTAAAGAACTGTTTTGTGTGTAGGAAATAAAAGACGTGATTAATGTAAATGCTATTATCTTTATTAACAAGATTTACATTTAAATAAACGAATCACAAAAAAAACAACCTCTATATTCAGCATAAAAAAAGGAAAAAATCACAATTTAATGCCGTTTGGTAACGGTTGGAGTCCAAACCTTAACCAATTTTCGGAATATTTAGGTAGTCAATGACATTATTGCTATTTTGTGGGCATAAAACAATATGTATAAACGAAACATAAATATCATCCAAAATAATGAGTAATATAAACTAGAATTTATAATTGTACGGAGTGACTTGACAATTCAACAAACACAAATGTTGCCACAATTCGGCAAGTTCTTATCGATATTTTTATTTATTTATTAAGAGTTCTACAAACGCCGCGACTTATTGGTTGCGATATTGTCGTTGAAAATTGATTAAGGTTTAAAGGCTGAAGAATGCTGCAAAATGATGTGGAAAATATATACGTTACTTTTACGGAATTACTTCTAAAGGGGATAATAATAATTTCTAAAGGCGGCTACTCACACACCTGCCGCAGGGTTAATACCGGGCGCATGGCTTAGTTAGAGAATTCAACCAACCTAAGCGGCCATGTCTGTCATTTTCTATACAAAAAAGTCTGCCGATTTTTGCGGGGGAGGGGAACGTCAAATGAATTTCGTACGTAACGTACAAATAGCCACCTCAGATAAACGTCAGTCCATACAATAAACATGACCACTGGTCATATGTTTTCGGCAGAGGGAAAAGCCTGTCAATGGCCGCTCAAATTAGTTAAATTCCCCAAGCACACGGCGGTCGGGCCAATATTGGGATTTCTCTACACACATCGCCGTGTGCCTGCTACACTGCCACATCTCAAAAAACCGTTATTTCGAGAAATCGCGTCTCAAAGTTTTGAGAGTATAGTTCAGGGTGTTTAATAGGACCTTACTCCTTTAGTTTTAGGTCTATAAATTTAAAACTTAGCTTTTTTTACTCGGAATGATAAAACCCTCCTTATAACCACGCCAATTTTTAAAAGAAATGTATATTTTTTGAGACACAAGGCCCGAAAGAGGGGTATTTAGAGTTGTGGCCTGTGGGATGCGTCCAAATTTAAACACAAAATTATTGGATAAAAGTTACCATGCAAATATAAATAAAAACACCAAAATAGTTAAAATCCCTTTATTTTATCAACTTTGATAGGAACAAGATCACTGTACGCGATAATTATGTGTAACTAGCTTATAATCAGCAACATTGTCATTACCAAATAATATTAATTGTTTAAAAGGTTCTTTATAAAATTTGAACAAATAAAACTTTGAAACTTCTTTTTTAAAACATTCAAAATAAAAAAAGTATTTAGAATACCTACTATATTATAAAATAAGAAATCAAAACACAATACTGTTCCTTGCTAATTTGTGAAATCAACTTTTTTAAGAACATTGCAGTCAATTTATTTATTATAATGTATTCAGTAAGTAAATTCTTACAAGTAGGTAACTTCTTATAAGTAATCAGTTCAAGAAATAACGAATATCACAATATATTTCAACTTAGCACTAATAAAAAAAGCGTTGTTATACAAAATATTTTGTTTTCGTTACTTTAGTAGAATCAACGCAATAAAAACATAGCTATCAATCAAGCATATAAAAACATAGCTAAATCTAGTTTCTATCATCCTTCATAAAAGCATTTTAATTGAAATAAATTCAATAGCTAGGGGACACACCGAAAAAAACATTAAACACAGTCATTACCATTATCAAATAAGTAAATGTAAATATATCAAAGTAACGACTTTCCACGTGATTTAATTTTTGGCGCCAAAGTCCCCAAAATATAAGCAGTTATTATAATATTTAACAAAATTCCAATATAATGAAACCATCCCAAATACAACCATCCCGAACACCGTTATTAATTTACCTCACACAATAAAATCCGTTGCATATTATTGGCAGTAAAGCGTGCTATAGAAGTAGACACACATAATATTATATACAATAAAATGTCAGTTAAATACATATACACTTTTCGAAAACATGCTCAATACTTATCTTACTTCAGACGGGTAAAAATATGAATAAGGCTCACGACCCTCACTGATGAACCATATTTAACCGCACTTGTAAGAAAACAAAGTTGAGATGGTTGAGATTTGCTTAATCATTTTGTTGCGTTGTGGTAGTTTCGGTGGCGAGCTGGCAATTTTGTAATAATAAGTGTAATACAGTATGTGCTGTGACACAACCAATTGCCGTTTGTTTCTTTTATATTTAAAGGGATTCATCGTAATTATCACTCAACTAATTATTATTTTCTAGGACGCAACTCAAAAAGCTTAATTTAAAACGTGTGCTATACAGCCACAACTCAAAAGGGCCGTCTCAGTTTACGTGCGAATGCCGCGGGCGCAGGCGGCAGGCTGGCAAGTGGCTATATTGCAGGAATCGTCTGACAATTTATGGTCAAATCCATAAGGCCACTTGTGAGAAAAAGGCTCTTAAAGACCTTTTTTGCTATGGCTCTCGAAATAAGGTCGTAAATTGAACAATTTTGAATGCGAATCTGCAAAATTAAATTTTTTGAATTGTGGCCGTATAGCAGGCACACGGCGACATGCCTGCCGTTCAGTTTTTGAGTGAATATCTTGCTGAACGCACGTCTAGAGAGGTAGCTTAGAGTGAGGAATAGTACAGACGATACTTTAATACTTTTTATCCCGAAAAAAAAAACTTTTTCAGAGGGCCACACAATAGCCGAATTCCATGCGGACGAATAATTATCCAAGTATATTTTCGTCTATTTTAGAAGTAGTTAAGTAGGTATTTTTAGAAATATCGTCTTCGGACTTTAGTTACGTTTTGTTGTTATTACTCGTAGAAGTGTTGAATTAAATTATTAAGTGATGTTGCCTCGGATTACGGATTCTTGTGGTCGCGCAAGAATTAGAACCAGAACAATGTTCTTCCAAAACGTCGCCTCCATAATGAAGAGCTCAGATTTATAGAAACTATATAATAGTAGTCCGCCTCGAACTGAGAACTCGCGATTTCCTTGTAAATACATTGACCAATATAACAAGACTCTTATGATGATTGTTTTGCGCCTTCTGGCTCCATAAGGTTAAATTTACTACACTAGCCCATTGGGAAACTATAATGTTGGTTGTATTGTTATTGTAAAGTAAACTATAAAAAAAATCATTGATCGATCCTGCTCATATTTGAACTCTCAAATTATATTGATTTCTGCTACGACCCCAACAAATTTCATAAAGATTATATTAGAAAAAACGTTACTACAGTTACCACAGAACAACTATTCAAAATCAAAGAGCCATCGAAATTCATCCGAAGCTGTCTATAACTTCACTTCGCTTAGGCTCCGCTCGTTCGACGAGATAGAAAAAGATATGGTATGTTGTATAACATAACTATACGATTTATCAGCGGCAACGTATCTCAAAACTTTTGTCTGATTTGAATATTGTAGCATTTCAGGCTGTTACATGATAATTTAATTTCCTAACGTTAATGGATCCTTTAAATGGAATCGTATTGGTAGTGTTTAGTACAACATTACACTTTTAGATCCTTTTTGTCGACTTATACCCATGACTATTTTATTTTAGATATTCCAGGCAACATTTTAACTGTCAGTCATGTGGCAAGTCACTTTTTATAATTAGAAATTCAAGTTTAGATTCCAACCTCTGATAAATTAACAAAATTAGTTCAAAAATCAAGGGGACAGTCACCAAATGGACAGGTATTACTCAACGGACAAAGTAAATATATGTGGCCTTACCATGTCCGTTTGATAACGCTTTCATGTCCGGTTATAGGTAACTCACCAAAATGTTACCAAACTGACGTAACGTTTTCCGTGAAGCAGAATTAAATCTACTGTAATCAATACAAAACAAACACCAATTCAAAGCATGTTTAATTTAAAAATTCACAGATTTCGTACCTCACACGACTATCGAGCACATTGGAAATGAATCTACGGAATTCGAAAAATATTGTCGCTGAGCGACGAGAAAGTCGGGATAAGGATAATGTTATAAAATAAAACTACGGCGTTGAAAGATAATTATTTTATTTTTAGATTAACATAAGTATCCTCGACAAAACGCCTGTGATCCAGAGTTGAGAAAAAATTGACGTGATTGAAACTAAAGTTAAAAATGAGAACGTTACTCATAATCATATGAACATGATTACGAATTCAATCATGAGCTTTCTAATCTGATTGACCACCGACATTAGTAAATCATGTCGATTTTTAGTTTCACTCATGATTAGCTGAAAGATTGAAATGAAAGAAAAAAAAAAGAACACATTCTAGACAAGAAATTTTATGGTCCTTAATATTTCACCTGCAATAATTTACTTATTTATAAAACACCGAAATATTTTACTATCACTGTTCACACGCAAATACTAAGTTCTGGCTTTTTTAAAAAACAAAAATCGCGACGCGTCGAATTCAGCTTATTCAGCCAACCATTTCAAGCTCTAAATCTCGACTAACTCTCCTACAAGTATATTTTTAAAACAATAATATTCACACGAATAAGTCCGAGTAACATAAAGATGTTATGTGCATAGATTTCGAACCAACATACGTCATTTAAACATTTGATTAGTAAAAGTTTTTAGCTAGATGACGAATGTGTCGTCCTAATCTAATTATCTTACGCCCTTTTTAGTACGTGCTAGTAACCGAACTTGTGTTTAGGCGACATACGCATGATAAGAGTCAAGTGTCCAAAAGCGCTCCGACTTGATCCGCAGAAAAAGAGCAATAAATAACCAAACTAATTACTTTTGTGTTTATACTAGATCGATTTCAAAGAACTTGCGACGTGTGAATATATTTTTTTAGAGATCCGCAGTAAAATACTAGTTATTTAAAAGGAGTTAATATATAATACTGTAACACTGCGGTTACAATACCCTATTCTATACTACTTTATTTACCTTCTAAGCCAAATCCATCGGCGGCAAACATACTAAGAGTATTTACTAAAACAAACATTTCCACATTCTCGGAAGCCAGTCGTAGGCGTTATGGGGAGGAAATTACTGAATAAATTCGATTGACTGCGGCCTCGTCTACTTGTACCTATTGGTTGATCGCCTTTTCGCGTGACGCTCTCTTCTTTTCTTACTTACTAAACATCATAATTTAACTTCCTACTGCGGGCTAATTTCTACCTTATGCCCTTGGACATATGACAGTTTTATAATATAATCTAAAAATGAAAATATAATTTTAAAACAACGATCAGCTAACGCCATTTTAACTCCAGAACACAGAATAAGTAACAGTACAAGTACAGAAGATTCTACTTCATTAATTTGACATTTAGCTACAGCGATGAAAACGGTAGCTGTTATGCGCTCTTAAAAAAATAAAATAGGGTTTTCAACGTGCTGTTAGAGACATGCCATTAACACTGGCTGAAATGATAATATTTGACGTCTTCAATCAAAAGTACACATAATTTTCGGTTGTCATTAAGACGTTAACTGCCATAAAAATTCACAGATTTCGTGCCTCACACGACTATTGAGCACATTGGAAATGAATCTACGGAATTCGAAAAAATATTGTCGCTGAGCGAAAGTCGGGATAAGGAAAAGGTTATAAAATAAAACTACGACGTTGAATGATAATTATTTGATTATTAGATTACCATAAGTATCCTCGACATAACGCTGTGAACCCGAGTTGGGCAAAAATTAACGTGATTGAAACTAAAGTTACTCATAATCATATGAACATGATTACGAATTCAATCATGGGCTTTCTAATCTGATTGACCACCGACATGAGTAAATCATGTCGATTTTTAGTTTCACTCAATGATTAGCTGAAGTGATTACATTAGTAAGACAGAATGCTTAGTTAAACTAACGATTTAGTTGATTAGATGATTAGATTTTGCGTAGCTACTAGCTCCTTCACTTTTTTCCCTGACGAAACAGAGGCGGTACCTAGGTGCTCATTCTCATTCTCATTCTAATTCTCATTCTCATTCGCATTTGTCCTGAGAATCTAACTTGCTTAACAAACACAGCGAAGAGGACAAATCGCCAAACGTGAACTATGCGTCATTGAAGAGTTCCGCTCTGACCATCATTAGCAGTTCCACTTCATCAAATGTCACTCTTTTGAATGAAAATGCTTGATTTTTTGATATAAATACAAAAATCACTACGTGTATGCCTTTAATATTTGGGGAGTTCCCTCGATTCCTCATGTATCCCATCATCAGAACTTGAACTTGACGAAAATTTGTCCTGACAATCTAACTTGCTTAACAAACACATCGTAGAGGAGAAATCGCCAAACGTGAATTATGCGTCGTTGAAGAGTTCCGTTCTGATCATCATCAGCAGTTCCACTTCATCAAATGTCACTCTTTTGAATGAAAATGCTTGATTTGTTGATAAAAATACAAAAATCACTATGTGTTTGCCTTTAAGATTTGAGGAGTTCCCTCGATTCCTCATGGATCCCATCATCAGAACTTGAGCTTGGCGAAAATTTGTCCTGACAATCTTACTTGCTTAACAAACACCGATGTGTGTTCGATAAGAGGAGGAATCGCCAAACGTGAACTATGCGTCGTTGAAGAGTTCCCTTCTGATCATCATCAGCAGTTCCGCTTAATCAGATGTCACTGTTTTTAATGAAAATGATTGATTTGTTGATAAAAATCACTACATGTATGCCATTAACATTTGAGGAGTTCCCTCGATTCCTCATGGATCCTCATCAGATTGACAAAAGCGGGACCAATATATACTTAAAATCAAAAAAAGAATTTTCAAAATCGGTTCAGACATGACGGAGTTATGGAGTAACAAACATAAAAAAAAAACAAACAAAAAACAAAATAGAAAAAACACTTACACGCCGAATTGAGAACCTCCTCTTTTGAAATTTTGAAGTCAGTTAAAAAAAAATTAATGTGAAAAATGTCGTTCTGATTTTTTTCAAAAAGGTTAGGCTACAGGGCAGACCCTTAACCCTATCGTCTTTTTTTTAGGCTTAAATAGTAGCTGACTAAATTGTCCAGAGGAGTTCTTCTCAAATTTTTGATATCATTCTTCGTTTCCAAAATATCGAACGCCCAAATCAAAAATTTGGAAAAAATTGATTTATTTTTCATTATTCCGGCCATAACGTTTTTTTTTTTTTTTTCTCGAAAAATTCTTTTTGCACCTTACTGCTCTCGTAAATGTGAGTCTTTTGAGCCATTTTTGAATATCATATCTTTACAACTTTCCGAGGTATAAGGGGATCGCACATTTTCGTGAAATCGGGGCCTATACTGGAACGAACGAAAAGACATTTCCAATGTCAAAAATAATTTACAAATTCGACAATGATGTACCTATGACTTGAAAACGTCACGTAACGTCGTTGTTTTACTAGAGATATAAAGTGAATACACTGCATTCGTTGACTGCCGTTCTATAAAAAGTACAAAACGCAAATACTAGTAACTGTTCAGTCAATATTCGTGGCCGCCAGTCTGTTGGTATAGGAGAATGGGAAATGCTCAAATAGCCTTTGAATTCCATCAATAGATCAAGGGAAAATGCGGACAACGACCGAGTATCAAACAAAACCCAAGCAAATTATTTTGCGAACGCGACGTGTTTTGTTCGGTAAACTATCACGTACTCGTATGTGGTTTTCCGTGAATATTTAAAATGAAAATATAATGCAACTTTATTTAATTTAATGATTATAATATCTGTGGTTTAAACTGAAACATAATAATGTCTTAAATGAAAGGAAAAGACACCAAGGTCTTCGGAAACGAACCAGCGTTTTATCCATTCGTGGGAGGCGCTAGGCCCTAGGCTACCAAGGTCACAACAGCACCCGTCAAAATAAAACGTTGTCTAAGTAGCATTTCACTAAGTACCTATTCGGTCACAGAATGTGCTCGTACCCCGTATCCTAATTACTTAGGAATTCTCAAACAACGAGCGAAATGGCGCTCAAAATGAACCATAAAACCACATTTATACGCATAGGTATAACGGGAAGCAACGAGAAACTTATTATCTTTGTATGTACATTTCAAAGACAGACCTATGACTTTCTACATATGAATAGTGCTCAACAAAGTGAATGTAGCCCCCAGCACGCATAAGAATCGTAACAGACATTCCTCATTCAATTATTTATCGTATTATCGCTCAATAAATTCCAAATTCATATGGTTTTCAAACGTACATACGACCCTTATGCGTGGTGAGACTGAACAGTGCCCGTCTGTTGGCCGATTATTGAATTTCAGACAGACTTGTGGGTTTGGGCTTCGTGTGAACCATTGAATTGCATTTTCGAGATGGTCAGCAACCTTGTTATACTTAACGTATCTTTTCTACTTTTCTGTATCCAAATCCAAAGATTTATTTTAAAATAGAGGAATTGATACTTAATACCTAGGACTAGGAACAGTTAACAAATAAATAAATGTCTTTAGTTTTGTACGTGTACAGCCACCAGCATAAATATATGACTGTGGGCAGCGCTGTAAAAATATCTGATTCTCCATTGAGGGCAAAAGTACATGACGACACTTCCATGGTAAAAATATGTGATGGTTTCTGGCCGGCATAAACATCGTTTTGCACCGATCAACATAAATATCAGATCCGTCCACTTAAAAATATCTGATTACCTATCAAAAGCTAAATTATGTGACTACTGCTACCGGCATAAATATCTAACCTCTGTGAAAGCTTTAACATTGGATGACAGGTCGACCGCATAAATATCTGACATAATAACAAAATCAAAATTATGTCATCAATATACAAAACGAAACCTTATCTAGCTGGTATAAAGCAATAAATGGTATATGATGGTATGGTTGATATTCATCAAGACGTTTAATAGATTTGATAAACCTTATTACTATCCTAAACTATCATTAAAAAGTAAAGTTTTTACGTCAATATGGCATCTCACATTAGAAATAAACGAGTCAAATTATTATTTTGCATGGATTGCAACTCGTAATAATTAGATTAATTCAATGCCATGTATAGCGCGTCTTATTATCAAATCTACGAGCAATTGAAGCATAGGATTATTTAAATATACGAAAAAATAGACCGCTCCATTAAATAATTAATCCATTGAGAGTTTATGTGAGTTGTTTCTTGTTTACTTACATGATACCTTCGTAATCAATAGGTTCTACCGACTTAATAATGGATTTGTAATTTAATATTGTTTTTAGATAAATGCCGTGAAATCATGGATTACTTGCAAGTGGAAGATGCAAAATCGACCATCCTAAAAATTTAGGCCTTATTCGTGAAAATACAGCTTAAGACTTATTCAGTGTATAACCTGGAGGGCCCAGCATGGTCGAATTTATAATACTGAAGATAAATAGTGCAAAATATAATTATTGAATATTGACCTTGTTTTATTGCATGTAAGGCACCTGTCCGACAAGCGACAAGGAAGCAACAGGAGAGCAATGAGCCAATCAGGGTTGGGCAAAAATTTGTGTATTGAAACTAAAGTTAAAAATTAGAACGTTAATCTTTATCATATAATAGTAGTTTATGTAACTGTTACGTAATAAGGGTCCTTAAAACATGAGTGTGGTTTTATGAAACGAGCCGCAGGTGAGTTTCATAATAAGATCACACGAGTGTTTTAAGGCCTAATTACGTACAGTTGCATACACTGCTTCATCTACACTCATATTATTTATCCTAAATGCCGTATTCCGAAACCATAGAATGGCCGCCATTGCACCGCCATGGCCAACTCGATTCTGCCGGCGGTCGCGCGGGAGCGTGCAGGTGTACATTATGTTATCAAAACTCATAACACATCAATAGTTGAGCATGTAAAGTTAAAATTACGTTACTGCCACACATAAAAAGCTTATCATAGTAAAATCGGTTGTGGTAATGCTAGCCATTGCCTACCGTTTTTAAACACGTTTTAGAGGACTTACAATGTGAGTGTAGATAATAGTAGTTTATGTAACTGTTACGTAATAAGGGTCCTTAAAACATGAGTGTGGTTTTATGAAATGAGCCGCAGGCGAATTTCATAATAAGATCACACGAGTGTTTTAAGGCCTAATTACGTACAGTTGCATACACTGCTTTATCTACACTCATATTATATATATTAAATTAAGTGTTCGGAAACCATAGAATGACCGCCATTGTACCGTCATGGCCAACTCGATTGTGCCGGCGCTCGCGCGGGACCAATCGAGTTGGCCATGGCGGTAACATTATGTTATCAAATTCGATGTTCCAAATTTGAAACTCATTGCTTAACAATATTTGAGCATGCAACGTTAAAATTACGTTACTGCCGCAGATAAGAAACTTATCATAGTTAAATCGTTTGTTGTAATGCTTGTCATTGTCTACGGTTTTTGAACGCATTTTAGAGTACTTACAGTATGAGTGTAGATAAACATGATTACGATTTCAAACATGAGCTTTCCAATCAGATTGAGCACCGACATGAGTAAATCATGACGATTTTCAGTTTCTATCGTGATTACTTAGCTGAAGTGATAACATTAGTAAGACAGATGCTTAGTTAAACTAACGATTTAGTTGTTTTAATGATGTTTTAAATAGGATTAGATTTTGCATAGCTACTAGCTCCATTATTTTTTCCCTGACGGAACAGAGGCGGTACGAGTAAGGTCAGTGTCAATAGAAAAGTAAAATAAGGTAAACAAATATGTCTGAATTTGTATGCATGAAAGGCATTTGAAACATGACAAAATAATATTAAAGAAATCTGTTTTCACTAAAATATGTAAATAATAAGTTTGTGTATGAATTGACAAAAAAAAAAACATAATTGTTCTTTAAAAAAGTGTAATTGTGAAACAATGAAGGTTACATTATTTTACTTTTCTATTAACACCGACCTTATATACATTTAGGATAAATGGCTATTTGTGACAATATTTTGGTAAAGGTATCACTTGGTGGTTGGCGCTTACGTCATAAAATGTATTATACAGATTTCATAATAATATTGTATTCGAGCAAAGAAAACGTATGTGCCAGCTGCCAAATGTTACCTTTACCAAAATACGGTTTTGGTAAAGGTAACAATTTTGGTATGTGTACAAATTAATGCTCCCATTAAACTTTGAAACGGCACGTTCGATTTCATTGCAGTTTTCGTTTACGGTTAAGGTAACTATCACACTGCTGCGGTTTCCGCATGCGGCGACGACGTTCGAGTGAGATAGCGCTTTGCATATGTATAGTGCTGTTTCCTTGACGGGTGGCTGATATATGTGTCAAAACGTTTAGTTTAAAAGCTAATACCGAGTAATATGGCTGTGATATGCAGATGACCGGACAGATGGGCGGGCGGGTCGCATACGGCGTATATTCAAGAAATCTCAATCAAGGTCTAATATATGTGCTGCTACTTAGTTTTGTAGTAAAAATATGTTTAAGGGGGGCACTCCATAATGCAACTAAATGTTAATAAAATTATTTTTAGGAACTATCAACGTGTGCCATATCATTAGATAGGTCTTATAAAATAATTTTGAAGTTTCTAAAACAATTTTTAGCTTAAGTACATAGTTTCAAAAATAATCGCTCCGAGAATCTTTAAACATGTCAGTGTTGTAACCGTTTGTTCCTGTAAACAGTTGAACGCATAAAAAATTCTTTAGAGTAAAACTTGTTGCAAATTTTATGCTATACAATGTACTAATAGATATCAACTTAAATGGAGTTATAAAAACCAATATAATCACGAGATTTTCCGAGATTTCATAGATAACGTTAAAATTTAAACATCTAAATCTAAGTATATAAGAGTTTCCAGCGCTAGGCTAATTTGAATTATATTTTTATTCCTGATATAAAAAAAAACGGCCAAGTGCGAGTCGGACTCGCGCACCGAGGGTTCCGTACAATCATATAACAAGCAAAAGTTGTAGTATGTTTATTACTAATTTCAATTTAATACCTCTAAAATATTTTTTGTATGATTTTACTAAAACTGTCTACTTTTCGTAATTTTTCCTTTGTTTGTGTTATATGAAGTTTCTTCGTGCCAAGTTTCAAGTTTCTGAGTTTACGGGAAGTACCCTTTAGGTTTTGAGTTTCTTGCGAGTATTCAGTTTCAAAATATGCGACTTAAATTGCTATTTCTTTTGATTGCGTTGACATAAAAGTTTGGTTTTGCTACATCTAATAGGTCCTATAGCCCTGAGTATTTGACATGAATTTCAATTTAATACCTCCACGCGTTTACGAGAAAAAGGTAGCAAGTTTAAAATTAAAAAAAAAAAATTTGTATGATTTTATAAAAAATGTCTACTTTTTGTAATTTTTCCATTGTCTATGCTATATGACGCTGCTTTGTTCCAAATTTCAAGTTTTTGAGTTCACGGGAAGTACCCCGTAGGTTTTGCGAGTGCCGAAATACTCTAAAATTTGCAGCCTAAACGACTGTACTTTTGATTGCGTTGGCTTTTAAGTTTGATTTTTTCACAGCTCCAAGGAACAATATACCTGAGTATTTGATATAAATTTCAGCTTGATACCTCCACGCATTCCTGAGAAAAATGGTTTTGACAGACAGACAGACAGACAGACAGACGGACAACAAAGTGATCCTATAAGGGTTCCGTTTTTTCCTTTCGAGGCACGGAACCCTAAAAAGGAGTTAGGTTCTACAATATCTACCCATTCTATTTGGTTTTGGACGAAAGTAATAATTTAATTTGGTAGATTATGTGGTAAATTCTCAATCTATCAAAATTTGTATTAAAATTAAATCAAAATTGATGATAATGTAAATGATAAAGTCAGATTACGGCAGATTGAGCGGTCGTTTTAGTAACTGCAATAGAAACTAGAATTTATCGAGAATACTGATGTTTACCTCAATATCTGATCACGTCTATATCGTAGAGTAGTTGCCTAAAATTATTTATTTACAAAAAAAAACGACGAAGCCATTTTCAACCTCAAATATATGTAGTCCACAATAGAGCATTCACTACGAGTATTAACTGTTCATTGATTTCAATTTGAAAGAAGTAGGTAAATAAAAAATAAATAACGCAGTGAGATAAGACTAACAAAATCCTCCCACACTTTTCGTTACCTATATTAGAATTAAGTTGCTATCAGATAGGTCTATTTTGCAGACTTTTTAGCTTGACAGGATTTTTACAAACCACTTTTTTTAATTAAATTACTCGCTATGCAAAATGTATAATAACGAAAATTTCTAGAATTCAGAATAAAGGCCCTATATCCTTGTAATAATATAAATCAACTTAAAAATATTCCAATCATATTAAACGAATCATGATTGACTCTAGTAGATTAGCATTACTTTAGTTTAAATCAGCACCCGTCGTTAATGATATATTCTTGGCGAAATTACTTGATTGTTTTGTGGTATGATTTAATCAGCGATGATTTAATAATGAGAATTTTAAATCTAATCACCGACTTCAATTATGAGTCCCCAACTCTGGAGCCAATGAACCTTGGCATCACACATGAATCGTAGAAATAAACCATTTTTAGCTACCATAAACAAATTTAAGCATTTACCTCTGATTTTGTCTACGAATTGATGAATTCAGAACTGAATTCAGATCAAGTGTGTGGAGTGCCGAATACGGTTAACGGCGATCCAGACGTCAAGTTGGTGCCATTACGCGGTGAGTATAGACCCCTTTACCTCAGTCACTCGCCGGATTTCTAATGGGCGAATCTGCCTCTGCCGGTGTAGGACTACATTTACGGATGGATGTGAGAAACTGTGAATATTTTATGACATTCGTGCTTTTTCGATTAGAAATCTATTATACTCTCGTTGCAAACGATATTTCACTTACCTCCTAGTGGTGAGTGTTCCCTAGGGAGTTATGGACTTTATATTAATTTATTTAAGATTTATTTTGATATTTTTTGACACATTTTTTTTTTTCACAAGAGTGATGAATAATTCGTAAGAATATTGCAAACTTGAGTAACAAGGACCGTGAACAAAACAAAAATTAACCTGGTATTGTAGTGACTAGTTAGAATTATTATGTGTCGCCGGGAAGTTATATTATAAAAATACTACCCGTAAATGTTCAAAGTAATGTGTTAAATAAACAAAACTGCGTCTTTAAATTAACAATTTATTTACCCTATATACGTAAATCAACCGATAACAGTGCTGGCGCGATTTTTTTCTTTAATTTAATAAAATAAAATATCGCTTCTCGCAGATTGACGGCAGTCGCACCGAGTCCTAACTGTATGGATAAATCGTAAATATTGTAATGAAGCTTTTAATGCAATGAAACATATGAATTTGAATGTGTCAAATTCGTGATAGAAAATGTGAGATAGACATATGCAATGACAGTTCAATGACAAGTCTGCACTCTTTTCGTGAATTGTCAAATAGCTTTTTACAATTAAGACCTCTATGCCAGCCAAATAGGGTTTGGTTTTGTATATTGATGACGTAATTTTTATTTTGTTATTATGTCAGATATTTATGCGGTCGACCTGTCATCCGATGTTAAAGCTTTCACAGTGGTTAGATATTTATGCCGGTGGCAGTAGCCACATAATTCTGATTTACATGGGTAATCAGATATTTTTAAGCGGCCGGATCCGATATTTATGCTGATCGATGCAAAACGATGTTTATGCCGGCCACAAAGCATCACATATTTTTACCATGGAAGTGTCGTCACATACTTTTGCCCTCAATGGAGAATCAGATATTTTTGCAGGGCTGCCCATAGTCATATATTTATGCTGGTGACTGTACCATTTGGCTTTAATTGCTTGAATACAATATTGAACCTGGACAACGACGATGACGTAAGCGCCGGCCGCTAAATTGTATCTTTACCAAATAACATTCATATTTATGCCATACCAACCACCATACACAGATGGAGCTAAGCAACTCATCATCCTCTTGCCCTTGTCTCATTTACTTGGGGTCGGCGCAGCATGTCTTTTTCTTCCACACATCTCTATTACCCTTCATCTCATCACTCACATCCTTTCTTTTCATATCATCTCTCACACAGTCCATTTACCTTTTCCTAAGCGACTATATGATACATATAACATTATAACTCGGGAACAAAATATATTATACTCATGGTAAACATAAATAAATAAATAACCTAACGAGATTCCTAACCAAAACCCCTGGCTTCGTAGACAGGAGCACTACCGACTAAGCTACATAGGTCGTTAAATAGTTTAAGACTAAAAATATTGACACCTTAAATTTTAATTCCAAGCACAATTAAACAAGTACAAGTATAACTGAAGAACAAATCAAATTATTTTAATAAATATTTATCTCTATCGCTTTCAATGAACTCCTAAGAGTTCGGATTGGAGGTAAGGACTCATAATGTTCTACCTTAGATGAGTGGCTAAAACGCGCCTTAGCAATTACAAAGATTGCATATACACGGGAAAATTGGACCGGTACTGCTGTGACCTGGGTGGCCAAGTCGTTAAGGCTTCTGCCGCGAATGCAAAAGACGCTGGTTCGATCCCAGCCCTGGTCACCGGACGCCTAGGTCACTTTTTCCTTTGTATATGACATATATATAAGTTTATAAGTACAAGCATGTTAAATTGCTCTATCGTGGTAATGGTCACTTTCTTAAACCATACAAAAATCGGTACGTCTAAGCACCGAACGGATACGGAACGGAACGGATATCTTCGGAACGAGTATTAACAGTTAAGGCCGCATTCAGATCGAGCCGAGTCCCATGGTCCCGCTTAATCTTGCAAATGTATGCAAATCTTCTGCGACACGTCAAACTGTCTTCGCTTCCGATGTGATCCAAACCCGATTCGTCGTTATTCCGGTTGTAAAACGCTGAGGACTTAGCATTTGTAGCATCCAACGTCCTCGGAGGCCTGTGTAACGTTCCTACTTATTATTCATACCTGATGCCGCCAAATATGTGTAGCTTTGTTCGATGCTTTGGCAGAAGGCTTTGCGGCTTTAATCGGTTCATTCAGTTTTATTGCTATATAGTTTACACAGAGTTAGTTGCGTAGCAGTAAGAACGTGCAACATTTAATGCAAAAGGGATTGAAACCTGGCTCTTAACCTTGAGTTTTCCGGAACTTTTATGAAATATAATTTGATCTTTACCTATTATTTATACGTCGCTTTATAAATGGGTTATTCTTCCTCCTCACTAGGTTTTACGTAAACTTCCTTACGTTCGACATGGCTTTTGATACTTTCTAGGAACGTTATTTATCAATTATGCATAATGGAAGACCTCTTTAAAATTTCAAACTACCCTGTTAAACTAAAGCCCTTGTAAACAAAATCTCTGTTGCCAGTCGTTGATCTTTATATAACGTTGTTATAGTTCAAAACACAAATTACCTTGCAGGATATAATAGTTCAGAGCAAGTTTGACTCGGTTAGATTCCTCTGGGACAGAACCTCTATATCCTGCTTAGACAATTCTCTCGAGATGTTCAATTCCCAGGACAAGCTTTCCGCAATTTGATTGCAATAAAGACTCACGGTCCTTGTAGCCATGCCAAGTTACCTGCCTACGAAGCGGGGGGTCAAGGATTCGAAACTAAAAGGCTAAAGGGACAAGAGGGTCCCTCATCGTCAACACACTGGGTCCTCTTTAAGCTCATTGGCAACCTTACTCACCAGCAGAAACACAAAGCTACGGGTATGTAGGGTCTAGTGTTATTTGGCTGTAGTTTTCTGTAAGGTGGAGGTACTTCCCCAGTCGCGCTCTGCTCCAGATTTGAGCGAGATGACATTCGCTGTGCTGATGTTAGATAACCAAAAATTCACTGTTCTTGTTAAGTTCGCTTTACCAGATACGGATAGCTTTACCAATTTTCCTACCAAACTTAATCCTATTGCAGCGCAATGGGGGTTTCCGTGATCGCGTTCTTCACTAGATGGCAGCACCGTGGCGAGAGGTCTAGCTGTCATAATCCACCAATCATGTTTAATCTTCTTTTTTTTAATAGTGGATTTTGACAGCTGCTGTCAAAAAACCGCTCGCCACGGTGCTGCCATCTAGAGAAAAACTAGATCACGGAAACCCTAATTTCTTTTATATTCTATTAATTTAACAGAACAGGATATGTTAGCTTTGAAATAATTATTTATTGTTTTTTTTTTTATAAAATGTTCTACGTATTCAGCAAATGAAAAGCGCTCACACGCTAAAATCCAATCAATCTGTTCAAACAAACAATTAGGCTCGCGGAATATATTTGAGAATTACGTGCAAAATGTTTAAAAGGTCAGATGTAGAATGAATTGCCGAGTCGGCGCTTCGCGGCTGATACGCCTGAATCGCTGTTAATGAGTGATGTTTCACTTCTATAGAGAGTTTTTCTAAACGGGCTACGTGTGTAAAAGGAAAATCGTTTTTTTTTTAATATACAACGACGGTGGCAAACAAGAATACGGCCCGTTTGATGGCAAGCAGCTACCGTAGCCAATGGACGCCTGCACCTCCAGAGGTGTCACATGCGTGTTGCTGACCCTTTCATATAAAAGAGGACTGTGTTGACGGCTAAAGGGACCAGAAGGTCCCCCGTAGTCAACACAATGTATCCTCTCTGAGCTCTCTGGCAACCTTACTGACCGGCAGGAATACAACACTTATAAGTAGTCTAGTGCTATTTGACTGTGGTTTTTTGTAAGGTGGAGGTACTTCCCCAGACAGGCTTTGCTTCAGATTTGAGCGAGATGACATTCGCTGAACATGCCCTACCTCACTTACCGAGATGACATGCGATTAAGCTCAAATGTAAACTCTCTTCGTTATTTATTATGCAAGCTTGGCCAATTTTAAGTAATATCTATGGACGCAGAACAATAATTTAATTCGCACCTTTGAAATATTACACACCGCACGGCTCAAACACTCACTCAATATACGAGCGAAGTAACTCACCACACTTTTACAAAGAAGTCGCTTCACAAAAGTTACAAACGGCAGATCCAAACGAATGTCGCCTGAGAGTCGTTTGAATAAAGTTAGCTCACTGATTTATGTGAAAACTTTTCGGAATCCCCGTCCGTGCGATGTTTACTTGTATTGCCCTTTATCTTTGCGGCTATTCGCTAGCTGTGTTACTTGAGGCCCATCGGTCCGCGGTGATCATGATATCCACTGGTGGCCGGGCGGTAAGATGTCAGACTTTCAATCCGAAGGTCGCGGGTTCAAAACCCGGCTCGTACCGCTGAGTTTTTCGGAACTTATGTACGAAATATCATTTAATTTTGATATTCACCAGTCACTTTTCGGTGAAGGAATCGAAGGAAAAGGATCGTGAGGAAACCGAATCTAATCCCAACTAGGCTTAGTTTCCTCTCTGGGTTGAAAGATCCGATGGCAGTCGCTTTCGTAACGCCTAGAGCTTACGCCAATTCCTGGGATTAGGTTGCTGAGCGGACCCTAGGCTCAATAGAGCAAAAAGCTGAGACAAACGCTAAGAGGAAGCAGTAGCATATGATATCTGTGTTTATATTATTGATACCGCCAGGTATTTATCTAATACAAACTAAGAAATACATAAAATGGCAGCTGACCGTGGCCGCGATTCAAAAGATAAACACACACACTGGACAGACACAGCTCCAACCCAACTCAACCCAACTCAACTCAACGCTATAACGACATTGACATTTGCTATTCGAACAGATTTTCATTCAACATTGGTCTCACATTGGTCTCACATTGGTCACACATTGGTCACACATTGTACCAATGTTGTAGTTGGGTTGGAGCTGTGTCTGTCCAGTGTGTGTGTTTATTTTTCGAATCGCGGCCCGTGCAAATGATTTAACTTCATATTTAATAAGTAGTGCGTGAAAAATGTAATAGCTGCATTCCTTGGTTTCTAAAGAATGCTAGCGAGCAGAGGCGGCTCGCCCTAAGGAGCGCTGGTGCAGTGAACTCCCATAAATAATTATAATAAAATTATACTCATTAATCTCATTATTAATATTACTACTTAAAGTCTATCGTAAAAAACTACTGTACCAATACCAATAAAATAATTACCTTTACACATTACAAGATCACCCATCATCCCATCACCTGTATCATTTCATTTCATAGGTAACGCGCGAAGCGGAGCGCTCACGATTGCGCTCCAATGAAACAAGATTCAGTACATTTCCTAATACGAAATCCAATAAGAGTGAAAGAGATATTTCGCCACAGTCCTGCGCGTGAAACAAAAGATTTTCTATGAAAAAATAGCCAAATTCGGAGCGCCGCTCACGCGATGTTGCCGGATTATTTTACCGCGTGGCCGCACGACAGCGATTGCGCGCGACGTTGCCACTCCTATATAAACAAACACTAGTCAACTTAAAAGCACGCGCGCGAATGCAAATTCGGGAATTTTCTAATTAATAATCATTTAATACGTGTTGAAATAACCTGTACTTATCAGTTATTACTTGTGAGTGTTAAAATGGACAATTATAATGTGGCGTTCATTAAAAAGTGTGAAAGAAACGTTACAATTCGGCTTAAATTGAAGGCAAAGGGACCGCCACGGCCTGAACTTGACCTTACGCAAAAATGTACGACCAAAACCAAAACAATATACGCGTGTGTTTGAATCCGAACAATATGTGAAAACACCGTGGTTGTGTGGTTGTGACGAGAGTAACAAACTATTTTGTTTTCTGTGTCTTTCAAAAAAGTTATAGATATTTTTGCACACCCAAAAGACAGACGTATGCATTTCCTCTATAAGTATTTTTTTTAAATAATTTGTACTGCTAACGCTATGTAAGTATTTTCATTGTTTTATTTCAAGTGAACACCCATACAATTTTGTCACGAGCCGCCTCTGCTAGCGAGTACTTTATTTTAAAAGCTTCTTCTTTATAGAGGCCTTATTGTTAATGTTTGAAGCACATTAGACTGGCGATCCAGAGAGGTTCGGATGCTGCAGTTTTTCGGAGTCTTTCATAGCTGGCTGAGAATTCAGTATAAACCACTTATTTAGGGTACTTCCTGTTATTTTTACTAAAGAAAGAACATAGGTATTAATCGAACATTTAATTAACATTTAACATAAAATCTACTTCTGTCTCAACTCAACAGCATAATTGAAAGTACCTATACGTAAGTAAGTCAAATTGATATAAAAATTGTAAGTCAGTACACCGTGAAAAAAAGCACAAAAATCTCTAATTTTTTTTCTTACACATTTATTTCGATACTCTATATTTTGGAAGAAATTGTAGATGATAAAAGCCTTTAAATCTCGTTAGAGGTCTCGAAAATATTAATCCAGATCTCGGTCGAGATTTGCAAAACCGAGATCTCGTGCCATCGAGATTGCATTCCCTAATTGTATATTCTTTCAACGACAATTGTTTTGGATATTATCTGTTGAGGCGTTGTTGAGTTATCTCCAATCAAGGTTTAAGACATGGATTACGATGCCTATACAGAATCGCGTTCCCTTATTTCAGGCTAAAGCACTAGCGTCATCTATCGGTCACCACAAACACCTTCCTACTTAACCTTTCTGTTAAACCCATTGGTTGACTGGTAGAGAATGCCTTATGACATTAAATCCGCCATTTGTACCATCTTATTTTGTGCAATGAAGATTAAACAAATAAATTCTAGTTTCTAATATTTTGTTCGGCGATTAACGCTGACAGAATAACTCGACTCCAGACTCAACAGATGGCGCTGTGGCACTTAGTACCGAAAACAGACGTATAACCTGAAGGTTCGAGGAACGCGATTTTGTATAAGTATTGTCAAACCATGTCTTAATCATCCTTGTCTCCAGTAAACTTCTTTCATAGGCAGACACGATCTTTTGATATTCGTTTTTTTATACAGGTACGGAACCCTCCATTATGTGTGGCCCGACACACACATGGCCGGCACGCATAAGGCTGTCAAAAGCTGCCGCAAAGCTAACGGTCATCTAAATCCAAATAAACAGGGCTTCATCGGATTCTCATTCTGTTGTCACACAAGGCAGGCTGTAATTTATCGTCAGAGAGGCCCAATTGTGGATTCCCATTGGTCGCATACCGGAGCGAGTTGTGTTTTTAGCTTGACCAGTTTAAACTTGCGACATGTAGCAATGGAAAAGCAGTGAGGCCATATATACTAGTTTTCCAGAAACTTAGATGCTCGCGCTCGGTTAGCAGCTAGAATGACGCCTGAAGCCATTAATTTTGGCGACGAAGAGATAAAGCTTGCTTAAACATTTTTGATAATGACATACATGTGGATCTTTTAGTTGTTTATACCCCGACAGTGGCAAACAAGCATACGGCCCGCCTGATGGTAAGCAGCTACCGTAGCCTATGGACGCCTGCAACTCCAGAGGTATCACATACGCGTTGCTGACCCTTTACAAAAAGGAGGACTCATTGTGTTGACGGCTAAATGAACAAGAGGGTCCCTCATCGTCAACACACTGGGTCCTCTTTGAGCTCTTTGGCAACCTTACTCACCAGCAGGAACACAACACTATGAGTAGGGTCTAGTGATATTTGGTTGTGGTTTTCTGAAAGGTGGAGGCACTTCCTCAGTCGGGCTCTGCTCCAGATTTCAGCGAGATGACATTCGCTGTGCTGTGCCCTACCACACATAAGCGATATGACATTCGCAGTAACCATACCTCTCTTTTGGACGTAGTTTAAGGACATACCCGGGTCCAATATACAGTGTGGAAAGATAAGTCGGGCCCTGGAGGGAAACTACCTTAAAACGTTGCGATAGCTCAATTCACTGAAAGGAAACATTCTTTAATTTTTTTAAAGGGACATAACTGCATTTACAATTTTTGGGAAAAGAGTACAGTTTACAAAAAAACTATTTATTTTGTAATTTTTGCCATAAATAATTTTTATGACAATTGATGCCAATCGATCCTATTTCCAACAAGGATAACAACTTCTTAATACCAACCAAGTTTAGGGCACAAGAGAACCCATAAATAATAATAAAAATATTTTTCATACAATTAGTATGGAAAAAAGTGAAAATTAAGAAAAAATCTGTGAATGCAGTTTTAGTTTTTAGGAAAAATAAAAGAATGTTTCCTTTCAGCGAATTGAGCTATCCCAACGTTTTAAGGTAGTTTCCCTCCAGGGCCCGACTTATCTTTCCACACTGTATTATTCATCGTGAAGTTTGAATTATCCCTATATCATTATCAGACATCAAAATATAGAGGGCTAAATTTAATGACAGGTAGGGAATTCCTATGTCGATAAAGTCAGTTATCGATGTTTTCCCTATATACCAGTGTTTCCCCTTAGCTTTGTCTGTAACTATGGAATTTTTTGTAAGTATCTATTCAAACTCAAACTCAAACTCAAACATTTATTCAGTAAGTAGGCCACAAGGGCACTTTTACACGTCAAAGTAAAAGAGAGAGAAAAAAAATCAAACTACACCGGTTCTAACCCTACACCTCTGACCCGAGAAGAATTATGTCCGGCAAGAAACTCGGCGGGACTTATTTTTTCAAAACAACAGTACATCAAAACTAAACAATACATATAAGTGCGTTGTTCTATAAGAAAACATATCAAACCAAGGTTAGATTAACCAACAATAGGTTATAGTTTAAGAAAAATACCAAAGAAAAAAGATGAGTCCAAATCTGACTATTGAAAATAAATTACATACAAGTTTGATATACTTTCTTACCTGAACTGTGTCTTCTACATAAATTTCCAAATTATAATAATCCATCATCAACAGTTAGAAATAAACTTTGAATTTAAATAATATAAAAAAAAGTACTTAAGTGATTCTAGTATACAATAAACATACTATTTCTAAATTATACTTAGAGATGTATAAGGTCTCCAAGTGTCTTGATCTATATATTCTATATAATAAAAAATATGGATAATCAAGCACCGAATGTTGTGTCTAAAGCCAATTAAACTAAAATTAAATATGATTAATAAAAAGTATTAATTAATAAAAACTAGCCATGTTTAGTCTGGTGAGAAACAATATTCTGTGCTCGTATTTTACATGCGTGAACTAAATTACAATATAAAAGTGACATAGAGATGTACATGTCTCTAAGCGTCAGGATCATTAAATATATATCTATACATATAAATATTTGCGAATGCAAGACTTAGAGATGTATAACGTCTCTAAGTGTCCAAATACTAAATAAAAACAAAATAAAATAAAAATGAAAAACAGGTAATACTGGACACTAGTAAAGCTGCTTCATAGAGTAATGTACCTAATAATTTCTCAATTTGTATTGTACTAACTATATCAAGCTACAGGCTTAAAGGCATCGTTATCCTCAATGAATTCCTTTAAAGTATAGTACTCTCTCCTCAACAAATAGCGCTTAACATAAGACTTGAATTTATTTAGTGGCAAATTCACTACATCAGCGGGGACTTTGTTATAAAAACGTGTACAGTTCCCAGTAAAAGACGTACGAACCTTACCGAGGCGGTGGCCAGGCTCAGCAATCTTATCTTTATTTCTAGTGTTATAGTTATGGATATCACTGTTGAGCTTGAATTTATGGATGTTTTTCCGCACATACATAATGTTTTCAAGTACGTATTGAGATGCTACGGTAAGAATATTTGCCTCTTCAAATTTTCCTCTTACGGATGCTCGACCGCGCATTTTATAAATGCCACGTACAGCTCGTTTTTGTAGCACAAATATGGTCCCAATATCAGCTGCTTTACCCCACAACAGAATTCCATACGACATAACACTGTGAAAGTAACTGAAGTATACCAGCCTGGCAGTTTCACTGTTTGTTAGATGGCTGATTCGCCTCACGGCATAGGCTGCAGAGCTAAGTTTCCCAGCTAGGGTAGCTATATGTGGATGCCATTGTAATTTCGAGTCTAAAGTGACTCCTAAGAAAACAGTTTGATTTTCGAATTCCATTATTTCATCATTTATTATAATCTTGCTGCTGTTAATCTGCTTGACGTTGGGAAGTGTAAATTTGATGCACTTCGTTTTCTTGGCGTTCAAAAGTAGGTTATTAGCCGTAAACCAATTTACTACTTTGGAGAGTGCACTGTTAATACTATCGAAGCTGTTTTCTTTTCTGTCCACTTTAAATATCAGAGATGTGTCATCAGCAAATAACACTATATCATGTTTATCTTGCACAATTTTAGGTAGGTCATTAATGTACACCAAAAACAGGAAAGGACCAAGTATTGAGCCTTGAGGCACTCCGAGTGCCACAGGGGACCCAGAAGATTGAGTTCCATTAATAACCACTCGTTGTGTTCTATCCGATAGGTATGATGAGACGAGGTTAAGGGCACCAGCTTTGATCCCGTAATGGCTTAGTTTTCTCTTTAGATTTTCGTGATCAACGCAATCAAATGCCTTCGATAGGTCACAGAATATTCCAACAGCATCTTGTTTTTTTTCCCAAGCGGCAAAGATGTGCTTAAGAAGAACAGCACCTGCGTCAGTAGTCGAGCGACCTCTGGTAAAACCAAATTGATTTCTGGCGAACAATTCGTTTCGGTTAAAATGTGACACAAGTCTGTATTTGAAGCCGAAGATAAAGTTTACATCTATATATATAAATGCCTTTGTCGTGACTGACTGACTGACTGACTGACTGACTGACTGATCCACGCAGAGCCGAAACTACTGAATCTAGAACGTTAAACATTTCTAATCTGGTAAAATTTGTAATGCGTACAAGCAGGCCTATGAATCATGCCCGCGCGAGCGAGTTATATACCTACGGTTTACGCCTCCGCCGAGGAAGCTAAAGTCAGTGGGCTACCAACGCGCTCACTGAACGCACATCGTACCGCGCGCGACGCTACTCGGAACTCGGAACAATGTCATCACGAAAAAAAAATTATAGCGATGTGGTTGGATGTAAAAATAGCAAAGCTAATAAAAACTTATCGTTTTTCGCTCTGCCGACGGATGGGGAAAGGTAAGGTAGGCATACAAACTTTTTTTTATACCACGTTGGTGGCAAACAAGCATACGGCCCGCCAGATGGTAAGCAGCTACCGTAACCTATGGTCGCCTGCAACTCCAAAGGAGTCACATGCGCGTTGCCGACGCTTAACAAAAAAAGAGGATTCACTTATGCTATAATAATAATAGACGTGTTATCTTTATTAATCTCTCAAATAACTATGACGATGATGATATTGCTAAAAGGCGATTAGAATAAGATTGAAATAGCTGTCAATCCATATTAATTTTGACAGTGTGTGGCAAATCAGTCAAGATTAATCATACTCTCATCGCGGCAACAAAATATCAATCAATATTACTCGTGTAACTATAATTGTTATGCCCCATGCGAAGCACTTAAACACTGAATCAATGCAAAATACCTATTTCCTTAACTATAAAACATTTCCAAACATAGGTGCGGGGTGCCGCGCGTTGAAGGCCGCTCCATTGTATTATTGCGTAGGTACGTAAACCGTAGGTATTTGCTTTTTCTATGAGTGATTCATATCTGTTCGTAAGAACTATTATATAATCTGTGGTACAAGTAATAAGAAGCGATTTTGAAAAATTCATCCGCTAAGGGGGTGAAAAGGGGTTGAAAGTTCGTAAGGATGGGGCTTAAAATTTAAGGTTACAGGTTTGAAACTTTGTACACTTACTGATAATTAAACAATAATAAAAATAAATTCAGCGTTGTTTGAAATTCAACCTCTAACGGGGTAAAAAAGGGGTTGAAAGTTTGTATTGAGATTACAATTTTTTTTGTGACTGACTTGAAATTTTGTTTACAGGCTACTAACTTAAAAGCAATCAGAAAGTCACAGATGTCTATCTCGACCTCGACATACTGTCGCTACACTCATGTGCTAGGCCTACTGGGTTGAAAAGTTTGTATTAAAGCGAGGCCGTAACAACTGAAGCTAGAAAGTTGTAATTTGCAGGTCGGATTACATTTATAACGTATACAAATAACAAGAAGAAGCGATTTTGAAAAATTCAACCCATAAGGGGGTAAAAAGGGGGTTAAAAATTTGTATGTGTAGGATTTTAAATTTTAAGTCAGAGACTTGAAACTTCGTAAATTCGCTGATATTTATAAAAATATAAAAGTGATTTTAGCGTTTTGGATAATTCCGCCCCTGAGGGGGTTAAATAGGGGTGAAAAATTTGTATCGGGGAAATTATTTTTTTTTGAGCTAGAAACTTTTAACTTTGTAGGAAGATTACTTATATTATATATATACAATAAAATTTCTTTTAGCGTTTTGGCAAATTCTACTCCTGAGAGGGTTAAAATAGGGATGCTAACTTTGTATAGCGGAAATTTCTTTTTTTAAACTAGAGACTTAAACTCTGTGGGAATATTACTTATTAATACACAATAAAACTACTTTCAGTGTTTTGGAAAATTCCACCCCTGAGGGGGATAAATAGGGGTGCGAAGGTGCTATCATACGCGGACGAAGTCGCGGGGCGGAAAGCTAGTTAAAGCATATTTTCCATGATTGCTAGGTTTCATTGCTATGAAATAATATTATTTTTTCATGAAACTTCTTGAGACAATTACATAAATAGTCTAATTACTTAAACAATTATAAGAAACAATGCCAGTCAATATCGTCGGACAAAACATGGAGTGATCGTTAATAGGTACCTAAATGAGAAAAGCATCGATAAATGAGTTCATCAATTTAGTATACTCCCTACCTGTCATTAAATTTAGCCCCCTTATTTTCTGATGTCTGATCATTATTATTTATTTTATTGTATCTGCATACGAAATTTGCAGAACTAAGATACTGTGTAACTATCAGAAATAGACCTATCGAGCTTAGAAGAACTAAACTTCTAATTCTAACTAAGCCTTCTGGCTAAGTATTTTTCCTATTCATGCCTATGTAGGTTTACCTATGTTATGCTATTTGTGCTATTGATTGCAAGTCAGTTTAATAATTTATATTATAAAATAGCAATTACAATATAGTTTTCAATCTTAAATAGAATAAACAACAATATTTATTTGAAATAATACCTTATCCACCACATTTTAAGAAAATGTATCTTTCGACGAAACGAACTATTTTCTTGTGGGTATTTATAGTTTAACAATAGTGTCAATATTTAAACCTTATAATTACATATATTCCAATTACGAAAAAAAAATACCAGTTTTTTTGTTACCTACGTAGGTTAAAATATCCTCCTTAAAAGAGTAGGTTTATAAGATACTTCCATATGGACGAAATGGTTTTAAAGACTTCAGTGTATAATGAGATGTATGGCGCCTTACTTTTCTTTGAATCTGGAAAATTAAAACATAAAAAAGAACGGTAAATAGTTATGAAATCATATGAAAATTTATAACATCACTACATTGTGGCAACGAAACGTAGCTCTCTGACCAAAAATATACGGCGCCCATTGAAATAGAACGGGCAGATTTAATAAATTATTCATCCCGTTTTAATAAACCCGTCTAAGCCGAAACGGTATCTCTTACGTACGGTGTTTGTTTCTATTTTAATGAAACTTCGTGTCAACCCGCAACCCACTCTCAAAAAACTTTGGCATATCGCGAGCAAAGTAAAAAAATCTCATAATTAAACTAAACGCTCCATTATATTTTTTAATAGCACTCCCGTTTTTTTGCAATACCCACTGATTAATTTTTAACTGATCGCTGGCCCAATATTACAGGGTTCTATGTTTCACTTTTATCGAATTTAAATTTGAACATGGTCATAGTGACACTAAGTCTAAATTTAACTACTTACCTAAAAAATTTAACATATAACCCTGTAATATTGGGCCAGCATGATATCTCTTAAGTCTCGCAAAGAAAGCATATAATCGGTCAGGTTACAAAACGCGGACGGTTTATTCTTGCAAACTTGTTTATACTGCGAGCAATCTCTTTCAGTAAAGAGTTGCTTTTCATGTGTTATTAATTCTAAGAGCTGATACTTTTAACTTTTCTTTTTGAGTTGAGAGCGATCCGTGTTTTACTTTTACCACAGGTTTTACTCTATTCTCTTTGCGTTTACCCACACTTAAGCTGACTTGAAAACCCAGTTTGAATTTGAATAAGAAGAACAATTTAATGCATTTTTAATGGCTGAAACTAGAGATGGGTAGTGAGTAAATACTCAAGGGTAAATACCGAGTAAATACTCAGTATTTACTCAAAATACCCGTATTTACTCGTTTATACCCAAATTCGTGGGTATAAACTATTTAGAGTGCTGCAAGGGTTATATCATTTTGAAATTTAGGTGTATTTTGTAACCCGCTACTAAATTAACTAGTCAAAGTCGCAAAAAACATTTTTTTAAGAGGGGTACTCCATACATGTAACTAATTGTCACACCAAAAATCAGGAACCATCAACGTGTCTAAATGATTAAATAAGGCATTAAAATAACTTGGATGATTCTAAATATATTGAATATATTTTTGATGAAAAAAAAAAACATTTCTGAAGACTAAAATTATGTTTACCCCTCTATAACATTTAAACCAAAGTACAAAAATATGAAAAATTATCGGATGAATATCCCAAGTAACACATCAAAGCAGTATAACGGCCGTCTTACAGCATATCTGTAAGCTTTTAGCATTTTGAGTTCATTTTATAGTACCATTATAAACGTTTATAGTGCTGATATAGGCAGAAATTACCCAGCTTGAAATCCTATACAGGTCATTTAATAGCATTACAGGCGCATTATGTCTGCGCTATTAGCATTATCGTTGTCATGAAAAGTGCCAATCGCATTAAAGAAGCATTGGTACGCTCTATTAATTTGCCAACCGCATTAATGAAGCATTAATACGGCCAAAAAAGTTGCTAATCGCAGTAAAGAAGCATTAGTACGCTCGATTAGGTTGCCAATCGCAATACAAAAGCATTATAGTAGCCTAAGAGTGTAGTAAAATAAACCTTACGTCAATGCAAAAACGTCTCTAATACCGACGGAACAAATGTTATAATACAATGAACGTTGTGATTTAACTACTTTGTCTCGCAATATAAAATAGACGAAGACGGTACAAAAAACTGAATGAGGGACACGTCATATTTGTTTACATCGTAACAAAATTTATTAAAGTTTTTGACTCTTTTACGTTATTATCTCCTTTAAATATTACTGCGCAATTTAGTTTACGGTAAATGTGTATATAAGTTTCATTGAAAATTTTCACGCGCCTTTGATTTATTGTGGTTTTGCTATAAAATATTATAAAAAGATATGCGTCAAATAAACAAAACAATTGTGTAATCCTCGTATAAAACGAGTTTTGCATTATTAACATAATAGTGTTGTTTGAGCAGTCTTAAATAAAGTTATTTTATTATTATATAGGTATTTTCCTAGTATAAATAGGTCCGCATGATTTTATTTTTAGGTTATAAATTATTTACAAAATGGCGTTGGTCTATATAGACGGAGAGCTAGCCACGTCAGATATGACACAATAATGAGAGCAACCAAACCCCTCTAGTCAGTTTGGTATACTATGCTTATTTCTAGATCTGGACATCTGGCAGCTTTAAAGTGGTGGAGGTCAAAGAATGCAAACCATTTCAAGAAAACGAATCCTAGAGGGTTTGATGCAATATTATGAGAAACTGTACAAATACTATACAATATTAAGAGAAATTATACAAAAGTTTATGTTTGGGGGAAAGTAGTGCCAAACGATATACAATATAATTCATAGTTTGTCGCCTACTGTTTTTGTTTCCGTAATAATACACAATATTTTTTGGTCTAAAGTTTTATATCGATTTTTGACCAGTTTTGAGTCGATATTCCAACATATTCACTACATATAGGATTATAAGGCAAACGACTATCGGTTCTTGAATATTTTATCTCCATTCTGCAGGGCCGGATCTTGAAATAAATGAGCCGTTATATTTTTATGACATTTTTAAAATATGGTCTAAAAAACACTTTTATCGATATTCGAATGGTGTAAAGAATCTTACATATACGTAATCTACATATTAGGGTTCCCCTTTGATGTCTCTAAAAACTATAGAAAGATTTTAATTTTTAACTAATTAACACAAAATTTATGACCATAAAACCACTTTTTTAGCCTAAACCGGTTCGACTTTGATGTCAAATATCTCGAAGACAATGAATATTGAAGTAAATATAAGATACTATATTGTTTCAAGCCGTTACTGATCATATGATTAGCTATATAAATCATTAGAAAACTAAGGGAATCAGATCTAAGGTCGTTGGCGCCAGAGAGCCCCTTAAAATATAGGCCCTGTCCTTTATAACCGAGACAACTTCGGCAGTTTTTATCTAGTTTGGTATTACTTTTTTCCAATTAAAACATTTTGCTAGTCTGTCACTGTGATCTCCACCCATTAAAAGCTGCCAGATGCCAGGATCTAGCAATAAGAATAGTATAGCAATCTAACCAGACGGGTTTTGTTGCTCTCATTATTGTGTCATATCTGACGTGGCTAGCTCTTAGTCCAATAGCAGCTCAGTGACCCTTAAAAAAAGCTTATTAATGCCTACAGCATTACACGTGAATAATTATGCTATTAAACAACATTAAACATTTAAAATTGCTATTGTAGACCCTAAGGCACTAAAACAGCTAAAAGCTGTATAGGGGCTGTTCATAAATGACGTCATAAATTTTTGATGATTTTTTACCCCCCTCCTTCTAAAATCATCCAACCGTCCCCCTGCCAAATAAAGTGACGTCATTAAAAAAAAATGCGTTTTTAGCTTAATTGTAAAATAAAAAACTATTTAGTAGATAACATTTTATAGCATTAAAAGTTTATAGAAAGTCAATTAGAAACACGAATTTCATTCCTTTTTTTACATATTGAAGCACTTTTTAAAGATGCGAGAGATGATGTGATCTTCGGAATGACCGCTCCCCTCCTACGTCATGCTACCATCATCCGATGTCCAGACCCCCCCCCCATTTGAAATGACATAATTTATGAACAGCTCCTTATAGTGACTTACTTGGCTTTATAATGGTTTATATTATTGCTATTATACAGCATTAGGCAGCATTACCTACTTATAAATACTATTGTACACCCTAAGGCATTAAAAATAGCTGAAAGCTGTATAGCCAATTTACGTGGCATTATAATGGGTAATATTCATGCTCTTAAACAGCATTAAGCATTTATTTATGCTATTGTAGAACCTAAGGCACTAAACCACACCGAAGCATTAGTGAAGTAAACCAAAACGCAAATGTACAGCATTCAGCTGTACAGTTGCATTTTGGTTCGCTGCACTAAAACTAATGGCTAAACAAAAGCATTTACATATGCCATTATACAACCGTTATACAGCGTAAAGCATCATATAATGCTATTGTAGAATCTAAAGCACTAAAAACAGCTGAAAGCTGTATATCGGATTTATGTGGCATCCTAATGGCTAATATTCATGCTCATAAACAGCATTAAGCATGTATTTATGCTATTATAGAACCTAAATCACTACACCACACCGAAGCATTAGTGTAGCAAACCAAAACGCAACTGTACAGCATTCTGCTTTACAGTTGCATTTTGGTTCGCTGCACTAAAACTGAAGGCTTTAAAAAAGCATTTACATATGCCATTATACAACCGTTATACAGCTTAAAGCATTATATAAAGCAAAATAAGTACTTTTAAACAGCTGAAAGCTGTACAGTTGCGTTGTGGTTTGCTCCACTAAAGCTAAAAGCTTTACAATAGCATTTAGAAATGCCATTATACAACCGTTATACAGCTCAAAGCATCGTATAATGCGTCAAGTTGCTCGGTGAACGTATATAAGATTTTATACGGTCCTTAAGTTCTAAATAAGTTAACTATTCATATGTTATAATGCTTCCTGTGTTACTTGGGTAGGGACTAGAAAATACTTTAAAATAAAGTTACTTTCAACATGATCGGTTGAGCCGTTTTCGAGTTTTCTTTAAAGAACTCGTATTAAAATGACGTAAGTGCCACGTAAACACTCACCTTTGCTTTGAACGGGGTCAGGTTTGCTAATGACGATACCTAGCTCCACAAGATCGATGTACCGACAACTTGGATATCCCAGCACGGTTAGCACAAGTGTGACGTGACAGTATCTCGCGCGCGAGATAGTCTATCCATCTTTTTCTGACTGAATCATTTAAAAAGAGACGGGTAGTACTATACACGAGATACTGTCGCTTCACTCTTGTGCTAACCGTGCTGCAATCCAATAGCGAGCATGTGATTTCTGTTGCGCTCCTCAGAGTCACACATTTTAGCGTGAGACTGGAATGCTACCATAAATATCCATTATCCAAAGATATTCACTAATAAATATCAAAAGTCCAGAAACGTTAACTTTAATCACAAAGAAAACACCATCAAAGTCCATATACAAAGCAAGGATCCGAGGAAAATCACACGAGGCACTTTACGTAAAATGAGCAAGTAGGTAGTCCTCCGAATAGGTTGACTGACAAACAGCAACTGAGCGTGCCAAATGCGCCAGGCGCGCCAGCGCGCCTAACTGTATTTTCATTGGATACTAGTCGTACTACACTTATTAGTGTCCGCTTATCACCCAATCAAAATAAGGGAAGCGAAACGCGTATTTTGCAAGATAAGGATTTAAAGCACATTCAGCGAGCCGAGCCACCTTTTGTTCACTCTGGGACACTATATAATATATCCCTTATGAAAACGATGTTTATTAATGTTAAAACTGTGCATACTTTTGAGATAAGAAGTAGACAAATATGTGAGAATGCAGTTTAAGTCCACGCCGCAAACTAGGTGGTCTTTTGTTCGCAGTTTGACCCTTTATGGTCATTATTTCTATATTCTTTGTTCATTAGCACTAGCTAACAATCGCCGCGCTATCTGATAATAGCTATATATAATGCCTGTAATATTGTGAATTATTTTCGTGGCAGTTTTTTTTGTAAACATTTTGTTAACATCTGTATAATATTTGAATCGGCTTGCGAAATGCACTTATCTAGAATACAGAAACGACTTAAGTCCCATGTTTTCAACGTAAATACCTTCGTATTTGAAACAAAATAGTTGACTATGTTTTTATCACGTCTACATTCCTACATTCCCTAAATTCCAAATTTCTTCTCACTGGTTTTCATCTAATATGCTTCTTAAAACAAAAATATTATTTATACACGCTAGAAATATTCAATACAAAACGATTTAGTGCTTTAAACTCACTTTTTTATATATTTTATTAGTAATAGTTTTTACCCACCGAAATGAGTAAATACGAGTATTTACGGGGTGCTTTGGATAAATACTGAGTAATTACTCAGTATTTACTCATCCCTACCCATGTCTAGCTGAAACGAAACCTAACTTTAATTGTTAAAAATGTCCTATACAAGACTATTACATTTTAAATGAGTTTAAAAAAAAGACATCATTTGCTTTGTATAATGTTTAAATTGAGACTTAGTAGACCGAACTACTAGCGCGTTCTTCGATGGAGCTTTTATGGTCGCAAATTTTAGCATCGCTGCCTATAGTTTTATGGATTTTCATACAATATTAAGATGTAAAGTCCCTAAACCGCTTTGGGCCATCGTAGGGCTATAGCCCGATCCCTCTCGTGTTTGAGAGGAGGCCTGTGCCCAGAAGTGGGACGTATATAGGCGTGTATTATTACATCACACTCGCTGCGGGTCGCCCGGCGCCGCCGCCGCCGCTGAGCGGAGCCGGCAGTGCCGGCACAATCCACCGGGAGATTGAAGTTAATACATTTTATAGAGGATCAATTTTATAGAGGTTAAAGGGTTAAAGTTCTTCATTATGTCACGATTGTATAAAATAGGTACTATTAAAGTGACAAATAATTTTAATTATGACTGAACCTCTTTTATAGGGTTCCGTGGCCAAAATGGCAAAAAACTGAACCCTTATAGTTTCGTCATGTCCGTAAAATAAATGAAAAAATATTATTTAAAAAAATTGTTACCCTCTCTGTAACTTTTGAACCGGAGAGCCAAAAAATATTTAAAAAAATTGCACCCGTCCCTACTCCTAAAACTAGATTCCCTTATTCAAGAAACTCTATCATCAGTCCTTAACATACCTTTTGACGAGAGATCCTGGACCCAGGCCACTTTACGAGTACCTATTCGGCACGGTGGCCTGGGGATCCGCAAAATTTCCAGTGTTTCACTGCCTGCCTTCTTGGCGTCAGTGCATAGCGCCCAGACCCTAATAGAGAGTATCTTAAGCCCTTCTCTCGGGGCGATGGAAGCTGCTCATTGCACTGAGGTCAAGAATGTTTGGTCAGTAACCTGTCCCAACACTGACCCGCCTGCCAATCCTTGTTCTCAGAGACAATGGGACGAGCCGCTCTGCCGACTAGTACGGAATAACCTAATTGACACGTCAACTGGTCCGGCAGATCGAGCTCGTCTCCTGGCCACTGTGGAGTGGGAGTCGGAGTGGGAGTTTAATTGAAACGACGGGTGACCAGAGGGCTGGCCAATACTTTGCACAACGTATAAGCATCGCTATACAACGTGGCAATGCGGCCAGCCTTCTGGGCACCCTGCCCATTGGCAGCGATTTGGAGGACATTTTTTATTTGTAGGTTCTAGTTTATAGTTATTTATAATATTTTTGAATGTATTGTCACCTGTTATTTCCTTTTTGTTTTAAAATAAATTTATAATCCAAAAAAGTGAGAAGATACTTTATTGTATATTCTTGCAAAGAAAATTAATTTGAACATTATCGGTTAAGGCGTGTTTGAGTTATCTCAACACACTTCTTTGATTGGCAGATACGATCTTATGATATTAGTTTTTCCAATAGTAGGTACGGAACCCTCCATTATGCGTGGTCCCACACGCACTTGATCGGTTTTTTGGTATAGATATAATTTACTTAACATAACAATGCAAGTGTAAGGGCAAAGTCGATATTTGGGTCGAACCGTAAAGGACAGACATAGGTAAGGATACTAATGTAAGAGTGAGATAGCGCATCGTTGGATAAAGAACATTTCCAATATTTTGTTGTCTCAATGAATATAACCTTACACAAGTAATACAACAATCAACCAATATTGAAGTTGTATTGGAATTGCGTTGGAATATTGCTCAAGTAAAATTCTGATATTTCTTATTCAGATGTTTATGCCGTATCTGTATTGCGTTGTTAATGCATTGGAGTTATATTGTAGTTGGATCATGTCTATACGTGTTTTAAAGCGGCCCCTTGTACAACGTAACTGTGACTGCCTAATCGTATACTTTCACACGTGTAAAAGGGCATAATATATAAAACCATGTTTGGGTCACTATAAACAACGTCCATAAGGTTAACATTCAACTTTAGGGTCGCCGTTATCGAAAACGATGAGGGCAATTCCCCACGAATCAGCAATTTGGCCGACTAGATAGGTAGGGTTTCAATTTGACATGTGTTTGTGTTCCCATCGGCGTCGAGACGGCGCTCAGATTAAACGGCGATGGCGTAAATGCAGTTTTCAATTCCCGCCTAGTAGAATTTAATGAACTGCTCTGCCAGCTGGTCTAAAAATCTTGGAGAAAAATGCAGTAGCAGAATTTTATAAGAGTTTACATTTAGAGAAATGTGTAACTGAGGAAAACTCAGCACGATTTCGGTATTTTCGATTCGATTTTTTATCGAACAAACTTTATAAGAGTAGAATCGAGTATGGCGGCCACTAATAGGGGCGTTTAAGTTCCAAATTAGGAGCGATATACGAAAAATCATGATTAGTTACAGATTTCTTATCAAAATAATTTCATTTTGTCATCAACATCATATCTAAACCAGAGAAATGGGATGACAAAGAATGCTTGTCAACGATCAAAAGTATGGCAAAAAAATGAAATCCATGTATGTGTCTAAATTGTCTATGTGAGCGTAAAATAGTGATGCCAAATACAACAGGTTAATTATCTATCGGTATTTGACTTTCTTATCGATACGTTCTAAAGGCCTCTACAGACGTAAGCGACTAGTCAAAGTAGTCAACTGTGACGTCAATTGACATCCCCACTACCAACTTGACGTTTCATATCACGCACATTTTCGACTAATATTATTACATTAACTAATAGTTAATTACTAATATGTTTGTTCTAAGCAAATTATATTCTTTAGTATAAAAAAATGTAAATAAACAAAATTATTTATTATTAAATTAAACATATGAAATAAACAAAATTATTTCCTAAAATAATTTCAAATATTTCATAAAACGGAAAACGGAATTTCAAGTCGCCAGTCGAATGCGCATTCGATTGATCGCACGACCATTTTGACAGCTGACCTCTCATTCCAACTATATGTATTTCAATCTCGTTCTAATCGTTTGACTAGTCGGTTGTAGGCGCGGCACACACTTGAGCGAAATCCAGCCCAGCTGTCATAAACAAAAATCAGTCACAGCATAAAAGTCGGAAATTTCTTTACGGGAGCTGAATTTTTGTTTGGAGCCCATGTACAATTTCAGCCCGATTTCCGTTTTCGGCTGCTTTTTGATTATGGTAGCGCATTCCGCTAAATGTGTTGAGCGCCATATTTGAATGAAATAATACAAGTACTGCAAGGTAAAAAAATCTTTATTAATAAAAAAACCCGTTTAAAACTGGATATAATAAGAACCTAATTTAATCTTCTTACGTAATGACGTAATGTGAATATAATATTAATTTATTCATTGGATTTTTTTGAAGCAATAATTATAATTTTCATATTGAACAGTTATCGATATAAGTCCCTAAAACGTTTTGTCAATCCCTAGCGTCGAATAAATGTTTCGGTTTTTACACAAAATAATCATGAATATTAACTATTATGATAAAATATTGGCACACAGTATAAGAAACACTAATAATTAATTGTATCTGGTAAATACTTACACGATTTATTTTGCTATTTTGATAAAATATTGTTTCAAAGACATCGATCGGAATATCATGTAAACCTGTGAAATGAGTAATTACTTGGGTTTTTCCTATGAGTAATAGTCCAATCTGGAACACAACACGACACCATGTTTCTCCTTTTTCATCCCAAGTTATTTTATTCACGATTGTTTTATATTTTCCACGCTAAAATATGAGCTGTCATGACGTGGGTACGTAAGCTAACTACCCAAATTCAAAAGCTGTCACTCCTTCAAACTGATCGTGTGTCTCTTATGCACTCGTGGAATGTTCATATACGTGTTGGTTTCTCTTTTGCGCACTTTGTTTATCTTTTAGCGGCAAGCGCCATTTTATATCTATGATCTAAACAGTGATTCTGACAACTGATGTTAATAAAGCGTTTGACGTACAAAATTGACGTTAAGCAATCTGGGTTCATAGCCAACGTGCTAATCATTAACGTCCATAGCGTATCGTGGTCACCTCTCTCTATCACTCTTCCATATTAGTGCGACAGTGAGAGTCGCCTTTCGTTCGCTACGGAGCGCTAACCTAACGATTGGCACGTTGGCTACGCACTCTGTTCTGTTTATTTAAAGCCTGACCTGATATATGATCATGCGTCATGTTGCGGAATTTTATTGGAACTAATTTCTTACACTGGCAATAATTTTAATTTTAATGATATGCATTTGTGAGTGCGTGTTATAGGTTGTCAAGTGTCATTGAGACAGTTTACTTGAATAATAATAAAGTGTTTAATATTAAATAATAAACGATTAAAATTCCCAAAATTATCCATAGTCAAGAGCGAAACTTTATAAATAGTGGATATAATAAACTGCTGTAAATAATACGCTCGGGAAATGAATCTATTTCGCTGTGAAACATTTTCAAATGAACATCAAGAGCTGACAGGTATACAAATCAAGATGACACCATACCATAGAGAAGCATACGCTCTTTTATTATACTGAACTGTTGCCATATAAATGAGAATAATAGCGCCCTCTTGAAAATAATCATATATTTCTGGTCAGGCTTTACATTGCTTTGACATGAACTTGACTTAATAATGAGAGAATGATAATTTGAAAAAGACAAATCTCACCATTAAACCTCATAAAAATTTTTTTTTTTTGTAAAATATTAATTTATAATAAAACCTGTAACAGATTATATTCTCTTTTTTCCATTTATTTATCAAAATAAGTAGCCTAACAATTTACAATTTCATATTACTCGCCAAACTGCGATAACAGTTTGTTGGCGAGATTTGAATAGGCCACCAGTTCTTATAATATAAGATATTATCTACGTTTTACAAGTATTTTTTTAATTTTAAACCTTTTTTTTCTCCAACCCACGGGCCCCTATGAGTAATTATCTAAAGTCCCCTTACGCTGAGCTATTCGAGTACAAGCCGAGTACAAAATTGGAAAATAATGTCAGTACCTATTTAATTGTTTACAACTTTTGATGAGTATCATCACTATAATATTATTCCCCACCCTCCTCTTGTTCCCGCTCAGGATGCCTACCGCGAACCACTTCGTTCGTCGTTCGTATATTAGCCTCTCTATCTCTTGTATTAGCAAGAGCGATGGAGACGCAGATACGAGTAATTAATTTTCTAATTTCCATGTTTGCGGTTAGGCCCTCAAGGCACAGGGTGGACACTCGTCATACTACAAAACTCAATTTGAGCGCCTTTGTGTGCACGGCACTGTACACGCGTCAATGTGTGCATGCGTCTTAGAGCGCTGTTTCCGCTGTCGTAAATGATGTTTGACGATAAATTTATTTTTATCGATGCGCTGCCAACCTGACGGATTAGCCTACTAGTCTAGCCTACCAATCGGCCGCCGCGGGGTGAGGTAATTCCGTTCGGAGCGGGGCGTAGCGTGGCCATTCTGTATGAAATACTATTATTAAATAATATTCTGTGCTCGGGGTAACCATATGTTAACTGGAATTTCATGTTTTCCTTTTTTGTGTAGTGTAGTAGTTTGGCAGATATTTTGTTATTTATTTATTACATGTTCATCGTACAAAGACGTGAAAACAAACAAATTAATGTATTTTGATATCCATTGAGTCTTTCTGACTGAGCTTTTAACACACATCTATGCTTCAAATATTATTTCTGAATTCTCGTATTCATTGATCTCGAAATTCGAATCTTCTTTTTCTGCCTAACGTTATTCTGATCGATTTTCTCTACTTTGCATGTCCCTGGGTCGTGTTCGTTATGTAAATACGGGCTGTCTGGTGAACCTACGGGCAAAATTACCCCAAACACACCAACACTGAGCAGTGGGCAACGCATAATGCATAAATTCTTGTGATTATCCCCGAATTTATCGATGTTTGTAACCCATGAAGGTGGCTAATTGTTTTACATGAGCCCGGCCACGCCGTACTCTTCACTAATGATAAAGGTCTACTGTTCCAGTATCGATTTCTAGATTATTCAAACTCCAAAGTAGTAATACAATTTGGCGATCCTTTATATTTATGTTTTTGTTGCGCCCCGTGGGAGAGAGTTTTCCGCCTTCAGAAACGTGCTGTCAGGTGTATCGCTCGGGTGCGATACGACACGCTCGCTCAAGAACTATTCCATAAATTGGATATTCTCACATTACCCGCATTAATTGTTATGCAAGACGCTATGTTTGTGAAAACAAATATAGCTGACTTCAAAACAGATAGAATGATCCATAATTACAACACTCGAAATTCCGGAAAGCTTGCTCTCATTGGTTGCAGTATGGCAAAGTCAAAAAAACTAACACATGTGATGGGACCCATAGTGCTCAATAAGTCGCCGCAAATTGTAGTGGATGCTCCCAACTTAAGCAGCTTTAAGCGCCGACTAAAGAAATGGCTTGTCGAGCACCCGTTTTACAGCTACAAAGAATTTGTTACTTGTAAAAGTTGCAAGAGGTGTTTTGTACCGTTAAATAATGCGTAATTTAAAGATTATTTATATGTAATTAAGCATTTTAATAATGTAAATTTTTACGTTAAGTGTTTTGATTTGACATGCAAATTGACTTTATGAATAAATTTATCTTATCTTATTTATTACATGATAAGATGACAAAGAGATGCTCATGAAAAATATTGATATTTCGGACTGTCCTCTAATTTAAACATTTTTAGCGAAATTACAATTATGGTATATCATTATATATAATAAAACTAAGTTGAGAAAATGTGCGAGCCGATAAAACTTAAAAAGGAGTCCCAGCACGATAAAGGGACTTATATAGTATGATAGCACTTTATTCCCCCTCGAACAAGAAAGTTCCCGTTTTAACCTAAAGGGTGTGTCTTTAAAGATATAAGGGCTTTTCCAACCCTTCAACTCGGAAAGTAAGTGTAGTGGCGCCATCTGTTGTCGAGTAGTTGAACTTCATTAATTGTCCAAAGTGGCGCCATCTGTTGTCGAATAGTTGAATTTCATTCATTGTACACAATATGGACTTAAACGAACGATTATTCCCAAACTTTCTCGAATATCCTAGCGCCAACTTTCTCGAATATCCTAGAGCCTAGCTTTCTGAATATATAAGAGCCCGGTGTCACCCGCCAGAGTTAGTTTGATTTGAACAGCGAAACAAGCGATTTCGAAACGAAAAAGAAAGAAATTATCTGTGTGTGAGCCTTTATTTTGATGTATCACGTGTGAGTATTTTTAATAGTGTGTTTAATTAATTCTCGATTTCGAAGCGAAGAAGAAAAAAGTTATCTGTGAGCCTTTATTGTGAAATATCAAATGTGAGTATTTTTAATAGTGTATTTAATTAATTCTAATGGTTTTTTTTTTTTTTTTCTTTTAATTGTAATTTCCTTAACTTTCAAGTAGTCGCGCGGCGTTGAATCGATGCCTTCTATATACTTTGGCCGTAAACAAAATATCGCGCGACCGCTTGAAGATTAAATAATTTTTTTTCTTTGTCTCAACGTGCTCCACGTTTACGTAACAATATATTTGTCTATAAAATGTTCATTTAATTTATATTTTACAGAATACAATGCCTAGACGTAAAAGAGGTGGAGATCTTGCCAGTTCTGCAGCGAAACGGCAGAAACAAAAAGAAAATCGAAGAAATGAAACGGAAGAAGAGCGCGAAGCACGTTTACAAAATCAACGAACCAGAATGAGCACCCTGAGAAGCGGAAAAAGCGAAGAAAGAAAAGAAAATAAAAGTATTGAAGAATCGAGCATTTTAAAAGATAATCTAACAAAGGAAGCATTCCACTACGAACTGACGAAGAAATATTACGATCATAAATATGTTGTGATCGGAAAAATGAATAACATTTGCCAATTTTGCCACGCGAAAAAATTAAGTAAAGAAACACCAGGTCTCTGTTGCATGAATGGAAAAAATCGATTACCACCACTGGAAGCACCTCCACAGGAATTTCTACATTACATGACCGGGGAAACACCAGAATCAAAACACTTTCTTCAAAATATAAGATCATACAACTCCTGCTTTCAAATGACTTCTTTCGGTGTTACTTCGACTGACACTAATAGAGACAAATTTGAATATGTATTTTCAATTCAAAGGCAAATTTATCACAAAATTGGATCGTTACTACCAATGCCTAACGATGACTATAAATTTCTGCAAGTATATTTCATCGGAAATGAAGAAAACGAAATTGATCAACGATGTACAAATTTTATTGGATTGAAACGCGAAATAATCCAAGATGTACAGAGGATCTACAACCAACTGATTTACATATTCAAAACAACACTAGACCGCATGATTTCTGATGACTATAAAATTGTAATTCGAGCCGATAAAAGACCACGTGGAGAACACGAACGTAGATTTAATGCACCTCAGATAGATGAAATCGCCATCGTAATTGTGGACAATGAAAATACAAGCCGTGACATAATTGTACAACGAAGAAGAAAAGGACTAAAACGCATTGCAGAGACACACCGTTCATATGATGCTCTTCAATATCCGTTAATATTTCTGCACGGAGAGGATGGTTATCATTTCAATATAAAACAAATTCATCCTAAAACAGGCATAGAAACAAACAAAAAAGTCACTTCCAAGGAGTTCTATGCTTACCGCTTAATGATCAGAGACAATGAAATATACAATCACATTCTCAACACTCGCCGTTTATTCCAACAATTTCTGGTAGATATGTACGCAAAAATAGAAGCAGAACGGATGCTTTACATAAGACTGAATCAGAAGAAACTACGCACAGAAGAATACATCCACCTTCGAGATGCGATCATAAATGACGGCAATATTGACGATATTGGAACAATGGTAATCTTACCCTCATCATACATAGGAAGTCCAAGACATATGCACGAATATACTCAAGATGCCATGACCTACGTAAGAAAATATGGACGACCTGATCTCTTCATAACATTTACATGCAACTCATCATGGCCAGAAATCAAAGAACAACTAAAATACGGACAAACCTCCATGTATCGACACGACATGATAGCCCGAGTTTTTCGACAAAAACAAATAAGATTTATTGAAGTCATCACAAAATACCACATCTTTGGAACCGTTAGATGCTGGATGTATACAATCGAGTGGCAAAAACGAGGATTACCTCACTCACACAATCTCATATGGCTACACGATAAAATTTATCCCACGGATATCGACAAAATCATCCAATCAGAATTTCCCAATCCACAAAATGATCCGGAACTATACAACATAGTAGTGAAAAACATGATTCACGGACCATGTGGACCATTAAACTTCAATGCGCCATGCATGAGTGATGGAAAATGTACAAAAAAATATCCAAAACCATACTTGGACGATACAAAAACTGAAGATGACGACTATCCCAAATATAGAAGACGATCACCGAAAAACGGTGGCTTCACAGCAAAAATACGAATACAAGGCAGAGACGAACTGGAAATAGATAATCAATGGGTAGTACCATATAACCCATTACTTTCCAAAATGTTCCAAGCACACATAAACGTTGAATATTGCAATTCAGTAAAATCTATTAAATATATATGTAAGTACGTAAACAAAGGTAGTGATATGGCAGTATTTCAAATAGTCCAAAATAGCGAACAAAATAATAGAAATGATGAAATCCTCATGTACCAAATGGGAAGATACATCAACAGTAACGAAGCAGCGTGGAGGATTTTTAGTTTTCCCATACACGAACGCGAACCAGCTGTGCAACATCTAGCAGTACATTTGGAGAATGGACAGAGAGTTTACTTCACAAAAGACTCGGCTAGAAAAATTGCAAGCGAACCACCTCAGAACACAACATTAACAGCTTTTGTCCAACTTTGCCAAACGGATCCATTCGCAAAGACGTTACTGTATGTCGACGTCCCTATTTATTATACGTGGGACAAAACAAGGAAAATTTTTCAACGACGAAAACAAGGAATGCCAGAAGAGGGTCATCCAGAAATAATGCAAACTAACGCAATAGGTCGAGTATACACTGTACATCCAAACAATGCCGAATGTTTCTATCTCCGAATGTTGTTACACGAAATACGGGGACCAACAAGTTTCACAGATCTCAGGACTATTGACGGCTACATATGCCAGACTTACAGAGAAGCATGTCAACGTTTAGGATTATTGGAAAACGATAACCACTGGGAATTAACACTACAAGAAGCCACACTCACAGCTTCAGCTGAACAAATTCGAGAGTTATTCGCCATAATTCTAACAACATGTAACCCATCAAACCCAAAACAGCTATGGGACTCTTTCAAAAGGAATATGAGTGACGATATATTGTACCAAATCCGACAAGCTAATCCAGAACTGACTATAGAATTCAATGACGACATCTTCAATGAAACACTCATTCGCTTAGAAGATAAATGTTTAGCAATAAATAACCAGACCTTAGTAGAAATTGGAATGCCAGCACCACAAAGAAATACTTTCAGTGTGCTAAACTACGAAATTACAAAGGAAAAAAGCTACAACGTCAATGAACTACTTGAATACATTGCTCACAACAAACCACTCCTCAATGACAATCAAAAAAAAATTACAACGTTATAATGAACCGAATAAATAACAACACTGGTGGAATTATTTACTTGGACGCACCAGGAGGCACCGGTAAAACGTTTCTAATAAATCTAATACTGGCGGAAATACGTGCTGAAAAAACACATCGCACTGGCACTAGCATCATCGGGCATTGCAGCCACACTTATGGAAGGAGGACGAACTGCCCATTCTGCCTTACAACTACCGTTGAATATAGCCGAACAACAATTCCCGGTATGTAAAATCTCAGGAACATCTGGACGGGGTCAACTTCTAAAACATGCTAAAATTATCTTCTAGGATGAATGCACCATGGCCCATAAAAAATCACTAGAAGCCATGGACAGAACATTACAAGAATTGCGAAAAAACTCTGAAATGATGGGAGGAGCTCTACTCATACTCTCAGGAAATTTTCGACAAACACTTCCAGTTATTCCCAAATCAACACCAGCAGACGAGATCAATGCATGCTTAAAAAAGTCACATCTCTGGCCGCAAGTACAAATACTGCAATTAACAAAAAACATGAGGGTTGAATTATCAAAAGATGAAACAACAGCACATTTTGCTAAAATACTTTTACAAATAGGCGAAGGTACATATCCTACTGACCAAACGACCGGCCTCATTGAACTCAATAGTGATTTCTGTAACATAGCCACTACTGAAAACGAACTAATCGACAAAATTTATCCAAATATTATTCAGAACTATACCAACGTAGAGTGGTTATTTCAAAGAGCAATTTTGGCCACTAAAAATAATATTGTTGACGATATCAATTTTAATATTCTAAAGAAAATACCTGGTGAAGAGAAAGTATATAAGTCGATCGACACGATGTTATCCATTGAAGAAAGTGTCAACTTTCCTACTGAATTTCTAAACTCTTTACAAGTACCAGGAATGCCATTACACTGCCTTCGTCTGAAAATTGGATCTCCAATCATACTACTCAAAAATCTCAACTCCCCAAAACTATGTAATGGAACGAGGATGATCGTAAAACAGCTATCGAATAATGTCATTGAAGCTGAACTTATTTCTGGAAAGAACAAAGGACACACAGTATTTATACCCAGAATACCACTGATCTCTTCTGAATTGCCATTTCAATTTAAAAGATTGCAGTTTCCAATTAAATTAGCCTTTAGTTTTACAATTAACAAAGCGCAAGGGCAAACTTTGAAATATTGTGGCATCAACCTCAAAGAATCCTGCTTCTCTCACGGTCAGCTATATGTAGCTTGCTCAAGATTAGGAAGTTCGAAAAATTTATATATATATACCCCGGACAATAAAATGAAAAATGTTGTTTATAAACAAGTACTGTAAATAATGAGAAAATGTAAATACATGTAAATATAGAAAATGTTTTCAAAATATATTTTTTACTTTTTACGTCATAGTATGTTTTTTTATTTCATCTACAACGTAATCTCATATCAACTCCCGAGCGAAGCCGGGTATCATAGCTAGTAAGAACAAAAACTTAGTAGGCACACAAAGCTCACTCGACGAAAATCGAATCGATGCAACCAACCTCACCGTAATTGTTCCGCGAACAGTCATGTGCGGGTATGATTATCGAACGTTGAAATTATGAGCAAACTTGCAGCCTGCTTGCCATCGCTAATTATTCGAACACCAACACAAACAGATTGGTTTATTATGACTAACATTGCTAATAGCTTTGGCTAATTTGATTTTAACAGTCCAATTTAGTTTAAAGTTTCGTAGTAGACTACCTAAAATCAAAATGTAGCTTCTATAAAACTACTTGTTTCATACAGTTGCTCAAAAAATAACTTGTTGAGTACTTGTTTAGCGTGTGATAAGTTCGACTTTGCGCATTAGTGCTAATTACTATTTTCTCTTTTGCAAATATTAATTGTAATACGATTTGTTATTTGGCGAAATTCACAGTAAAATACGTAAATGTAGGCGTAGAGCTAATATGTAGCTTCTTCTTCTTCCTTTCCTCCTAGCGTTTGTCCCAGCATATTACTCTATTGAGCCTGGGGTCCGCTCGGTAACATAAGAAGAAGGGAAACCAGGCCTTGTTGGAATTAGATCCGGTTTCTTTACGATGTTTTCCTTCTTCGTAAATATCAAATGATATTTCGTACATAAGTTCAGAAAAACTCACTGGTATGAGCCGGGGTTTGAACCCGAGACCTCCGGATTGAAATTCTGACGTCTTACCGCCAAGCCACCAGCGATAGTAGAGCTAATTTAACTAATATTTTGTTTTTGGATTTAAACTTTCGTGAGACATAAGTACTAATACTTTAAAGTTTAAAAGTTTCGTTTTACTCACTTGTATTTAGTCACTACGCACATGTTTCGGAGAGAAGCGAAGAGCCTAGTTCTTTATCTTCAAGCACTAATAGTTTTAGAGGAACCGCTCCGCGACCCGTCGTTGAGTTAACAGAAATCGTGGAGTGACTCGTGAATGTTTATGTATAATATTTGTTTTAATGTCATCTTCTCCCAACTGTATAAAAAACTTAAAACGCCACGTTGATGCACGCACTGAAATAACATTCTTCACTATCATTTATTATAAAATTTAATATTAATCTTAATGAGTGTTATTATAATTAAAATGTATATGGACCTGGTCTGAAATAATAGTACATTATGATACAAGTGTGCTAAGTTGATCATTCATTACATACGAAGCGATATTGTGCGCACCAACGCATGAGAGTGCGCATAAGGAAGCTGAGCTTATGTAATGATCAAGCATACGCGTTTCATACGACGTTTTTCAACACACTTGCGAGGAAATAACAGAATAGTATAATTAATAACTTTTGATAAAAACATTACCTAATTGTCAGAATTTTTACAGGATAGAGGTACTTACGAACCTAAGATAATTAAATTTAACTAACCTTTTTCGTGATGTTATTGAGTATCTGGAACTCTTTTTCAAATCATTTCATAAAATTAAAGACTTCACATTTATTGTGCAATAAATTATAGTATTTTTTTCTTACGTATTGCTCACTAGATTTTTATGATGACATTTTACTAGTATGTATCACAATTTTGAAATATATCCAGAGGTTAAATTAACGCTAAAGTTGTCTTCTTATTCATTGAAAATATAATTTGTTTAAATTATATAATAATAAAACACGACGAGAAAAATCTAACAAATATACAATGATTTGAGGTTAACTTATAAATGGCGCGCAATTTTCTTTTTTGGATGTGCGTGCAGCTTGAGGCAAAGGCGCGGACGTATAATGCCAAACAGCCAATATTAATATTAAAACAGGCAATTCGTGTTTAAAACGTAATTTATTGTGTATTACGAGTAATATAATAAGTTGAAATTCTTATTCACAATCAGGATTGTATAATTTGTATTCTATCGTAAATGTGTATATTTTTAATATATTTACTTTTTTAGAATGTAAACTCATAAAGAGTTAAAAAAAAGTAAAGGTAATACGCGACTAAATTACAACGATTCGTCTGCGTACGTACAACTTGGTACTAGAGTACAAATGTCACTTGATCGGATTATTAAATTATTCCACTAGTTGGATAATTATTGTGAAATGCACGCGTGGTTAATATCTAGGATTATGAGCATAAAAGCGGTGGAATAAGAACCTCGTTACGAGCAGGTGTGTTGAAAAGAACTTTATTCTTATTCTTATTCACTCATCCCGAATCTTCCACTGGCCTGCAGCTCGCGGAACATAACCCGGCCTCGTGAAGAATTAATGACAAACTTTCCACCCATGCATCTAAATGTTATTGAATTCAATTATAATTATTTCCAACTAGGTACTAAAGTTTACTAGCATTCCTAAAAAGTACTTGTACTTTGTACTTTATAAAACTTGTAAATTAAGCTAAGTAGGTTGTATACTAAACATATACCACATGAAGTTAAACCTACCTACTCAATCAAGGTTGTTGGTGAAACGTCAATCCATATACAAGATATCTCTATACTCCGCTTAGCGCATTATTTTTTGAAACCTAAGCTGCCAAAAAGAAGGGGTGTGGGAGGGGAACGCGCGATTCTTCCGTGGGTCGTAAGAGAGAGTCAGACATTAATGGTTGCCGTGGCGACATACTATGTTTACTGTTACCTCCAATAATAGTGTGTCACTATAGAGTGAAATTACTTCGAGCGTGGCAGCGGGGGTCGCCCGGCTATGCGGAGTCTTGGGTTAATTACTCTATGCGTCAATCACACCCCACAGTCGCAAGTGTCGTGTCACTTGCATACGAAGTGCATTCATTAGTGCTTGTACAGTCACCATCAAATATCGTAGCGGCCAAGGTACTCAAAAATATCTGAACGTGCACTTTATCGCCTTGACAATAGGGCGTTGTTCAGATATTTGTGACGACCTTGGCCGCTCCGATATATCTGATGGCGACTGTACGAGTAACGTTGACGTTTACCTTTACCCGCGGCGGCGGTTAGGCAGCTGCCCCACCGACGATTAGCGAGTAGTTGTTACAGAGTTTGGAAATAAAGGAAAAGTTGAAAAATCAACTGCCTCCAGAATACATGCCCATCACTCTGATGAATTGAGCTATGAAAGTTACCTGATGGCTGTGAATTTCTTCTTCATATCCTTTATGCGACTTAAAGGGACGCATCAGGTAAGTCTCAGTAGCTTAGCTGGTGAGAGCGACGGGCATGTATTCCGGAATCGCCAGTTCGAGTTTGGCTTGGGGCAGTGGATGAAATTTTCCTTTGTTTCTAAACATTGTGGTATCATTATAAGACGTTCTACATAAATTAGTTGGTTACGTTGGTTACCGTCAACTGCTACAACTTTGCATACGATGCTCAACTTTTTTCTGGCTTGAAAAACATGGTTTTCTTCACCAAACAGCTATTTATATCTTATTCCTTATCAAATCGGCACTACCCGTTCATTGTTTTGTTCATAGTTTCCAGCTACCCAAAGGTTGTCTGGTAGAGATCGCTTTTTAGCGATAAGACCGCCTGTTGTTACCTATAGTTCAAAACCTGTAAGAATGAACATTTGACACATCGCAACGCCCGTAGAACGTAAACGCACAAGACACTTTGAAATTATAAACAAAATCCCATAACGATTTTACAGCTTGTCATGTACGTAAACACAATATTTCACTTTTTATAAACATAACTTAATTAAAGTAAATTTTTTTCATATCTTAGTTATTGAATATTTTACGATAACAATTTAGTATGCAAACAGTTACGGTCTACGCCTCCTTTTTTTAAAATTTAGTGTTGTGACCATGTCTGCTGTTCCGATTCATATAACATTTCCGTAAGTCGATAAAATCGATTATGTAATCAATAGACAATATAAGACTTTCTTATCATATTGTATTAATTATGGAATTATTATAATGCCATACATAATTAGTAGATAACAATTATTAAATGATCATTTCCTAAATAATTTTATTTTCTGCTTTGTTATAGTTAAGTTTTCCTTTTTTAATTTATTTTTGTATATTAGGCATAACTGCATACAAATCATCTTAACTCGTATTCTCGGTGGAATCACTGACTTCCGAGTCACAGGCATCCGCCTTGTTCGGGAGACAGAGGCTCAGTTCCGGTGAAATTGTTTCAAACCTGATACATAAGTCTCTCTTAAGCTATTAGCGTACTGTGCAAATATTACTTACACTTGTATCCATATTTTTTTATTCAAGACACTTGGAGACCTTATACATCTCTAAGTATAATTTAGAAATAGTATGTTTATTGTATACTAGAATCACTTAAGTACTTTTTTTATATTATTTAAATTCAAAGTTTGTTTCTAACTGTTGATGATGGATTATTATAATTTGGAAATTTATGTAGAAGACACAGTTCAGGTAAGAAAGTATATCAAACTTGTATGTAATTTATTTTCAATAGTCAGATTTGGACTCATCTTTTTTCTTTGGTATTTTTCTTAAACTATAACCTATTGTTGGTTAATCTAACCTTGGTTTGATATGTTTTCTTATAGAACAACGCACTATATGTATTGTTTAGTTTTGATGTACTGTTGTTTTGAAAAAATAAGTCCCGCCGAGTTTCTTGCCGGACATAATTCTTCTCGGGTCAGAGGTGTAGGGTTAGAACCGGTGTAGTTTGATTTTTTTTCTCTCTCTTTTACTTTGACGTGTAAAAGTGCCCTTGTGGCCTACTTACTGAATAAATGTTTGAGTTTGAGTTTGAGTTTGAATTAGGTTTAAGTCAATAAACATTATTCTTATTCTCTTATTCTTATTGTTATAATTTGAGAAGATTTGTGATACAAAATATATAGGCATATAACAAGAAAAAATCGGTTGTAGTAAAATCGATTCGAACAATTCATAAATAATCGCTAAATTTGACAAACGATACGTCTTAGCCCCATCACTATTGATGTCAATACTTAAGTGTCAAAAGTTCATTCTTACAGATTTTGAACTATAGTTTTTATCACTGTATCGCTGTATATTTTCCTCTTTTCTCATGTGGTGCACAATAAAGAATATTTATTATTATTATTATTCCTGAGATGGCCACCTTCCTCCCATCTCAGGATTAAGAATAAATACCTGTTAGGTGAAGGAAACCATGTTTTAGAAGCCGGGGAAAGTTGAGCATTGTAGGCAAAGTTGTAGCCGTTGACGCCGTACAGAGTTTATCATTGGAGTTAAGTATTTATTTTGATAAGTAGTCAGCGATCAATGATTAATATTTGGGATATTTGTTTACGCGGGATCTTTATCTAAGTACCCGTTTCGTTTTGCGAATGATAATATTCGATTGCTAGGACAGGTGCCTTACTAGACTTCAATTCGAAACTGTCTTACTTGAATCGAATTGATTTAAACTGTTTTTGTTATTATATTTGAAACAATATTTTAATCCTTCATATATTTCAACGTCTATAAGTTATTAAAGTATATGAGCATTTTATAAACTGTATACGCACATTGATTATGCTTAAATTATTTAAAAGCTTCAACTACAAAAGCCACTTACCAAACTTCTTACATATCGGTCTGAAGAGCCACAACACAAGCCTTCAATTACAACTCAGTATCATTAATCTGAACAACAGTTGAAATGATTCGGCTATCGTCGTATCTAAACGCAAACAATCTAGTGGCGAAGATGACTTATCTGAAATTGTATCACATTCAGTAGGGCTGAAACGTTGGCACGCGCTTGTTTAAATTAAACTAAATTCGCATACTTAGTGGAAGAACAACAGCCTTTAAAACCGAATCTTTAGCTAGGCTTCTATTTATTACGTATTTAATAACACGAAACGTTCCCCCATTAAAGACGCGTCGAATTATATATATCTCATCTAGGAGACTTATCGAACTAGGTTCAGTGTTATGGGCTCTCCTACTATCTAGACACACGGCAGTGTGTCCGCCAAGTTTGAGCAAAAAAAAGCGACACACCGGCCGTGGGTTATATTACACGAACCATTTTGGGCCAATTTCGACCACCCTATAACTCAAAACATATTTTATCTACGCATATAAAATTTCGAGTGTCTGTTGACATCCCCTTAATTGTCTAGAATACAAAATTTCATTATTCTACCTATAGCAGTTCTTGAGATATTGACGTCAGAAAATCGCTATTTTTACTATACACTCACTCACTGACTCATCAAAAACCTAGACCACTTCCAATGGTCGTACTGACTTGAAATTTGGCATGGAGATAGGTCTTAAGGTCAAAATAAAGGGAAAAATCTGAAAACGGCCAAGTGTGAGTCAGTTTTAAAAATAGCGAAGGTGTAACTTTGTTCTACTATGAAGTCATAATGAACTAAATGGGTCTATCTTCCAATGGTCGTACCGACCTGAAATTTGGCTCGAAGGTTTGTCTTTAGGTCGAAATAAAGTAAAAATCTGAAAACGGCCAAGTGTGAGGCAGTTTCGAAAACAACGAATGTGTAATTTTGTTCTACTATAAGTAGGTATGGAGTGGAAATGAGATAAGACTTATTTAAATTTAGATACATACCAATTTAAGACAATACATGTTTGTCTTAAAGACAAGAACAATAAAATTGTTCACCACTCTGTGTGTGTCTATTGCGGGAACCGAACCCACGATTTACGAAGTGCAAAGCAGGTCACTAGGTACACTAGGTGCGCTAAATCAGTCAAACAAAACCGGCCAAGAGCGTGTCGGGCCACGCTCACTGTAGGGTTCCGTAGTTTTCCGTCCGTCACAGTAAGTGTCCCCACTTAAGAGTTAATAACACCGCCATGTAGGATATGATATGAGAGTTCCACGTACAGCGACATCTATCGGCAAATTAAGTAAACTATTGCGCGCGAGCATAAAGTATGGAAGATGATTTTTATGGGATAATTCTTTATTGCGTGAACCGATTTTCACCGTTTTTACTTTATTCGAAAGCACGTCATTTCATTGTAATTTTGTAGAAATTACAGGTACAATAAACACCTGCTTATACGGTTAAATTACAAACTTAGTTCAGAAATTATTTAGTATTTTTTTTTCAAAAACTATTCATCCTATCAAGTTCAAAATAATTTTCCTAGAAAGTTTTTATAAAGTTCTACTTTTGAGATTTTTTTCATATTTTTAAAACTTATGGTTCAAAAGTTAGAGGGGGGGGGACGCATATTTTTTTACTTCTGGAGCGATTATTTCCGAAAATATTTACATTATCGAAAAATGATTTTAGGAAACCCCTATTCATTTTTAAATACCTATCCAATAATATATCACACGTTAGGGTTGAAATGAAAAAAAAAAATCACTCCCCACTTTACGTATAGGGGAGGTACCCTAATCAAAAAAAAAATCCACTTTTTATTTTACCACTTTGTCGGCGTGATTGGTATACATATTAGTACCAAATTTCAGCTTTCTAGTGCTAACGGTCACTGAGATTATCCGCGGACGGACGGACGGACGGACGGACGGGCAGACATGGCGAAACTATAAGGGTTCCTAGTTGACTACGGAACCCTAAAAATGAAAAGACTATTTTTTCTCGCATAGTCTAAATAATTTCTAATTTTCCAACTAATAAAATCGCAGATTCAAGAACATGGAAATCATATATACTCTAAGATGGAATTATATATACTACTGCCCATCTCACTCTCCGATACGCTACGGGATGAGATGGGATGGTGCACTTCTAGGGCTACATAATAGGCCACCAATTATAATGCCTACTGGTAGGTAGGTATTACCAAGTTATTAATTATCTATGTAGGTAGCGTACTTACAAACAGAATAAAGTACGTTATTGATGTATGTTATTATATGTAAGTAGGTACATTTTATAGGTGTAGGGAGCCAGTTTATTTGTAAAAATCACCTATAAATAAATAGTAAAATAGGATTTATCATTGATTATAGGTACTCGCGCTGCCCGATCGATCCCGAAATCCCGATATACGTATGTATAGTGATACTAGATAAAAATTCCGTTCCCCGCCTCGCGCACCCTCCGTCGCTGCCTACACTCGTCCGCCGCGCTCGCGCCGTCCGCCAGCTCATGCCATCCGTTCGCCCGCTCATGCCGCCGGGGGGATGCGTACGCGCGGGAGGCGGGGAGTCGACGAACCAAAGCGTTCGGCAGCCGCGCGTCATACGCGAGACATTTCCTAAAGCAAAAGTGATAAAAAAATAATAAAGAACCTACACCTAACAAAAATAAATGAAATCCCATCAAAAACATAAATGTGAAAGGCTGCCAAGTTCGATACTATGGGAATGCTTCGCCTATATAAGAAGTGAGATCTGAATAAGTACCAAGTTCCATAAAAATACCTCAAATCATAAATAGTTATAGGAATGAACACTTGATTTCCAGCAGTTTTAAGGTACATTTTGAATAAGTATCACGTTACATAGAAATACCTAAAATTATAATAGTCAGAGAAACGCACACCGGTTTTTTTAGCAGTTTCCTGATAACATTTATTATTTTCAGTACTTTTTAATGATGTAACTTGGCAAGTTTTAATAGAAAATTATATACTTGACACATTGCAGTCCAAAGGTGTCGATTCATTGCATTGAAAAGGTGTGTGATGTGTGAAAACTTGCCAAGTAACATCATTAAAAAGTACTCCGACTAAAGAACCGACTTCACTTAGCATCCACCTTTCCAAAAGCAAATGCTCGAGCTGCTGTAAAAAATACTCAAGTCACTATAGGTGTGCCTACAATACTTGAAGAGTTCCCTCGATTTTTCCAAGATCCCATCATCAGATCCTGACCTGGTTTCAATGGGATCAACAGTAAAGTATACTCTTTCAGACAAAAAAAGAATTTTCCAAATCGGTCCAGCTGTCTTCGAATAATCGGTGAACATACATAAAAAAATTGCAAAAAAAAAAAACAAAGATCCCGACGAATTGATAATCTTCTCCTTCGAAATCTTGAAGTCGGTTGAAAACTAGCTGGGTATCACCAGGAAACTGGCAAGTGCCTGACATTTCCTGGTGGTTGAAAAAAGCTTTCCGCAAAAAAGTGACTGAATGAAGGTGAGAAACATGTTTTTTTTTCGTATATAGTTCACCATAAGTTCACGACAACAGTCTAAAACGAATACGTATTTATTAGAAAGTTCTAATACTACTTACTTACTTACTTCTCTGTACACTGTACTTCAAGATTTCGAAGGAGGAGGTTATTAATTCGTCGGGATTTTTGTTTGTTTTTTTGCTATTTTTTTTGTTGGTCCCGACATGGTCAGGATCTGATGATGGGATCCTGGAGAAATCGAGGGAACTCTTCAACTATTATGGGCACACCTATAGTGATTTGAGTATTTTGTACAGCAGCTCAAGCATTTGCTGTTGGAAAGGTGGATGCTAAGTGAAGTCGGTTCTTTTTTGATTAAAATTATTCTTCCAGAGCTTGCCACCTAACTTACGAGTATGTGTGGTTAATTGAATCGTTCCTAACTTTAAAAGCGTGAGAGCTAAAAATTACTAAACATGTTCTGTCCACGTATAGTTTGTCCGGCGGCTTAAGAATAAGTGCTCCATACTAAACGTATGGCGCATTTATCCCTAAGCCGCCGGACAAAATATACCTACCCTTCATGTAAAGTTGGTACGTACGCTACTGAACGAAAGTGCGTAACTGCGTTACGACGGTACGCTAGTCATTACTAGATGGCACTGCAGTGCAGATGTCATTTCCTCCTACATTTTGGGTATCTTAATTTGGATTGCTCTCGTTCAGATGGCACTTCAGACTTGGAGCCTCAAAAAGATCTTAAACTGTGGCTGTCTATTATACAAGATGTAACAAAAATGCCGGTGATCCTTTTAAGACATAAAAAATCAAGAAAAAAAAATTTGGCAAAAAAAAAATTGGTTTTGTATGGAGGGGCCGGCCAGCTGGGACCACGTGTCCCATGGAAAAAAGATTTTTTTTTGCTGTATAAAATTTTGTCTCCTATTTTGTCTTAGTCGCAATACGGTACTCGTATCAATAATGCTCTTAAACGGATCACCAATATTTTATAGTAGTTTATGTAACTGTTACGTTTTAAGGCCTAATTACGTACAGTTGCATACACTGCTTTATCTACACTCATATTATTTATTCTAAATGCCGTATTCGGAACCTATAAAATGGCCGCCATTGCACCGCCATGGCCAACTCGATTGTGCCGGCGGTCGGGGAGGCGCGTGTCGGGCTGTCGGCGGATGCGCGGGAGGGTGCAGGTGTACATTATGTTACCAAAACTCATAACACATCAATAGTTGAGCATGTAACGTTAAAATTACGTTACTGCCACAGATAAAAAGCTTATCATAGTAAAATCGGTCGTGGTAATGCTAGCCATTGCCTACCGTTTTCGAACACGTTTTAGAGAACTTACAATATGAGTGTAGATAAAATTATTTGTTAGACGAGTTTGTTAATAGTTACACTATTGTCTTAGGTTTAGTACCTGTAAAGATAGTTGTAAGTGTGGAAATGAATAAATAAAAAAATAAAAAAAAATGAATTTGAATACCAACTTGGTTGCATAATATGTGAAAGGACATCCTTAATTCGAATCAGAGCAGTCAGTCCGTGAAACAGGATAGCGCTCTGAATACTCGGTCACTCCGAGATATTTGGAAAGGGATTAGTGCTTGCTGTTTCATCGAGTATGTGAAGCGTTGACCGGTTATTGGGTAACGTATCAAATTCTGATCTCCTGGTTAAATTAATTAAATTTTGAGTCTTATTCTGTTTTAATTAAATATATTTTAGAACGAATTGATAACGATTAATAATTACTGTTTGTATGGAATAACCCATGAAACGAAATTTAGATATTTCTTTGTCCTTTAATTGATCCCATTTTTATCAACATTGAAATCTTATAGTGACAATAACATGAAGTATTTTAAATATTATTATTTCACAGCCACGAGACTCACAGATCGAAGTAAAACCGAACAAGTATTCACGATCGTGCTTGAAGCCCTGCCAGAATGGCAGTTAGCTTTCTGCCTGAGTGAGACGCTAAAACTTACCTAAAATATATCAACTGCCTCGATGTCTTAATATTTTTGCTCTATTCCTAACTTGAATTTTATTGCAAATATACCTAATGAATACCTATATTAAATTTCACACACTCTTTATTTGCAATTATCATTCTAATCAATATCTAAGTTTACTAATGTTTCCAATACATAATTCAGTTATTTGCAATTATCATTCTAATCAATATCTAAGTGTACTAATATTTCCAATCTGTAATTCAGACAGGACATCAGGAGCCTCGCAACTGTTCAAAATGAATCAAAGAAGACGGTGCTAGTTAGGCCTCGTCTGATTGGTAAACGTGCTCCAACGTCTTTGTACTAATCTCACTGAGTGTTAGCTATTCAGATACAGCACATGCCCTTACCGACTTCTAGCTTTGTCTTTCCAAGCTGACTTTTCACTGCCTGTGGTACATGATTGCCGGTGAGCTACCCTCGGAAAATGGGTACTATACGATTTTGCAAGCAACGTTACTTTGAACTTAGTTTGCTTTATTGTTCGAATCGGTGATGGTCAGAGTCGTAGGACAGTAACATTTTCTAGGGAGGCTAAAAAAACAAATTCTTATTACTATTGTTTTAGGTTTACTGGGTTCACTATTTGCCGGATAAAGGTCTGGATCTCTCACCGGGTCCTTCCTAATTGGAAAGCTTATACATTGCGGTTCAACGTTGTAACAATGCGATAACCAACAACGTTGTAACAATGCAAGTAATGTACAAATCTTTATCTACCATGTCTGACCGATTTCTCCCAGTTGCTTAAAGGTTAGCTGGAAGAGATCCCTTAAAGGGATAAGTTCGCCTTTGTACACACTCACTATATTTTTGTTGGTCATGTATTTGTTTTGTGCAATAAAGTGTTTTACTACTACTACTACTACTACTATAACCTACATAAGTATAGTTTTGGTATACTAGTTTAGGCTTATTTTATTTTTTTATTTCATTTTATTTGAGTTTAGTAATTTTTTTTTGTAGCTTGGTGATGTCAACTTTGTAAACGTGTAAGTATTACTTTAGCGTATTCAATACTACATAATTAAAAAAATTGAAAATGAGTTATGATACTTAAAGACCGAATCTCGAAACAAATAATATAAATAAAATAAAAAATAAAATAGCAAAAAAAACAAAGATCCCGACGAATTGATAATCTCCTCCTTCGAAATCTTGAAGTCGGTTGATAAATTTTGGGGGACAATCTTACACAAATCAACCTAGTCCCAAACTAAGCAAAGCTTGTACTCAGTGTACTAGGCGACGATATACCTACTTATATAGGTAAATATTTACTAAGATACATAGAAAATACCCATAACTCTGTAACAAATATTCGTGATAAACATACAAATAAATTCCCTTTCCAGGATTCGTACCCGGGACCTCCTGCTACATAGGCAGGGTCACTAGGTCATATCTAGTAAATAGGCAGATTATGATTGATTGATTGACATGTTACAGAGAAACATTTTTCAAAATGTTTCAAAAACCAACCACCCGAAAACACAGTACAGTAAAAAACAACCACAAACCATCGCGCTTCCACAACCGATGGGCCCGTCAACCGTCAGGCGGGGTCGGTAGCCCTAAGGGAAATTATACTGTCGCCCACTGCAGCCGGAATGTTAAAAATATCTGGTCTAGTTCCAATGTGCAGAGCGTTCGACTCAGAGTGCAAACTGAGTGGGCACTTGAGCGGCGGCGACCGGTGGCGAGTCCGTTCAAACAGATGAAAACGTATGGTATTGACCACAGGGGATGTTGTTCACATCCGTTGGAAGAATGTGCCAAAAACTGGGACATACAGGTATATGATGATTGAGATCCTTATTAGATGCCTTTAACACTTACTATAAGTTTACAGGCCCGATCTGTCCATTTTCCGCTGTCGTAAATGACGTTTGACAATACACCGCCATTTTGCTTTTTATCGATGCGCTGCCGATCTGACGGATTAGCGCCTACTAGTTCCCTATGAATCGGCCGCCGCGGGGTGAGGTAATTCCGATCGGGGCGGGGCGGAGCGTGGTCATTCCGTATGAAATACTATTATTTATTCTGTGACTCTGTTGTCAGAGTTATTGATTGTACCGTTGTAAACGTTCTAGCCTTATATTGGTTCCCCGAAGTCGGAACGTTCGCTTGTGGTGTAGGGCGATGGGAATACAGAGCTTAATCCAATTACTTGTTGTGCGGCTTATGAACTTCATTAGCCAGTCATTATTTTGAATTTCGTTCATGTTTTCAAGTATTTAATCAAATAATGTAATTATCGTGGCTTTGGGTAGTTTCGAACCTTGTGTTTTTGGCCTAAATTGTAACTCAATCTTTTTTAACACGTAAAATTATTGTAAATACTTTTACAATTTTTCTTTTTTAAATAAATATCGTGTTATGTTTAAAATTCGTTAAAATTTCGGGTTTCCAGAAAAGTTAGATCATACCGTGAAAATTCGACGATCCGGAAAAACCAAAGCCCGTTTGTAAACTGTTTGATTGCATTTTGGGGAAACCAAAATATTGTCTCTTTTGCAAACAATTTCATTCCAGTTTTTTGTTTACAAAACTCGCTGAAGAAATATAATTTTTAGACACCGCATTTATTAAATTTTGGTCCGGTACATTGAGTTAAGAATAGCAGAGGTACAGTCTCAAACAAGATTTACCGAAAATATGGCTCGTGTTAGTAATCGACCAGTGTTATACCGTAATAAGACTGTCAGCGAAACTGCTGTACGAGTCGTTCTTACAGCACTATTGTGGGGCCAATTTTTCGGGCCGATTGTGTATCCGGTTTTTAATTACATATCGGTGGTCCGGTATGAATAAGTCAGTTTGTGCAGGTAAAAAAAATCACATCAGAACATCGCTTTGATGTCCATTTTACGCTCTTGCACCTTACCCCTTTTTGATAAGGTCCAAAATGTAATCATATTTTAATCTTCGACTGTATTAGTAAGACTTTCTATCCGAAGGTCGGCAATTCAATTTTTGGCTCAGGTTTCAGGGAACTTATGGACAACATAGTGTTAATATTTTTATAAATGAACGAAAATTTTAAAACTTCCCCGCGTCGAGCAAGATTTGAACTTGCGACCTTTCGGAACACCGGTCCGATCGCTCTGACCAACTGAGCTGTCGACGCTTACTCAACCTCGGTGAATTTTTCCATCAGTTCCACCATTGAGTCCGTCAATTCTATGTTTTCTTTTGTTTTGTGCAATAAAGTTTAAATGAATAAATAAAAGGAAATTATATTGCAATGAATCCAACACCACTGCCTGGTACCCTTAAATAATCATCATTTTTCACAAGATATTATGTTGGCACAATAAATGTCAACATAGCTTGATTTAATCACTTTGATCTCCGCTATCAACCATCTTCATCTACGCTATTATTCCCAGCCTTCATTTTCATTTAATAACTCAATTTCCTTTAATGTTTGTTATCAGGGCAGCGGAAATCTAATTCAAAAGGAACACAATTGCCTAGCCCGAATCAACCCTGTAGCATCATCAGCCCAACTCAAACTACATAGACACCGCCCCATGAAGCTTTTATAAAGGCCACACATAGGCTGAATAGGCATGATGTTTTTTTTTCATGTATGGTATCAATCGATTCGTTTTGTTGTGAGGATCAAATGTTTATATAGCGCCAATTGCGTTAAAGCAACACAAAAGTCACAAATGAGATTCAAAATCTGACACTCGCTTTTGATTATCAAAACGCTTGGACGGTGGCAAACAAGCATACGGCCCGCCTGATGGTAAGCAGATACCGTAGCCTATGGATGCCTGAAACTCCAGTGGTGTCACATATGCCTTGATCAAAGTATGGAAAAATTATGATTACTATTTTGACAGCGAAATATTACGTTCATTTATATGGTTGCCGTACAATTTATTTTATAGTGATATATGAGAAATCGAATGCGTTCATTTTATTTTTAAATTTCGTACTTATAAAAATCGTACAATTTTGAAATTTTGTGGCCTATAATATCTTTGAACCATTTTAATAGATTTTTTTATTATTTTCACTTTATTAGGATATATTGATCATTTTGCATCCATTCAACTAAATTTTATTACAAAATTCAACATGTGTCATCATCCCTATTATACTAATAAAATGGTACAGTCAACGGCAATAGTATCTTCCTACACGAAGGCCGCAAAAATATGTGACACGCTCTTATTTGTAGGGTCATAAGAGCGTGTCACATATTTTTGCGGCCTTCGTGTAGGAAGATACTATTGCCGGTGACTGTACCATCCGAACAATTCCTACCTGCACTGTACCTAAATACACAAAATGCTGGAGTATATTCTGTAGTGAAACCATTCAACAAGAATGCAGCTCAACCATTGAATTTTCACCCTTTTGAATAAAAAAAAAAGTATTGACACAACTAGCGTTAGCTTTTTCAAATACGTGAGCGCAATGCCAACATGTCGTGTATTCTGATTGCTTGCCCAACGCAGGCGGGTCACTTACTTTAGGCAGCCCAAGTTAAAATAAACTTTAGATTTATAACAGCTATGTGTTATTGAAGAGCGCGCTTATAATGGCCGTCCTGATGGTATTATCCTATGCTGGGTAAGCGATTGGAACACAAACAGTGAGCTCTGCCTCAAGACATGTTTCGTCGCTTTACGCTGAAAGGGCGAATCGTTTGACGGCCGACGTTTCGAGAAAAATTGCATGTGTTACCTCAACCATCGAAAATAGCTGACTCGGTGCCATTTCAATTTACGTGATTGTTTGGAAAGGCAATTCCGTCCTGGTGTTGATGATCAAAATAGCTTATTTTAGTAACTTATTATACATTTTTCTATGGCATAATACGAGGCAAACGAGGAGACGATTCGCCTGATGGTAAGCAATTACCACGGGCTGTCGATACCTGCAATATTAGAGTGGTCACAACAGTGTAGCCGGCCTTTATGATTTACATTTCGAACCTTAATAGTAATTTCTGACCAAAATACACTTACAACCTATCATAAAAATTGTAGTACAAAACTTCAGCGGTTATGTAATGTTGTTTTAACTGACTTTAAAAATGTTACAGGAGTTACAGGAGGCGAACAGATAGAGATTAAATTACTAACAGTTACCGTAAATATTTGGAATAATGGTTTTCCTTGTAGACAAGTTTCTCTTATCGATTATGATTATGTAACAATTTAGCCTTTCGAATTTGATAGTTTATAGAGGTACATATAACGCGAAATGTTAGGTGTAATAGAAATAAAGTTTACAGACCTTTTAATAAGTACTTATAAAGACGATCCATTGTACACCTTATATAGTGACGATAATGAAAAACAAGAAATACAAATTAGGCAAAAGCAACATTGGTTCACAATCATTACGAGTTATTGTAAATAAATGTACTGAACCCGAAGAAAGATAATATTTAATATATGCTATAACAAACCCTCTAATCTGCTTTTGTGCGGCTCTAATCTACTCAATTGAAACGATAGCTTTATCTAGAGCATTAAAAGCGCTTCAATTGGATTGTATGATAAAAGCCAAACTGGTATAATCCTTATCATTTATTGAGAATATCCCAGGTATAATAGCATGCTAATCTCTTCCAGTAACATCAAATGATCAAACAATGCAGCTGAACAAACTGGAAGACACTACACCGCGCCGTATTCTTACTTTAAAATACATCAAAAACACAATCAGCTATCTCTAACATAACTCTAACACATGACAAATAATTAAGCAATATTGAAGCTACATCGGAATGATTTTCAAGCAAATTCGGATTCATGGTGGTGTATTGCATAGTTAATGCATTGGAGTTGTATTGAAGTTGGATGGTGTCGTAAGTCGTAACGAGTCTTAAAGGAAAATATGCAAGTATAAGATGGTGTCGGATTCTAATTTAAAAATATATTAACAATACAATAAAAATACAACCTATTTCAAACATAACTCCAACACACAACAAACATTCAACCAATATTGAAGTTGTATTGGAGTTGCGTTGAAATATTTCTCAAGCAAATTCTGAAATTTCTGATTCAGATGTGTATGTGTAGCTGTATTGCGTTGTTAATGCATTGGAGTTGTATTGAAGTTGGATCGTGTCTATACGTGTTTTAAAGTTAGAATACGGCCCTTGGAATGTTGTAAATATTAAATGTATAAAGTAAATAAAATATCTTATAAGGTTTATTTTGTGTGGGTCAACATGTGTAAGTAAGTACATTTATGAGCGTGACGTCCCAATTGAATGTTTTATGATTGTAGTTTTTGTGACAAAATGACTATAGGTTTCCTCCATATTGACGATACGATCCACTGAAGGTTACTTGATCTGAAATAACGTGGTTTTCATCAATTACATGGAACATCTGATTATTGATGTTAGTTTAAATTTTTCATTGATAACTATATAATGTATCTGTGAGCTGTAGACCTTGCGAGCATAGCTAAAATACTTTTTATAGCTGCGAAGTTACGAAAGTCTTAAGCGCCTATCATGGCGCTTAAGTCTTTTGCGCTAATTTTCACCATGGTAATATTTTCAAAAAACGAAACGACAAAAATTCTACGTAACTTTCAAACCTGATCCAAACATTTCACGGGAATTGATTAAAATGCGATCCCGGCTCCTTATGTTGTCACGGCTATAATTCCAAAACCATGCGATTCAATCATGTATATTATAGAATGTAAATAGGTAACTAAAGATATCGGGTATTGTTGGAAATTGTCAGATTACAGGCAATCTCAGTCCTCGTTGATCCAAGCACGTTTCCTCCGTCTCCGTGTTGACTATAATCAGGAAATAGGTCCGGCGGCAAAATGGCGTTACAATCCATTTCGGTCATGAATGTAGATTAATCTCTATAATATGACCGTACACAGATAGCCCGATAACGTCTTCAACTGCTATTATATCAATGATATATAACTAAGGACAGGTTTATGCACGCTCCGAAATTGATGCACTTTAATAGTTATGTATCTAACTGTGATTCCATATTAAGCCGCGGTATCGTGCACAACACACTCACTTTTGACGTTTGAACCAATCACCACTCGTCCACGAGTTGTATTATGTGTGCGAGTCGCGCATAGACACAAGGAAATCGGCTTATTATAAATCACAATTTTGTCTTCACTATGGTCTTCACGGCACCGCGTCTTCTTATTTTAAATGTCTATGGTGAGAGATGTGGGGGTGCTAATGAGCTGCCGACAACCGCCTAAGCTGCCTTAGACAAAGATATATTTTTAAGAAAAAGAGTAAAAAAGATTTATGGTAATTCAACCCCTAAGGGGGTGAAAGGGGTAATGAAAGCTGCGAAAGAAAGTTAGCTTAAAAATAGTTATTTGTGCAACAAGAGAGGAAAGTTGGTTTTCCTTGCGAGTGTTGATTTTGAGTCCCGAGTAAGCGAAAGATTCTAAGTTAGAATCTTGAGCGTAGCGAGGGACTCAAAAACACGAGATGTAAAATAACTTTGCTCTCGTGTGTCACATACAACTTTTTACCTTTTTGAGTGAGAACATATTAAAGGTTAATAGTAGTTTATGTAACTGTTACGTAATAAGGGTCCTTAAAATACGAGTTTCATAATAAGATCACACGAGTGTTTTAAGGCATAATTACGTACAGTTGCATACATTACTTTATCTACACACATACTATAAACCCTATAAAATGGTTCAGAAACTATATGTAATGACCTGCATTGATAACAGGGCAACAACTAACATACCCATAAGCGAATGATTCTATTATATAGAAGAAGAAGACAAAGAAGATGATGCTGTAGGTGAGGAAGAAGATGAATAATAAGAAAAAGAAGAACGAATAAGCAGATGAAGACGTCGAAGGAGATGAAATAAAAGAAGATGACGACGAAGAAGAAGATTAAGAATATAAAAAACGAAGAAGAAGATGAAGAAGATGATGATGAAGAGGGTAAAGAAGAAGAAGATTATGTTGATAAAGAAGAAGATGATGATGATGAAGATGATGATGTTGATGATGAAGAAGATAATGATGAATAAGAAGATGATAGAGAACAAGAAGAAGGAGATTAATAAGACGAAGAAGGTGCTGAAGACAAAGGACATGAAGATGATGATGAAGAAAAAGTAGATGATGATGAAGAAGAAAGTTATGATGAAAAGAAGATTGAGATGAACATGATAAAGAAGAAGAAGAAGAAGAAGATGATGATGATGATGCTGATGATGGTGAAGATTCTGATGGTGATGGAAAAGAAGAAAAAGACGATGAAGGTGATGTGGAAGATCATGAAGGTGGTGAAGAAGGTAAAGAAGAAGACGATGAAGAAGATGGAGTTGATGAAGAAGATGATGATGGAGAAGAAGAAGAAGGAAATGAAGAAGACTAGGGAGGTGGTGAATAAAAAGGACATGACGCTGAAGATGGTGATGAAGAAGAAGATGGAGATGGACATGATGAAGAAGAAGAAGATAAAGAAGAAGAAGATAAAGAATAAGAAGAAGAAGATGGTGATGATGATGATGAAGAAGATGATGATGTTGATGATGAAGAAGATAATGATGACGAAGAAGATGATAAAGAAGAAGAAGGAGATGAAGACGACGAAGTAGGTGGTGAAGACAAAGGACATGAAGATGATGACGAAGAAGAAGATTGAGATGAACATGATAAAGAAGAAGAAGAAGATGATGATGATGATGATGCTGATGATGGTGAAGATTTTGATGGTGATGATGGAGAAGAAGAAAAAGACGATGAAAATGATGAAGAAGGTCATGAAGGTGATGAAGAAGGTAAAGAAGAAGACGACGAAGAAGATGGAGTTGATGAAGAAAATGATGATGGAGAAGATGAAGAAGGAAATGAAGACAACGAAGAAGGTGGTGAATAAAAAGGACATGAAACTGAAGATGATGATGAAGAAGAAGGTTATGATGAAGAAGAAGATGGAGATGGACATGATGAAGAAGAAGAAGATAAAGAATAAGAAGATGATGATGACGACGACGATGATGATGATGTTGATGATGATGATGATGAAGAAGAGGAAGAAGATTTCCAAGCTTATTAATGAAAACTCCAAATTTAGACAGATTAGCGGGTTTATGGTGTGTGTGTAGATAAAAATATGTATTTCGAATTTGTAATAGACCCCGAAATATGAAGTGGCAGTTCATGGCCTTACCTAAATATTAAAAAAAATATTTCAGCTTTAAATCAAACGCACAAGAAACTCCTTTTTTAATACATTAAACGCATGGTTAATCTTTTAAAATGGGGAATAAAATTAATCCCAAGTATTTCACTTCACCTTAACCACCAATGTTTGTTTTACCCACAGAGACAGTGCTAATAATTAACCAACAACCCCAATGAAACCAGTACACGTCATCGCCGACTACCGAATTTACTGATTAATGGACGAAATTTACACATAAACGGTATATGGTTGGATTGCTGGCGCAAATGCCGTGGCAGCCAACGGACGAGCATGGTCTAGTGCACTCATTTACAACACGTCCATTTCAGCTTTCAGCACATTGCACGCAACTGACAGCTTCAGCTGATGAGTGAGCCGTATTTTCAGGCTTCAAATATTTTAAATACTCGTACCTAGTTAAACTACCTTTATTGATAATTGTGCATCACTTTATCGTAACTTTTGTCTATTATTTTATCGACTTGTTTCAAAACAAACAATATAATATATATGTAGAGACATTAGTCCAGCAGTTGTGTACATTTTACCTGGAAAGTAATCCAAACTCAACGGAACTTTAACGGGTAGTTCGGGGGTATGCCACGAAGATTCTCATAAGTTTTCGGCCTCGAGGACCTTGTGGAATTTGGAGGGGGGACAAAAAACTATTTTTTTTACAGTTTATCGCTTATATCTTATAAACTTAGCACTTTTTGTGTACACCTTGTATGGCAAAGTTAAAAAGCAAAAAAATCCTGAAAGTTAGGTGTCATACCAGATTTTCAGGCCAAATAGGTATTATTCGAAAACTTATGAGAGTTTTTGTGGCATACCCCCAAACTACCCGTTAAAGTTCCATTGAGTTTGAATTACTTTCCAGCTACCCTTAACTTCATTCGACATAACTGCTGGATTACATGCATAAATATTTTAGCATTTTAGGTTTATTAACACGTTTATTTTTAATTCATCTGCAACTTAGTAAGTAACTTAGTAAATAATAAATAAATAAGGCTGGTCATAGTAATAAAGCGAGGAAATACCGCAAGCATTATAGGTAGTCACTGACAATAGTATCTTCCTACTGTACACGAAGGCCGCATACATATTATGTGCCACGCTTGTATTTGTAGGGCCATAAAAGCGTGTCACATATTTTTGCGGCCTTCGGGTAGGAAGATACTGTTGCCGGTGACTGTATGTTTGTACCGGGAACGAACAGGAGCGGGTTGTTTATGTACATACATTTTGGTAATACATTTATTTATTTTCTACCTCTTCTTTATTTTGATAATATATGTACAATGTGTTTGGCTACCTATGTTCGAGCCATTTTATCGACAAATCAACTCCCATACCATTTTTTTTCTCAACCATTTTAAAGTGCACCCCTTTAAAATTCTATGGCACCAGCACCACACTCTACCGCCCTTGGTAAATTACAAATACAAATAACCATTATTTGTCAAAATATCGCTAGCTTTAACATTTCACATGTTACCCGAGTTCAAATAAGGCATTCTTTAACAAAATCGAGCGATAATTGGATTGTAATGGCTAATTTACAAAGTGAGGCCGAATTATTGTATGGTACCAAGTTAACGCTTGTAAAGTAGGTCTGGAGCCCGTTTCTCAAAATCTTGTCACTTGTAATACAAGCGGAAGTCCCTTTCTAGCAAAAGATGTCGAAAAGTGATATCCGCTTGTATTACAAGTTACAAGCTTTTGAGAAATGGGCCCCTGGTTTGGACTCGTGTAACTTGTGAAATGTTGAAGCTAGCGCTATGATTTTGATTGCAATTCGCTTTACTATCTGCTAACAATAAAAAAAGTACAGGTCAACGACCTCATTTTTGCAAAAAATAAGAAATGTAAAAAATAGGAGTTTTTTTGAGACAATTTTTCTTTTTATAATTAATTTTCGACTAATTGTGGATTTTTTTCTGCAACATTGTTGATTGAAATATGCCCTAGTTCGTAAGCTGCCTTAGTGTGCTTTGGCACATGTGCGACGGATATTTTTGTTACTGTTAATTTACCAAGGGCGGTAGAGTGCGGAGCCATAGAATTTTAAAGGGGTGTTAAAAAATGGTTGAGAAAAAAAATGGTATGGTATTTGTCGATAAAATTCATCATACTATATGAATTTTATCGACAAAAAATTCATCATACTATAGGGGATCAATGTTACTCTGCGTCCGTAGGAAACACCTTGACGGTATTGTCTACATTCTCCCGATCTAACCTACTTTAAGATCTCACATTTTTAAATAACAGCAATTGTTATAGGTATCCAATAAAGCAAAGAAATAGAGTTTAATACTTGTTCATAAAGTTATTTTGTTCCTATAAATAAATATTTGGATTGTGCATAGAACTTGGCACTCATTTAGATCTCCATTCTTTTTGCGGCGAAGCCCACAGCCAAGCATAATTTTTGTATTGAACTTGGCTCTCCTTTTTTACATTTATGTTTTTGGTGGGATTTATAAACAAATATACAGCCTGTCCCAGGGAGAAGTGACCGGCCAAAGTGGGTTGATTAGTTACGTAAAATTATCGATAAGAAACATTAGTTGACTGAAACATTAGTTCTTTATAAATAAAACAGCAGTAATTCTGTTGATACCACACCTGAGCCTGGCATTCATTGTGAGAAATTCGTGAGAGACGCACTTAATTCATGTCAGCCTGACAAGCTGCTGTGCCTTAATTGGCGTCTCGCGTGACTCGCCTGTCGCTTCAATTAACAAAATGGATAATTCCGACGCCTAGGTGACAAACCATGGATTGACTATACTAAACAACTAACAGGATGGGGATGTAATTATGTAGGTATTATTTTACCGACCACAAAAAACTTCAATATTATCTTCGAAGTTTGAAAGCGACATTGACCTCAATTCATGGTCCCAGAGAAAGACTGGCTTAAATTGACATTAACATATATTATATTAGCTGCGTGAGTTTGTTGAACTGCCCGCACTTAGGATAGGTTGCACCATATGTAATTAATGAACTGATGAACGTTAAATATATCATGGATTCCGTTTCAGACGCAGGGTAGCGTGGACGTCTTGCAAGTAGTTTTTTAGTTTTTTGCTCATTTTGGTAGTTTAGTATGTAATATTGATAGCGTATTGTGCGGTGATCTAATAAACAAGTGTGCAGCTAATGAAGAATGAGTCTCAAAACGCGCTTAACTCTTTAGTTAAACGGACGGTTGTCCTGGCACGGCCGCAACGTGATGTTTGTAAGGCACAGCTATCACCTTACAAAGAGCAAGGCCTCTACTGAACAACATTGACTATATTTTATTTAAATAAATAAAAGTATAAATAACGTCGTCATTGGCAAAATTCCTATTGCTGTGTACAAAGGGAGAAAGCCAACAAACCCTCTAATTCTGTGGCAGCGCAGCAGTGCTGTCATCCCATAGAATAACTTCATAACTTATAGCTATTATTTGTAACGGGGTATTTACCATGTATATTGGAGTTTTCTAGCACCCGATAGTTAGATAATAGTTATAACGTAAATGACCATGTGAGCTTGAAATCGTAAACTTCAAAACTTGTTATATACGCAAGTTTTAACTATAACGATGACGTTAACAGATGGTTTGGTGCAAAGTCTTGTTAGTGCCTCAAGACTTCATGATACAATGACACTAACGACAATGACTAACCTAAATATCTTCAATATGCATGTAAGCAGATTCATTAACATATTGATTATTGAGCCCGACCCTTCGGCCTTCTAATCAATCAGGGCTAATACGTACACGATAACGACTATTAACTACAGGTAAATTATGAATACATATGACAGTATGGCGGCAAATTATGTACATTAATGAAACTTTGTTTATAACTTTATCTTGATACTAGAAATGAGGATCAGCTGAACCCTACGATAATTTATACCCCTTTCCGGGGGGTATGGGGGAACTTAAAAACCGGCCAAGTGCAGTGTCGGACCAAGCATAATAGAGGGTTGTCCTTAGATGAAATAAGAACGAACTATAGGCATATATAAGAAATAATTATACACGAATATAAGAATTAATGCATAAAGGTATCTCCATATGGAAGAAGTTTTTGGAGATGGCTCAAAAAGTGGCTGAACCTATTATATTCAAATTATTTTATTAAGAAAGTAAGTGTTAAGGCGCATCTTTTTGAATTTTTTCATATTTTTTTTAACCTATGGAAGGGAGGAGGACAATTTTTTAAAATTTCGAAGCAATTATTTCCGTACCTTTAAATATTTACTAAATCAAGAAACTTCAATGTTATTTTGAAAGACCAATCGATTGATGTGCCCTGTTGCACATCAATCAATTCGGATCGATCAAATTGAGGATCAATATTTTGCGAGATATGATTGTTGTCAAAAAAAATCAAGTATCATCAATCAAGTATAAATCGACTCGTTAGTTGATATTTGCATTTTTTTTTGATAACCTGTTTTGCCCCCAAGCTATTTTTAGGGTTCCGTAGCCAAATGGCAAAAAACGGAACCCTTATGGATTCGTCATGTCTGTCTGTCTGTCTGTCCGTCCGTATGTCACAGCCATTTTACTCGGAAACTATACGACGTATCTGAATAAAATTTACACATAAGGTGTATTTTGTATGTCGCTACTTAGTTATGGAGTTTGATTGTTTGTTCGAGATATGAAGATTGTCAAAAAAAAATCAAGTATCGACTCGTTAGTTGATATTTGCTATTTTTTTTGATAACCTGTTTTGCCCCCAAGCTATTTTTTATGTATAACTATACTGTATAACTAAGTACTAATATTAAACTCTGTAATGCTCTTTAAAATTATATTTCTAATTAGTTTTATATGTTTCATTAGATCTTGGCAGATGTTGTCTTTTCAGGTATATGAACTTATACGGTCAACATCAACAAGCACAGCAGCCAAACTCTTGTAGATGTTCACTGAAAAAACATAAACCCCTGTCCATTAAGGATTAAGTACTTAATGGACCGAACACCCCGTCCGATACCCAACGCTGCGTCCCGACTATCACTCAAAAAATACCTAAATCTGTTTGGACGGGCATCCAAACCTTCCGTTTCCATATCACGCTTCCGCAACGTAAGCAGATTAGCGTCACGTTTGAGGCGTACGGGCAAATATCACTCTTTAATCGCATAATAGACGGAGAGCTAGCCACGTCAGATATGACACAATAATGAGAGCAACGAAACCCCTCTAGTCAGTTTGCTGTACTACGCTTATTTCTAGATCTGGACATCTGGCAGTTGTAAAGTGGTGGTCAAAGAATGCAAACTACTTTAAGAAAATAAACCCTAGAGTTCTGGGTTTGATGCAATATTTTGTGAAATTATTATTATTATATACATAATTAGATTATATCATTGCTAAAGTTTCTGTTGGGGATGGTGGTGCCAAACGACGTATAATGTAATTCATAGTTGGTCGCCTACTGTTTTTGTTTCCGTGTTAATACGCTATGTTTATAACTGAGACAACTTCGGCATTTTTTACTTATTTTGGCAGTACTATTTTTCAATTCAAAAAATTTGCTAATCTGTCACTCTGACCTTCACCCATTAAAAGCTGCCAGATGCCCGGATCTATCAATAAGGATAGTATAGCAATCTAACCAGACGGGTTTTGTTGCTCTCATTATTGTGTCGTGTCTGAGGTGGCCAGCTCTTAGACCATAACGTCCCTTTCCAACATTTGGGAAGGAGAGAGAGAATTAGTCTGGACGTCGGACCGTGCGTGGATACCGATTCGATTCAGCGGACCGCAAATTTGTCCGAACTAGCAATGAAATTGGATTACCAGAGTCGGTAGGAGCTAACGAGGGAGCACACCATTAACGCGCGTCAGACGTCTTCAAACGGGAACTAAACGATATTGCCGACGTTTTTAATTCTACACTTCAGGTTTTTTTTTTAATTCAAGAAAATTATGTTGCCTTATCCCTTACCCTATCTATTTAAATAGTTTATAATGTGATTACCATACTTTTTTTTCTGTAAGGCTGTAGCTACCACTCTTTTATATATCTACGACTCTTTTATAAACAGGTCTGGGTCATACAAGACATTGCTAAAGTAAAAATCGCCTATTTTCACACACGAAAGTACAGTTCTGCCATTTAATTCCTTAACTGCAGTAACTGCAAAAACAATATTTTGAATAAAAACACAAAAACCAGCTTAGATCCCTCTTGGTGATGTTACCGTACCCCCCCCCCACCCTTGCCCCCGTCACAAGATCACGTGATGACTGTGTGTTTAAGTCGGTGCAATGAATTTTCTTTATTTTTTACGTACGTATTTAAATACGCAGATAAAAAAATGAGCGGATTATTTGTTCTGATAATTTTTTGGAACAATATTGTTTTTGGCTTTCCCGCTTTGATCATAATACGTCATATCTTCTCTGACCCCCGGCTGCCCTCCTAAACGATTGCATGATTTCTGGACGATCCCTTATTAAAACGCAGTTGCAGTACTGGTTTTTGCACACGTTTTGTATACTCATAAGACATTACAGACGATTTACAGTTTAAACTGCAGTAACAGGGGGCCGTGTCACTGTGATTTAGCTAGTATCTTTACTAAATTCTGATGCTAACAATAAGTTTTGGTTAATAAGTAAAATGCATCTTTATACAATAATTGTATTAAGGTTATTATGACCGCAGATCCAAGTATTCTAACCTAATTTCAAGCCAATCTAAGCAGTAAAAGTGGGCGATTTTGAAATCAAATTTTTGTTCTTTAAAATTCAAAATTTGTAATGAAATGCGACAATACATATATACCATAACGAATAACCATTTTAATAGCAAAATAAACTATATGTTAGTATAATGTATAATTTATAAATTTACAAAGGGATTAGTCTTGGTTTACATATTTTTCTTTATTAAATGATGCCCGAAAACCCAAAGATTTCAAAAATATTAAACTAAAATTAATATTGTTATTGATGCCTGCAAAAATAATAAGAAATGTTCACGCAAATCAGCGCCATCTAGTTCAAATGTATTCAAGTCTAATAGAGTGAATGCGCACGATCTTCTGTTCGTTCGCTCCGTCTGAGATTGATCGCGCTCTGTTCAGCTTGCCGTCGTAGGGGACAGACGTGCTGTCATTGTCGCGGTGCGCGAGCCTTTGTTAAAATAAACATGGCGTAATTTAAGTGTAAAGTGTAATCTAGGTTAAGGCAAGAGAAATATACGTGTAAAGAGTGCCCGTTGTTTCTCTTCGAAACCCATCCGTCGTTACCGCAGCAGGCGCGGCGGCGTACTCATCTACGTCACAGATGATGGTGGCCCCTTGAAAACTCTCTACAGCACCATGCCGGAGCGACTCGACTGCTACCAGAGAAGTATGAGATGTACCTAACCGGCCTGTGCGGCGCCTGGGCTAGTTTTGCGTACATTTTTGGTGTGACCCATGAGAGGGAACAACCGCACGACAATAACAAAACCCGTGATTTGGGAAAATATAAAATAAAATCCCGTGATTGGGGCAAGATTGAAGCAATCCAGGGCCAAGAATCGCGCCACGGCAATCAAGGATTCGTCGAGTGGAATTTGGCATTCATTGTGTAAATTCAGTGCGCGATTACGTCATAAAGATACCAAGCAACGTGAAACGTGTCATTGTGGGGACATTTGGAGGTCGCCATAGTGAAGTGCTACATCCGGTTGACGTTTACCGGTTTTGTGCTGAGTGAACGAACTGAATGGTAGGAACGTGTAGCGGCGATCCGGACCTTCTTAGAGACTTTATTATCTATGACATTGAACTTCATTTGACAAACGTCAGTGTCAAAAGTCAAGTTGTGTTGTGGGCTATTTGTGATAGATTTCTCAACTAATATTACTTGAAAAATACTTAGGATTAGATTAATTGGATAGAATATAGCTTGGAATTGATTAGTAAATACTCACAAATAGGTGATTGATTGAAAATACGCGCGGCGCGGTGAAGTATTTGTGTTTTACCAGGTAAGTTAATATCTATTCACGACATGTCACTCAAGGCTAAGGTACAGTTGGGTACGAGGTATCAAATGCTTATTGATTACGCCGGCACGGTGGCTGCCAGGTCCGGGTCTTCAGCGACAGCGGTGGCCAAGCGGCATTTTGATCAGGTATATAAAACATATATCACGGCCTATGAGGCGGTACTGACAAGCGATACGGAACTAACAGAGGCGGAACGTCTCAAGTACCAGGAGCAGTTCGCCGAGATCAACCGACTTCTTATCCAACTGGATGAGGCATCAGGTGAGGAGTCAGAACAGACAGCTGGTACAGCTAAGTATCACAGTAAGGTTAAGTTGCCTTTGGTACAACTGCCAACATATGGCGGGGATATGACAGAATGGATGTCATTCTATGACCTTTTTATGGCATTAGTGGATGCAGGTCCATTGTCTGATGCCGAGAAACACTACTACCTTCGAACGTCATTGCATGCGGAGGCTTTGACGGTAGTACAACACTTACCTGTGATGGCGCCAGCTACTCTGTGGCATTGGATCTTCTTAATAAAAGGTACCATAACTCCCGACAGCTTGTGGACACCTTCATTGCGCGGATAGTCAATCTGCCCAATGTCGGGGGCCCGAATATAAATTTGCGAACACAGTTTTATGATCCTCTGCGCGAGTCGATTCAGGCCCTAGAAAAGTTGAAGGAGCCGGTTTCTGAGTGGTCGTATTTAGTTGTTTACATGATGTTACAGAAGCTGCCTATTCGCATCAGAACCCTATTTGAGGAACGCTGTGGCACGGATCCTCAAGTTCTGCCAACGCTCAATCAGCTGCTGGCGCTGCTGGATGAGCAGTGTCGGGTGCAGCAGGCAGTTCCCACTGCGGCAGCGGGAAGAGCACCGATGGGACGGCAGTCACCGACCAAGGGAAGACGCGGCAGAGCGTCCCCTCCACGTGTCCTAGATGCGGAACTGGAAGAAGCTGATCAGGTGAATCGGTCTAAAGGGCTGTGCACGTACTGTTCCAGTAGTGCACACTCTATATACAAATGTCCATTCTTCGCAAGTCTAGCTGTTTCGGAGAGGAAAACCTGGGTCAGGAAGAATGGTGCATGTTTTAAATGCCTTCGCTCTCATTACGCGAGAGAGTGTATGGCTCGTAATTGGTGCGGTGCGTGCCAGTCAGGGTCGCATAGCCCGTTGCTGTGCAGGGAGGAAGCGGAAGCCGCGGAAGCCGTGCACAGGGTCCATGAGCGAACCCCGGTCCCACCCACCAGAAGGGTAAGTACACCACCACAGCGTAGGTCCCCACCACGACACAGGGTGTCGACCCCGCCACAAGGGTCTTGGGCGCAGCGAGCTCAACAACCTCGTACGAGCCCGCCAAGGTGGAGAGAAGAGACTAGGTCGCCTCCTCCACAGCACGTCCAGCCAGTTCAATTGATGACTGCTGGTCACATACCGTGCCCTCCGGTGGGAACGAGGGCCCGCCAGGCGCAGGAGTCTTTCCACAGCCTACGTTTCGGCACTCGAGGCAGCCCTGAGCGCCGTTCTTGAAATAAGGCCAAGGCCAGGTTGATGTGCCATCGGAACCCCGGATGATGATGCCATCGATTCGGGTCAGTCCTACTGCTAATGTTATGGTAAGGTCAGGCCGAGGCAATTATATTATGGCTAGATCACTATTGAACACCGGCGCGGGATGCTCGATAGTTAAGAAATCATTTGCAGATAAAATAGGATTACATCAACAGTATATAGGAAGTAACATTGTTGGGATCGGAAACCAACAGGTCAAGGTACCCGGTACCATTGCTAAAATAGTATTTAAGCCAGTAGGAAAATTAGTCCCTATAATTAGCGTTGTGGCAACCGCCATGTATACCGTTACAGGAAATATTCCGGCCTGTAACCATTATTTAAAGGCCCACTTAGATGCGTCTAAACTCAGCCTGGCCGATCCCGATTTTGACAAATCTCAAGATGTAGACATCATTTTCGGTCTGGATGTGCTTAATTATATGTTCACTGGTTCAAAGATGCTCACGAACATTACAGGAGTGGAGGCCTACGGTACCTGGTTTGGAGATGTCCTCATGGGAGCCATCTGGATACACCCTGCTGACACCTCGGCGCAGCAGTCGAGAGGGACGTCCGTGGAAGACTACGGAGTGCACGCTACCAAGCTTGAAGAGGTGCTGGAGAAGTTCTGGAAGGTGGAGCAGCCTCCAGAAGACCCACCAGATCATCCGAAACATTTGGAATGTGAAAGGTTGTATACTTCCACTACTAAACGTATGCCTGACGGGAAATACATGGTGCGGCTGCCCTTCTTGTCAGACAGACCCACGCTAGGAGAGACCAGAGCCATTGCTGTACGCAGGCTTCATTCGTTAGAGGCGAAGCTAGCCAAGAATCCAGTCTTGGCTGAGAAATATAAGGATTTCATGCGGGAATATGAGTCGCTAGGACACATGTCTAAATCCAGTTACCAGTTTGATTCTGAGCACTGCGTTATTATTCATCATGCGATTTTCAAAAAAGATTCAAATAAGCTTCGGGTCGTCTTTAATGGAGCATCGAAGAGTAGCAATGGCATAGCTCTTAATGAATGCTTGCACTCAGGCAAGCCTCTTCAGAATGATATTACAAAGATATTGTTGAATTTCAGACGGCACCAGTTCGTGTTCACGGCCGACATCCGGATGATGTTCCGGCAGACGTGGATACACCCCAGTGATAGGCGCTATCAGCTGATCCTGTGGCGTGAGGACCCGTCGCAGGACATACAGGTTTACGAGTTGAATACTAATACCTACGGACTACGGTCGAGCCCCTTTGTCGCAATACGGACGCTGTTGCAGTTGGCCGCGGATTGGCAAGCTCAGCATCCAGGGTCTCCAGCTGCAGACGTCATACGACGTCAGAGCTACGTCGACGACCTTCTGGTTGGAGCAAACTCCATTACAGAGGCTCGGCAGCTTCAATCGGAGCTCATAGAACTCATGAGCAGTGCCGGCTACGAGCTCAGGAAATGGTCGGCTAACTGTCACGAGTTACTCCGGGACCTACCACAGGAGTATTGTGAGCTGCCTCATCAATTCGACGCTGAAGACAGGAGCCTCATAAAGGTATTGGGAATACAGTGGAACCCGGTGCACGACACCATGTCGTATCAGGTCAATGTACCGTTGGGGCAGGCGGTAACGAAGTAAAGCGTTTTAAGTACCATAGCAAGGCTTTATGATCCGTGCGGGTACTGCGCCCCGATTGTCTACAGATTCAAGCTGTTCATGCAGTCATTGTTTACCGATGGAATGACGTGGGATGAACCGCTCCTGGACACTCAGGAGGTTCAGTGGAACGAGTTGGTTCAGGATTTAAACCATTTGTCTCAATTACAGATCCCTCGTTGCGTCGCGTTACCTCCTACTCACTCCACGGGTTTGGAGATGCCTCGGAGCAGGGCTATGGAGCGTGCGTGTACCTTCGGACAGAGGACACGTCTGGAAACGTCATGGTACTGTTCAGAACGCATCCGAAGTGACGTCACGGACGGCCGTTCGCTTCCGAATTTTGAAGATCGGCAACGGATCGGGATAACCGCCGCCGACAGCCAGCAACGACAATCACTTCAAATCCATTGAACGACCAACACGTATACCAAGCTGTAAATTAGACCATAGTTCTAGCAATAAAAATTGTACATAAATTTAAATAACAAGTCTTCATTGAAGATCCACTTAGGCATCCCTGCATCAGCTACAATAGGAGCCTAGGCCTCAACATTGGTCCTTCACCCGTCGAAGAAGAGCGTCGAGTTCAACTTCGGTACCAGCGCCTGCGAAAAACACGTCCACAACGCAGCTTCATCCTGTTTTCCGGAGAGAGGAACTCCGCGAGGCGTCTACAGCATCCCACGAAAAGGACTGGGCGACTCAAGCAGGCGAAGAAGCGACGATTTCAACCGTCAACGGGTTTCATCAAGGGTATCTTCAGCAACTTTCATTCGTCGAAGAGTTGGAGAAGTCTGAAGAAAACTACAAGATCCCGATTTTCAGCGTCATATCGTCGTCGTCGTGCGCAGTGTCATACATCCACTTCAAGATCCCGCGAGAATCGCACAGCGGCAGATCTACAAGAACAGGTCGAATTACGGTTCAACACAAGTAAGGTCGTTTCAATATCCTTTCTTTCATTCCTAAAGAAGTAATTCTTCTTCCCTTCCAGTGGTTAATTACCACACAGCTTCAATATCGAATTGATATTGCTCATTTATAAAAATAATATTTAAATTTTATATTTTTTTAAATCTCAACGGTCAAAGTTAAATTTAAACATATCTTTAAAATTACCTAAACTAATTTGCAGTTATAATAATCAGCTGCGCGCAAACAAGTATATCATCGAGCGCATAACAGGTGATCGAATTCACTTTTAGAGGTCAAGGCAACGGTGCATTTAGTATATCCATAGTCACCGAGCGCATCGCATGTTTTTCCTTATCGCTAATTAGTACCTATTGTGACCGTGAATATCGAGCGTTAACTATTCATATCTTATTTATTGGTGTTTATTGGTGTTTACGGTAATTATCCTTTAGTGCATTTAAGTTAACGTGTTTTACACCGATTTCTAGTTCATTTAGTGCAAAAAATGTCGTTAGCGCAGTTAGTTAAGCAGCGGGGAACATTTAAATGTAAATTTTTTTTTTTTTATACCACGACGGTGGCAAACAAGCATACGGCCCGCCTGATGGTAAGCAGCTACCGTAACCTATGGACGCCTGCTACTCCAAAGGAGTCACATGCGCGTTGCCGACCCTTTACAAAAAGGAGGATTCACTGTGTTGACGACTAAACGAACAAGAAGGTCCCTCATCGTTAACACACTGGGTCCTCTTTGAGCTCTTTGGCAACCTTACTCACCAGCAGGAACACAACACTATGAGTAGGGTCTAGTGCTATTTGGCTGTGGTTTTCTGTAAGGTGGAGGTACTTCCCCAGTCGGGCTCTGCTCCAGATTTGAGCGATGACATTCGCTGAACGTGCCCTACCACACTTAGCGAGATGCCATTCGCAGTGCCCATACCTCTCTTTTTGGCGTAGTTTAAGGACATACCCAGGTCCGCAAGTAAATTAACAATTTTTAAGACGTTCCTTACGCCATATTTATGTATTCCAACGTTAAGTGACGTACAAGCAAGTGAAGTTGAGTGCCGTCTTAGTAAGATCGAGGAAATGTATACGGCATTTGATGAATTACAGGAGCAGATTGAAGTAACTTCGGAGACCCCCAGTGAGCAATATGCTGAGCGTCAGGACTTCGAAAACCAATACTTTGCTATTTTGGCTGGCGCTCGGGAATTGCTGCGTAAACGTGGCAAGGTGGATGCCGAAAGTAAGGTTATGTCTGAGGCAGGTTCCAGTTCCTGTCAGCATAAGAATAATCTGGCAAGGCTTCCTAAGATTGATCTACCTCACTTTAACGGCAACTATCAATATTTTTTGGAATTTAGAGATACATTTTTGTCATTGATTCACACTAACGATTCTATAGACGACATTAACAAGTTCCATTACTTGCGTTCCTCCCTACAGGGAAGTGCGGCGTTAGTAATTAAAAGTCTTGATTTTAAAGCCGAGAATTATAAAACTGCTTGGGAGTTATTGTTAGCTAGGTACGACAATAAGAGGTTATTAGTTAACAATCACGTGAAAGCTTTGTTTAATGTCGAACAAATTCATAAAGAATCTCACCGGGCATTGCGTCATCTTTTGGACATTACAAATAAGAACCTTAGGGCGCTTAACACTTTAGGTCAACCAACCTCTGAGTGGGATACCCTTGTTATTTTCATGATGTCTTCAAAATTAGATTCAGTGACCAGCCGCGAGTGGGAAGAATTTAGAAACACGTTGGACAATCCTCCGACGTTAGAACAATTTACAACGTTTATTTCAAATAGGGCTGATTTATTAGAGACTCTAGAGGAGTCAAAATCGAGTTCATTTAAAGTTAACCGTAATTCGGATAAACAAAAGAATTTTCTCGTTCTTAATGAGACTAATAAAACAAATAAATCTAAATTCAGTTGTCCTATGTGTAGACAAAATCATTTTTTGTTTTCATGCGATTCATTTCGTAAACTGTCCGTTGACCTTCGTCAAAAGAAAGTCAATGAGTTAGGCATATGTCAACTGTGTTTAAGGCCAGGTCACCAGTTGTCCAATTGTCGTTTATCTACGTGTAAATATTGTAGTGAACGTCATAACACATTGCTTCATGCCGAAACTGATAAGGATACAGTAGAGTTAACTGCTGTAACCACTTACAAAAGTGATCCGACTCAACAATCCTCTGCACTGCTTTCCACAGCTTTGGTGAGAGTCAGCGACGCCAAGGGTGCTCTGCACGTCGTCAGAGTCATGCTGGACAATTGCAGCTCAACCAACCTCATCACCGAGAGTCTTCGCAGTAAGCTGCAACTTCCAATGTCTTCCACGAGCTCCACTATGACAGGTATTAACAAATCCTTATTAGCAAAAAGTAATCAGTCTTGCGACCTAACTATACAATCAATGGCGGGAGATTACGAGATGGAGCTTAGGTGTCGTGTGCTTCCTGAGATCATTGATTACTTACCTATGTCATACATAGATACTAAAAAATTGCAAATACCATCGCACATTCAGTTATGTGACCCCAAGTTTAATGTTCCGTCTGCCATAGATATGTTATTAGGTTCGGAAATATTCTGGGAAGTCCTAGGTACCACAAAAATCGATTTAGGTAAACGTCAACCTAAAATTTACAATTCAAAATTAGGTTGGTTAATTTCCGGTTCGGTCCTAGGTAATCAAAAACATCATATTGTCTGTCATGCTTCAGAATTACTTGACACTGACATTGATAATCAACTTACGCGCTTCTGGGAGCTAGATAGTGTCTCGCCGGTTCATAATTTGACCCCTGAAGAACGTAAATGTGAAGAACATTTTGAGAAAACTACAACGCGAACTGACGATGGGCGGTTCGTCGTTAGTATGCCTTTTAAAGAATCACCAAAGGTTCTAGGCGACTCATATGAGATGGCTAAGTGTCGTTTCCTATCTTTAGAAAAAAAATTAAAACATGATCACGAGTTTAGGAAGAATTACAACGCGTTCATGACTGAATATCTCGACTTAGGTCACATGTCTCTTTCCGCGCACAAGTCAAATGATAGCGAGGTAGAGTGCCTTTTGCCTCATCATGGGGTGATAAGGGAGGGTAGTCTCACGACAAAATTAAGGGTCGTTTTCGACGCATCTGCCCCCACCAAATCAGGCGTATCCTTGAACGGTATTCAAAGAATTGGTCCTACTGTTCAAGATGACCTAATTTCAATTTTACTAAGATATAGACAACATAAATATGTTATTTCCGGTGACATCGAAAAGATGTACCGCCAGATGCTAATTGCACCTGAACAAAGATGCCTTCAGCAGATTTTATGGCGTTTTAATCCAACTGATCGTCTTGAGTGTTACTCACTTAATACAATTACGTACGGCACAGCTTCGGCTCCTTATCTAGCCTGCCGCTGTTTAAAGCAGTTAGGATTAGAGTCGACAGAGCCAGTTATACAACAATCAATTATACATGACTTTTATGTGGATGATTACTTGAGTGGGAGTACGAGCATTGATGATGCTATACAGTTAGGAATAGGAGTAATTGACACATTAAAATCAGCTCAGTTAAATTTGCGAAAATTACGATCGAATGATGTTGAAATATTACAAGCGTTGGAAAATCATATTCAATCAAATAGTAAATTGCAAAATAGCACAGCAGACAATAAAAATGTTCAATGTTTAAGCATGTCGGCTCCAGCAAAAACTGTAGGTTTAAATTGGCAATGTGACACAGATACCTTATTTTTTAATATAAACTTAAAAGGTTGTAATAACGTCACAAAACGTCACATACTTTCGTCAATCGCGCAAGTATTCGATCCGATAGGCTTAGTTGGACCTTGTGTCTTGGAAGCTAAAATATTGCTTCAGAAATTGTGGCAGGAAAAGTGCTCGTGGGATCAGGAGATACCCCCCACCCTTAAAGCACAGTGGAGTAAATTCGAAACCACTTTACCATTTCTCAATGAAATTAGAATTCCGCGTTGGGTTTTAGGGAACTCTAGTCAAGAGGTAGAATTAATTATATTCACAGACGCGTCTGAAGCCGCCTATGGTGCTTGCGCTTATGTGAAAACGAAGGATGGCACAGGTACAACTACGGTCCATCTTTTAGCCTCCAAGAACAAAGTGGCGCCAATTAAGGCAACCACGATACCCCGTTTGGAATTATCTGGGGCATTGTTAGGAGCAAGACTGTTTACTAAAATACTGAGCTCACTCACAATCAAATTTAATAAATGTACGTTCTATTGCGATTCAATGATAATTTTAGGGTGGTTAGCGTCATCCCCCGCCAATCTTAAACCTTTTGTACGCAACCGAGTGAGCGAGGTACAGGATGTTACTGCCGGTCATACGTGGCACTACGTGCCCTCAAAAGAGAACCCCGCTGATCTAGCGTCTCGAGGTTTAAATGCTAGGCTTCTTGCCACTTCAGACCTTTGGTGGAACGGTCCAGAGTTCCTAAAACAGGATTCAACTTCCTGGTCCAAATCACAACCCGAGTTGCCTGAAGATTTACCTGAAATGGTAACTTGTCTGGTGACAAACATTGAGGAATCTCCATTTTCTCTTCTCCTGGATCGAGTTTCAAAATTCTCTAAATTAGTTCGAGTCGTAGGATATGTCATGAGATTCATCAACAATTGTTCAAAAAACAAAACTAAAACAACGGGTTTCCTACAAAGTTCAGAATTAACTGTAGCCCGAAAAACAATTATATCTTTGTCTCAAAAAGAAATGTTTGAAGACGAATATGCGGTGTTGAAAGCAGGAAAATCCCTTCCTGTTAAAAATAGACTGCTTTCTCTCACTCCGTACATTGATACGGATCAGCTGTTAAGGGTAGGCGGGAGACTTGACAACACCTATTACAGTGATGACGTCAAGCATCCAGTCATACTATGTAGTAAGCATCGTCTCACAAAATTGATATTTGTTTATTTTCACTAACAATTTTTACACGCAGGTCCCCAGTTATTGCTCAATAGCGTCAAGCAGCTTTATTGGCCTCTAGGCGGCAGGAACTTGGCGCGAAAAACCGTGGATAGTTGTACCACATGTTGCAGGTTCAAAGGTCAAACAGTACAACCTATCATGGGTAAATTGCCTGCAACACGTGCTCAATTAGAACACCCGTTTTTGAACACGGGTACGGATTACGCAGGTCCAATATTGATAGCTGACCGTAAAGGTAGGGGCTGTAGATTAGTCAAAGCCTGGATATGCATATTCGTATGTTTTGCAGTAAAAGCCGTACATCTGGAACTTGTCTCAGACCTCACCAAAGACGCATTCATGGCTAGTCTAAACCGGTTTATTGCTCGCCGGGGTAAACCACAGAATATATACTGCGATAATGCCACTTATTATACGGGTACTTGTAATGAACTATACAAAGTACTTCAAAGGTCAAATATTGCATCAGATCGCTCAATCGGAAATCAACTTTGTTTTCTCACCCCCTTATTCACCGCATTTCGGCTCACTATGGGAAAGATGCGTGCGCTCAGTGAAGCACCATTTGCGACGTATTTTAAATTTAACGCATTTGACCTTCGAAGGGATGAGCTCCTGTCTGGCGGATATTGAAGCTACCCTGAACAGTAGACCTTTGACCCCAATGTCCAGTGATCCATCCGATTTAACCGCTCTCACCCCCTCCCACTTCCTTATTGGACGACCGCTTATGTTTGTTCCTAATTCACAGAACCCTGTGGCTGAGGAGAAGATCAACACACTGCAGCGGTATCGACGAGTGGAGCAGCTGAGGCTTCATTTTTGGAACCGATTTAAATTGGAATATGTATCTCAACTACAGCAAAAAACCAAATGGTTTTCATCACATGACAAGCTAGAGGACGGAGCCCTAGTTATTGTCAAGGAAAAAGGGGTACCCCCGTTAATGTGGCTACTCGGTCGCATAGTAAAACTTTATAAGGGCAAAGATGGAGTAGCCCGAGTAGCCGATATTAAAACGAAACGGGGAATAATAAAACGGGCGTTTAACAATATTTGTCCCCTGCCCGCTTCCATGTAACGTGCATGCAGCATTTGCACCATTTCTCACATCCTGCTCTGAATTATAGGTACCTTGAAGTACTTCAACGCCGGGAGCATGTTCAGAACGCATCCGAAGTGACGTCACGGACGGCCGTTCGCTTCCGAATTTTGAAGATCGGCAACGGATCGGGATAACCGCCGCCGACAGCCAGCAACGACAATCACTTCAAATCCATTGAACGACCAACACGTATACCAAGCTGTAAATTAGACCATAGTTCTAGCAATAAAAATTGTACATAAATTTAAATAACAAGTCTTCATTGAAGATCCACTTAGGCATCCCTGCATCAGCTACAATAGGAGCCTAGGCCTCAACAGTACGGTTAGTCCTAGCTAAGACCCGAGTGGCGTCGAAGAAAGTCAAACAAACCATTCCAAAGAATGAGTTGAATGCAGCTCATATGGTTTGTAAACTCCTAAATCATGTCGCAGCGGCCTATGAAGACGAATTCGAGATTGATAGCATAAATGCGTGGTCTGATAGCAAAATCACGTTGTGTTGGCTTAACACAAAACCACATCTGCTCCAGACATTTGAATGTAACATAGTACAGGATATTCAGCAGTCGAAGCGACCAATGACATGGCGCTATGTCCGAGGTGAGTCCAACCCGGCCGACGTCGCGTCCCGAGGTGCTACCGCGAAGGGGCTCCTCAAATGCAAGTTGTGGTGGTCGCCGGAGTGGCTACTCAAGGAGGAGTCACAGTGGCCGACGATGCCGGTCACCATGTCACCGGAGCTGCCAGGGTTCAAGCAGCTGGTTCATGTCGCCAATGACGAGCAGACATGGGAGGACTTATTACTGTCGAGAGTCAGCTCGTATAGTAAACTCATAAACGTGACGTCGTACGTTTTGAGATTTTGCAGGAATATTCGTTTGCCGAAGCAGCAACGAAATCTAAAACAGAACCTTACTATCGAGGAAAATCGTGCAGCAACGGATCACTGGGTCAAGAAGGTTCAGTTGGATGCATACCAAGATGAAGTCATCTTACTGAAAAAAGGAAAGTTGGTATGCAAATCACTTCAGAAGTTGAGCGTCTTCGTGGACGATAATCATTTTATTCGAGTCGGAGGCAGACTACGTAATTCAAGCTTACGTTATGACGCAAAGCACCCAATGCTTATACCTAAGGACCATCGATGGTCGCAATTATTGATGGAGCACTATCACCGGATCTATTGTCATGCTTCGACAAGCGCCCTGATTAATATACTTAGACAACGATACTGGATTCCGTCAGCACGGCGTCAGGTGTCACGTGTCATCAGGGGTTGTATGTCATGTTTCAGATTCAACGCGACAGATCAGGCGCCTTTCATGGCTGATCTGCCCGTGGACCGCGTCACGGCGACGCATCCATTTTCCGGCGTAGCGACGGATTTCGCTGGCCCCTACTTGGTTAAAAGTAGCCAGCTCAGGAATGCTAAATCTGTTAAAGCTTACCTGTGTGTTTTTGTATGTCTAGGTACCAAGGCGGTACACCTCGAGGTCGTCTCGTCGCTGAGCACCGAGGCATTCATCGCTGCATTCACACGGTTTGTGAGTCGACGTGGGCTGCCCGCCTTCGTCCGGAGTGACCAAGGTACCAATTTTAAATCTGCTAGCTCATACCTCCGAGAGGTTAACCAGTTCTTGCTTGACAACGAAACCATTCTAGAGGATGAGTTTCGTCGCCAAGGCGTCCGCTGGGAGTTCAATCCTCCCGGCGCCCCTCACATGTCTGGTCTAGTGGAAGCAGCGGTCAAGAGTAGCAAGAACCTGCTTAAACGAGAGATTGGGGACCTTTGAAGGTCTGCAGACGGTATTCTGCAGGGCGGAAGCTATCCTCAACTCTAGAGCGCTGGTTCCAATGTCCGAGGATCCTTGTGACCTAGAAGTTCTCAGCCCAGGTCATTTTTTGATAGGTCAACCTTTGGTGTCATTACCTGAACCTTCCTGGAAGGACACGAATATGTCACGGCTGTCGCATTTTCAATTTATTCAGGCTGTAACTCAAAAGTTTTGGGCTAGGTATCACTTAGAATATTTAAATAATTTGCAAGCCCGTAACAAATGGAACAGAAATGTAGCATTAAACGATTTAGTCTTGATAAAGGATGAAAATTCCCCGCCTCTACAGTGGCGTCGAGGTAGGGTCATTCAAGTTTTCAAAGGCTCCGACGTAGTCGTCAGGTCTGTAAAGCTGAAAACACAGATAGGCGAGCTTGTACGCCCTGTTGTCAAATTGTGTAAATTGCCTATGGAGCTTTAATTATTTGGACAGCTCTTGTAAGTTAACAATTATAAATCTTGGTTTAAATTGTAGCAATTAGTACTAATTATCCTGAACTATGTACCACTGTTTCCTCGGGAAACCATGTAACTAACGTAGTAAGTAGCTTACCTTTGTTGTTTTTACACTTTCATGATTCATATTTTGATATTATCTGGAATGTTATTGAGTGCAAGTGCACTGGATGGTCACAGATTACTTATGCTGTAGACAACTCATGTAACATTTATTAGTGTTAATAATTGTTTGTTTTCATATCTATTGTTTATGCTAGATCGTAGCGATGTAAACTTCAGGTCTTCAGCTCACCTTTTCCCTGGGCCGGGAAGGAATGTTCACGCAAATCAGCGCCATCTAGTTCAAATGTATTCAAGTCTAATAGAGTGAATGCGCACGATCTTCTGTTCGTTCGCTCCGTCTGAGATTGATCGCGCTCTGTTCAGCTTGCCGTCGTAGGGGACAGACGTGCTGTCATTGTCGCGGTGCGCGAGCCTTTGTTAAAATAAACATGGCGTAATTTAAGTGTAAAGTGTAATCTAGGTTAAGGCAAGAGAAATATACGTGTAAAGAGTGCCCGTTGTTTCTCTTCGAAACCCATCCGTCGTTACCGCAGCAGGCGCGGCGGCGTACTCATCTACGTCACAGATGATGGTGGCCCCTTGAAAACTCTCTACAGCACCATGCCGGAGCGACTCGACTGCTACCAGAGAAGTATGAGATGTACCTAACCGGCCTACCGCGGCGCCTGGGCTAGTTTTGCGTACAAGAAATATATTACCTAAATTACAGTACTTCTACCTGTTACTGTACTTTAACTTGCAATATATGTAGGTACATCATGTAGAACATTATACAGGTTAAATGGCAGGTAAAATTACATTATTACTGCGTTTTAGTCTGTAATTCGTTGCCGTAGAGTGTCTTGCCTGCCCTTTAAGTAGTAAACTTGCGTATTATGGAGGTAAAACCAGTCACTGTAATTTGAGATTATGGTTTTCCATGTTCCCGTTGTTTAATTTAAAAACCGATAAATCTACTAATGCGTCTAAATGTGCTGATTATAGATCACGAAAAACCCAAAACTGGGAAAATTGCAGTTACTGTGGTTTAGGGTCTGCACGTAAGAATTATAATCAAGACTCTTACTTGATAATCATTAAACCTCCTATTTCATAAACATCTTGCAGGCCTCAATTTGCTAATTTATGCTGTCTGTTTCTAACACACACGACTGTCAAAGTGATAAGGACAAAACATAAATTAATTAATTGAGCTTTAAGAGACGTCTTTGAATAAGGGGGTTAGTTTAACAATACCACATAGATGTAGGTAATCATATGTAGATGTACAAAATGCAGAGAATTACAATATGAATAAGTGTGTGCTCATAAGATACCTATATCATTAATTCCCCATTGGTAAAACATTCCAGCGCAGTAAAACTTGCGATAATGTCTGGTTAGTTAGGATTTATCGCTCAGCTTGCTATTAAGACCGAGTTTGCGTGGCGTGGCATCGCGTCGTAGTAATTAATTTAAAGGTATCCAGCTAGAGGAGCTTTAATGTCGAAAATAGAACAGTTTTATCATGCCCAATTTTTTAAAAATATGATCATGGCTGAGACGTAACTTCCCTACCAGTTTTAAGCCAAAATTGAAATAGACAAACTGGTAAGTAATCTAAACTGATTGTATTTCATAAAATAGTTTAATGAAAGTTTTATTAAAAAAATATTTTGATATATTTAATGACAGCATACCAGCAATAAGGGCTAAATTGATTAAGTTATCGATGGGCAGCACTCCCGGTGCAGGTGCGGGTGCGGTTTATTAGGATTTGAATTGAATTAGTTAATTTCGTAGTTATTTTTAGAGTATTGTATTTTCTATTAACTTGTGGTTATTGGTACTTGTATGTGTTTAAGTTTGGGCTGTAACTTCTTTTTGTAAATAATCTAGTTCTATAAGTGAGAACCAGTAATTGGCTTTCTAGTTTTATTGTATTTCTATACATATTTTGTGCTGTTGGTTTTCCATACATAATAATAAAAAATATCATTATATATAATAAAACTAAGTTGAGAAAATGTGCGTGCCGATAAAACTTAAAAAGGAGTCCCAGCACGATAAAGGGACTTATATAGTGTGATAGCCCTTTATTCCTCCTCGAACAAGAAAGTTCCCGTTTTAACCTAAAGGGTGTGTCTTTAAAGACATAAGGGCTTTTCCAACCCTTCAACTCGGAAAGTACACTTACTTACCATCTGTTGTCGAGTAGTTGAACTTCATTCTTTGTCCAAAGTGGCGCCATCTGTTGTCGAATAGTTGAATTTCATTCATTGTACACAATATGGACTTAAACGAACGATTATTCCCAAACTTTCTCGAATATCCTAGCGCCAACTTTCTCGAATATCCTAGAGCCTAGCTTTCTGAATATATAAGAGCCCGGTGTCACCCGCCAGAGTTAGTTTGATTTGAACAGCGAAACAAGCGATTTCGAAACGAAAGAGAAAGAAATTATCTGTGTGTGAGCCTTTATTTTGAAGTATCACGTGTGAGTATTTTTAATTGTGTGTTTAATTAATTCTCGATTTCGAAGCGAAGAAGAAAAAAGTTATCTGTGAGCCTTTATTGTGAAATATCAAATGTGAGTATTTTTAATAGTGTATTTAATTAATTCTAATGGTTTTTTTTTTATTTTCTTTTAATTGTAATTTCCTTAACTTTCAAGTAGTCGCGCGGCGTTGAATCGATGCCTTCTATATACTTTGGCCGTAAACAAAATATCGCGCGACCGCTTGAAGATTAAATAATTTTTTTTCTTTGTCTCAACGTGCTCCACGTTTACGTAACAATATATTTGTATATAAAATGTTCATTTAATTTATATTTTACAGAATACAATGCCTAGACGTAAAAGAGGTGGAGATCTTGCCAGTTCTGCAGCGAAACGGCGGAAACAAAAAGAAAATCGAAGAAATGAAACGGAAGAAGAGCGCGAAGCACGTTTACAAAATCAACGAACCAGAATGAGCACCCTGAGAAGCGGAAAAAGCGAAGAAAGAAAAGAAAATAAAAGTATTGAAGAATCGAGCATTTTAAAAGATAATCTAACAAAGGAAGCATTCCACTACGAACCGACGAAGAAATATTACGATCATAAATATGTTGTGATCGGAAAAATGAATAACATTTGCCAATTTTGCCACGCGAAAAAATTCAGTAAAGAAACACCAGGTCTCTGTTGCATGAATGGAAAAATTCGATTACCACCACTGGAAGCACCTCCACAGGAATTTCTACATTACATGACCGGGGAAACACCAGAATCAAAACACTTTCTTCAAAATATAAGATCATACAACTCCTGCTTTCAAATGACTTCTTTCGGTGTTACTTCGACTGACACTAATAGAGACAAATTTGAATATGTATTTTCAATTCAAGGGCAAATTTATCACAAAATTGGATCGTTACTACCAATGCCTAACGATGACTATAAATTTCTGCAAGTATATTTCATCGGAAATGAAGAAAACGAAATTGATCAACGATGTACAAATTTTATTGGATTGAAACGCGAAATAATCCAAGATGTACAGAGGATCTGACACAAATACAATCAACTGATTTACATATTCAAAACAACACTAGACCGCATGATTTCTGATGACTATAAAATTGTAATTCGAGCCGATAAAAGACCACGTGGAGAACACGAACGTAGATTTAATGCACCTCAGATAGATGAAGTCGCCATCATAATTGTGGACAATGAAAATACAAGCCGTGACATAATTGTACAACGAAGAAGAAAAGGACTACAACGCATTGCAGAGACACACCGTTCATATGATGCTCTTCAATATCCGTTAATATTTCTGCACGGAGAGGATGGTTATCATTTCAATATAAAACAAATTCATCCTAAAACAGGCATAGAAACAAACAAAAAAGTCACTTCCAAGGAGTTCTATGCTTACCGCTTAATGATCAGAGACAATGAAATATACAATCACATTCTCAACACTCGCCGTTTATTCCAACAATTTCTGGTAGATATGTACGCAAAAATAGAAGCAGAACGGATGCTTTACATAAGACTGAATCAGAAGAAACTACGCACAGAAGAATACATCCACCTTCGAGATGCGATCATAAATGACGGCAATATTGACGATATTGGAACAATGGTAATCTTACCCTCATCATACATAGGAAGTCCAAGACATATGCACGAATATACTCAAGATGCCATGACCTACGTAAGAAAATATGGACGACCTGATCTCTTCATAACATTTACATGCAACTCATCATGGCCAGAAATCAAAGAACAACTAAAATACGGACAAACCTCCATGGATCGACACGACATGATAGCCCGAGTTTTTCGACAAAAACAAATAAGATTTATTGAAGTCATCACAAAATACCACATCTTTGGAACCGTTAGATGCTGGATGTATACAATCGAGTGGCAAAAACGAGGATTACCTCACTCACACAATCTCATATGGCTACACGATAAAATTTATCCCACGGATATCGACAAAATCATCCAAGCTGAATTTCCCAATCCACAAAATGATCCGGAACTATACAACATAGTAGTGAAAAACATGATTCACGGACCATGTGGACCATTAAACTTCAATGCGCCATGCATGAGTGATGGAAAATGTACAAAAAAATATCCAAAACCATACTTGGACGATACAAAAACTGAAGATGACGGCTATCCCAAATATAGAAGACGATCACCGAAAAACGGTGGCTTCACAGCAAAAATACGAATACAAGGCAGAGACGAACTGGAAATAGATAATCAATGGGTAGTACCATATAACCCACTACTTTCCAAAATGTTCCAAGCACACATAAACGTTGAATATTGCAATTCAGTAAAATCTATTAAATATATATGTAAGTAAGTAAACAAAGGTAGTGATATGGCAGTATTTCAAATAGTCCAAAATAGCGAACAAAATAATAGAAATGATGAAATCCTCATGTACCAAATGGGAAGATACATCAACAGTAACGAAGCAGCGTGGAGGATTTTTAGTTTTCCCATACACGAACGCGAACCAGCTGTGCAACATCTAGCAGTACATTTGGAGAATGGACAGAGAGTTTACTTCACAAAAGACTCGGCTAGAAAAATTGCAAGCGAACCACCTCAGAACACAACATTAACAGCTTTTTTCCAACTTTGCCAAACGGATCCATTCGCAAAGACGTTACTGTATGTCGACGTCCCTATTTATTATACGTGGGACAAAACAAGGAAAATTTTTTAACGACGAAAACAAGGAATGCCAGAAGAGGGTCATCCAGAAATAATGAAAACTAACGCAATAGGTCGAGTATACACTGTACATCCAAACAATGCCGAATGTTTCTATCTCCGAATGTTGTTACACGAAATACGGGGACCAACAAGTTTCACAGATCTCAGGACTATTGACGGCTACATATGCCAGACTTACAGAGAAGCATGTCAACGTTTAGGATTATTGGAAAACGATAACCACTGGGAATTAACACTACAAGAAGCCACACTCACAGCTTCAGCTGAACAAATTCGAGAGTTATTCGCCATAATTCTAACAACATGTAACCCATCAAACCCAAACAGCTATGGGACTCTTTCAAAAGGAATATGAGTGATGATATATTGTACCAAATCCGACAAGCTAATCCAGAACTGACTATAGAATTCAATGACGACATCTTCAATGAAACACTCATTCGCTTAGAAGATAAATGTTTAGCAATAAATAACCAGACCTTAGTAGAAATTGGAATGCCAGCACCATAAAGAAATACTTTCAGTGTGCTAAACTACGAAATTACAACGGAAAAAAGCTACAACGTCAATGAACTACTTGAATACATTGCTCACAACAAACCACTCCTCAATGACAATCAAAAAAAAATTTACAACGTTATAATGAACCGAATAAATAACAACACTGGTGGAATTATTTACTTGGACGCACCAGGAGGCACCGGTAAAACGTTTCTAATAAATCTAATACTGGCAGAAATACGTGCTGAAAAACACATCGCACGGGCACTAGCATCATCCGGCATTGCAGCCACACTTATGGAAGGAGGACGAACTGCCCATTCTGCCTTACAACTACCGTTGAATATAGCCGAACAACAATTCCCGGTATGTAAAATCTCAGGAACATCTGGACGGGGTCAACTTCTAAAACATGCTAAAATTATCTTCTGGGATGAATGCACCATGGCCCATAAAAAATCACTAGAAGCCATGGACAGAACATTACAAGAATTGCGAAAAAACTCTGAAATGATGGGAGGAGCTCTACTCATACTCTCAGGAGATTTTCGACAAACACTTCCAGTTATTCCCAAATCAACACCAGCAGACGAGATCAATGCATGCTTAAAAAAGTCACATCTCTGGCCGCAAGTACAAATACTGCAATTAACAAAAAACATGAGGGTTGAATTATCAAAAGATGAAACAACAGCACATTTTGCTAAAATACTTTTACAAATAGGCGAAGGTACATATCCTACTGACCAAACGACCGGCCTCATTGAACTCAATAGTGATTTCTGTAACATAGCCACTACTGAAAACGAACTAATCGACAAAATTTATCCAAATATTATTCAGAACTATACCAACGTAGAGTGGTTATTTCAAAGAGCAATTTTGGCCACTAAAAATAATATTGTTGACGATATCAATTTTAATATTCTAAAGAAAATACCTGGTGAAGAGAAAGTATATAAATCGATCGACACGATGGTATCCATTGAAGAAAGTGTCAACTTTCCTACTGAATTTCTAAACTCTTTACAAGTACCAGGAATGCCATTACACTGCCTTCGTCTGAAAATTGGATCTCCAATCATACTACTCAGAAATCTCAACTCCCCAAAACTATGTAATGGAACGAGGATGATCGTAAAACAGCTATCGAATAATGTCATTGAAGCTGAACTTATTTCTGGAAAGACCAAAGGACACACAGTATTTATACCTAGACTACCACTGATCTCTTCTGAATTGCCATTTCAATTTAACAGATTGCAGTTTCCAATTAAATTAGCCTTTAGTTTTACAATTAACAAAGCGCAAGGGCAAACTTTGAAATATTCTGGCATCAACCTCAAAGAATCCTGCTTCTCTCACGGTCAGCTATATGTAGCTTGCTCAAGAGTAGGAAGTTCGAAAAATTTATATATATATACCCCGGACAATAAAATGAAAAATGTTGTTTATAAACAAGTAGTGTAAATAATGAGAAAATGTAAATACATGTAAATATAGAAAATGTTTTCAGAATATATTTTTTACTTTTTACGTCATAGTATGTTTTTTTATTTCATCTACCACGTAATCTCATATCAACTCCCGAGCGAAGCCGGGTATCATAGCTAGTATATATATAAAAGGATAATATGATAAACACACTAATTACCCTAAAACTCTATAAGATATAACGGTTCCACTCACGTCACTTTAGAGCTTAGGTCTCCATCTTCAAGCACTAAGAGTGCTATTTGAACCGGCCCGTAGCGCACTTCAAATAGCATTCCTTGATCTAAATATTTTGAACTTAAATTGAAAAGAGTAGACTTAAGAAAATTTCAGCGACAAGAGATGTTAAGAATAAGAATAAAAACTTGTGACGCTTAATACATGAACATTAAGAGACAATAACATTAACATTCTCTTAAATTTTATATTATAAAAAAAATTATAAGAATTCTATTAAAAAATAAATTATTATAGTTCAATTAAAAACTGACGCAGTAAACACCTCCGCAATCCGGCGTTGATGGAGTCACGTATTATTAAAGACACAATATCTTCTCTGGAGAGTAAAGGAAATTGCATGGATTACCCGGAGCTCGTAGTAAAAACTTCAGCCGTAAAAACCTCGGGAAAAATATCCGCAAAGTGTTGGATGACTTTATGACAGCTAACTATTACGAGCAACTTAAGGAGTAAGCACGCAATTTGTGGGATATTAAGAGATTTCGCGTTACACGATTGTTGGTTTGTGGCTCTTATACACTGTGAAATTTAATTGGGAATCAGGAACCAATTTTTCTAATTCAGTTATCAATAGCGATCACATTTATGCAGCAGTTGGGCCAATTTATTTAAAGTTGGATACTCCTTTTCCTTGTTCTGAGACAACTAACTAAAATTTTAAAAGAAAATGAGTGTGTAACTTTAAGTAAAATGGCGCAACTGCTACATAAATGTGATCGCTATTGATAATTGAATTAGAAAAATTGGTTCCTGATTACCAATTAAATTAAATTTCACAGTGTATAATTATGAAGGTTTAATAATGTCTCGGAATTCAATGGATTTGTCGTTGGAAAAAGTTTCCAACCCCATTTTACCTATAGAAATAGAAAGAAATAGAAATCATTTATTTGTTTAAACATGGTAAAATACATAAGTATAGATGTCATGATTGATGTCATTTTGTATCACATGTTTAGCCAGCATATGGCATGCAAATTAAAATCTAATTCGTATGTTGCATTTAATGTACAATATATATTTATAATATGTTTTATAATCTGTATGTTACGACGTAAGTAGCTTTCGTCAAATGGTATCTTTTATGTAGATTGTCACATATCCTAATGTTATAAAAAAAGGTATGTAATCTCAATATTTTATTAAACATTTAAATGAATATATTTATTTAGGTTAACTGATTAGACCAAGTCACGAAAGATTTAGCGATGTCTAAACTTGTACAGTGCTTTAATTACGGCAAATCCGAGTTGGAAAACTGAATATCGACTACTTAGTTTCCCTGGCATAGTGCCACGGCTAATAAGATTAGTTACGCTTTGATTCACTGCAGTTTTAATTGAAAGTGAAGCATAAGGATTCAACTTTGCTACAATGGTGTTTAATGACTTTTAATTTGATGGGTACATTATATTTTGCGCATGCACCAGCTGCAGCTGCTGCCATATTAGGAATGTTTTGAACGTTTTTTTTAAAGATTTTAATTGCGATATGTTAGATTAAAATTATTTATTTATTTAAGAGCCAAGAGTATCCCACTGCTGGGCAAAGGCCTCACTCTCCTCTTTTCACGTATCCCGGTCTTGTGCAGTCTCCCACCAGTCAGCACGAAAGACATCAAGTTCGGCTCTCCAACGTTTCCTTCGCCTGCCCTGATGCCGGGTTCTGTCTTGTGGGACCCACTTGGTGGTTGTAGATTAATAGAACCTTAAATAATTCAATACAAGTAAGCAACGTAAAACTATCCAACTAAAGTCGAGTACTGCAACTATGATCCATAAGTTCAAAACGTAATTACGTATCAACAATCAACACCAATTTTATTTTTGATTTTATTCGTACCTAAGCTTTAATGTTTGTCGTTGATCTGCGTCAATAAAAAAAAGTCATATGTATCTTAAGGAAGATATTCGAGCTAATTTTGGACCATAGTTGGGAACTATTACGAAAGGATGTAAATGATAAAATGACGAGCGACAGAGGAGTGCGGAAGAAAACGACATGCTGTACTGACCCCATGTAAAAGAGACAAGTGTACATGGATGATAACTTGAACCAAAAGTTGATTAAAATTTACCGTGAAATACTATCGTAACTCCCTAATTTTAAACGAAACAAATAATAATTAAAACAAGAAGTAATGATTCTAAACATCAGCGCATGCCGTTATACTTTGTGTATATTTTCCGTAAAGAGTTTCGGCAAAAACTTGCGAGCGATAAATTCCAGCAATAAACAGCTGTTGATATTATTCATGACTTTTGTTATGTTTGTTATAACTTTCATAATTACTGGATAAATAATTTTTCAACACGGCTTCTGATCCGGTGAGGTGCGCTTTAAACTGTGAAATCACAATAGTGGAACTTCTATCTTCTATCACCAGGTCTTATTAACCTTAATAACTAGTAGTTCGCCTCGAACTGAGAACTCGCAATTTCCATGCAAACGAGTTGACCAATATAACAAGACTCGTTTATGATGATATTGATGATTGATTCGCGCCTTCTAGCTCCATAATCCATTTATTGATCCTGCTCATATACGAACTCTCAAATTATATTGATCCGTGATATAATCCCAACAAATTTCATCAGAACGATCAGAAAAACGTTACCAAAGTTATCGCGGAACAACTATTCAAAATCAAGAAGCCATCGAAATGCAGAGACGTCTAGGTAGCCAGCTGACAATTTCGTTGTGTCCAAAGTTGTCTGTTAGAACTTCACTTTGCTTACGCTCCGCTCATTCGATAATTACGGGCACGATAAAAACGAAAATGACAACCTTTTCAAAAACATGGGAAGGGTGAGTATGTAAACTTTTTGTCCAGTGGTAATACATTAAAGTCATTCAACAAATGTTGTAGAGGTGTATTATTTACCCTCACTTCACGATTGTATTGACGCATTAATTAATGAGGAGGATATCCAATTACAAAACGAAAATTTATTTTGCACATGCTTCTAGCAGTAAATCTTTAAGACTTAGGCTTTTATAATATTCATATAAAACTAAGCCACATAGCAGGAAAAATGATTAATTAAATCCAGTATTATGAATAATATGAATATATCATACGAAGCAGGAGGTCCCGGGTTCGAATCCTGGTCAGGGCATTTATTTGTGTGTTTATCACAGATATTTGTTCCTGAGTTATGGATGTTTTCTATGTATCTAAGTATTTATATATATCTATATATTATATATATCGTCGTCTAGTACCCATAACACAAGCCTTATTGAGCTTACCGTGGGCCTAGGTCGATTTGTGTAAGATTGTCCTATAATATTTATTTATTATTTATTATCATATTAAATACATATAAAGTGTATTCCTATACAATAAATACATGTGTACAATAAACAACTTTACAATAGGTTAACAAACTAGTAGTACTGTTGTTCTTACAGTTTTAATACTCGAATTTCATGACAAAATGTAGCACATACAATATACATTTCTGATACGAAAAAAACATGGTTTTTTCTTACAGAAAGGCTTTCTTTACTTGACGATTGTTACACATCACGTTCAAAGATTTCCCAAAGGTAACGCATATTTTATATATGTTCATAGTAATTTAAGTGGCTGCTCTTTTATGACTACGTTATTGACTACGAGTAGTTCCTGGTTTTGTGCAGTAGGTGTTATATACATGGCTCTAGCAGACTCTATAATTAACTATGGAATATCCAGCTATGGGAGATCATACAAAACATACTTACAAAAAATATACAATATTCAAATAAGATTGTTAAAAACCATAATTCCTTTAAATACAAAACTTCAATATAAAAATAATTACCATAAATTGTTTAAGTACTGTAGAATATATAGTGTTTATGACAAAGTCAAACTTGCTGTGATATTAGAATACAAACACTTGCTGGATCAGCTGGACAGGTATAAGAGACCATCCCATCTCCGGACCTTACCCAATGAACCATACTTTAAAATACCAAAAAGCATCAATGAATATGGGAATAGGGTCTGGTCAACATACCTACTGCAGTAAAACACTTCTATAATTGCATTAACATGTTTAATTTTGAAGACAAAGTAAAAATATTTAAGATTAGAAAAAATAGTCAATTATTTAAAATTTAGCATTTCACGTAAAAATCACAATAACGGCATCTATATAAGGATATTTCACATTCAATAACTTCCCTAGTGGTCAGAATGCAATTAAATTACAATAATAAAAATATTTAAAATTAGCACTTCACTTAAAAATGAAGACAACTGTACCTATTTCACATTCACATTCAACAACCAGAATGTAATTAAATTACAATAATAAAAATATTTAATATTAGCACTTCACTTAAAAATGAAGACAACTGTACCTATATAAGGATATTTCACATTCAATAGTTAGCAAAACTGGTAAGTGAAAATAAAGACTCGGCTGGTAATAATTTGGCTGCAGGAAAATAATGGGTTAATGAGGCGGGTGATATGGATGGTGACAGATGATTCGCTGGCTGAACGTAGCCTAAATTAAAGAGCCAGGTCTTTATATGCCCGTCAAACGAGGCAATTGGAATTTGGGGAAATTTAGCAAAACAAAAAAAAAACTATTATGGCACAAAAATACTGGATACAAAGAAAAGGAATCAGATTTATAACGTTTTTAAAAAAAATGTAATTAATTTGATATTCTCGAAAGCAGGATGGCTACAGCTGTTGTTTTAAATTAAAAAGAGTTCGTGAGCAAGTGTCCGCTTTGATTTAGGCGGACCCAATAGCTCGCTGAACTCCTTTTCTCACTTGGAGAGCCCGCTGGATGCGGACTCTAATTCTCCGATGAATGGTGAAGAAACCCGCGGAAAACGCGGCAGTTGCAGACCGTCTCGCCGGTCCGGTACCCACAAGTGCCTTCCGGAATCCTTCCGGCTCAGGCGGTCCCTCTGGTTGCCTTTTTGTCCGGCGACGTATTTGGTTTTTTAAAATTTGTATTTAATAATGTATTAGCACTTGCTATATAATGTTTGAGCGCAAAGATCTACAGAAATAGATCGCACTTCAACTCGATGCAACTAAGCAAATTACAGCAAAACTCTCAGACAAAACCAGAATATCTGTTTTTCTTTAAAAATCTCCCGTCGCTCTGACACACTCAATCAAAAATCAACTTTTTTCTTTTTGACAATCTGGAATACCTCAAAAATTCACATTCAAAATTAGCGCGAGTATTATCTAAATTTTATAACTGCCAGACGTATTACAAAATGCGGACTGATATAAGCGCCATCTAACTGTAATGCCGTGAATCACAATGTACGCTTTTTATATATCAACCGTGACCTAGCCTTAGACACAGAAGTTCAGAAGTTCTAAAGAAAGTCGACAGATGTCGTACGATACGTAGCGTCATGCTACAGCATCTCCCTACCAAACAAAAAAACAAACGAACAACAACACAAGAAAACACAAGAAAACTAACCCCAAGCAACAAAAAAAACACAACTTAATGCTAAGGCCAAAAAAGATACAACAAGAGAACCCTAAACGAATTCCAAAAAAACAAAACTAACCAGTTATTAACATTACCCCTAAAGACTAACCTAATAGATTAACAAGATGACAAAACGCCAACCAACGCGTCACGCGGTCCAAGACGTGACGGCCGGGATAGGACAGAAACTGCACCTGGCCACAGATCTTAATCCCTCACATCGAGTCATCAAATTATACAACCAGGCTATCATAGACCGGGAAAGATAAACGAAGCCTTAAGCACCAACGGTAAAAAAAAGTCAAATCTGGAAAAAGGAGCAAGGAAACGCTCAAACGAAAACAAAAAAACGATAAGAAACGAATCAAGCAAGGATTACCGATAAGGGAATGGCGGACTAAAGCGCATTTTAGAATTTTGAGAAAACTGAACGGGCCGAAAGAAGAAACTATTTCAAGATATCTTAATATGATAGGTACCGACGTGCTCGGAATGGGTATCAGCCAGTACATATACCTGTGGAGACACCCGTCTAACCACACGGCACCGAACGAAACGTGGAGCGAATTTACCGCCTCGAAAAGGATCAGCGGATCCACGCTGGAAATTCCGGCGCCAAACGATTTGGTCACCAACGATTCTTGGCGAAGAACGGTTCGTGTTGAACTTGGCGGCGTTACGATGAAAGGCTAAAGCCATCGAATCAGAAACTTTATCGTATACCTCACGAAGCGTCTGAAGATTCGAAGCGCGTTCCATCCGGCTGAGTCCCACATCTTGGTCCACAACCTGATTCTCAACACGTTCACGAATCATTGACAACTCGTGGCCGTACATCAAAAAATTCGGTGTATAAGCAGTAGCCAAATTTATACAAGAGTTTAAATAAAGAGCGACCCGATGTAAATGACCCGACCAACTGCGTTGGTCATTTTCAACTAAAATGCTCAAAGTAGTAATCACGACCTGGTTATATCTCTCCACAACATTCGCTTGTGGCGAATAATACGGGGCATAACACGGACCTGGAATATTATACTCGTAGCTCGCCAGGAAATCCAGAAATTGACGACTATGAAAAACTGTAGCGTTGTCACAGAGAATGTTAGTAGGAACACCGTACCGCAAAATAACCTCCGACTCTAATGCCATCGATATTGACCTCGCATTCACCAACTTCAAAGGGACCAACCAAACAAATTTGGTAAAAACCTCAACCAAAGTCAAAATATAACGACACCCATTACGGCTAACCGGTAAAGGACCAATTAAGTCAATGGAAAGAAGATCTATTGGAGCCGCAACACGACGAGGAAATAAGCGAAGTCCACGAGGTTGTGAATTTGCAATTTTATAAGACTTGCAAATCTGACATTCGGAAAGGAACCTCGTAACATATTCGGCCAATAGTATAAGTCACGAGCTTTTAAATACGTTTTCATAACACCAGGATGAACGTTGGGAAATCCATTATGAATTTCAGCAACCGCCTCTCTAGTCCTTGAAGCAGGAAGAACTATACGCCATGGATTAGGTGCTAAAGGGTTTTCGATAGATACCCTGCGCATTAAGACACCATCCCGAAGAGCAAATGCAGTAAACATTTGAGGATTGTCCAAAACTCCCTGGTAAATTCGTTCATACCAAGGATCTCCAGAAGGATCCATGCCACGCGCGAATGTGATAAGCCCAACTTGAGCGCGGGACAAGGCGTCAGGAACAACATTAAGGACACCTTTTTTATGTTCAATCTCAAAGTTATATTGGGAAATCAAAGTTGCCCAACGAGCCAAGCGCCCGGTAGGATTATCAAGGGTGATCAACCTTTTAAGAGCAATATGGTCAGTAATGATCTTAAACCTCATTCCATCGAGATATCCGCGGAAATGCTTTATGGAATCAACAACGGCGAGAAGCTCATGTTCGGTTGTCCCGTATCCACGTTCAGCTTTAGTGAATAAACGAGAATAATAAGCAATTGGATGTTCAACGCCGTCAAACTCTTGAGCCAGGACCGAGCCTAAGCCAACCTGGCTAGCGTCACATTGAAGGATAAAAGGTTTCGAAAAATCCGGGCAAGCCATCAACGGAGCGCTCATCAAGGCATCCTTCAATTTAGAAAAAGCTTCACTAGCACTATCGTTCCAATCGATGGGATCACGTCCCTTTCTCTTACCGATAAGTGCCGTCAGAGGAGCAATAATCGAAGAAAAACCATCCACGAAACGGCGATAATACGAACACATACCAATGAAAGCACGTAGAGACTTGGCAGAAGAAGGGGTAGGGTAATCCCTAATAGCTTCTAATTTCTTCGGATCAGTTTGAAGACCACGCTCATTGACGATGTAGCCGAGATACTTCAATTCAGACTTACAAAACTCGCACTTATCTAAATTAACCGTAAGACCAGCTTCTTTCAACCTATCACGAACCTTACGAATAAGCCGCATAAGACTGTCAAAATCACGAGACACCAAAATCAAATCATCAACATAGCCGAAGATAAAATCCTCAGACTCAGGGGTTTATTCAAAATTGACAATCATGTCAGTAAGCCTCTGCATCTCGGACGCAGCGTTGGTTATACCAAAAGGGAGACGAAGGAACTCAAAGAGGCCCCTTTGGGGTACAATAAAGGCCATTTTCTCACAACTGGCCTTATCAGCTAAGGGGATTTGCCAAAAGGCGCTCCTAAAATCCAACGAAGTTAGATATTTGGCACCTCGTAGGTTATCAAGGATGTCCTGGACGCGCGGGAGAGGGTATGAATCCCTGATGGTAACGCTGTTCAACTTCCTACTGTCCACGCAAAACCTGACACTACCATCTTTCTTGGTAACCATCACCACTGGGGAAGCCCAGGGTGATCGTGAGGGACGAATAACGCCTGACTCTAACATCTTGTCGATCTCTTCGTTGAGAATCTTGAGTTTGACTGAAGATAAGGGATAGTAACGTTGGCGAATGGGCGAACCAACAGTCTCAATCTTATGCGAAAGCCACGAAGTACAACCTAATCCAGCTTTATCAGAAGAAATCTCCTCAAACTCGTCAATAACACATTGGAGTTTTGATTCCTGCAGTGGTGCAAGCACCGTACGAGGGTGGACATAGCGAACCTCACCTACTCGTGGGACTGCGACAGGAACATGATGTGAAGCGACGTAAAGCTTACCTGACAAACCATCACGGAATGCCTTCTTTAAAATGTCAATGAGACCAACAGCATTCCAAAACTCAATTCCTAAAATAAATGCAGTAGGAAGATTACTGCTCACTAGACAGGGGTGCAGAACGCGAATGCCACTAAAAAGAATGGGGACGTCCAAACCGCCTAGAATTTCAATAGGAGAATTGTCGGCGGAGACAACATAAGGCCGGATATCCTCGTGATATGTTATACCGAGCTCCGATAAGAGGGATATATCAATTAGTGAAACCTGAGCACCAGAGTCTAAAAGAGCTCTTACCGAAGAGCCAGCAACTAAAACATCAATAAAAAGTCTATTATCCGGGGAATTATTCATATAAACGGGCGACACCGATGGACCTCTCAGTGCGCCACTTATTCGTTTTTTGACGGACCAGAATTACAACTAGGACAATCGCGTGTGATTGCACCAACACGCTTACACTTGAAGCACACTGCCCCTGAAACGTTAGGACAATTACGATAGTTGTGACCAGTTGCATCACACTTCATACACACTATAGAACTGGGTTGACCTACAACTTGAGCACTAATCGGTGCAATAGCCAAACGTGCTGGTCGTGAACCTTGAAAGGCTTCAAAATTTTTCGCGACTTCTAACAAACCATCAATATCCCTAACCACGTTAGTTGCAAGACAAGGATGATATCTAGGATTCATTCCATATTTAATAATGTTAAACAGGTTGTCTTCGGAAACCGGTGTACGAAGCTTTGCGTTTAGATCGCGCGCCTGAATAACAAAATCAACCACTGACTGGTTGTCCTTCTGTGATAAAGCGCGAAGTTGGCTCTCAAGCTTGAAATCGAAATCGGCTACGTCGAAGGTTTTAACGAATTCAGACTTTAATTCCGCGTAAGTAAGACCCGGATATCTGATTGCCCTAAAATGTTTCAAGGCACTATCTGACAACAATTCATGGAAACGTCTGACAACATATGAAGGATTGACGTTACGCGCCATACCTTCTTCCTCGATTCGAAAGAAAAATTCGCGAACACAAGTGTCCCCGGAAAAGTTCAAGTTCCATTTCGTAAGTGAATAATCTTTGAAAGGAAAAGACGGGGGAAGTCCGGACATATGCATCACCTGGGGTCGTGGTTCAGAATCAAAAAAACTGTTCTTCATCGTCTGCCATTGGATCTAAAATCCTCGGATCGTACGAGTTTAAAGATGAGTGCGCATGAGGTGTCTCAGCAATTGATCCTTCATTACTTAAGTGCGACATGGCGAAAAGTCGAAAGTTGTCTTGCGTTGCAAGTTCAAACAAAAATAAAGTTAATCGGACTCAAAATTAAAACCTGAAGTTCGAGTATATCAACGGTCTAAACCAAGCGCTTAAGACAAAGAAAGAAAATAGCACTCGAAGTCTACATGCTAAGTTTTTTTTTTTTTTTTTTTTTTTTTATACCACGACGGTGGCAAACAAGCATACGGCCCGCCTGATGGTAAGCAGCTACCGTAACCTATGGACGCCTGCAACTCCAAAGGCGTCACATGCGCGTTGCCGACCCTTTACAAAAAGGAGGATTCACTGTGTTGACGACTAAAGGAACAAGAAGGTCCCTCATCGTCAACACACTGGGTCCTCTTTGAGCTCTTTGGCAACCTTACTCACCAGCAGGAACACAACACTATGAGTAGGGTCTAGTGCTATTTGGCTGTGGTTTTCTGTAAGGTGGAGGTACTTCCCCAGTCGGGCTCTGCTCCAGATTTGAGCGATGACATTCGCTGAACGTGCCCTACCACACTTAGCGAGATGCCATTCGCAGTGCCCATACCTCTCTTTTTGGCGTAGTTTAAGGACATACCCAGGTCCGGACGTTGTTTAAGGACATACCCCGGGTCCGCAGTTAGAGTTCGAATTCAAAAAAAAAAACAATTTCAGTTTCTGAAAAAAAAACAAAACGCAAATCATACATTCTATGTCTGACTTACCTGTGAATTCCCTAACGTCTACGGGCTCTAACTACAGGACTCAAACTATGAAATAAGGTATTCGGGATATGTTACGGGTAATTGAGAAAAAGGCATAAGTAAAGGTCAACAGATAATTTCGTTTTTTTTTTTAACATAAATAAAAGCAATATTTCAATATAACGGAATTCGGGTTAATGATGGGACGTAAGGAGGCAGCAGGCTGAAACAAACCAAAATCAAGGTTAATAGAACCGCGACCGGTCTACGGTCACCGTCTCACAAATCCAAAAAATAAATATTTAATTACAATTATTAAAAGTAAATCCAGAGTTCTTTACCTTATCGGGCGCCATTTTGCAGTAAAACACTTCTATAATTGCATTAACACGTTTAATTTTGAAGACAAAGTAAAAATATTTAAGATTAGCAAAAATAGTCAATTATTTAAAATTTAGCATTTCACGTAAAAATCACAATAACGGCATCTATATAAGGATATTTCACATTCAATAACTTCCCTAGTGGTCAGAATGCAATTCATCATCATCAGCCTATTTTAGTCCACTGCTGGACATAGGCCTCCCCCAATGAGCGCCATAGCGCCCTGTCTTCAGCTTGCCGCATCCAGCATCTGCCTGCAGTCTTTCGCAGATCGTCATCCCACCTTGCCAGAGGGCGTCCTACACTACGTTTGCCGAGTCGCGGTCTCCACTCAAGAACACGTTTACCCCAGCGGTTGTCGGTTCTTCGCGAGATATGGCCGGCCCACTGCCACTTCAGCTTGCTAATTCTTTGAGCTATGTCGATAACTTTGGTTCTCTGTCGGATGTATTCGTTACGAATCTTATCCTTCAGAGAAACTCCGAGCATAGCTCTTTCCATAGCTCGCTGAGCGACTTTGAACTGGTGGACCAGCCCTACCGTGAGTGTCCACGTCTCAGCTCCGTAGGTCATTACGGGTAGGACGCACTGATTAAAAACTTTCGTTTTCAAGCATTGCGGTATGGATGACGAGAAGACTCGGCGTAGTTTCCCAAATGCTGCCCAGCCTAGCTGGATCCTCCTTTTGGCCTCCTTCTCGAAATTGTTTTTACCTAACTGCAGGATCTGCCCAAGGTAGGTGTACTCAGAAACAATTTCAAGAAGGTGGCCATGTACGACGACCGGTCCCGGATCAATGTGGCCATTGATCATGACTTTGGTTTTATCCAAATTCATGCCAAGACCGATGCGTCGCGAGGCTGAAGCTAGGCCGTCCAGCATCCGGGTCAGCTCCTCTAGCGACTCCGCCATTACGACTATGTCATCAGCGAATCGCAGGTGTGAGATGTAATCGCCGTTTATGTTTATGCCCTTACCTTTCCAGTCCAGCGTCTTAAACATGTCTTCCAATGCGCTTGTGAACAGTTTCGGGGATATGACATCCCCCTGTCTCACCCCTCTGCGCAATTGGATAGGTTTAGACTGCTGGCCCTGTACTTGGACACTCATAGTGGCGGCTTCGGAGAGACATCTCAGCACCTCGATATAACGATAGTCTACTTGGCATCGCTGTAAGGATTCCAGAACAGCCCAAGTTTCCACGGAGTCAAAGGCCTTCTCATAGTCCACAAAAGCGAGACACAGGGGCTGATTATACTCTTCGGACTTCTGTATAATCTGCCTCACTGTGTGAATGTGGTCTATGGTGCCATATCCTCCGCGGAATCCAGCCTGTTCCGGTGGCTGGAACTCGTCGAGTCTTCTGGCGAGACGATTCGTGACCACTCGTGAGAAAAGCTTATAGACGTGGCTCAGAAGTGTGATGGGTCTGTAGTTTTTAAGGAGGGTTTTATCACCCTTCTTAAAAAAGAGCACCACCAAACTCCCGCTCCACGCCTTAGGAGTTCTCCCACTGTGAAGGACGGTATTGAAGAGGTTCTGCAGCTCGTGTATAACAGGAGCTCCTCCTGCCTTCAGAAGCTCTGAAGTAATACCATCCTCACCGGGGGCTTTTCCATTTTTAAGCTGCCTCAGAGCTAACACGATCTCGTCTTGACTGATGTCTGGCAGTTCGTCGGTATAGTGGCGTGTCAGGGTGGCTCTTGAATCATGGTCGTCTCGTCGGGAGTGGGGGGCATGTGCAGAGTACAGCCGGCCATAAAAATCCTCTATTTCGGCGGAGATCTCCGGCTTCGACAACACGGTCCTCCCGTCGTGCGTTTTTAGCTTCGTCAGGTGGCTCCTGCTAAGCTGCTGAGTGAATACTTTGGACCCTCGGTTTCGCTCTATCGCCTCTTCAATAAGGCGTGTGTTGGAGCTCCGAAGGTCGCGCCGTACCATCTTCGCAATTCGCTTATTCAGGTCTGACCTCTCTGACGAAGTCGCTTGGGTAGTCTCCCGTCTTCTTGTCATCAGCCCCAGAGTCTCATCCGAGAGTTTGGACTTCTTGCCAGTACGCTGTTTTCTGCAGAACTTGATACCCTCGTCCCTCAGCGTTTCGACCAGATTGTGTAGGGTCTCGTCGGCGTCATCAGTGGGTTCCAAGGCAACAAATCTATTCCCGAGAAGCTGCTGAAACTCCTCGGTGCCCGCGACGATTTGGATTTGGTTAGGCCGGAGCGTGGACTTCATCAGACGGTTTCTTTCAAGCTTCAAGTTGATATTCAGAGAGCCTCGGAGCAGTCGGTGATCAGATCCGGTATTGAACCTGTTGATCACTGAGACATCTCTGAATATGTGCTTGCTATCCGTCAAGATGAAGTCGATCTCATTTTTTGTCACAGTGTCGGGGCTCTGCCATGTCCACTTCCTTTGAGGCTGTTTCTTAAAGAAGGAGTTCATTAAGAACAGCTCCTCTTTCTCAAGGAAGTTAACAAGCATTTGCCCCCTGTGATTCCTAACTCCATAACCATGCGGGCCTATTCGGGATTCGTTGCCAGTCCGGATTCCCACCTTGCCGTTAAAGTCCCCAATAACAACGTTGAAGTGAGCCTTTGTGGTGTTGTGCAAGGCTTTGGATATGTCTTCATACATATCCTCCACTTCATCATCCGAGTGTGCCGAGGTCGGTGCGTAAACCTGAACTACCTTCACGCTATACCGCTTGGAAAGCCGAAGGATCAGGTACGCTACCCTGTTCGACACACTGGAGATTTCTTGAACGTTGCTAGAGAGGGCCTTATTGACGAGAAAACCTACGCCACCCTGGGATGTTTTATCACCCTCGCGAAAGTAGAGAAGATGGCCTGAGTCTAGGGTTACGGTGTCCTCCCCCTCTCTACGGACTTCACATAACCCAAGAACATGCCATTTAATGTTCTCTAACTCCACTTCCAACTGCGCTAGATGATGGTCAAGCCTCAGAGTGCGTCCGTTGAACGTAGCCAGGGTCAATTTAGGAAGTGTGTGGTAGCCTGTTGTAGAATGCAATTAAATTACAATAATAAAAATATTTAAAATTAGCACTTTACTTAAAAATGAAGACAACTGTACCTATTTCACATTCACATTCAGCAACCAGAATGTAATTAAATTACAATAATAAAAATATTTAATATTAGCACTTCACTTAAAAATGAAGACAACTGTACCTATATAAGGATATTTCACATTCAATAGTTAGCAAAACTGGTAAGTAAAAATAAAGACTCGGCTGATAATAATTTGGCTGCAGGAAAATAATGGGTTAATGAGGCGGGTGATATGGATGGTGACAGATGATTCGCTGGCTGAACGTAGCCTAAATTAAAGAGCCAGGTCTTTATATGCCCGTCAAACGAGGCAATTGGAATTTGGGGAAATTTAGCAAAACAACAACAAAAACTATTATGGCACAAAAATACTGGATACAAAGAAAAGGAATCGGATTTATAACGTTTTTAAAAAAAATGTAAATAATTTGATATTCTCGAAAGCAGGATGGCTAAAGCTGTTGTTTTAAATTAAAAAGAGTTCGTGGGCAAGTGTCCGCTTTGATTTAGGCGGACCCAATACCTCGCTGAACTCCTTTTCTCACTTGGAGAGCCCGCTGGATGCGGACTCTAATTCTCCGATGAATGGTGAAGAAACCCGCGGCAAACGCGGCAGTTGCAGACCGTCTCGCCGGTCCGGCACCCACAAGTGCCTTCCGGAATCCTTCCGGCTCAGGCGGTCCCTCTGGTTGCCTTTTTGTCCGGCGACGTATTTGGTTTTTTAAAATTTGTATTTAATAATGTATTAGCACTTGCTATATAATGTTTGAGCGCAAAGATCTACAGAAATAGATCGCACTTCAACTCGATGCAACTAAGCAAATTACAGCAAAACTCTCAGACAAAACCAGAATATCTGTTTTTCTTTAAAAATCTCCCGTCGCTCTGACACACTCAATCAAAAATCAACTTTTTTCTTTTTGACAATCTGGAATACCTCAAAAATTCACATTCAAAATTAGCGCGAGTATTATCTAAATTTTATAACTGCCAGACGTATTACAAAATGCGGACTGATATAAGCGCCATCTAACTGTAATGGCGTGAATCACAATGTACGCTTTTTATATATCAACCGTGACCTAGCCTTAGACCTCCCTTAGACACAGAAGTTCAGAAGTTCTAAAGAAAGTCGACAGATGTCGTACGATACGTAGCGTCATGCTACACTACCTAATATCTTGAACAGCTTACCCAAACAAGTTGTTGAAACCTTAGTAAAAAACCCTGATAAGGCAAAATATGTACTTAAGAAAGCACTGAATAATAAAGATTAATGTACTTAACTTATTGTAATAAATGTAAGCGCTATAACTACCTATATAATTAAGGCTTTGCTTAGTTATTATAATCTCAAAAAATAGAGATTGCAACTGAGCTCCTGTAATATTGTAAACATGTTATATAAAAAAATAAACAGTTTAAATTTTAAATTTTTTTTATTTTATATATTACATTTTGAAATCTTGGTAAGTTTATGATTATGATCTTCTAATGATATGATACGGTCATTGGTGCTCTAAATTCCCAGCTGGTCGTGTTATCTTAGCAGGCAGAGTCTAGTAGTTGAATTTAACTTTCGTGAGACGTATAAAACTATAAAAGTTTACGGTTTTACTCACTTGTATTTAAGGCCCTACTTTGACTGCAAAATACCTATTCCTAAACCACGCCTACGGGGTTCAAATTAACACGCACACATAAAAAGGTCCGCCGCGCTTGGAAAAATAAAGCTCCATCTAGCGTAATACTTGTTAACTACCACTGGATTCAATCGGCTACAAAGTTAATATGAACCAAGCACCGTCAGATGGCGCTGTACTTAAAATGTTTATTGTTCTGTCCTATTTAAGTATTATTTAAATGGAATAATAATATAGTTCCGGTTGTCATAAAAATCTATAGGACTACGTGCTTATCCTTATTTTAGTTTTTCGGAAGAAATTAGCTGCATAATGATTTAAAAAAGGAATTTTCTTCTTAACCCCATATTTCTTAGTATTGTTTTGATAAGTACCGATAAAACATAATAAAAACCTTAAAAATAACTTAAGAACAAGTTTAGCAAGATAGTTTCTAGATTTTGAAGGAGGAGATTATCAATTCATCGGGTTTTTTTTTGTTTTTTTTTATGCTCACCGATCATTCGAAGACGGCTCAAACGAGTTAGGAAATTGTTGTTGTGTTTTAAAGAGTATGCTCTACGATTGGTCCCATTGTCACCAGGTCAGGTTCTGATTATGGGATCCTGGACAAATCGAGGGAAATCTTCAAATATTATATGATGATTTTAGTGTTTTTTACAGTAGCCCGGGAATTTGCTTTTGGAAAGGTGGAGAATAAGTGAAGTCTGTTCTTTTTTGTTAAAAATTATTTTTTATTATATTTGAAATGGCTAAACTGATTCTGAAGCGGTTTTCAGAAAAGTATTTGTTATAGTCTGGAAAATGATTTTAGTATAGGGTCAGATAGTCGTCAGTGGGACACTTTATTTTGTGGCCATAACCAATGACCATAAGAGGTTATATCAAGAAGGATAGCATACTTAATTTAATGTAGTTTTTGTTTGGTTTTGATTTTTTTCAGTTTTTATTGAATCATATTTGTCAGTCGCGACAAATCCCACTAACATCATACAAGAAACATCATTTACAAGCTTAGCAAGATATTTAGGATGGATCATTCCACCTCCATCCCCCACTACTTAGCCAGGCCGTTGGGTTATTTTTCTGACAGATATAGTAAGATTAAAATCGAAACAATACGAACCGTATACAGATATCAAGCAGTTAAAACACAAACTCACGCGGGTGAAGTCACAGGTAAAATTTGTTTCTGATTATTTTTTACTAATAACAAGTAGATATTATATATAATAACATGTTAAAAAAGACAAGAAACAAAAAATATTAATACGTTATTTCTCTTCAATAATCGATATTAAAAAAATAATGATGAAACCACAATACAACTAAAATGTCATTATTATCGATCTTTATACGTTATAAGTAACAACTATAGTACTTACATTAATAATATTTTCAATGCCCGTCATAAACTGAACGAGAACAAAATAAATGTAAACTTTATATAATAATAAAGCCAAAGAGATAAGATTTTTCAACCTTACTTACCTACTATTTCTACCCTGATGGAATTTTCTACTTCCATAAAAATATAAAAATATGAGTTTATAAAAGGTGAAATCTGGGTCGTGATCCTGAACCACTTTTTATGACTTTGTAACTGATCACCATAATATATATTATTACATATTATTATATCAAGATCTTTGAATATTTTTCCACGAAAATTGTTTTGAACATTATCGGTTCAGACGTTTTTGAAATATCTCCAAAAAAACTACGTACTATCAGCTGCAGAAATGCGTATGCAGCCTTAGGCTCAAGTTCGCTTGACAGCAGATACGCACGTAGCAACGGAGTTCATAAAAAATATACTAGATGGCGTTACTGGCGAAGCTAGTTAATTTAAGTTCGAATTCGAATATATACATTTAACAATAGAACAAAGGTCAATGACACATTTAGGTTGATACCTCTAGTCTCTAGAAATTATTTTTTATAAAATATTAACTACTTAGCAACTCCTATTTAACTTACTTCTTCCCCCAAATATGGATCAATATTTCAACGGTTGGTATAACGGAACAGGTGGCTCAGTCGGTAGACACCTTGCTTAAAACAAAAGTAAGTCCATGATGGACCCGAGATCGAGTCTGGGGTCGTGTTTCTTTTGATTTTTTTCTAAAAGTTAAATATCCGTAATTTTATAACAATACTTTCGTTTACTTTCAAAAATAAATGTATTTTAATATCATAGTTATAGTGGGAAATAAGACACTATTCAATTTTTTTTTATTTTTTTTTATTATCAGATCTATTTAAATTACAGTCAAACCTAAAAACAAACAGCTAATACAACTTTAAATAATAATATTACACAATTTATACTAGCAAAGTCAGAACGCGTGGATATTGTATGATAATACACTACGAGTATTACTACTTCAGTTTCTATTGCATGAGTGTAATGGCCAACTCTTACTTAAAGAAAATACCTGTTTCGCTCTTATGATTTAAAATATTACAATTACACAGTTTTGAGAAGGGGGTTACTAAACTTTTAAATATTGAGGTTAATGAAGGCTTAAATTACATTTCTGGCAACACAGAAAATTATTGAAACCTTCACCTCAATAAAGATAGCAGATTATTAATATTTCACTTTTTATAGAATGTCTACATAATATATTTGAACATTTATAGATAACTGTTATTGTAAACCTTTTCTTTGTCAAAAACGTAATAATTTTAAAATCACAAAATAAATGTGAGTAAAGGATAAATATTTGGTTATTATTGTAACCCGCCCAGAGACAAGAATACGTAATTAAGACTGTTAATCTTGATATAAAGTCACGTGCCTCATCAATCTCATCATTGTTATGAATTTTAAAAAGTTGGCCAATTGAAATTTAAAATAACGAATTATTTTATCACTCCTCCAAGAGAGATTATTAGATGACATTGCAATTTAATTATAGGCTGTTGTCTTATCTACTATCTTTTTAGATAGACTAATGAGTTGCATGACTTTGTGGAGTTTAACAATCTATGTTATTTACTTACTTTTGTCTTTTCTCAGCCGACAGCGATATACTTAACCCGACACAGTGGATATTTAGTGTTTAACTATCCTAATATTTAGTATAACCCCCTTCCTTATCAATTACAGCTTGCAAGCGAGAACGCATTGATTTAATAAGATTTTGACATAAACTACTTCCTCGAATTTCATTCCAAATTTTCAAACAATGCGCTTCCAATAATTCTGGAGTTCGCTCGTTGCAATTATCCCAACGCTGGACGATAACACCCCATAAGTTTTCAATAGGGTTTAGATCCTGTGACTTAGCGGGCCAATGAATGACTTTTATGTCATTTTTATGTTGGTCTAACCACTCCTTCACATTACGCGAACGGTGTATAGGACAATTATCTTGAATAAATCTTAAAAACGGCATTTCTTCTTTCGGATACACATTCCGAACTGTGGGTAACATTATTTCGTTAAGCACATTCACATAATCATCACTGTTAGCTCGGCTAGGAATTCTGATGAGCTCTCCCGGACCGGCTTCAGACATCCAGCCCCACATGTTCACTGATATGCGACCTGACTCCATATTTGGCACTAAGTGGTTGCTGTCGTATCGCGTATTATTTCGACGCCATAAATGAAGACGTCCATGCTGACAAGATTTAAAAGTCTTTTCGTCCGTAAAATTTACATTACTCCAGTCGTCGTTTAAATGTTTACGGGCAAAGTTCAATCTTGTAGTTTTATGATCTGCTGTTAGCAGAGGTTTAACAGCAGGCCTCCGATGATGTAACCCTTCACTATGAAACACTCTTCGAACAGTATCCACACTCGTGCCAAATAAACCGGCGTAGTGGCGTGTTGGCTTGAACCCATCCTCTTCGTACTCCTTAACCATGAGCTGACGTTGCGGTATGTCTATAAGACTAGGCCTACCGGTCCTTTGTCGGTTGAGCAATGACCTTTCCTCTTCGTAACGTTTCACCCATAAACCAACCGTTTTCCTCTGTAACAATATTCAGTTATGTGTTTAACGTATAAATAAATTATTCACATATACACCCACAAAAGGACACACTTCGGTAATACGTATCCAAAACTAAAAAAAATACTTACAGTAACACCGGTTTCTCTGGCAATCTCAGACTTATTTAATCCTTTATGATGCAAATTAATTATTCCCGACTTTTTAATTAAGTCGATATTGCAATTAGAACTCATTGTTGCTTATAAAGTAACAATAAAAGGTCGCAATCATAAACAGGCAATAACAAAGTAAAGAACGGAGAAACTAAGAACGGCAAAAGAACAGAATGACAAAGAAATCTGTAAGCAATAAAAACTTAAATAGTAAGGTATACCATAAAACTTTAGTCTACCCTCCTAAGTTTTTATATTAAAAGCGTTTCTTGTAAAAACTGTCAAACTCGGTGAATTGTTGTAGGTATACCGATATGAAATTTATTACAATCTGATAAAGCACAAATTCTTTTAACACTATGCATAACTCACCCAACATAAATCTAAAATATTACATCTCGTTCACACTAACGGCGTTCACATATACGCCGCCTTGTTGCATATTATGCTCGATGCAGCTAATGATAAATTTCGATACCACGATTAATTGATCATTTGGTCTAGCGGCTCAATGAAGCGACTGAGGCGAGGCTTGCTTAGATGATCCTGGGATCAAATCCAGGCGGTGTATCATTGGAATGTATATTTTGAAGAAAAAAAAACTGTGGAGTTTATGGTGGTGAGTTTGGTTAAAGTGAACGAAGCAGTTCATCTGAGAATGCTAACAAAATAATTTAAGTGAATATATTCCAGAAATCTCTCACTGTGACCGAACCGAAACTGGAAGGGGACGATATATGTATTTATATATGATTCATGAATTTAAATACAAACGGTTGTGGTTGATATTATGTTGGTAATTAATTGATAGAACAATCAAAAATATTATTCCATGGAAATTGTGACAGATTGCTACTACTGAAATTCCAACTACTGTTTTTTTATTTAGTAAATTTGACTGTTATAAACGCCATCTAGTGAGATCTAGGTAAACTAGTAAGGTGTCTTGGCTGGTAGTAAAAGAATGTTAACATGTCAGAGATTCAGATGGCGTTCATTCTTCATGCACGCCATTATTTTCTCAGGGTGGGTACGCATTTTTGCAGCTGATAGTACATAGGCAGATACGACCTTGCAATATTATTTTTTTCGATAGCCGGTACGGAACTCTCCACTATGCGTGGTCCGACTCGCACTTAGACGGTTTTTTCAGAATCGACACGCTCGAAACGTCAGTAAAATAATAAAAGTAAAGTGTACGTGATTAAGTCACGTTTTTGTCAAAATCATGCCAATATGAATGAACTTTACATCAATGTCATCAATAAAATTTACAACAGGGTCTCACAAGGACATAAGGCTTTATTTAGGACCGAGCTTGATGTTTTAAATCCGTTATCGATTGTGAGCTGATGACTTGATGACTTATTAGATTATTTATTTATTTTTGTTAAGGAGAACCAACAGCTTTTAAGTCACAGTTATACAATTAAATATACACAGAAAGCCAATTAAAGGAACTCACAAGTAATAACAATATAGTCTAAATTAAACTAATGCTAGGTTACTAACGCATACACACATGCGAACAAGAAGAGAAAATTCGATAACATACTAATTCTAATATAAAAGTATGAAAACATTAGTTCTATTAGTATTATTGATTATCATCATCTTATTAGGCCCAATGTGCAGGAGCGTTGAATACCGAAATACTTTCACTTCAACAGAAAATACAAATTTTAACGAGCCAGTTGGATATGGACTACAATATGAAGAAAGAAACCAATAGAAGAAGCGAGAACTTAACAGACATAATGAAATAGATAAAAGTGGCGTTTGAAAATAGGTACTCATCGTCATCATCATCAGCTATTTATCGCCCACTGCTGAGCATAGGCCTCTAATAGGAAAATAGATAGTGGGGAAGTTCATGTTAATCGGAAATCGGATCGTTTTATTTAAACTCAAGGAAGGGAGGAAGGAGTTCGTAAAAAGCTTTTTCGCATTATAGTACATTGCATTTGATGCATGGCATGCAATTTCAGGTTTGGTTTCTGTTGAGTCTATACAGTACATTCAATGAAGTTTGATTTTGGTATACTAGAAAAAGTAAATTGTTTAAATAAAATACGAAACAAAATTAAGTAAAAAAATCAAAACAAAAGAGACTATATTATATCTTTTTAAAAAAAGGGCCTTCAAACAACCCACCCACTGAAAAGCACAATTTTTATACATAAGTTCCACCCCTATCCTTATCCAGATTTAAAATAAATAAAGAGAAAGAAAATTAAATTTGTCTGTGTATTTACTTTATTATTGAAGTCAGTCGGTGCCAAACTAAAATTTTAGGACAACGAAGAACACTGCAGTTGCAAATACATGGTTTACTCATTATTTTATTTTTTATTTTTTTAATACCACGACGGTGGCAAACACGCATACGGCCCGCCTGATGGTAAGCAGTTACCGTAGCCTATGGACGCCTGCAACCCCCGAGGATTCACATGCGCGTTGCCTACCCTTTAAGAACCTATACACTCCTTTTATGAAGAACCTCATACTGTAGCCCGCTGAGAAAACCTCGGCAGGGAGTTCATTCCACAGTCGCAGCGTTCGTGGGAGGAAATTCCTCTTAAACCATACAGTGCGCGACCTATTAGGCTCCGGGGTGTGAGGATGAACACCCTGCCGGCGGCGAGCGGTGCAGTGATAAAAAGCTGCCGATTAATTAAGTTCTTTCACTAATTTCCCGCTCCAAAGAGACAGTGAAGCGGTTTGGCGGTGGCACCGACTTCAAAAAATAAATTATAAATTTTCTTACTATTATGTATTAATTACTTTCTGGCAGAAATTTGCTTTACAGGGTAAAAATAGAGACGGGATAGGGACTGGATAAAGATAGGGGTGAGATACTTATATAAAAAATATTTTGTGCTCTTCAGATCATTGCTTTTTAGAAGACGGTTCCCATTTTTACAAAAGAAATTAAATTAAACTATCATTTTAGTTTCAGTTTTTGTTTTGTTTTTTTTTTACAAGTTTTTGTGTTGTTTATTTACTTAAACTTTTCATTTTTTTATTTCATATTTTTTTGTGATATGTACTACATTAGGTAAGTACTTCGTTTATTTTACAACAATTATTATATACTTAAAACTAGTTAAAACACATAAAATTAATATGCTATCCTTTTTAATAGCAACCACCTAATGTATGATCATATTGATCATTGGTTTCGGACTACTAAAAAAAAGTGTTACACTGTCGACCACCTGACATTATACCAAAATCTTGTCCAGAATGTAACAAATACTTTTCTGAAAACTGCATCAAAACCGGTTTAGCATACTTACATACATACAGACATATGTACATACATACAAACATATGGGTCAGTCGTTTTGACATGATGTGACATATTAGTTTAACTCGATCATAAATAGCATATAAATTTTATGTGTTTTAAGGATATATTGTTGTAAAATAAACGAAGTTGCAGTCACTAAAAAGTATAAAATAAAAAACAACACAAAATTTAGTAAAAAAATTTAACTAAAGCTAAAACGATAATTTAGTAGTACATACCTGTATCGTTTAATAACGGATCCATGCGGACGACGTCCTAGGTATCAATAATAATAAATAATAATAATAACGTAGGGGGTCAAAAAGTGGCAAAAGTTCTCTTACATAAAATAAATAATTGTTATTGCAAAAATAAATAATAGTAAATTATTGCTTACCTACTTACTTTTTTGGTAAAATTTTTGCTAAACGATTATACAAGTAACTTCCTTACGAGTACCTACATTGATAGACTGCTAAATAAAATCATAACCCTTCCTTTTAGCTTCGCTGTAGTCGGGAAAAAAGGAAGGCTAAATGATTGATTCTTCTATCCATAGCTTCAGAACCTACCAGTACTACTACCTAGACAGTTACGAGTACATATATATACCAAGACCCAGTAGGCATTTATCCTGCGACACGAAGAAATCACTTGTTATGTTATAGGTACCTGATATAAAGTTACTACTCGTACATACCTAGTAGATAGGCATTTATATTGCCACACTGACGGGTTATTATTATTTTTAATATCATCAAAATTATTTTATTTTATGTTCATACATGTTTTATTGATGTAGGTAAGTAATCAATTACCTACACTCGCATCCACATCATCATTCTAATACCTACCTAACGCAAGCGAACATTAGGCGTCCTCCACACTGCTGCGGTTTCCGCATGCGGCGCTGGTGCGCGAGCGAGATAGCGTTCTGCGTGTGTATATCGATATCACGCTTGCACACCGTCGCCCCATGCGGTTGCGGCGCCAGTGTGATATACTTAGAGCGAGCGAGATAGATAGTACCTAATATCTGGCACGCACTCGTACTTACGCAGTCCTGCTAAGGGAACTAAGTGTTATCCAAACCGGACGTTGCAGGTTCGAACCCGGGCGAGTACTAATGATTTTTTGGCTTATGTATTTTTTTACATCTTATTTTAGGCTATTTAATAATTTATTTATGGTTTCATCAAATTTATACCTACAAAAAAAACGAAAAATAGAATGAAAAAAAAAAAACAAAAATCTGTATTACCTAGGTATGTAATATTGATACATCACATCATTGACATAATTTGTGTTGATTTGCTAGACACCATATAAAATGAAAAATTTGCATAAATATGTATATTGCTTATTTTATTTATAAAGTTGTTTATAAAATATTACCAAACTTTAGATTTTTCTACGAGTATAATTGCTTTAAAAACTGAAGTTTTATATTTAGACTGAACATATTTAAAAAAAAAATTAAAAAAGTTTTCAATAGGTACTGAGATTTGATCCACCGACACCGGATTGATTCTTTATTCACTTACTACCAAATCCACGAACCACGAGGCTACCATTACATTGCATTTGATAACGAAATTTTCCATCGTTTTGTAATTGTTAGATGTGGGTGAAGCAACCAAAATACGCACACAAGCGTATCGCATAGTCTCGTAAACACTGCCCAATTTTAGAAGACCTCCGGATCCAATCGTAATGAACGGAGCCGTAGGTCATCGTTTATTTGATATGTAATTTTTACGTAAATCAGACGGGAGCTCAAGCGGCAAACGTCTGCCCTCTGTGACATTCGCCGGCGTTATGGGCTGGCCTCGCGTAAAGGACGGATTTATGACTTCGGTGCGTGAGGAAAAGAGAAGCGGAACGTGAAGTGGTGGGCGTTTGATGATGAATTCGTGAAATCAAAAATGGTAACAAATATTTGGATTTTATTATGAATACGATACGTTTTCGTTTAAGAGATATTAGAATACATGAAAACCTTTACTTTAAAGTAAATAAGACTGCATAAAGATGTTTTGTTTAGTTGAACCAAGGAAAAAAAGAAAACTGAAGACGTAACTTTGGATTTATTTTCTATCGAGGAAAGTTTAAGCATTCGTGTATCGGGTTAGTATTATGTTATATCACATAGTCAAGAAACATATATCCGAAAATCATATCTGTTAGTTTCCGATGCTTGCCACTATGACGTTTTAAAGATCGGGTTATTTTTCAAAATAGGGCCTTAAGCACTACGCGCGACATGTTTCAGAGAGCGTAGGTCATCATCTTCAAGCACTAAGAACGCTAGGTGAACCAAGTGCGAAGCGCAAGCGCGAAACGGCGTCTAAAATTGAGTAAAACCCTATAATTTTTATAGTGTTAGCAATTTGTATCTATATTAGTAACTTTAATAGAGGCTAGTTAAGTAGGGCTATTTGCAGAGATTGAATTTAAAAAAATGTGAATATTTGACCATGAAAATGAATTCTACATGTCTGTTTTATACGGAAATGATACCACTCAACCCCTAGCAGCCTTAACCAGAGAATACTAACATATTGCAAGGGACCCCAGATTTAGACTTGAAGGTCCAAACATTTTATGGACTTCCAAAATCAAAAATATTCATCGTGGAGCACACTAGACTATCCATCGTCAAAAATTTACAACTTTTTCTCGATGCGCACAATTCTTTTTACTTTTGTACCGAGTGATTACCGTACTATATAAATTGGGCAACTATTGATCTGCATCAAATGACGAGATGGAATTTGGGTATTCGAGGTTGCTGCTACAGATTAAGACCGGTTTGGGATGCCTATGAAGCTGCATATCCTAAATTGGTATGAGTGATTATGCGGCCTTATTCTGGAACGTACATTTTCGACACTGGAATTACCTAATGCCTGATGCAAGAAAAACGCTCTTAGAGATACGAGTATAGGTCAGATATTGACGCTGGCAGCGAACGTGTAAAACAATCCTTTGAGTTCCTGTCACCTTCACGAAATTGAGTGACAAATTGCAGCTTTTTCTAGGGTTCTTTACCCAAAGGGTAAAAACGGGAGCCTATTACTAAGAGTCCGCTGTCCTTCCGTCTGTCTGTCCGTCTGTCACCAGGCTATTTATCATAGACCGTGATAGTTAGGCAGTTGAAGTTTTCACAGATGATGTATTTCTGTTGCCTCTGTAACAACATACAGTATGTAAACCTACCAGAAACATTTATTAAAACCCGGGCTGATATAACTGAAAAAGAAAATATAAAATCATTTTTGAAATTGTATGTACCCAACAATCGAAGATCCAAAGTCAAGATCCAAAGACATCGGGGTCGATTGTGTGGGGCCCAATGGGGCCCAATTGGTGGCTATTATAATATTATATACTCGTATTATAATAATTTTAAAAAGTCAGCAATTGTTTTGCATATCCAAGAGCTCAAAGAGGACCCAGTGTGTTGACGATGAGGGACCCTCTTGTTCCTTTAGCCGTCAACACAGTGAATCCTCCTTTTTGTAAAGGGTCGGCAACGCGCATGTGTCTCCTGTGGAGTTACAGGCGTCCATAGGTTACGGTAGCTGCTTACCATCAGGCAGGCCGTATGCTTGTTTGCCACCGTCGTAGTATAAAAAAAAAAAATATTTGCCAGAAGAAAAATTAAGGATCTAATTTATATTAAATCCTTAATTATTTACGTTTACCATTATCATTTAGTCTAATATAACCTGTAAGTTATAAACGACATAAGTGCTGGTGCTAAAATATTGGCACAATGCTAGAAATAATGAACGTATTCGTGATTTTGTAAAAGATAAAGCAGGAAGGACAGAAGCAACCTTTCCACAATAGTTAAACTTATCTAAAGGCAATATTGCGTGACAAAACACTACTGGCGCAGTAATCAGATAATCCGGCCGTTCGGTCGCCTTCACAACTTGTCCAGCTATCTCGATATATATAACCACCCTATATACTCTACATTTGGCACTATCAGCCCTGACATGCGGCTCAGCATGTTATTTTAATTGCTAACAGAGTCAAGCTCTCAAACAATCAATACCTCTGTACCACGAAACGTAAGTGTGATTTTAGAGGCGACAGTTTTAATAGGCGCCTCTTGAGCGTGAAGTTTTCTACGCTCGGCGAGCGTTGCGAACGCCACCCAAGTAACACAGGAAGCATTATAACATATGAATAGTTAACTTATTTCGAACTTAAGGACCGTATAAACTCTTATATACGTTCACCGAGCAACTTGTCGCATTATATGATGCTTTGAGCTGTATAACGGTTGTATAATGGCATATCTAAATGCTTTTGTAAAGCCTTTAGCTTTAGTGCAGCAAACCACAACGCAACTGTACAGCTTTCGACTGTTTAAAAGCACTTAAGTGCTTTAGGTTCTACAATAGCATTATAAAATGCTTTAAGCTGTATAACGGTTGTATAATGGCATGTATAAATGCTTTTTTAAAGCCTTTAGTTTTAGTGCAGCGAACCAAAATGCAACTGTACAGCTGAATGCTGTACAGTTGCGTTTTGGTTTGCTACACTAATGCTTCGGTGTGGTTTAGTGCCTTAGGTTCTACAATAGCATAAATAAATGCTTAATGCTGTTTATGAGCATGAATATTAGCCATTATAATGCCACGTAAATCCGGTATACAGCTTTCAGCTGTTTTTAGTGCTTTAGGTTCTACAATAGCATTTTATTATGCTTTACGCTGTATAACGGTTGTATAATGGCATATGTAAATGCTTTTGTTTAGCCATTAGTTTTAGTGCAGCGAACAACATGCAACTGTACAGCTGAATGCTGTACAGTTGCGTTTTGGTTTGCTACACTAATGCTTCGGTTTGGTTTAGTGCCTTAGGTTCTACAATAGCATAAATAAATGCTTAATGCTGTTTAAGAGCATGAATATTAGCCATTATAATGCCACGTAAATTCGCTATACAGCTTTCAGCTATTTTTAATGCCTTAGGGTGTACAATAGCATTTATAAGTAGGTAATACGTTCCTAATGCAGTATAATAGCAATAATATAAACCATTATAAAGCCAAGTAATTCACTATAAGGGGCTGTTCATAAATTACGTCATTTTAAATGGGGGGGGTCTGGACATCTGATGATGGTAGCATGACGTAGGAGGGGGGGGGGGGGCGATCATTGCGAAGATCACATAATCAATGTGTAAAAAAAAGAATGAAAGTCGTGTTTCTATAAACTTTTAATGCTATAAAATATTATCTACTAAATAGTTTTTTATTTTACAATTAAGCTTAAAACGCATTTTTTTTAATGACGTCACTTTATTTGGCAGGGGGAAGGTTGGATGATTTTAGGGGGGGGGGGTTAAAAATAATCAAAACATTATGACGTAATTTATGAACAGCCCCTATACAGCTTTTAGCGATTTTATTGCCTTAGGTTCTACAATAGCATAAATAAATGCTTAATGTTGTTTAATAGCATAATCATCAGTCTGCGCGCGAACGCGGTGTCGAGCGGGTGCGTGCGTACAAATAATGCACAGTGTGTGTTTTTAATCAGCAATGTCGTCTACAAATACGTTAAAATGTGCCAGCTGCAACATCGTAATATGCGAGCTGTTGGCGTTTGTCCAAAACAAAATTCATGTCATGGGCTTGGAAAGTATGATTCGCCTATGTGCATCTGCGTTTACAGAAGAGGAGGTTGTGGTGGCTAAATCTATGCTGTTTGACGCAATGAAAAATAAAAAGAAGAAAGTGTCGCAAAGAAAAGGCGGTAAACTGCATCGAGATCTTGAGGACATTATATGTGTGTTCCAGGAAACGGATCCGGAGTTACTCCCGATTTTTGTGGCAAAAGAGTTAAATAAGTTGCCTCCGGTAACTTTTGACCATGTTGATGTGTCGACGTTGTTAAAAGACATAGTGAGCATAAAAGCGGAAATACAGGACATAAAATGCCTGTATGCAACAAATAAAAGAGTTGAAGAGCTGGAAACAAGATGTCATACAGAGAGATATGCGTCTTTTCTAAATAGTCATATGAATGTCAATACCAGGCGGGGTGCTTGTACCATGCTAGATAGTGGGCCGATGGGTTTCGTTAACCAAAATGTTGATGATGATAAGTCGGATGTGCCCGTTACAAGTTTCAAAAATCATGAAGACAATGGGAATGACTCATCCGCTTGCAGCCACCAGATTGGAGCGAAACTGGTTGATACGAGCATACACGAACCGACATCTCTTTCACACGTGAGTGCGTCTGATCAGATATCTCCCTCACACTCATCGCCGAAACGTCTTGCATCGGAAGTTAAGTTAGTCACACTGCCGTTAGACACGCCGTCAGGCAGGCAACAAACAACCGTAGACGTAAGTCTTAAGGCTCAAAGTCCCCCGACTGAGAAGGGAAAAACGAACTTAGTTTTAAACGAATCGGCTGTCAATGTCATATGCGATGACAACTTGACTGTTGTATCTTCAGTGTCAAACACAAAGAAATCGTTTGCGCAAATGGCGGGCAGTGATAAAGAGTGGAAAATACCAAAGCTGGATGAGGCCTACATAGAAGTGCAACGGAAGAGGCTACGCAACAGATTTGCTGGCTGTGAAGGAAAAGCGGAACCTGTGGCAAACATGAAGTTCAAAGCGGCGGCCGTGCGCATTCCTTTGTTCGTGTCAAATGTTCACAAGGATGTTATGTTAAGTGACGTGGTTGACTATCTCTGTGAGAAAACGAACGAAAAGGTGTCCTTGTTCAAATTAAAAACAAGTAAACCCAATGACTACCAGTCGTATAAGATGTTTGTGCCACAAGATAAGCTGAGCATCTTTATGGATGGCACTTTGTGGCCGAAAGGTGTCTATGTTACTCGTTTTGTCCATTTCAAAGCGAGACAGAACAAAGAGCCTAGTGAGACGAAGCAGAGTGTGACCTAGGCTGATATGTAATGGTTCAAAATTAGGATTTAAGGTAGAAGAAAAAAAAAATTTTCAATAGAAACGTCACAAAATGGATTCGTCTTCATTGAACAATAAAAACAACAACACATTCATCAGTTACAACTGCAAAAATATCAAGCGGAGCCTCGGTTGTGTACAGTCGCTGTGTAAAACAGCGGATGTTGTGGCGCTGCAGGAGACCTGGCTGATGCCCCACGACCTTAAGCTGCTTGGGAGCATTGACAAGGAGTTTGGTTACACAGGCAAATCAGCGATGGACTTAGCGACGGGCATTCATCGTGGGCGTCCTCATGGCGGTGTCGCGATTTTGTGGCGTAGTAGTGTACTCCGGGATGTGTCAGTTATAAAGTGCAATAGAAATAGAATGTGTGCAATAAGAGCGGTAACATCTGGTTTAAGAGAAATACTAATAGTGAGTGTGTATATGCCTACTGACCAACATGATAATTTACCTTTGTTTACGCAATGCCTAGGTGAGTTGTATGCACTAGCTCAAGATAACTCTATAGAAACTGTATATGTCTTAGGAGATTTCAATGCACATCCCACAGCTCTGTTTGGGGAAGAATTGTTTTGTTTCTGCACTGAAAATGAGTGGGTTTGTGCTGATGTTATGAAATTAGGTGTTAGTTCTGACACTTACACTTTTGTTAGTGAAGCTCATGGCTGTCAAAGATGGCTTGATCATTGTGTAGCTAGTAAATCAGCATTGCAAACTATTCAAAACATTAATGTTATGTATAACATTTATTGGTCAGATCACTTCCCGGTGCGAATTGAGTGTAATCTTGGTCTAATTAGGACGAAGGTACAAATAAACACAGATTTCTGTAATAAAGGCATTATTTGGGGGGTAAGGAATGCAGAGGAAATTGAAAAATACACCAGTACATGTAATGATAAATTAAAAGTGATAGATTTTCCATCTGAATTTCAATTGTGTGCTGATAAGTGTTGTACAGATTCTCAACATAGGATTGTTATAGATAGGCTTTACCAAACTGTAATAGATAGCTTATGTCAAGCAGCCGTTGAAAGTTGTACTAAGAAACATGCCAACAGTGTTGGTAAAAACAGATGTCTGCGAGGCTGGAATAAACATGTGGCGCAAGCACATGAACGGGCTAGGCTTGATTTTTCCATGTATGTGCAATTTGGGAAACCACAGCAGGGGCCTGTTTATGAAGCTATGTGCCTTAGTAGAAAAATATTTAAGTCCCGACTTAGATTTTGTCAAAATAATCAAGAGCAAATAAGTATGGATATTCTTGCCTCGCAGCATGCTTCTAAGCAATTTAACAAGTTTTGGAAAAACACAAAAAAGTTGAACGGCAAAACTACCTTACCAGCTAGCGTTGATGGTCAGAGTGATCCAGTGAGTATTGCTAATATGTTTAGGCAGAGCTTCAAGGTGGAGTCACAGTTACAACCACATGCTACACCAAGTTTGTTGAACCGTACAACTACTCCTAGCTTCTCAATAACAAGTACCATGGTAGCGCTGGCCATTAAAGGTATGAAAAGGGGTAAGTCGCCAGGACATGATGGGTTAAGTATTGAACACCTGCAAAATGCAGGTGGACATCTAAACAGAGTACTGGCTATGTTGGTTACTTTTTGTTTACGCCATTCTTACTTGCCATGTAATCTTATGAAAACTATTGTGACTCCACTAATAAAAAACTCAACTGGTGACATTGCTGATAAGGCTAACTATAGACCCATTTCACTTGCTACGGTGGTGGCAAAAGTGTTAGATAGAATACTGGACAAGCATCTTAGCCAGCATATACAACTTTGTGACGCACAATTTGGTTTTCGGGAAGGTCTATCTACTGAAAGTGCAATTTTAACACTTAAGCACACCGTTGACTATTATACCAAGAGTAAATCACCTGTATATGCATGCTTCTTGGATTTGACTAAAGCGTTCGATCTAGTATCATATAACTTACTTTGGGACAAGCTTAGGGAGACAGGCGTAGCTCCGGAGGTTGTTGATATTTTTTCATATTGGTATAGTAATCAAAGGAATAAGGTTAAATGGGCAAATGCGTATTCAGATGAGTACACACTTAATTGTGGTGTTAGACAGGGTGGGTTATCATCTCCAAGACTGTTTAACTTATATGTCAATAAGCTAATCGAGGAGCTGAGCAGCATGTATGTTGGATGCCGTATAGATAATGTTAGTGTAAACAACATAAGTTATGCTGACGACATGGTGCTGCTCAGCCCGTCGTTCTACGGCTTACAAAAGTTGGTAAATGTATGTGTAGAATATGCTGTGACACATGGCTTGAAGTATAATGATAGGAAAAGTGAGTTCATGATTTTTAAAGGTAAAAATAAATTTTCTTATTGCATTCCACCACTTCTCTTAAGTAATGTGCCTATCAAGCGGGTGTCACAGTTCAAATATTTAGGTCATATATTGACTGATGATCTCAAAGATGACAAGGACTTGGAACGTGAACGGAGGTCTTTGTCTGTGCGAGGAAACATGTTGGCTCATAGATTTACGCGTTGTTCTGTGCCTGTAAAACTAACTCTTTTTACTGCTTATTGCCAGAGTTTTTATACAAGTGGTTTATGGGTACACTTTAGTCAGAGAGCGTATAATGCTTTAAGAGTGCAATATAATAACGTCTTTAGGGCCCTGTTTCAGCCCCCCGCTTTTGTAGCGCTTCGGGAATGTTCGCTGACGCAGCAGTTGATGATTTTTATGCAATAATGCGGAGAAAGTCAGCGTCCATTGCAAGGCGGATGTGGGTGAGCGGAAACGGGATCCTAAAGATGATAGCAGATAGGCTGGACTCTGCCGTCCTTGCCCGGTTCACTTATCTGCATGTCCAACCTAATCAAGGAACAGGGCAGGGAGGGAGGGGGCCAGGTTTAAGCTAGTTTTAGTATTTGCTATATGTAAAATATGGACCCTGTATAACAGTGTTTGTCTGAAATAAATGATTTTTATTTTTATTTATTTTTTATTTATAATTATTCACGTGTAATGCTGTAGGCATAAATAAGGCATTTTTTAAGGGTCACTGAGCTGCTATTGGACTAAGAGCTAGCCACGTCAGATATGACACAATAATGAGAGCAACAAAACCCGTCTGGTTAGATTGCTATACTATTCTTATTGCTAGATCCTGGCATCTGGCAGCTTTTAATGGGTGGAGGTCACAGTGACAGACTAGCAAAATGTTTTAATTGGAAAATAGTAATACCAAACTAGATAAAAATTGCCGAAGTTGTCTCAGTTATAAAGGACAGGGCCTATATTTTAAGGGGCTCCCTGGCGCCAACGACCTTAGATCTGATTCCCTTAGTTTTCTAATGATTTATATAGCTTATCATATTATCAGTAACGGTTTTAAGCAATATAGTATCCTATATTTACTTCAATATTCATTGTCTTCGGGATATTTGACATCAAAGTAGAACCGGTTTAGGCTAAAAAAGGGGTTTTATGGTCATAAATTTTGTTTTAATTAGTTAAAAATTAAAATATCTCTGCAGTTTTTAGAGACATCAAAGAGGAACCCTAATATGTAGATTACGTATATGTAAGATTCTTTACACCTTACATATTTACATATATTAAAAATATCATAAAAAAATAACGGCTCATTTTTTTCAACATCGGGCTCTACAGAATGGAGATAAAAGATTCAAAAACCGATAGTCGTTTGCCATATAATTCTATCTATAGTGAATATGTTGGAATATCGACTCAAAACTGGTCAAAAATCGATAAAAAAAACGTTAGACCAAAAAATATTGTGTATTATTACCATACATCGGGGTTTTCGGTGCGGGAATGTTTGACATTAGCCAAAGAGTAGGCATTAACTTAAAAAACAGAATGTACTCTAGCACGTTTCTACCTAATGAATAATTGATCGAAAAAATCATAGGTATATACAATTTACATATATGTAATAGCTGACTATTATGTATATATATTGTAGGTACATATACCTATGATTTTTTCAAGTATTTTTTTATTAAAATAAAACATTAGTATGTTATTCAATTAAATACAAACATTGTAAACATTGAAAAAATAATCAACCCAGTTGGACTTGAACCAACATCGATACGCCTTACCGGGGCTCGATATCGCTTTACCAATTAAGCTATGGGTTCAGTTACCGAGCTGACGAAATTCTCAATGCCTTCAATCATCTTTTTGCATTTATTTTTACATCGACTTTATAGCAGCCGTAAGCGACATCTAGGTGCCAACCACTAGAGTTAGATACCCTTCCCGCCGACCCTTTTACAAGTGTCACAACGGAAATAACAGATGGCGCCTGCTATCAACTCATAATTATTTTACATGTTTTTAAAGTGGGTATTCCACTCATACATTAGTATGTTATTCAATTAAATACAAACATTGTAAACATTGAAAAAAATAATCAACCCAGTTGGACTTGAACCAACATCGATACGCCTTACCGGGGCTCGATATCGCTTTACCAATTAAGCTATGGGTTCAGTTACCGAGCTGACGAAATTCTCAATGCCTTCAATCATCTTTTTGCATTTATTTTTACATCGACTTTATAGCAGCCGTAAGCGACATCTAGGTGCCAACCACTAGAGTTAGATACCCTTCCCGCCGACCCTTTTACAAGTGTCACAACGGAAATAACAGATGGCGCCTGCTATCAACTCATAATTATTTTACATGTTTTTAAAGTGGGTATTCCACTCATACATTAGTATGTTATTCAATTAAATACAAACATTGTAAACATTGAAAAAATAATCAACCCAGTTGGACTTGAACCAACATCGATACGCCTTACCGGGGCTCGATATCGCTTTACCAATTAAGCTATGGGTTCAGTTACCGAGCTGACGAAATTCTCAATGCCTTCAATCATCTTTTTGCATTTATTTTTACATCGACTTTATAGCAGCCGTAAGCGACATCTAGGTGCCAACCACTAGAGTTAGATACCAAAAAAAACAATTAAAAAAAACAAAACAAAACAATTAATTATTATAAAATAAAACAATTAAAAACGGATTTTATCGCGTGTATTGAGTTTAAATTACATCCCGAGTTGAGTTTATTTCATGAATAACTATCGCGGCAACCGAAGACAATATTATATTTTTTTATTAATTCATGTAATGACTGATCATTGTCAACCTCTTCAGTTAATCAAATAGTTCATAAATATCGGACGTCAAGATTAATATTTGACACTTATTATACCGTGTCTTTGTCTTAGGTAGATCTAGTTATTAAAATACGGATATGCAATTGCATTTTTAAAATACTAAGTATACATATAATAGTCAATACAAACATGCCTCTAAGAAAAAAAGCTTGTATCATAGTGTGTAAGCTATTCACAGAGAGGTAGTTACGAGTATTCATTAGGCATAATATGATATTTTCTCAGACTAACTCTCAACCTATCTGTTTATCTCTACTCTTTCTCAAATCGTTCCCGCACCGAAAACCCCGATGTATGATTATTACGGAAACAAAAACAGTAGGCGACAAACTATGAACTATATTTTATTATACATCGTTTGGCACTACTTTCTCCCAACATAAACTTTTGTATAATTTCTCTTAATATTGTATAGTATTTGTATAGTTTCTCATAATATTGCATCAAACCCAGATCTCTAGGATTTATTTTCTTGAAATGGTTTGCATTCTTTGACCTCCACCACTTTAAAGGTGCCAGATGTCCAGATCTAGAAATAAGCATAGTATACCAAACTGACTAGAGGGGTTTGGTTGCTCTCATTATTGTGTCATATCCGACGTGGCTAGCTCTCCGTCTATATAGACCAACGCCATTTTGTAAATAATTTATAACCTAAAAATAAAATCATGCGGACCTATTTATACAAGGAAAATACCTATATAATAATGAAAATACTTAATTTAAGACTGCTCAACCAACACTATTATGTTAATATTGCAAAACTCGTTCTATACGAGGATTACACAATTGTTTTGTTTATTTGACGCATATCTTTTTATAATATTTTATAGCAAAACCACAATAAATCAAAGGCGCGTGAAAATTTTCAATGAAACTTATATACACATTTACAGTAAACTACATTGCGCAGTAATATTTGAAAGATATAATAACGTAAAAGAGTCAAAAACTTTTATAAATTTTGTTAGGATGCAAACAAATATGACGTGTCACTCATTCAGTTTTTTGTACCGTCTTCGTCCATTTTATATTGCGAGACAAAGTAGTTAAATCACAACGTTCATTGTATTAACATTTGTTCCGTCGGTGTTAGAGACGTTTTTGCATTGACGTAAGGTTTATTTTACTACACTCTTATGCTAGTGTAATGCTTTTGTATTGCGATTGGCAAGTTAATCGAGAGTACTTATGCTTCTTTACTGCGATTAGCAAGTTTTTTGGCCGTATTAATGCTTCTTTAATGCAGTTGGCAACTTAATAGAGCGTACTAATGATTCTTTAATGCGACTGGCACTTTCCATGACAACGATAATGCTAATAGCGCAGACATATTGCGCCTGTAATGCTATTAAATGACCTGTATAGGATCTCAAGCTGGGTAATTCGTGCCCATTTAAGACCTATATCAGCACTATAAACGTTTATAATGCTACTATAAAACGAACTGAAAATGCTAAAAGCATACAGATATGCTGTAAGACGGCCGTTATACTGCTTTGATGTGTTACTTGGGCATGCCTTTGTCAATTTGAATAAAGTAAGAATAAAAGTGAGACAAGATCGCCCTGAATCGGTCCCTGATGTTATCAGTCTATAGCAATAAAACATAAATTATATTAACGAAAGTTTCCATATTGACCTATTTAAAAATGAAAAGTCTGCTGTGGTTATTTTTATATAGTGTAATTTATATGAATATTTATTTTTTTCAGGCGAACCAAACGTGTCTTAACTATTTATACAGATATATATATATTAATATCGCTAGCGCTTGCTAATCTGTAAGTTTTCCTTTAGCTTCTATTATGGTTTATGATACCGGTAGTTCTTGCATAGGAAATTTCGATATTTCTTATATAAAAAATACCGGCTCTGGTTCGTATTAAATTTAATGTTTAAATTTTGTTTGGGAATTATAATGTTGTTTGGGCTCAGGGGACTTTCACAGGTGGAGTCTATAACGTTAACACGTTAGCATGACAACGCTGTGCAAATAAATTATGACACAATTTATTATTATTCCTACTCGTATAAGCTGTTTTCAAGAGTCATTACGAACCGTCTCGCACGCAGGCTAGATGACTTCCAGCCTCCCGAACAAGCCGGTTTCCGAAGAGGCTTTAGTACCGTAGACCACATCCATGCGTTCCGTCAGGTTATACAGAAGACTGAGGAGTATAACCTGCCCCTCTGCTTAGCGTTCGTGGACTACGGGAAAGCCTTCGACTCGATCGAAACCTGGGCTGTACTACAATCTCTCCAGAGGTGCCAAGTGGACTATCGCTATATCGAAGTGCTGAAGTGTTTGTTAGAGAACGCCACTATGTCAGTCAGACTCCAGGACCAGAGCTCTAAGCCTATTCCGTTGCAGCGGGGAGTCAGGCAAGGAGATGATATTTCTCCTAAACTGTTTACCGCTGCACTGGAGGATGTTTTCAAGACTCTGGACTGGAGAAGGCTAGGCATCAACATAAACGGCGAGTACATCACTCACCTTCGGTTTGCTGACGACATAGTAGTCTTGGCTGAGACCATGGAGGATTTGAGTACGATGCTCGATGACCTCAGTAAAGCCTCTGAGCGAGTTGGTCTAAAGATGAACATGGATAAGACGAAGATCATGTCGAATACCCATGTAGCACCAACTCCCGTTACAATCGGAGACTTTACACTCGAAGTTGTGGACGATTATATATACTTAGGACATACTGTCCAGTTAGCTAGATCCAACTTCGAGAAAGAGGTCAATCGACGAATCCGACTCGGTTGGGCAGCGTTCGGGAAGCTACGGCACATATTTTTGTCCAATATTCCGCAGTGTCTCAAGACGAAAGTCTTTGACCAGTGTGTGTTGCCAGTGATGACATATGGTACTGAAACGTGGTCGCTTACAATGGGCCTCATAAGAAAGCTCAAAGTCACCCAAAGGGCAATGGAGAGGGCTATGGTTGGAGTCTCTCTGCGTGATCGCATCAGAAATGAGGCCATCCGCAGCAGAACCAAAGTAACCGATATAGCCCTCCGAATCGCTAAACTAAAGTGGCAGTGGGCGGGGCACATTGCTCGTAGAACCGATGGCCGTTGGGGCGGAAAGGTTCTCGAATAGCGACCACGAACCGGAAGGCGCAGCGTGGGCAGCCCCCCGCAAGGTGGACTGATGACCTGGTGAAGGTCGCGGGAGTCCGCTGGATGCGGGTGGCGCAGGACCGGTCATTGTGGCACTCTTTGGGGGAGGCCTATGTCCAGCAGTGGACGTCTTTCGGCTGATATGATGATGATGATTATTATTCCTATGTAGAAATGTAAAAGGATTTATATTTATTCCGTATTAAAAGCTTATAAGTCCTTCCGTCATAAAGAACAAAAGTCAGTCGAGCCCGAGTAATCTGTCATCGCCACCGGGACGTATAAGATTCGCTGGGCGGAATTAATCAATAGGCCCTTATTCTGCCTTAACCCTATTGAAATAGCCAAATAACCAAGCGCCTGACCGCCTTTCCATGAAATTTAACTCTCATTTCTGATTTTCGTAGACGTAACACAAAAAGTTACTCAGCAAAAGTGGCTGACGCCCTCAGTGAAGCCACTCAAGGCGAAATTACAAAATAATTATTTGGCAACAAAGGACCACTAAAGCATCGTTTCAAAATAATTACGGTTATCTGCCACGCCTGTAATTTATTTCTTTGCTGAAGGACGTTACAGTTAAAGTATGCTTGAGTAAGATGGAGTCAGTATCGGATAACTCAAACTACTACCAAAAAAACCGGCCATGAGCATGTCGGGCCATGTTAAACGTAGGGTTCCTTAGTTACAATACACCCACTCAAAATAAAAATTAACTGATTTACCTAACAGGTACCTACAATTAACTCCTGAATCTTGTTTGCTTTAAACAAACTTAAACTCTGGATTTAGCTTGTTATAGATAAAACAAAACTAGCACTTGAATAAGCTAACAAACAGCAGGTTTGCATTAACACGTGGACTTAAAAAATAAAATACAATAATACCAACTTCTTAAAAAATAGGTCGATCTTACCCTAACACGCTGTACTATTTATCATACACCCTTTGCAAGCGTGAAACCAGAAAGAGTAGCGTGAATGAACAGCATTATACGTAGAATCCACTTTGAAACTGAATTGCTCTTACACAAGTTTCCAGTGTTAAACTGTAACTTTATATCGTTGTTGGTTGCGGCGTTTAGTAGAGCTGAATGACGTTAATTACTTAAGAATCGAGCAGAAACATACTCGTACAAGTAGGTTGATGAGTTATTGTTTACATTATTGAAGAAGTGATGATACAAGTAGTTTTTTCTATCACAATATATTATTAACTTTGAGAGAGAGCGCTGGTAGCCTGGCGATAAGACGTTCGACTTTCAATTCGGAGGTCTCGGGTTCAAACCCCGGCTCCTACCACTGAGTTTTTCGGAACTTATGTACGGAATATCATTTGATATTTACCAGTCACTTTTCGGTGAAGGAAAACATCGTAAGGAAACCGAATCTAATCCCGATAAGTCCTAGTTTCCCCTCTGGGTTGGAAGGTCAGCTGGCAGTCGCTTTCATAAAAACTAGTGCCTACGCCAATTCATGAGATTAGGCTGTCAAGTGGACCTAAAGCCCGGAACAAACGCTAGGAGGAAGAATATATTATTATTATTAACTTTATTAATTTTTCTTCTTTTTATGTATCAAGAATTATTATGTTATTTAATCAAATACAAACATTGAAACATTGAAAAAATAATCAAACTGAACCCATAGCTTAATTGGTAAAGCGATATCGAGCCCCGGTAAGGCGTATCGATGTTTTTTCAAGTCAAAACTGGGTTGATTATTTTTTTTTTTTTTTCAATGTTTCAATGTTTGTATTTGATTAAATAACATACTAATGTATGAGTGGAATACCCACTTTAAAAAAAACAAGTAAAAATTATCAAGAATTATGTTTTAGTTGTTGTTTTGTTCCGTCGGTTGTGAAAGAATAACGTCAATCTTATTTATTTTCCATTTTAGTTTAATATATAAATGCGTGCTAGTAATTTTATATATAAATTCACGTTTTATTAATCACTATAGCGACCCGCCCCGGCTTCGCACGGGATAAAAAATGTTTTTTGTGGGTTATCCGTAAGAGATAGACATATACTATCACGGACTTTTTTGTAGACCTTTTTAAGATGTACAATACTGTAGTACATTATTTTGATCTATATCTTAGGACTCCGCCAGCGATTGCAATGTAAGCGCAAAAAATGGGTTTATTTACGACATCGCATTAGAAACCTCTAAAATCATCAGTGTTTCTCTACTATATTATGCATGTATTATACATATAAACCTTCCTCTTGAATCACTCTATCTAATAAAAAACCGCATCAAAATCCGTTGCTTACTTTTAAAGATCTAAGCATACATACGGACAAACAGCGGAAAGCGACTTTGTTTTATACTATGTAGTGAAAGGGCCCGGAATTTTGCGTGCGGTTTGTGAAACGTCATAGGGAGAGAATACCAATGTTTATCGATATATCGATAAATCGGGAGTTATTTTATTAGTGTCTTTAAAAAATAATACCCGTTACTTTCAAATGATACATAAAGTAAAAGTACCAGTGCTCGACACGCTAATGCCCAATAGATGACACCCTTCTGTCACCTCTTTTGACAGTGACTTAAGAATAAAAGTGGTATCCATTAGGACAGTGTCGAGCAGTCATATGTTTACCGTACATCATCCTTTATAAAACTATAATTTATTATATTTTAATTATTTATTATAATTAATTTTATATGTTAAGCTTTTTTCGTGAATGACCGATATAAAGAGTATGTGGACCCGGGGTATGTCCTTAAATGGACCCGGGGTATGTCCTTAAACTACGTCCGGACCTGGGTATGTCCTTAAACTACGCCAAAAAGAGAGGTATGGGCACTGCGAATGGCATCTCGCTAAGTGTGGTAGGGCACGTTCAGCGAATGTCATCGCTCAAATCTGGAGCAGAGCCCGACTGGGGAAGTACCTCCACCTTACAGAAAACCACAGCCAAATAGCACTAGACCCTACTCATAGTGTTGTGTTCCTGCTGGTGAGTAAGGTTGCCAAAGAGCTCAAAGAGGACCCAGTGTGTTGACGATGAGGGACCTTCTTGTTCCTTTAGTCGTCAACACAGTGAATCCTCCTTTTTGTAAAGGGTCGGCAACGCGCATGTGACGCCTTTGGAGTTGCAGGCGTCCATAGGTTACGGTAGCTGCTTACCATCAGGCGGGCCGTATGCTTGTTTGCCACCGTCGTGGTATAAAAAAAAAAAAAAAATATATATATCATTTGAAAGATTGAGGTATTAGTTTTTAAAGTCACTAATAAAATAACTCCCGATTTATCGATATATCGATAAACATTGGTGGTCTCTCCCTATGACGTTTCACAAACCGCACGCAAAATTCCGGGCCCTAGGTGATTACATTTACTGCGAAAAACGAATATCTACATAAAATCCCTAGAGGACTGGTTTGCCCAGCTCGAAATAAAGGCTCCAAGACAAGTGTCAGCTGGATCATCATGGGGGCTCGACTATTATAAAGGCGGTTTAAAAAAATCAACCAATGCGGTATTGGAGTGAAAGTCGTTAGAAGTGGTTTATGATATACTCCTTGGTACTGCATAGACGTGTCTAGCAGGCCACTTGATTTTTATATTCAAAAGTGCACATCATTGTCGGTTGTCAGTTGTCATTAAGACGTTAACTGCCATAAATGTTTTTTTGAAATAAACTCTATTAACAACCGACAATGATGTACTTATAACTTGAAAACATCATATATTCTCGAACGCACCCATAAGTTTATAAGCTATGTGCCAACCCTTCCCTCATCAGACCTCGCGGTGCGGTAAGCGCATCAGGAAAATTGTACCAAAGGTACAATGCAGGGAGACATAGTGAAACCCCCCTGATATCAGTAAGAATTTTATTAATAATGTTGTTCTTTCGTTCAATCATTACGTTTATCAATAATGTCATTATTATTAAAAAGTAATGTCATACTTAGATATTATTGACAGTCTTTAAACCAATCAGTCTTAGAATGTCCCTGACTTGCAATAAATTATCATGATATATTAAAAAATACCCCAAAATTTACAGATTAATTTCATAGTGGTGCCTGTGTCGCAGTGATGACGATACCTTGCTTTCTTCTACCATGCGTCGAGTTTCAAAAATTGTCCATTATACATTTCGCGCCAATGCCCAAGAATCCCAAGATGCTAACTAAACGAACACCTAACCGCCGTAATCTCCTCGCTACATAATTCAACCATAAATAAAGGACCTCATAAGCTGTCAACATAATGCCATTGAAGCCAGGCCGCGGCCGTAATATCGCGGAATAAATCATACCTCAAATATGCCTCAATACCCAATGTTGAATATAAAATCAATTCCGACCGTTTAGTTGTAATGGGTCCAATTTGGAAATACAAAGGGATTTGCATGAAATATAAATAAACGCTTGGACAAAATATTTACACAAATGTACAGCAAAGCTTATGCACATGAGAGTAAATAAACATTGTTTACCAAAGAATTGAATAACCTTCGATGTTTAAATCAAGATTAGTTTTTCCAGAATCAGCGTTTATCTGTAAAAAAAACAAATTTTGTATTTAATCTACTTATAATTCTGAAAGCAGATTGGTAACTAAATAGATCGGTTCCTTTTTTTTTACCACGACTGTGGCCAACAAGCATACGACACGCCTGATGGTAAGCAGCTATCGTAGCCTATGGACGCCTGCAACTCCAGAGGTGTCTCCTGGTCCTGGGTCCTACTGCTGCAATGTTGCACATCAATGCTTTCCCCATCGGCATGTAATGTTTATTAATTCCGAATACTGGATAAAAACATGCTTTCGCTCCATGGTAAGCTACAGTCTAGAGCTTTTCCTTCTAATTCGTTCACACTTAAGGGTAAGTGGATAATACCCGAACATGGAATTACCAAGAGCCCGGAAAGATCCCACCGGTTACAAAACAATTGCCTCGAGCTCACCAATATGAAATGTAACCGACTGCAGGGTGCCGTAACCGAGTGAACGAAACGCAACTGTCACTGTCGCACTAACATTTAATAGTGATGGAGAGGGGTGACTACGATAAGCTACGAAGCGTTAACGATTGGCACGTTGGCTACGCACCCTGGTAGGATTTGAATCCAAAGAACGCTATGTCAACGGCCACGGTTGTCAACATCGCGACTGCACTCTTGCCTACTGGGCATTTCTTTTATAAAATAGGTAATGTTGACACAAAAGAAAAAACAGCCAAACAGGAATTGTGACCTAGGGCTCCGGTGCCCAGGGCTGGGATCGAACCAGTGTCTTCTGCATTCGCGGCAGACGCCTTAACCACTTGGCCACCCGGGTCACAGCAGCACCGGTCGAATTATCCCGTGTATATGCAATCTCTGTAAATGCTAAGGCGCATTTTAGTCAATCATCTAAGGTAGAACATTATGAGTTTATGAGTCCGTACCTCCTATCCGAACACTTGGGAGTTCATTGAAAGCGAGAGAGATGGCGTTGCCGTCAGTACAACTGAAGAACAAATCAAATTATTATAATAAATATTCTGATTTGTTTATTTTAAGTAGACACACTACTATATTAAATTATAAACATATAGATTTTTTCCACACTGACAAGATGTCATATACAAAGGAAAAAGTGACCTAGGCCTTCGGTGGTGGGCTGGGATCGAACCAGCCTCTTCTGCATTCGCTGCAGACGCCTTATAATAATAATAATATTTATTATAATAATTTGATTTGTTCTTCAGTAGCATATTTTTTGATAATTAAGATGCTCTAATATTAGCCTTTCTCGTTATCTAAGTGCCCCTTTTTCATTGTTTGTGACCTAGAGTGCATTCAACTTGCTGCTACAATTCTCGTTCAATCTGAGGTAGGTGTTCAAATAAAAAATCGCCAGGTATACGGGCAAGCGGGCGTTCTGCCGCTATTATTTGTAACGAGGTATTTACCCTGTATTTGGGTGCTCAAAAACTCTAATATACATGGTAAATACCCCCCACCCCCCAATTTAAAGAGAATAAGAAATAATTACAATAAAAGTGTTTACCAATGAATTGTTAAAAATATTTATAACGGGTTACTCACGTAATTTAAGTCGATTTTTGCTCGACATGTTTCGATCAATTTACGATGATCATTCTCACGAGCGGCCTTCCGCGAGGGCAGCGCGCCGGCTACCCAATGAATTGTTGTTGGGAATACCTCCGCGAATACACAATATATAGCTTAACCAATAAGATTCGATTCGAGTTCTGTCTGATATTATAATGATATCTGAAACGAGCCACTTATGTCCACCTAAATTCGATGGAGCCGCCGCTGATAAAGTTTGGCTGAATTTTAAATAAAAGGCCCGAAAACCGTCACAGGCTTTTACGCTACCACAGATAATAAAATCTGGTGTATTTGCATGGCGGCGAGGCGTGGTGTCATCGCGGCTCTGGCGTATATATCGCTCAATCATTCGATTCTACCGTTGACTATAAATTGCAGTGAAATAAATCAACGTGAAATCCGAAACATACTGAAGCAGAATTAGATTGTTTTGATGAAAGAAAAGAATCGAAGGAAAATAATTTTAAACAAAAAAGAACCCGCTTCACTTAACATCCACCTTTCCAAAAGCAAATGCTCGAGCTGCTGTAAGAAATACTCAAATCACTATAGGTGTGCCTATAATAGTTGAAGAGTTCCCTCGATTTCTCCAGGATCCCATGATCAGGTCCTGACCTAGTTACAATAGGACCAACTGTGAAGTATACTCTTTTAAACAAAAAATAATAATTTTCCAAATCGGTCCAGCTGTCTTCGAATAATCGGTGAACATACATAAAAAATAGCAACAAAAATCAAAGATCCCGACAAATTGATGACCTCCTCCTTCGAAATCTTAAAGTCGGTGGAAAAAGAAACTCCATGTTGTTTCCGAAAATGAAATAACATGATTCATAGTTAATCTCCATACCTATATTTCAAAATTGTAACTGTTTGAAAATCATTTCAATTGGAAACCAACATCTTATTTGTTACCCAGGTCAAACCTTAATATTCATAATTTCAGTGCCACTGGTTTTCTTCAAAATTATGTCGATGCAGCAATTGTATTTTACCAAACACCGTTTCATGTGTCATAAACCTCGCACGGAGTTTTCATTTTATAACGTATCGTATGTGGTTTTAAAGCGCGTCGAAACACCTTAGGGAGCATTATTTCAGCGAGTTTGTGAACAGGCTCGTAAACCACTAACGACTGGCCGACCGCGATAATGAATTCACTGCTTGCGTGTTTCAAGTAGTGACGCGAGCCATAGAGGCGATTTCAAACCAGTTTAACGTCTTAACGTTTGGATCTTAATCCAGCATTTATTTTAGTTCTTTCGACTAATTTTATTTATAAAGATCAACAGAATATTGGACTCAGTACTTAACGTTGATTTGCTTTGGATTCGAGAAATAATTCAATTTAACGTTTCTTAAAGTTATTCATGGGTACAATTAATTACTTCTCGGTACCGGTCTTTTGAGAAAACTTCATGTGATAAATAAACAAATGCCCAAAATGGCCGGAACTTTTGTAATGATATGTTTAATGGCTCCCATAATGACCTCGTAAAGTGGTAACTACCAAAAGCCCTTTCATACACAGGTACTTAACTTTTCGCGAGTTAAGAATTTTCATTTATATCCGACGCCTAAAAAAGAGGAATCTATATTAAAAATTATTGGTAAAAGCACATGTAGTTTAAATAGAAATTAAGATAACTTTATATGTGATTTTTTTGTTTTAATTTTCCCAACAAAATAAATAAAAATTATGTCCAAACATAATAAGCCTGTGCAATCGACTGACAAGTAAAGTTGTTTAAACACTTTCTGTAAAGTCATATTTGTCATAGATTTCATAAAGATTTATTTTTTGAATAGTCACGTGTTATGACGCCCAGTCAAAATGTGGTTGTCTTTTTAGGGTTCCGTAGCCAAGTGGCAAAAAACGGAACCCTTATGGATTCGTCATGTCTGTCTGTCTGTCCGTCTGTATGTCACAGTCATTTTACTCGGAAACTATACGACGTATCTGAATAAATTTACACATTAGGTGTATTTTGTATGCCGCTACTTAGTTATGTAGTTAAATTTGAAAAAAATATTTTTTTTGGGGGGGCGCTCCATACAAGTAACTAAATTTAAAAAAAAATTTTGACTAAATATCAACATGTGACACCAAATAACATTGAGGTTTCTTTGACCATTTTGTGATTGAGTAAATATTTTCTGAAATAATCGCTTCGAAAGTCAGAAAAATTGTGTCTCCCCCCCTGTAACTTTTGAAACGTAAGTCTAAAAAAATATGTAAAAATTGAGGAGATGCGTCTTATCATATACTTCCTACGAAAATTGTTTTGAACATTACCGGTTCAGCCAGTATTGAGTTATCTTCAAAAAACTTCTTCCATAGGCATCAGATACGACCTTTTGGTATTACTTTGGTTCTTATTCCATTGAACGTACGGAACCCTCCTAAGCGTGGTCTGACACGCACTTGGCCGGGTTTTTTTAACTAGGTAATGGCATTTATTACAAGAGCAAAAAGTGACAGTGCATGACTTACGGCGTCAAAGAAAGTCAACACGCGGGGTCTATCGCATGATGATATCTAGTCTGAGACAACATCAAATAGATGACATGATATAAGTTTTAATTTTTAAATTTTACTAACATACTAATAAGTTAATTTTGTTTTTAATTAACCAACTATGGATCATCGTTGTCTCCAATAAAGTTTATATAAAAAAAAAATTGCCTTATGCTCCCATTTGCCTCGGTCACCCTACAACATGTATAACGTATGTATAACGAATTCTGTATCGCTGGCGTTGAGGTCTCCTTGGAAACGAAACTTAACTACAATATACGGTGATTCGTAAACTCGAGTCATAACACCCCTCGGCTTCGCGCTCAAGCTTCTAATATACTTTTACCCGTACGTCGCACAAGGTATGGTCTAAGAATTTAAAACACTTCAAATATCACGCGGTCCCGTGCAAAAGTAATGAATGAATAAATGCTTTATTGCACACCTTAAAAAAAAACAGCACAGTAGAAAAAAAATACATGATAAAAAGAGGCACACAACAGGCGGTCTATCGCTAATGAGCGATCTCTTCCAGACAACCTTTGGGTAGCGGAGAAGATAATGCAGAAAAAGTCAATAGGAGGTGCAAAAAACTTGTTTTAACTTATTCTATTCTTTTTTTTCCTTTTTTCTTCTTTTTTCTTTATCTTTTTTTTTTTTTTTTTTTTAATTAAGCTTATTTTAACTTATTTTTTTAGTAATGCTCAAAAACGTTTGTTGAATGACAATAAAACTAATATAATAACTTCTTTCACACGCCAATGAATAAGTGTATCCCTGGCGAGAAATCAGGAAGTATCAGTGGAACGTGCTCGACTCAGTGATTCAGAAATCCGTTTTCCGTCACTTTCATACTGATCTTTTCTTCGTTATTTATGTATTTTAGTACGAGTGCAACCAACGAAAAACGACGTTTTCCAAACGAGTTTGCAATACAATTGGGGAGATTATTTATTTGAAAGGCGTTAATGTACAGTCACCGGCAATAGTATTATCTTCCTACACGAAGGCCGCAAAAATAATTGACACGCTCCTAATTATGGCCCTACAAATTAGAGCGTGTCACATATTTTTGCGCCCTTCGTGTAGGAAGATACTATTGCTGTTTACTGTACCTATAACTTGAAATAGTAGGTGACTGCTACCATAATGAAGGGCATTCAAATACGAGTGTGGTCTTCCCTTCGCACATCATGGACTAAGAGCTGGCCAAGTCAGATACGACACAATAATGAGAGCAACGAAACCCGTCTAGTAAGATTGCAATACTATCCTTATTGCTAGCTCCGGGCATCTGGCAGCTTTTAATGGGTGGAGGTCAGAGTGACGGACTAGCAAACATTTTCAGTTGGAAAAAAGTAATACCAAAATAGGTAAAACCTGCCGAAGTTGCCTTATTTATAGAGGACGGGGCCCATATTTTAACATTAGAACCAAAACCATTGTGTATTATATCAGAAAAATAAACAGTAGGCGACAAATTATGAATTACACTATACATCGTTTTGGACTACTTTCCCCCATCAGAAAGTTTTGGCAATGATATAATCTAATTATTTATAGAATTTCTCATAATACTGCATCAAAACCAGAGCTCTAGGATTTGTGTTCTTAAAGTGGTTTGCATTCTTTGACCTCCACCACTTTACAGCTGCCAGATGTCCGGATCCAGAAATAAGCAAATTATTGCAACCTAACGAGAGGGATTTCGTTGCTCTCATTATTGTGTCATATCTCACGTGGCTAGCTCTCCGTCTATCAGTCTCACTTCGTTCGTTTCATGATAATATCACACGAGTGTTCAGTTTTAATGCCTAATTATGTAGTAATCAGTTAGTAATTAGTGCTTTATCTACAGACACATTATTAATCCTCAATGACGTGTTCGGGAATCATTAGAATGGCTGCCATTGCCATTGTATCACCAACTCACCATAGCCAGCTGGATTGTGTTTGAAATACAGTAATCAAAGCTAAACTCCCAGCGACTGACACACCGCTCCCTTCCATATTATGCAATGTTTTATTCAATTAGTCGTGTGGTCGACCGTAATTAGGAGAGAAGGAAATGGATGGTAGCAGAGACAAGCCTGGGCTTGACGCAAATAGACCAATAAAATGGTAAAAAACATTGTTTTTTTTTTACTTTATTTTATTTTATTTATTTAAGGATCACCAATGGATAAAACATCTAGGTATAGTACAGACAAGATACAAGAATCATGCAAAGATGCATAGCCACTTATAGGCCACACCAGACCACATCTTACACAGGTATCCATCAAAGATTTACAAAAAGATTTATTAAACTAGGTTAGAATTTTAACAATGAAGTTATAATTAAAATTAGATTATGTTAAACATATATTAAATTAGACTTATATCCCAATATATTATTATAGTAGGGACAGTAATTATAGAAATTAATTTAAAGCATTACAATCACTTCCCAGACCCCAGTGAGTTTAGATGAGACAAAATTGCGGATCTAAGCTGATTGGCTGAGTTATTAAATATGTCTATACCCCTGGAGTCTGGGATGCTGTTGTAAAGCCGAACCATCCTTGAAATTGGCGAGTTATTGCCATACCTTGTCCTCCTGAAGGGCTCATTGAATAATCTGTATGTTCCTTTTCTAGGTAACCTATTTGGTATGGTGAATTTTACTTCCCCCGGCAACTCGGAACAATTAATGCCACTTAACTTTAATTGCTAACTTTACTTTTCTTCATACAATCCCTCCTAACCTACAATCAAATCCTCAGATCTATATCCTAACAGCTCACCAAGACGAATGCAACGAGCCCGGGATAATGTTGAGTAGTTGAGGAGTTCCTATGGCCACCTTCCAGCTTCATCATCAGATCAGCTCCATGCCATCATAATATAGCATTGTCGCGCAATGTACAGATGTGTACAAAATTTAAGCTCAATCAGAAATAGGGAGGTAGGTCAAATTTAACTAACAAGATTATTATAGATTACAGACAACGGGGCAGGTGGAACTGCTTAAGCTTATATAAACAAACAAAAAAACATACAACCCGAATTGAGAACCTCCTCTTTTGAAATCTTGAAGTCGGTTCAAAAAGGAAGCATTTCTCATTTTTTTGTGGACTAGATCCGGGCCTCTGGCAGCTTTTAATGGGTGGAGGTCAGAGTGACCGACTAGCAAAATTTTTGGATTGCAAAATTTTAATCCCAAAATAGGTAAAAACTTTGGGTCTGTCTACTTTCCCTCAACAGAAACTTTTGGCAATAACATAATCTAATTATTTATATAATTTCTCATAATATTGCATCAAGCCCAGAACTCTAGGATTTGTTTCCTTGAAGTGGTTTGCATTCTTTCACCTCCACCACTTTACCACTTACAAATGTCCAGATCTAGAAATAAGCATAGCAAACTGACTAGGTACAGGGGTTTCATTGGTCTAATTATTTTGTCATGTCTGACGTGGCTAGCTCTCCGTCTATTATATCGTACATTGCCACCAGTTAACGGCTTTAATCATAATAGAATTTCATCGACTAATCCTGGATAAAAAGTCGCTTAAGTGGAAAACAGTCGTCGCTAATCCAACTTCCACACTTAATAAAACCTATTAAATAAGTGGATATCTATGGTACATACATAACATAAGAAAGTCAATTTTGTTATCAAAATGTCTAGTTAATACCCCAGATAGTTGAAGCAATCTATGTAAGTTGATACTTACATATAAAGCAGCATCTGGGGTGATCAAAATGATCTTATTACTTACAATTTGATTGTCAAGGGATTAAGAACATGCAACGGTAATTTTGATCACATTGCGCGATTAGGCTTTTTCTTCTATGTACGCTGTCTGATTTGACTTTTAAAGTCATGAGCTTAGGTCACGCAAGTTAGATAACGAAGAATTAGCCTCGACGATAGCCTTGGGTTTTATTTTATTCCCTTTGCTTGTTAGCTACCGATGTTCCTGAATAATTTTATATGTATCTTTAAGTTTTCAGTTGCTTACACATTAACAGTGCTATTTATTTTTATCGTTAATAGCTAGCGTACGGACAGGTGGTAGAATTATAGAATAGTGAGGGCATTGGAGTGGCTCAGGTTACATTTTATGATTGAATGACTAATGTTTTTTATTCTTAAACATAAATTTCTTATTTAAGTTGTGCCAATAATTTTTTATCGAATTATTGAATTCCCTCGTTTTTTTACGCTTTGGCTGATGTTTCCAACAATTCTTTTAGTCTGCCTAATGAAATTAAGTAATAATATATAAAAAGAAGAATTTTATTTATCGTATGGTTGTCACTGGATAGGCATTTCTTCCCTAGTGGGAAAGCAGATGATAAACAAAATCCAGTGAGTGCTGCGAGGTCCAGATGGGACAGTGCAGCTGCCAAGTTTGTTACTCTTTTAGCACCACCCAGGGCTTAGGTGTAGGGTCGTCTAAGGTGTTTCCTACGGACGCAGAGTGACATTGATCCCCCAAAAAAGAAGAATAAACAGATAATATAAAATAATTTAATTAAAATATTGGCACTACTTGAATAAGAAATGTATCTTTTAGACAAAAAAATAATTTAATCATTAGTCATTCAATTTTAAAACGTAACACACGCCATTCCAGTGGCCTCACTCCTTTATAATGCCACTACCCTGTCCAGGGCATTTTCGCTTAGCTGTATACCATTTTTTTATACCACGATGGTGGCAAACAAGCATACAGCCCGCCTGATGGTAAGCAGCTACCTTAACCTATGGACGCCTGCAACTCCAAAGGAGTCACATGCGCGTTGCCGACCCTTTACAAAAAGGAGGATTCACTGTGTTGATGGCTAAAGGAACAAGAAAGTCCCTCATCGTCAACACACTGGGTCCTCGTTGAGCTACATTAACCAACGACCATTAACGGCCAGTTAGCAATCACAAACCTGACGGTCAATGTCAAACCCATACATTTTGTCAAAAATGATGGTTAGACGTTACTGACACAACTTAAGTCGTGTTTTAAAGTACAAGTTAAAATAAAAATGCCCCTGTACGTTAATAGTAATAGCTATAGTTTGGCCAGCCAACGAACGCAGTAGCAATGTACACCGAACAAAACTATGACAACACTAAGAATCAGTGAAAAAAGCAGCAATGATCATCAAATTTTATGTTTTTAATTTTAGGTGGTATTTCCGCCCCTTTCATTAGGTGACATTTGCGGTGTGTAAAAAAGAGACGGATATATTTCGTTTGATCTGTCATCAACTGCAACAGATAATCTGGTTGAGGCGATTGATTGACATATGGCTTAAAAATGAATTTAAATTTTATTGGGAACGTTGCAGGAGTTCTATCTCACTCGCGCTTAAGATGAGAGAGTGAAATTCACTAGAAACAAATTCAATTTGAATTGAAATGTTCGTCATGAAATACGGTGTCTCATCACAAAGTGTTGCCACATGTACGTATTTTGAATTTGCCGCGCGTTTCTACTGACAGAAATGGTTTGCTAGACTATATGAACCAAATCCTATTTCAATATTTTCCTTGAATACTTTTATGATGTGTTAAATTAAAAAGAAACTTACCAGAAAATTATTATTTAATTACTAAGGCTGGTACAATTTAAAGGCAATAACTTCACATGCTCGGTATAAATGCCCAGTTTAAATTCCGCACTCGGGAGTCACGTTCATCTTAACGTCTCTCTCTCGGTTTTATAGGACACCATGTATTTATCAACGCGTACTTAGTATTCTAAGTAAGTAATTTGATGAATGCTAGGTCTTTTTAGGGTTCCGTAATCACCTAGGAACCCTTATTATTAGTTTCGCCATGTCCGTCTGTCCGCGGCTTAGCTCAGCATAGGTATAACATTTCGATTAGCAAGAATAGCGAGTAATACACAATTAGGAAAACGGATAAGTATTATATATCATTGATATAGTTTGAGGCTGAAAACTGGAAAATTTCCCGGCTTTTGCCACGGCTAAATTGAACCTGGGGTCCGCTTGGCAACCTAATCCCATTAATTCTTAATACCCTTATTATTTTTAAAGTACCTATCCAAAAATACCCCACAGAATAGTTGTAGCAAAATAAATCTTTTTGTGGTCGGAAGGCTAAAAATAACATATTTTCACATTTCGTTTTAGCAATTTGTCGGCATGATTAAAACACATACTCATACTAAACAGTTTTATAGTACTAACCATCACAGCAAAGCCGCGGCCGGATAGACGGACATGGCGAAACTATTATAAGGGTTCCTAGTTGACTACGGAACCCTAAAAATGGCTTTACCCGTTGTAAAAGTTTCATCTGAACTTTTTCCATTACCTATCTTCCTCAAGCAGCTTGGAAGTATCCCCTATTCTTACTTTGAATAAATGATACGCGTAAAAGCCCCGAAGTGCGCTAATATTTCACCTCACTCGGGGCGCCACTCGGCTGCAGTCCATTACGTCGTTGTTAATATAGATGTAGCTTGTGGCTGAGACGTCAAGTTGACATGTATACATTTTTAGCTTTTTTTATTCACTTTTATTTACCTTGACTCTGTATATAAATAATTAAATATCACAACAACACAACCTTACACAAACCGACCTAGTCCCACAGTAAGCTCAGTAAGGCTTGTGTTGTGTGTACTAGGCGACGATATACTCGTATACGAGATAATAGATAGATATAGATAAATACTTAAATACATAAAAAACATCCATAACTCAGGTACAAATATCTGTGATAAAGACACAAAATGAATGCCCTGACCAGGATTCGAACGCGGGACGTCCTGCTTCGTAGGCAGGGTCACTACCGACTGGGCTAGGAGGCCGTTGTATGTACTTCAAAAGTACGCTAAATTTCATTCACTTCCCGGTATCTAATTCATCATCCTCCTAGCGTTTATCCCGGCTTTTTTGCCACGGCTTAATTGAGCCTGGGGTCCGCTTTACAACCTAATCGTGAATTGACGTAGGCACTAGTTTTTAAGAAAGCGACTGCCATCTGACCTACCCAGAAGGGAAATTAGGCCTTTTTAGATTAGATCCGGTTTCCTCACGATGTTTTCCTTCACGGAAAAGCGACTGGTCAACATCAAAATGAAATCCGAAAAACTCAGTGGTCTGAGCCGGGGTTTGAACCCGGAAAAGTCGGACGTCTTACCGCTAGGCTACCAGCGCTCTACTTCCCGGTACCTGATTGAGCTGAAATTGTTTACTCCCGGAATTTATATGATAATGCTAAAACTAACATGGAGCTGATCTGATGATGCAATGGTAAGATGACCTAAGGGAATAAGCTATACCAACTCTTCCCTCAGTAGCCCTCGCGGTGGCGGTAAGCGTGTAGGGAAAAACGGCTACAATGGAGAGAGACATTGTACCGTGGAACCCCCCTGTCGGTAGGCCAACGGAAATACAGCCTTGGCCAGAAGTGTTGAGCATAGCTCGTTTTAGGGTTCCATAGTCAACTAGGAACCCTTATAGTTTCGCCATGTCTGCCCGTCGTCCGTCCGTCCGCGGATAATCTCAGTGACCGTTAGCACTAGAAAGCTGAAATTTGGTACTAATATGTATATCAATCACGCCGACAAAGTGGAAAAATAAAAAGTGGAAAAAAATGTTTTATTAGGGTACCTCCCCTATACGTAAAGTGGGGAGTGATTTTTTTTTTCATTTCAACCCTAACGTGTGATATATTGTTGGATAGGTATTTAAAAATGAATACGGATGTTTACTAAAAGCATTTTTTGATAATGTAAATATTTTCGGAAATAATCGCTCCAGAAGCAAAAAAAAAAGTGTCCCCCCCCCTCTAACTTTTGAACCATAAGTTTTAAAAATATGAAAAAAATCTCAAAAGAACTTTATAAAAAATTTCTAAGAAAATTATTTTAAACTTGATAGGTTGAATAGTTTTTGAAAAAAAATTACAAAATAATTTCTAGAGTTTGTAATTTAACCGTATAAGCAAGTGTTTATTGTACCTGTAATTTCTACAAAATCACAATGAAATGACGTGCTTTCAAATAAAGTAAAAACGGTCAAAATCGGTTCACGCAATAAAGAATTATCCCATAAAAATCATCTTCCGTACTTTAAGCTCGCGCGCAATAGTTTACTTAATTTGCCGATGGATGTCGCTGTACGTGGAACGCTCATATCATATCCTACATGGCGGTGTTATTTTAATTAAGTGGGGACACTTACTGTGACGGATGGAAAACTACGGAACTCTACACTGAGCGTGGCCCGACACGCTCTTGGCTGGTTTTTTTGTTTACAATTTTGATGTTAAGTATTAATTCCCTATCATAACAATGTACGATGACGTAAAATGTTATATTTTATTGATATATCTAGAAAACTTCACTTAACAACACTTTCAAGATACCTATAAAATATGAAAAGTGGAGGTCCCAAAAATGCGAATTTAGGTCGGTGCGAAAAATTGCAAATATTCTATGCAGTAACTACTCACTTCAACAAAACATGCCTATTCAGGTTTAATTAATTGATAAAATAACTTCAAAAAAGATAGAAACACCGGTCTAAACTTTCGAGTTTTGTATGAAAATCACAAGGGTGCTTAACACTTCTGGCCAAGGCTGTAGATGAATGTAACGTTTTAAAGTAAGGATTAAAATTGATATAAAATATAAAATAAGGCCCGGTTAATGTGACTCATCTGTGAAATGAACATACAAAATTAATTGGAAACTACCTCTTACTCATAAACGTCTTATAAGCCTTATTAAACTAATCGAACGAGCGGAGCGTAAGCAAATTGAAGTTTTTACAAACAACTTCGGCTACTGGGACATCTCAGCATTTCGATGGCTTTTTGATTTTGAGAATTTGTTCCGCGATAACTTTAGTAACGATTTTCTGATCTTTCTTAAATTTGTTGCGGTTGTAGCAGAGATACATAGAATTTGAGAGTTCATAAGTATATGAGCAGGATCGATCATGGGGTTGTGGAGCTAGAAGACGAAAAAAATCTTCAGAAGGGTCTTGTTATATTGGTCATCTCGTTTGTAAGAAAAACGCGAGTTCTTAGTTCGAGGCGGACTAATACTAGTAATAATCATTTGTCCTTATCTGTTACTTTGACGGTTGTGTTTAATAGAATAATACTACCTACTACTTAGTGGCTTAAATGGAATCCGTTAGATCGGTAATTCCGTTTCAAATTTTATAAAAAAATCGTTTTATTTATTTAATAATAAAAAAACTTAAACGCTCGTGGCAGACATAGCCGCCGAAGATATATATACTAGAGGGTGGTGATATTTCACGTCTTCAAACCAATATTGGGAAAAGCAAGTAGATAAACGAATCTGCATGGCTACTTTTAACGGTTGTGTTCCCGAAACATCAAATGCGAATTCCTTGCGCAAAAACTCGAAGGTGTATTTAATCCGGGCTTGGCTTATATGCTCTCTTAAAAGAACTTAAACGTTGTAACTATACTAACATAAAAATATTTCTCAAAGACTTAAAAAGCGTATTAAAGCAAAGTAAACACTAACTTTTTCACTTTTATATACATATCTAGAGCTAAAACAAGCATAGATACACCATTCTATCCGAAATACTGACCGTGGATTAGTAATCGAGCGTCCATTTTGCAAATCTAGATATCCATCCATTCAGTACACCGTTAGAGCTCGGTTACACATGCTATATGTCCGACGAATCTGGAAGTTCACGTAAAATGAAACGTGAATAGACTGCCTAGGTACTGAAGCAACTTGCAATCGCCTGATTTCAATTAAGTCTCGGCCAGTGAATTGACTGCCGACTTGGTATAGGCAGACCCAATCGTCTGGTACGGTTCTGTGCTGACTATGGTGCTCGTAGGGTCTATTCAGTTCAATAGTATGAGAATTTAGGAAGGCACTACATACTAAAAGAGCCGATTACCTTATATGTCGTACATGCAGTGTCAGTGTTATCGGTTTCAAAATAAAAACGATTAATTCCTCAAAACTTTCATGACAATACATTTCGACATCGACATAAACACAATATCGCTGTACTGCTGTTTTCAAATTGTTTTGCATCGCAGCAAAGAGAATACTAATTTATCTATGTTTTGCAGTATATTCATGCCTTTATTTTATTTATAGTTACCATTTCTATTTTGCGAAATCCGACTGAATTGATGCAACAATACAACAACGCACGACAGGCTTAATGCTATTACTAGTGTGTTTGCTTTGTACATTTTTATAGTACCTAAACTTCTTTACATGTTTTATTATGGATACCTTACCAGTACAATACAATTACCTCCCACAGTCCAAATACATGAAACGTACACTACGTAGTAACCCCTTAATCTAAACAATATCTAAACAATAAATTGGCTACATATTACCTACTCAAATGCTTGGGTGCTATAGATTTTAACTTTGAAAAAAAAATGCGTTGTGCAGTATACCTAAAACTAATCCATAGCTTTAAAAAATGCTTCAATTGCATATAGTGGCGTTCTGACTATTGAGACATAATGTAAAAGAAATCCGCAATATTTAAAATTGTATTCTCGCCAAATGTAAAAAATATAAGTGTGTGTAAACTTTATTACGTTAAATAATACAATATACTTAATATAAAAATTAACAACATAAGAAGAAGAGGAATCTAGTGTTCTATGGTGGGTATTCCACAGCCGTCTTCGCATCCAAATCTTTCTATTCTTCTTCTCGTTCCTCTAATTCTCATAGGGACCGCTCTGATGATTGATATTTGTATTTTGACTTTGATCCAGCTTATTATTTGTGAGTATGGTTTCGACCATTTTTCACTTAGCATTAGACATGTTTTCTTTATAAAGGATTCGTATTTTATTCCAACAATGCCATCGCAGGAGACCACAAGGGGAGTAAATGAGGCTCTAAGATCTTCCGCAGCCAGATCGTATTTGCGATGTTTTTCACGAGCGTGTATTTGGGCGATTGTGGGCCATGTGAGTAGGCCATACGAAGCGGCGTCGGCATTTACGATGCGAATGTCAAAGCACGCCTTCTTCGCTGGCTCCCACACACTTTCCATTAGTAAGTCGCTTATTAGCCCTGGTTGATCTAGGGTTGCGGCTCGCATTATTGGCTCAGTGGTAGCCGAACCCCATGCTAGTTCCGCCCAGTTTTTGATGTCGTCTCTGTGTTGGTCGTGGCCTCTTTTTATGAGCCCTCCCCTCTTGCAATTTAGTGCGTGGTTGAGGTTGAAACTATTTTCTCCACAACCATTGCAAGTTGGTGGCAGGTTAGAGGGTTCATGCCCGTATCTGATCGCAAGGCCATCACGAAACTGCGTTGCTGTTAGGTCGGTATCATCAGCTTTGGTCGGTATTACTGTTAGCCACTGTGATGATTTTTTTCAATCGCCCTTTGAATGCTTTTTTGTTTCTTTGTTGTCAGCTTACTTAGAATTGATTCTAATTCATGCTGTTCATTTTTTCTTTCGCTTTTTTCTTTCTTCGTTTAGAACTTTATATACATGTTTTTGGTGGTCGACTATATTAATTTCTTCCCCGGTTCGAATTGCTTTTATTAATATTTTGTTTGCATTTGATGATATTTCATGTGCGGTTTTTGCTTGTTTTGTGGCATCATTAATTGCAAAGCCTCCCAGCCTCGCTGGAAGTGCAAAGAGTTCGTGTTCTATGGATGTTATTTCTCTGCCCAGTATTGAGGGCGTTAAGTGAGTCTTGATTGCGTTCTTTAGGTCATTGTAGTCTTTGTCTGTTCCATCGATTACTCTTTGTAGGTATTGCCATTCATGAAAATATTAGTTGTTTTTTAAGGTTCCGTAGCCAAAATGGCACCCTTATAGTTTCGTCATGTCCGTCTGTCCTTCCGTCCGTCGCAGCCATTTTTAACATTGTAAATTGACTTTGAAAATAGAAATCTGCCAGCGGACATGTAATAATTTCTTTCATTACTACCAAATAAAGTTTCACCCAGGCACGAACTATCCATGGCAATAAACAATACTATAAAGGCAGCACTAGTCACCAAAAGTCTTATATTTCAAAAGATTTCTATTCCACAAAGTGAATTTGTCCAACCAGTCGGTATTCAAGTATCTAATGTAACCGACTCGCTCCAGCAAATGTCTCGTGAGTCCGCATTCGGCGGCCATTACGGAAAGATTAATGACGTCATATCTGCAGGCCTACTATTCATAGTTTACCAAGCATAGTGCTAACGAATCCGTGTAAATCAATTAGCCCATTACACTGATTTTTATATCAAAATGCTCAGTATAAAATAACTAAAAAATCATAGCCATTTTTATCCGATAACCAATTTGCTGGTTCCTTTTATTTCTCTCTCATTCTCGATTCATACATTTTATTTATGCAGGACCTAACTATGAAAGAATCGACAAAAAATTTAACTCCTTACTGTTAGGAGTCCCTTGAGAAATAAAACAAAACCCTGGATCAACAGCAACTTATTTTTCCTTTGATCTATTACATAAATTTTTCAAAGACATTATCACAGCCGTACGGTCTACCGCTGCGGCGCACCCTACCGCCATTCTTAATCAGAAAAATATTATTCTACAATTAAATTTAATATATTTAGGCAGGATAAAGGCAGGATGCTAACATTACAAATGGTAAGTACTGTAACTCGACCTATATAAATTATCTACAGGAAATATATAATAACCAGACCCCGGGAAAAGTTGCGCATTTTCTATTTATTACAATTTTATGTCAAATTTGTCTCCGTCTGTTACCTGGTACGAATAAATAAAATAAAAATACAAACCTTTATTAATATAAAATTTTGTAAAAAAACTCCGTAAGTTTACCGTACGGCGGCACGGAGCCGTTTGCGACATACAAAGAATACATTCGAAGGACTGCGACACATAATGAAACGCCAACATAGGGACTCAAGAGGCTCGTGATAAGTTGTTCTGATGTTCGCTGAAGTGGAACATTATGTAGTCTTCAGAATGCAGGAAAATCGTTTCCAAATCAAGATAATGGAAAAATTGAATGATATTCGAATTTTGCATGTGAAATGAAGACTCAAGTAAGGAATCTGATTAGCGTTACTTACCGAGTGAAGGATTTACGTTTCTGGTGCCGTATTCTTATCTTGAAATACATAACAATACATTAAAAACACAATTTATCTCCAACTTAACTCCAACACACAACAAATAATCAACCAATATTGAAGTTGTATTAAGGTTGCGTCGGAATAATTTTCAAGCAAATTCTGATATTTCTGATTCAGACGTTTACTCGTTAGCTGTATTGAGTAGTTAATGCATTGGAGTTGAATTGAAGTAGGATCGTGTCTAAGAAACGTGTTTTAAAGTTATAATATTAGTTGATTGTTTCTTGTGTGTTGGAGTTATGTTTGAGATAGGTTGTGTTCTTATTATATTGTTAAAGTATTTTATCTACACCAATATCATAAATCCTCTATTCCGCGTTCGAAAACCGTATGTAATTACCACCATTATTACAACCTAACGTAACACCAGTGTATTATCTGTGACAGTGTGGTAAAAACGTAATGAAAATCTGCCCTCCTCTCCGACCGCCGGCACGCGCCCGCCCGCCCGCTGGCACAATCGAGTTGGTCAAGGCGGTGCAATGGCGGTCATTCTAATGGTTTCCGAACACTTCATTTAGGATTTATAATATGTGTGTAGATAAAGCAGTGTATGCAACTGTACGTAATTAGGCCTTATTAGTCTTTTTACGTAAGTTACATAAACTACTATTAAAATTAGAATCCGCACCTGCTTGGGTAACAATGTATGTCCGTCCAGTACATATCTGGCTGTTCTTCCAAGTCGCATTCTCAACCAAAATTCTTAGTGCATGTTCGATAACCAAGTAATTTTTGCTGCCCGTTTTTCAGTACTTAGTTCGTCAATGAGTGATGAAAAATATACTTTAAATACTTATATTGTTTAAACACACAGCGAGCAGTGAGATCGCATATTCTGATGATTGATAGGCGGCGCTCACGCGAGCTTGCTTTATATTTAATTTATCTTGGGAAGTTTGCTAACAACAGCGGTCGGGCGTGTTATAACTTCTGGGTAAGGCTTAAGACAAAAGCGCCGTTTAATCGGTACAACAGGTGCTTCTCAACGAACTATTTTATAGAGCAATGTGTTGGCAACTTGTTCTAAAAGAAAGTTGCCTAGGTATATTTACCCGGCCACATTATGTAGTAAAAATGAACAGACCCCTCATAAATTGGTGTTTTATTTTTTATTTATTTCTTTTTTTCGACCATCTCCATGTGTTGGATAATGGAGCTCAAGGGCAGTGCTTTGACTTCCTCTGGATCTGGATAGCCACTTCCAAAGTTCTTCATTCTTTGTCTGGCTAGAGCGTGATTTTCACACACAGTAGGTAAGGAAAGGTAAAAAAAACACTGTTAAAATTACGCAAATATTTTAACGATTTCATATGCAATTTGGTTCATATGCAAGATGAACTAGTATCAATAATTATGAAATTAGCAATGATAAACATTTATTTATCTTACGATAAACATTTCATGTACAAGATGCTTGTTGTACGAAGAAAAAATGAAAGTAAAGATGACATGTATTCAATTATCAGTCATAAGAATTATCAGACAGAGTTGGTATACCTATTGTAGCATGACGCTACGTATCGTACGACATCTGTCGACTTTCTTTAGAACTTCTGAACTTCTGTGTCTAAGGCTAGGTCACGGTTGATATATAAAAAAAGCGTACATTGTGATTCACGGCATTACAGGTAGATGGCGCTTATATCAGTCCGTATTTTGTAATACGTCTGGCAGTTATAAAATTGAGATAATACTCGCGCTAATTTTGAATGTGAATTTTTGAGGTATTCCAGATTGTCAAAAAGAAAAAAGTTGATTTTTGAATGAGTCTGTCAGAGCGCCGTGAGATTTTGGAAAGAAAAAGAGATAATCTGGATTTGGTCAGGGGTTTTTGCTATAATTTGCTTAGTTGCATCGTGGTGAAGTGCGATTTATTTCAAACATTATATAGCAAGTGCTATTAATACATTATTGGAGCAAAAATAAAACCAAAACCATTGCCGGGCAAAAAAGGCCATATAAATTATATAGCAAGTGCTATGCACTGGAACCGCCTGATCCGGAAGGATTCCGGAAGGCGCTTGTGGATGCCGGGCCGGCGGGACGGTCTGCAGATGCCGCGATTTCCGCGGGTTTCTTCGCCACATCATCGGAGAGTTAGAGTCCGCATCCAGCGGGCTCTCCAAGTGAGGAAAGGAGTTCAGCGAGCTATTGGGTCCGCCTAAATCAAAGCGGACACTTGCCCACGAACTCTTTTTAATTTAAAGCAACAGCTTTAGCCATCCTGCTTTCGAGAGTATCAAATTATTTACATTTTTGTTAAAAACGTTATAAATCGGATTCCTTTTCTTTGTATCCAGTATTTTTGTGCCATAATAGTTTTTTTTTGTTGTTTTGCTAAATTCCCCAAATTCCAATTGCCTCGTTTGACGGGCGTATAAAGACCTGGCTCTTTAATTTAGGCTACGTTCAGCCAGCGAATCATCTGTCACTATCCATATCACCCGCCTCATTAACCCATTATTTTCCTGCAGCCAAATTATTACTAGCCGAGTCTTTATTTTTACTTACCGGTTTTGCTAACTATTGAATGTGTAATGTCCTTGTTTAGGTACAGTTGTCTTCATTTTTAAGTGAAGTGCTAATATTAAATATTTTTAATTATTCTAATTTAATTACATTCTGGCCACTAGGGAGGTTGTCGAATGTGAAAGTGAAATAGGTACAGTTGTCTTCATTTTTAAGTGAAGTGCTAAATTTAAATATTTTTGTTATTGTAATTTAATTGCATTCTGACCACTAGGGAACTTATTGAATGTGAAATACCCTTATTTAGATGCCGTTATTGTGATTTTTACGTGAAATGCTAAATTTTAAATAATTGATTATTTTTGCTAATATTAAATATTTTTACTTTGTCGTCAAAATTAAACGTGTTAATGCAATTAAGAAGTGTTTTACTGCACTATATAACAATTAAGTCCAAACCGTTAGGTAATTCTAAATTATTTCAATATCAGAGTGGACATTTATTCAACATAGTATCACAAGTGGGTCACGGTCGATGAATAATGAATGGCGGCGGCACACGAGAAATGGCACTTGTTGTCCCATTCAAAATAAGTCTATTTTTGTAGGTGAGGATGACGTGTCGAGCTGCGTTAGGTACGAATCACAAATTAGTCGGTGTTCCAATTTTTTGGCTACAGTGACAGGTTTTCTTTTTAGGGTTCCGTAGTCAACTAGGAACCCTTATAGTTTCGCCATGTCTGCCCGTCCGTCCGTCCGTCCGTCCGCGGATAATCTCAGTGACCGTTAGCACTAGAAAGCTGAAATTTGGTACTAATATGTATATCAATCACGCCGACAAAGTGGTAAAATAAAAAGTGGATTTTTTTTTTTTATTAGGGTACCTCCCCTATACGTAAAGTGGGGAGTGATTTTTTTTTTCATTTCAACCCTAACGTGTGATATATTATTGGATAGGTATTTAAAAATGAATAGGGGTTTCCTAAAATCATTTTTCGATAATGTAAATATTTTCGGAAATAATCGCTCCAGAAGTAAAAAAATATGCGTCCCCCCCCCTCTAACTTTTGAACCATAAGTTTTAAAAATATGAAAAAAATCTCAAAAGTAGAACTTTATAAAAACTTTCTAGGAAAATTATTTTGAACTTGATAGGATGAATAGTTTTTGAAAAAAAAATACAAAATAATTTCTGAACTAAGTTTGTAATTTAACCGTATAAGCAGGTGTTTATTGTACCTGTAATTTCTACAAAATTACAATGAAATGACGTGCTTTCAAATAAAGTAAAAACGGTGAAAATCGGTTCACGCAATAAAGAATTATCCCATAAAAATCATCTTCCATACTTTATGCTCGCGCGCAATAGTTTACTTAATTTGCCGATAGATGTCGCTGTACGTGGAACTCTCATATACTACTACACAGCGCTACTACACAGCTACTACATAGCGGTGTTATTAACTCTTAAGTGGGGACACTTACTGTGACGGACGGAAAACTACGGAACCCTACAGTGAGTGTGGCCCGACACGCTCTTGGCCGGTTTTTGTTCATTGCTTCCACGACTGGGAAATATAAAAAACCTTACCCAGTCAGTTCTAATCTTAAATTTTCTCATCTAGAAATTCGTAATTTTTTCGTTAGTAACTAATAAAAATTTTAATTATTCTTCTTCCTCTTACCGTTTGTCCCAGCTTTTTGCTCTGTCGAGCCTGGGGTCCGCTCGGCAACCTAATCCCAGGAATTGGCGTAGGCAGTAGTTTTTACGAAAGCGACTGCCATCAGACCTTCCAATCCAGAGGGGAAACTAGGCCTTCTTGGGATTAGATTCGGTTTTCTCGCGATGTTTTCTTTCTTGGAAAAGCAAATGATATTCCGTAAGTACATAAGTTCCGAAAAACTCAGTGGTAGGAGCCGGGGTTTAAACCCGAGACCTTCGGATTGAAAGTCTGACGTCTTATCGCCAGGCCACCAGGCCTATTAAATTTTTTTTTAAATTAATTATAAGTCTAAAAAAATAATTTACAAAGCAAACGCGGGCGACTTTATTCTTCGAGTCGCGCTTGAAGTATGCAGTCGCGTGTGATAACTGTTATGCTAGGGGGTCAATACGGTGTTTAAGACAACATACTCAAAATATTACTTAAAAACTTAAATAAAAGAGTCTGTTGAAGTCCGAAGAAGTTTTCAACCTGCTTTAGGCCAGCGCGGGGACTATACTCTATACTCTTTTGTTATGAGACGAGGCCTGTACCCAGATGTAGGATATATAAGCTGCATTATTTTTCAAAGAAGCTGATTTCTTAGATATCGAATGACTCTCCAGAATAGACCGATAAGAATCGTATAGGACGGATCCTTGTCACTAGGATAAAAGTATACTTCAGACGTTATTCAGCCCGCGATACCAATCGTAGGTAAGATAACTCTGAATGTATTATGCTATTTTCTCGCGGGCCAGGTTATCAGAGGCTATGTATTGAAGAAGTGAATGGGAGGTGTAATAAAATCAATGTGCCGTATTAAGAGCATTATACAAGGTGCTCGCGAGGAAACCGCATAATTTTAACAGCGTACTCCTGAGGCCAAAAGAAGTAAAAAATATCATATGACTTTTGGACAATTCCGCCAAAAAAATAATATTTTTTGTTTTTTTTTTCTTGTTTTCTGAACGTATTCTTAAATTAAAAATAAATGTTCATGACAAAACTATAGCTAAAAACAAATAAAACTACTTTTTTTTTCTTAAAATCAAAGTTAAAGCAAAGTTTTTCCTGTCACTTTGATGTCTGTCAACAGGGATGCCTATAATGAGTTCCATAGTGGTAAAATTGCCGTTAAGAAAGCGTTCAGTCCTGAGTTATAATCAAAATATTGTATTTTTTTAATTGGTTATAACTCCGAAACAAGATAAATTTCAGAAAAGTTTATTTGACATTTTAGTCTCTAAATAAGGTCGGGATAACGCTGTTAAAATTATACGGTTTCCTCGCGAGCACAGTGTATATTCTGTGAGCTCAATAGGGTTAAGATAACGGGTCAATTGTATAAATTCTCAAAACTTCGAAGGTAAATTTAGTTATTTTTCTAATACCACGACGTTGGCAAACAAGTACACGGCCCGCCTGATGGTAAGCAGTTACCGTAGTCTATAGACGCCCAGCATATGCAACCCCAGAGGATTTACATGCACGTTGCCTACCCTTTAAGAACCTATACACTCCTTTTTTGAAGAACCTCCCTACTGTAAGTCCGCTGGGAAAAACTCGGCAGGGAGTTCATTTCACAGAAATTCTTATTAAACCGTATAGTGTGCGACCGATTAGGCTGTAGGGTGTGAGAATGAACACCCTACCGGCGGCGAGCGGTGCGGTAATGTTTGTACCATGTTAAATCAGTGTCTTAGTATGTTTACAAAAGCCCGCAGATTGAAATAATTCTCGTCAAGTCTAATCACCAGTGATCGTAGATTTTTCAGCAAAACCGGTGCAATTACTTTTTTTGTTAAATTGTTGTTTAATTACCAACATTATTACTTAGTTCTACATGGCTTTGATTTTATTTGATTTTTGGTTCAAGCATTTAATAGCATTAAAATAATAATAACCCTAGCACTGCACCAAAATCGTAATCAAGCAAATTAGCCCACCCAATAAAGGAAAACTAAGAGGAAATAATTCGTGTATAGCCAAATTTTGGTGTAGTTGTAGGCAAAGGTATCTTACACAACATACTAAAAGTACCGGTGGATGGGGGTGCCGCTAGCGGAAAGGGGGGGTTGTAAAGGTCCCTAATTTTGGTTTTTCGTAAATAACTCGGTAACGGTAGCTCATACGAAAAAATGTTATATTGCTCAATTCATCCACATCTAATTTTATATAAAAAAGATTCTCTGCAATTTTTTGCTAGGATCAATGTTTAATGAGATATCGAGGAAATACGATAAACACTTTTTTAAACTTTCGGAGCTAATATTTACGAAAGTATTAGTTTTATCCAAAAGTGGTTTCAGAATACCCTTATTTTTTTAAAAAGACCTATCTAATGATACCCCACACATTAGGGTTGGAGTAAAAAAAATATTTACCCCCCACTTCATGTGTACGTGAGGTACCCGAAAGAATAATATTTTTTCACATTTTGTTTTAAAATTTTGTCTGCGTAATTAAAACACATACTTATACGAAATTTAATTTCTCTAGTACTAGCCATCACTGAGCAGGGTGAGGAGGGGTCCTACCCTTGGAGTTTCGGCATGTCCGTCTGTCCCCGTCTGTCCGTCCACGGCTTTGCTCAGTGATGTTTAGTACTAGACGTCTAGACGGACAGATGGGGTCAGACGGACTTGGCGAAACTATAAGGGTAGGAAGTGAGGTAGCAGGGTGAGCAGCCTGCTCAGTGATGGTTAGTACTAGAAAATAAAAAAATCGTGTGAGTATGTACTTTATTCACGCCGGCAAAGTTTTAAAACAAAATGTGAAAAAATATTATTTTTTCGGGTACCTCCCGTACACATGGAGTGGGGGGGTAAATATTATTTTTACTCCAACCCTAATGTGTGGGGTATCGTTAGATAGGTCTTTTTAAAATAATAAGGGTATTCTGAAACAATTTTTGGATAAAACTAATACTTTCGTAAATATTAGCTCCGAAAGTTTAAAAAAGTGTTTATCGTATTTCCTCGATATCTCATTAAACATTGATCCTAGCAAAAAATTGTAAAGAATCTTTTTTATAGAAAATTAGATGTGGATGAATTAAGCAATAGAACATTTTTTCGTATGAGCTACCGTTACCGAGTTATTTACGAAAAACCAAAATAAGGGACCTTTACACCCCCCTCTCCCCGCTAGCGGCGCCCCCATCCACCGGTACTTTTAGTATGTTGTGTAAGATACCTTTGCCTACAACTACACCAAAATTCAGCTATACACGAATTACTTCCCCTATCAGGCAGTTAAGCGTCTTCGTTTGGTGAGCTAAATCACTGCTAATCACGCATGAAACCATTTAAGGGATGCTGTGAGAGCCACAGATGGGATGACAGCTGAATTAATCAACCCACCACGCGGTTAATACCCGATTAGAGAGTTAATCAAATCAATGGTAATCGTTCTTAAATTAAAATGACACCTTGGTTTTGTATGAGGCTTTAGAACAGCTAGGGCGAAATTAAGGTGTTGTGTAAAATGCTTGTCAAAAAAAAAACGAAATGTTAAACTAAGCTAATATTCCCGTGTTTCTTTGCCGGTAATAATCTTCTGTTAGACCCGATAGTAGTATTTTGACATTCATAAGTGTATGGGAATGTTCAATTTATTTTGTACTCACAAGTTCAGGTCAGTTTAATGTTATCATAGGGCGTGAGTAAACACCCGTTGTTATAAGCCAACCTCATACTAGTTGAATGAGACCAACGCTTTCTTTTTCTTTGAGCGTCGCTGTCTACTGATTAGGAATACATACTGATGCCTGTCTCCACGACCGACCGTTATACAAGATCCACCTAATGTCGGATCACTGAAACTAACGCTGCTCAAATAGCACTGGCAAAGTGGGCGTCGGTACGTAACAGATGGCAGCTGTCTCCGCGACCCTTTTGAAAAGATCCACGGGTTTATGGAGACCAACGTTGTGATACGTTAGTCGACTGGTTGATGACAGTAATGACACACTGGCAGGGTGGGCGTGAGGCGGTATCAGACGCCTATCTTCGTGAACTTCGGGATGACACTGACAGGGCGGGCATGAGTCGGTAACAGATGAATTGTCTCCGCGACCGTTGTCACGACGCAGCTGCGTGCTATCGGCGGTCTTTATGCGGAAACAATTTCAACGATTTACTAACTTAGTTAAGATGCGTAAGGACAAAACAAACAGTTCCTCTTAAGGCGCATTCGGAAACTGGTTTATTTATCATATGGCAACATGTGTTCCCTACTTAAAATTTTAAAATATTAGAATCTAGGTATGCAATTGCATACCACGTAAGTAATTTGATTTCCGCCGATTTCCCACTAAACTTGGTGATGGGACATTCAAATATAATATAATGTGGTTTGATCTGGATAGCCACACTGGAATTCTGCAGACTCACACCATCCCCATTTGTACCATGGAGATGCTCAATTTCCGACGCCTGTTCCGATCCGGTATAAAATACACCATATCCGTCGACGTTTCGAGATATACAGCTCGGAAACTGGTGGTGATATCACACATGTTTCATATTTTACGTAGGTAGGTACGTCTTTATGTGCTCTTCGGATATATTTAACAATAGCATTTGTTTATTTTTTAGAATCCCGCTTTTTAGGCAGTCCTTATTGGAGGTGGAAGCAGCTCCGGGCGGTGTTCGACAGGGTTGTCTATGTATGTGTGTGTAGGTACTTCATCAAAGCCGTTGTGCCGTCAATTTCGGTCCGTAGTCCGTATCGACAAAATATATAAAAATCCGAACAAAGATATATGAACCTTGGCGTTATAATTCTTACCTACGGTTGGAGCAGTACCTATTTAATTTAGGCTTTAAAATGAGAAAGATATTTATAGAATTTGGCCAAAGATGCCAACCATAGTTTAATTTCATAACGAAATATAACATTGCAATTAGGAAGTCGTCATACCCATTACCACTGACGCTCAAAAATGGTTCTTATTTTTTTCTATTCGTCTAAGACAACTTGACTATAAATAGTACTATTGACAACTGTCAACATCTCAGCACATTCAAATCAAGTTTCCAAACTTCAACTCTGTACTTATGGGCCAGAACTACTCCGCGCATTATCAAAATTCCAGACCAAAATACGTGAACGGTTTGTAAAAACTTTATACATATTATACGTAACTCTTTTGCTTTGTGTTATTAAATTGAATAAAAACGAGGATAAGACGATAAATAGTTGAACTATTAAGTCCGGAGTGGACGTGCACTCAGTTCTCATGCAAATGCAGTTGAATTTATGGCGTAATTTGTGCACGTACTCTTATCGGGCTCACAATTAACTTATTATGACGGGAGTTACGGCTCGGTTTCCAGTGCATTTTTTTTCTCTAATAGAACGGTCATACTAAGTGTTAGTAGATCATAATAATAAATTCAACCTATTGTCAAGAGACAACAGGGAATAGGTACGCCGGTCCCATCTTATTATTTACTTCGTCTGAAGAGCGGGAGATTTAGGGACATCTACTCGTATGTATCTATACATATAATAAAGCTGAAGACGGTCGAAAGTCTGTACATGGAAGATAATCGAAAAAAAGTTGACTGAGGATACTTAGAATCGATAACAGAACACGTTCCAACAATTTTTAGATTTTTTGTCTGTTTGTCTGTTTGTCTGTTTATTTCACCACGCATCACGTGAAAACGGCTGAACGGATTTTCATGAAATTTTTTATAGAGATAGTTTGAGTCCCGGGAAAGGATAATATATAGTTTTAATCCCGAAAATCAACCCTGGTGGGGGTGAAAATGGGGTTGAAAGTTTGTACGGAGAATGTTAACCGCTGAAACGATTCAGTTAGAAATGAGTATGGAGATAATTTGAGTCTCGAGAAACGTCATAGGATAGTTTTCAAACCCTTGTGGGGGTGAAAAGGGGGTTGGAAGTTGGTATGAGGAATTTTTTACCGCTGAACTGATTTAGATGAAAATTGGTATAGAGATAGTATGGGTCTCGAGAAAGGACAAAGGATAGTTTCAACATCAAAAAAGCCCCCCCCCCCCCATCTTACTTTAGAATCGTAGGTAAAAAAAAAATTTAAAAAATAATGGAAGTGAAGCCCGAAAGGTACTTTCAATGAAAACTACCTATACATATAATAAAGCTGAAGAGGGTCAAAAGTCTGTTCATGGAATATATTCGAAAAAAAGTTGGCTGGGCATATTTAGAATCGATAACAGAACACGTTCCAACAATTTTTAGAATTTTTGTCTTTTTGTCTGTTTATTTGACCGCGCATCACGTGAAAACGGCTGAACGGATTTTGATGAAATTTTGTGTAGAGATGGTTTGAGTCCCGGGAAAGGACAAAGAATAGTTTTCATCCCTAAAATCAACCCTTGTAGGGGTGAAAAAGAGGTTGGAAGTTGGTATGAGGATTTTTTTACCGCTGAACTGATAAAGATGAAATTTGGTATGGTATGGGTCTCAAGAAAGGACAAAGGATAGTTATCACCCCGAAAATCAACCCTAAAGGGGTGAAAAGGGAGTTGGAAATTTGTATAGGGAATTATTAACCGCAGAATTGATTTAGATAAAATTTGGTATGGAGATAATTTGAGCTCTGGAAAAGGAAATAAAATAGTTTTATTTCGGAAATTATCCCTTAAGCGGATGCAAAAGGGGTGGAAGTTTACAGGAGGGTTTTGGGGAAGAATCAACCAATTACCGCTGTAAGTATTTAGATGAAATTTGGTATTGAAATAACTTGTAATTTTTTGGTCAAAGTGTTCATATTTATAACATGTTACCCGTCGATGCTTTAAATTTATCTTTACCCGCTCTTAAGAAATATTTGAAAATGTCATGAATGTCAAAGGGTTATTGCAGGTTCAAGGACTATATATGAAGGACAAAGATGCATGGCCCAAACCAAAAAACTACTACAAAATAATCTATCATTTATAGGACACCGTTTAGGTAGGAAAACATATCAAACGTTTTGTGAAGCAGTCAGATTTGGATTTATTTTTCTTTATAATTAAACAATAGGTACATTATCTGTCTCTCAAGCTGTTTTGATGTCTTCTTGAAGAACTACGCATTATTTTGTATCTTTAAGATCTAATAATGTATTACTCTTTTGAAAAAAATAAGTCCCGTCGAGTTTACTTTCGGTCATACTACTTCTTGGGCCAGAGGTGTAGGGTTAGAATAGGTGGTAGTTTAATAAAGTGAAGTGAAGTGTAGTGAAAAGTGAAAGTGACAAAGTGATAAAAGTGAAAAAAGTCCAAAACCTAAAAGTAAAAAATGTCCAAAATGTCAATAATGGCAAAATTTCAAAAATTTTAAAAATTTCAAAAATTTCAAAAATTTCAAAAATTTCAAAAATTTCAAGAATTTTAAAAATTTCAAAAATTTCGAAAATATCAAAAATAATTAAAACCACAAAATTTACGAAAAAGTCAAAAATTAAATAAAGTCAAAAATTAAATAACAACTTCGTTCCAACCGAGTGTTCCACGACACTCACGTATTTTATTTTTCTCTGACGTTCATTAGTGCATTGTAATGTGCTTACATTGAAGAACAAATATCTTGATCTACACCAATATCATAAATCCTCTATTCTGCGCTCGGAACCGTATGCAATTACCTATTATTGCAACCAGTAACGTAACATCAGTGTATTATCTGTGACAGTGTGGTAAAAGCGTATGAAAATCCACCTCCCCCCCGACCGCCGGCACATAAGGTTAGTCATGGTGGTATAATAGCGGTCGTTCTAATGGTTTGAATGGATTTTAATATGTGTGTAGGTAAAGCAGTGTATGCTTCTGTACATAATTAGGCCTTATTACGTAACATTTACATGAACTACTAATTTATCTCTTTTTAGGGTTCCGTAGTCAACTAGGAACCCTTAAAGTTTCGCCATGTCCGTCCGTCTATCCGCGGAGCTCGGTTACCGTTCGCACTAGAAAGCTGAAATTTGGTGAGGCCTGATAAGAACTGTCAATAAAAACTATATTGAATAAACTCGGTTCAGCCGTTTTTGAATTATCAGTCAAAGACGCATAGTGCAAGGAAGTGCCGGATAGTAAAATGTCGTGAGCGCCGCCAAATATCCCTTAATATTACCTTTTGAACCGATGTTTTGTAACAGGACGGCATCTACGAAACTCTACACTGAGCATCGCCCGACATGCTCTAGGCCGGTTTTTTTTGCATTGTTATCCCGGAAATCACCCCTTAAGGATTACTAATTCCAATTCAAGGAAATCCCCAGCCAGGTTATACGTAGCCTATAAAAATTCAACTTCTACAAGGGGGGGGGGGGTAGCCACTACACTCGATTGAGTTAAATTTGCATGCCCCTCCCTCCATGTGCACCTCAAATAGAAAAAAACAGGCCAAGTGCGTGTCGGACCACGCATAGGAGGGTTCCGTACCTTCAATGTAATAAGAACCAAACTAATACCATAAGGTCGTATATGATGCCTATGGAAGAAGTTTTTTGGAGATAACTCAAAAATGGATGAACCGATAATGTTCATAATAATTTTCGTAGAAAATATATGATAAGGCACATCGCCCCAAATTTTTTCATATTTTTTGGACCTACGGTTCAAAAGTTATAGGGGGGTGGACACAATTTTTCTGACTTTCGAAGCGATTATTTCAGAAAATATTCACTCAATCACAAAATGGTCAAAAAAACCTCAATGTTATTTTTAAAGACCTATCGATTGATGTGTAACATGTTGATATTTGGTTAACATTTTTTTTATAATTTAGTTTTTTTTTAATGGAGCGCCCCCCTAAAACTATTTTTTTTTCAAATTTTAACTACATAACTTAGTAGCGGCATACAAAATACACCTTATGTGTAAATTTTATTCAGATACGTCGTATATTTTCCGAGTAAAATGGCTGTGACATACAGACGGACAGACAGACAGACAGACATGACGAATCCATAAGGGTTCCGTTTTTTGCCATTTGGCTACGGAACCCAAAAAATCATTTCTACATTTGTGACCCCACACCCCAATTTCAACCGCGCCTATTCTTGCCTTTCATGCTTAGAGTGATTTGACGGGAGGATCGATTTGGATGATATTTGCCGTGGACATGAACGTATAAATGCAAAAGTGGTCCTGTATCGTCCGATATTCACCTACTACTCTAAGTCGTTTAAATCATGCCAAAAAAAATTAATAGGATAAAAAAAGTATTCATTTTTGAGTGTAGTTTCATTTAGAGGTAATTGTAAAATATTTTATTAGGACTACTGTCCTCTAGCGTATCCATCTGTCAACTTTGCTTCAAGTTCCGCCTCCAGAGTAGCGGGAGAGAAATTAGGGGTGAATTAGCCGCTTACTGACACAGACCGAATTCCACGCGGGTGGAGCCGCGGGCACAGCTAGTTCAAAATAAAATTGATGTAACTGCAAGTAATTAATTTCGGATCAACTTCTTTAAAATTCATGAATTTGAACCATCCGGCTACCTCTGCTCTGCTTTAAAAACACAGACGTTAGCTCATCCATAACGATAAAGTCACGTGATATTTTACATTGTTTAAGTTTCTTGGCGGTCTTGACACCAACATCTACAATGCGAGTTCTGGAGCGCAGTTCCGTGTTTCTAATTCTATCAGTCCTGCGAACACCTAATATACTACGCTCCATCGCTAGCTGGCAAACCTTAAGTCTGGATTTTTGACCTTCTGTTAATGACTAGGTTTGAGCACAGTAAGTTTGGATAGGCAGGATACACATATCGAAAAATTTGCGCTTTAGACACAGAGAAAGGTTACCCTTCATTAGCGCCTTCATGGACCAGAAGCTCTTCCAGGCATTCTCTATACGTCTATCAATTTCGATAGACTGCCTGTTTTCGAAGGATGCTATCTGGCCCAAGTAAACGTACTCGTCGACGTACTCTATATTCTGCCCGTCTACCGTTACCCTACGTTTAGCTCCATTAGTCATCAATCGGGTTTTTGCTCTGTTTATTGTTAATCCAACCTCAAGGTTTGCCGTGCTGAGATCTTGTAGCATTTGTTGCAGATGGGATGCCGTGTGGGAAAAAAGGACAATGTCGTCAGCGAAGCGCAGGTTTGTTAACCTTTTGCCTCCGACGTCAGTACCCATCGTTTCAAGCTAAAATGGGACTGGGCAGGACACGTTTGCCGCATGCATTCTACGGAAAGATGGGCCAAACGTGTTACCGAGTGGGTCCCACAGGATGGCTACAGGGGCAGAGACAAACCAAAAAAGAGATGGCGGGATGACTTGGACGCATTCTGTAAAGAGTGGTCAAAATTGTCAATCAACGGGGTCGAATGGGGAAAAAGAGCCTTTTGCCCAGCAGTGGGACACCGAATAGGCTAACGAAAAAAAAAGTTTCTTGGCGATGTCGATGAACGATTGCCACTTGACTAGACCCGCTGTAAATAGCGAAGCGCCTGTACCTAACCTTATTATTAACATTTATCAGCCGGGGTTTAAAATGGTCAGTAATTAACTGTCAACCTGCGATATACAGAATGATTCATCAAACTGCAGCCTCCATCGATCACCGCTAATAATGCAGTAGGAAATTAATGATTGACTTTACTTCTAAACTCGGTCACAGCATTGTGTTTATCAAAGTCATCGGGCTGCAGTCGTTAGGCTGGAGGCGTATTCAGACACTTATTTGTAGAAGTTTTGATATCGCCTGGGTATTTTGAATGAAAATGTAGCAACTTTTAGGGTTCCGTACCTCGAAAGGAAAAAACGGAACCCTTATAGGATCACTTTGTTGTCCGTCTGTCTGTCTGTCTGTCTGTCTGTCTGTCAAGACCATTTTTCTCAGGAACGCGTGGAGGTATCAAGCTGAAATTTATATCAAATACTCAGGTCTACTGTCCCTTGGAGCTGTGAAAAAATCAGACTTCTAAGCTGACGAAATCAAAAGATACAGCCGTTTATACCGCAAATTTTCGCTCGCAAGGGAATCAAAACCTACAGGGTACTTCCCGTGAACTCGGAATCTTGAAATTTGGTACGAAGCAACGTCTTATAGCACAGATAAAGGAAAAATGGCGAAAACCGTAAATTTTTAGTTACATCATATAATAAAAATATTTTAAAGTTACTACCCCTATATACCTACAGGTTTGTACGGAACCCTCGGTGCGCGAGTCCGACTCGCACTTGGCCGGTTTTTTTTATTTCTTTCGGCCACGAGTTAGTTCTATATGTTTTACGTCAATTTATTTGTTTTTCTGTAAATTAAATTAAACGCACAAGCTGTGCACACGAACCTGCAAGTGTTTTACTTACTTACTGCCTTGGCGTAGCGACCCAAAGTGGATCTTGGCCTCCGACACCAAAGATCGCCAGGCCTCTCTGTTTACAGCCGTCTCTGTTCAGTAACGGCGCCCAACGCGGTGAGATCCTTCAGCACCTCGCCTTCCCAGCGGTACCTAGGACGCCTAGGTGGTCTTTGACAAGTTGGCTGGCCAGAGTATACATTCTCCAGACAGCACGATCTTCACCCATACGAACTACGTTTCCGAAACATCGGAGTCTAGCGGCTTTTGTATCTTCAATGATGTTCGGCTCGGACATCAGATCTTCGATTTCCTGGTTCTTACGAAGCCTCCAGGTTCCATCCTCTCTGAGAATGGGTTCCAGTATTTTACGATAGATTTTTTGCTCAGCCACGAGCAGTACCTGTTCTTCTTTTTGTGCAAGTGTTTTATGTTTTTAATAAAAGTCATAAAATATCTAGCGTTATAATAGCGAGAAGTATCTACGTTTGGACAGAACTCTTACTACTTAACTGCTGTAATTAAGTAGCAGAATATGATAGCGACAACAAGTGAACAGTTCCTTGATATTTTCTGTTGTTTATTGTCATCAATATATTTGTATATTGTTTTTATAAAACACGGACTGTCAGGAATCTTGAGAACTGCAGAAGATATTTACTGAGCAGGCTGACTACCTAATTGCATCGTATACATATTTTTGAGCTTCCAGATACTTTTCAAATAATTGGGGCAAAAATTAACAATAGATGGGACAAAATTTCGGTCTAAGAATAGGTAAATCTAACAGAAAAAATTGTGAAAAAACCGACCAAGTGCTAGTCGGACTCGCGCATCGAGGGTTCCGTACAAACCAATAACAAGCAAAAGTTGTAGTATGTTTATTACTTATTTCAATTTAATACCTCTACGCGTTTACGAGGAAAAAGGTAGTAAGTTTAAAATTTCTAAAAATATTTTTTGTATGATTTTACTAAAAATGTCTACTTTTCGTAATTTTTCCTTTGTCTGTGCTATATGAAGTTTCTTCGTGCCAAGTTTCAAGTTTCTGAGTTTACGGAAAGTACCCTTTAGGTTTTGAGTTTCTTGCGAGTACTCAGTTTCAAAATATGCGACTTAAATTGCTATTTCTTTTGATTGCGTTCACATAAAAGTTTGGTTTTGCTACATCGGAAAGGTCCTATAGCCCTGAGTATTTAACATGAATTTCAATTTAATACCTCCACGCGTTTACGAGGAAAAAGGTAGTAAGTTTAAAATTTCAAAAAATATTTTTGTATGATTTTACTAAAACGTCTGCTTTTCGTAATTTTTCTTTTGTCTGTGCTATATGAAGTTTCTTCGTGCCAAGTTTCAAGTTTCTGAGTTTACGGGAAGTACCCTTTAGGTTTTGAGTTTCTTGCGAGTACTCAGTTTCAAAATAAGCGACTTAAATTGCAATTTCTTTTGATTGCGTTGACATAAAAGTTTGGTTTTGCTACATTTGAAAGGTCTTATAGCGCTGAGTATTTGACATGAATTTCAATTGAATACCTCCACGAATTTACGAGGAAAAAGGTAGTAAGTTTAAAATAAAAATAAAAAATTTTGTATGATTTTACTAAAAATGTCTACTTTTTGTAATTATTCCATTGTCTATGCTATATGACGTTGCTTCGTGCCAAATTTCAAGTTTCTGAGTTCACGGGAAGTACCCCGTAGGTTTTGCAAGTGCCGAAAAACTCTAAAATTTGCAGCATAAACGACTGTATCTTTTGATTGCGTTGGCTTTTAAGTTTGATTTTTTCACAGCTTCAAGGGACTATAGACCTGAGTATTTGATATAAATTTCAGCTTGATACCTCTACGCGTTCCTGAGAAAAATGGTCTTGACCGACAGACAGACAGACAGACAGACAGACAGACAGATAGACAGACAGACGGACAACAAAGTGATCCTATAAGGGTTCCGTTTTTTCCTTTCGAGGTACGGAACCCTAAAAACGGACAAAACAAATTGTTAGGTTCATTTTCAATAACTTTATGAATTTATACAAACATGTTGATTTTACAAATCACATAGAGGCTTAAGTATGTGTTACGTGTATTATTAATTAATTGAATGTAAAAAAACACTCATAATCATGTTATTTATGTACTTAGGTAAACAAGTACAGATGGTGTAGAAAGGTATAAAGAGCGAAGAACGTTTGGTGCAGTTGCTCTGTCGCAAAAATGCTCCGCTCTCTTGTTTGTGGCCTTCATGACTTATTTTGATGTGGCACTCTCCTGTGACGAGTAATTGTAAGCTTTATTGTTTTAATGATTTAAAAAGCAGAATGTGTCCAATTCTGTTTTTTAAATCATTAGAATTTGGAAAACTTTAGACATCCCTAATGGTATAATCAAATACTATAGTTAGTTCTTCCAATTCGATTAAATTGTAAGGAAAGTGGCGTTTTTAGAAAGAATGATGAGGCAATATATTCTCTTTCAGCTACTTAATGCGCAATGTTTTATTTACCGAGATCGATAATTACATTATGTTTGCTATACGCGGGTTCATATGCCTAAAAAAATAATTTTAAGTAGGTATATATTTTCATAAGAGTGCCAATAATATTATTTGAGAAAATCTTATATAACTTTTCACAAAATTAGCGTAAGTCGTCAGCAATTTCCTACGGGACAACCATCATTATATTAATACTTCAAAGCAATTTTACCTCATTTAATCAACACCACACCGCGCAAAATGGTGTCGTGTAAATTGAAGATTTACTATGAAGTCATTACCTTTTATGGGCCATAATTGATAGAGATAGCATCTTGGGCCACTGAAATTGCAAGGTAATGTTGGAGAACATTACACTCTAAAATATGCATTAACTGTTATAATATGTCGTATTTGCAAGCAATTTCATTGAGTCAATCGACATTTTGGGTATTGGGCGGCAATTCAACGTTAAAAATTGCTGGTAATTTAAGACATTTTGATCGTAGTTTTCATAATTATACGCATTTTTTAAGAGGACGGGATTTCCTTCGCAGTTAGTTATTATTAATTTTGTAGGTGCTTTAATATTTCATAGACAAGTAGCATGCAAGTCTTATATATTCTACACAAATATTCTGTGTAATTAATTACTAAAACTTTGGAAGAGAATTGGAGTGGTCTTCTTGACTTACATTTTATAAACACTTTTTGGACAAGAAATAAAACCTGTTTTACCTAAAACCTGATGAACTTTGAAACTAATCATGAGTACAGGGTTCTTTAATAAAAATAAATAATAATATAAAAATACTCTTTATTGTACACCTCAATAAAAGAAACTGTAACAGAAAAATAACAAAACTTAGTCTTAAAATAAAAAGTCTTTTCGCTAAGAAGCGTTTTTTAGCGTTAATTTATAAAATCCGGTTCAACAATTTTGGACATTTTACAATATCGTGTACTTAGGAATTTGAGAATCTAGCCGTGTTTCTTTCCTGATTAATTTGCTTGGAAATAGATTTTGTGCTACATACTTTCTGATACTAAGAGGAGTTAAGTATAAAATTTATCATGATGATGGAACGCTATCACATGTATTAGTTCTTTTTTCGGCGTGTTTTTGATCAGATGGCAGAAATAGACCCATCACCGCTCCAGCTGAAACAGATAAAGAACAGTAAAGGTATATTTCGACTCGTGATCAAAATAAAAATGTTTCCACTTTAATTCATATAAAAACATGTTCGAAAAAAAAACAAACGTTAATTATCAACATTGTATACAATAACACAATAAATGTAAACACAATAATATATTGTACGCAACTAATTAATTTGCTAGTCCCATAATAATGACATAACATACCCAATAGAAATACTGCCAAAGAAATGAAGAAGTTGCTGCAATTATTTGTCAGTTGAACTCCAATCATGCTGAAAAATATAAACGAAATGCCCCGGCCAAACATCATGGACAAGCATACCACCATCGCTCTATGGACAAAATTGTCATCATCATAATAATTTAAGGGAAGACGATGACAAGCGTAAGCTGGCAAGAAACTGCGCAGGACCCTATGGCTTATAATTATTAAAGTAAGTGAATTGACACTATTGTTTCTAGTCGCACACCAGCCAGCGAGAGATGCGGACGTGGTAAGTGAATGTCCTTCCGTCACCCGCGTGAGAAAGAGATAAACTGCAATTTTCTTGCAACGAGAGTGATAAGTATTTAACGATTGTCAATATAGATAAATAAATTAGAATAATTGCTAGGTTATGAACACAGCTCGGACATTTCATAGCAAAAACGACGCAAAACGAATTATAACACCTGTACGATCTAGCTATCGTACATTGCATCGCATTAAGTATAGCATCGCCTTTAGGCAAATCTGTTGACATGCGTAACCTATATTATGGAATTAGAATAATTCAGTGCATTAAAGACCATCATTAGCACCGCACGAGTGGTAGTTATTTTGACATTATTCCTGACAATCCTGCATCATCTGACATAGGTTTAACCTACATCTGACATATTGACAGTGCCAACAGACCAGTTCGTACATTTTAGTCCTTCGAACCGGATTCTAGTGTTCAGTGATTGAAAGTGTGATTAGCGGTTCAATTTGGTTGGCCTCCCACGCATATCGCGCGAAAGATCTCAAGAATACTGAGAACCGTGACCGTGAAGCTATTGGATTTGATATTCTGCTTTTATTGACAGTGACATATAGTGACATTAAAATTTGCTCAAGTCATACTTGAAGAGACATGCCTGAATTTGAGCTTATATTGCAACGGCAGAGGGAGATCATCAATTCTATTCAGCGGGTGGAGACTAATTTCAAGAAAGACTCTCAAGAAAGAAAAACCGATGAATATCTGCGAACAAGGATTAAAGCCCTGGACACGTTATGTGAAGAGTTTGAGAAAAATAACATGAAACTGACAAGTGCGCCTGACAAGACTGGAGAGTATTTTGTGGAAAATGTGTTCCAGCAAATACAAACCCTTACTGACAAGGTTCGTAAAATGCTTTCAAATTACCGCTTTGGAGAGCCAACGACACCTAAGGACGCTGACTCTCAACAGCAACAAGCAAGCCAGCTTGAGGAGCATTTTAGCGAGCAGAAAACCAATTTTAGAGCTTTCCAAAGGAGGATGAACTTCGGGATCTTCAAGCTCGGTGGGAAACAATTGACAACTTGCATTTAAAAATTGACAATATCATACAGGGCTCAGACACCGATTACGAAGAGAGATATTCGGTATACGAGAAGAAGTACCGATTGACAAAGAAAGCGTTAAACCAAAAAAATTCGGCAGCTACTCATCTGTACAAATCTACTCCGCAAATGGAAGTACCTAACTTTTATGGTGACTATTCCCAATGGCCGACATTTTTAGATTTGTACAAATCGGCGATCCATGACAACCCCGTTCTATCTAAAGCGCAAAAGATGCAACACTTGAAGGGAAAACTGAAAGGAGAAGCTCTACGTCTCGTTCAGCATCTCAGTGTAACTGCTGACAATTACCTGACTGCATGGGATCTACTACACCATCGCTACAACAATTACCAGTTACTGTTTTCTCGGCAAATATAAATATTTTTAAACCAACCGGCTACACATAAACAATCCTCACATGACATTAAGGAGCTACATGATATGACGATGGAGTGCGTACATGCCATACACAACCTTGGAATTGACACAACTACTTGGGATCCGCTTCTTGTTCATCTCCTGACCAAAAAACTTGACACATTGACACTAAGCGACTACAAGGAGTCTCGTAAGGCACCCAGGGACCTGCCAACTTTGGACGAATTTACTGCATTTTTAGAAACCAAGTTCATCGCATTGGAGCCTAAAAGCAAGAGGGACCGTGAACCTGCAGGATCCTTAGCATAAAAGCAACTGACATTCAAGCCCAAGGATACATTTTCCTCGGCAAACTAAAAGACATCGTATAGCAAGCCAAATTTCTTTAACTACAACAGCAATGCAATTTGCGTATTGTGCAATGTTAATCACGCATTGTATCAATGTAAGAAGTTTGAATTGATGTCGCCTGACGCAAAATTGAGAACAGTTTCGAAACACGGAATGTGCAAAAACTGTCTCTACGTGCACGAACGCAACGTATGCAACTCTACGGAAAAATGCAAAATTTACAATGAAAATATTACTTCATGACGCGGTAAATGAGTCCGCAGAGCAAGAATCGAGGTCGCCGCCGGCAGCTGCGGCTAGGCAACAAGCACGTCAGCGCTACAAGCGGCATCTCTAATGCTCAACTGACATCCCATTCACTATGGTGGGAAGGGCCTGACTTTATTAAAAACTAGCTTTTTCCCGCGGCTTCGCCCGCTTACTTAAAGTACTGAAATAGGAGGTTCTCAGTTAGACTCATAAGTTTATATGTAAGAATGTATGTTTGTCCGCGATCATCTTGCGTTTCGCTGAACTGATTTAGAAGTGGTTTTCGGAAAAGTATTCGTTACATTCTGGAGGTTTCGGTATACAACGTTTTGAAGACGGCGGTTCCCTCATTTTTTATTTTAAAGAAATTATGGCAATAATTGTTTAATTGTTACGCCATCAACGACTTACTACTGAGAGATTATGATTAATACAGATTTCTACTGAATAGAAGCTTTTCCCCGCGACTTCATTTGCGTGGAATTAGTAATCCACCCTCCTTTTTATCCGCTTAAGGAATGACTTCTGGGATAACAACTATTATATATTGTTGAAATATATCGAAATAACATTTATTTTTAAGTATTTATAGCAGTTAAGAGACTACTAGCGCCATCTGTCCGATTGTATGTATAACTTATCTTTCTTTAGAAATAAATGTCAGTTCTCTGAGAAACCCACAACGTGTAGTTTTTTATAGGTTATGTGCTCAGTTTTAATTGTGTTTTTTCGCGAAGTATACTTGCTAGTTAGTGCAGATTAGTGTACGCGATTTAAAATCACGCTTCAAAATGACTACAAACTACGTTGTGAGCGTTCCAAAGTTGAAAGGGCGCGAGAACTACAGTGAGTGGGCCTTCGCGGCGGAGAATTTTCTGATCCTGGAGGGAATGTCGGCGTGTATTCAGCCAGTAAAAGCAGACCAGAAACGACCAGAAGCCGCAGATGACGCGAAGACTAAAGCTAAATTGATACTGACCATCGATTCCTCGCTTTATATACACCTAAAAGATGTTGAGACTACTCTAGAATTGTGGAAAAAGCTGAAAAATCTATTTGATGACTCAGGATTTACTAGGCGCATTAGTTTGCTGCGAACATTAATTTCGATTCGGTTGGAAAATAGTGCTTCTATGACGTCGTATGTGACGCAGATTATAGAAACAAGCCAGAAATTGAGTGGTACTGGATTCAAAATAAACGATGAATGGGTTGGATCGTTGTTGTTGGCCGGTTTGACTGAAAAATATTCGCCAATGATCATGGCCATCGAACATTCCGGCATATCAATTACAGCCGACGCCGTTAAAACAAAGCTGTTAGATATGGAGGAGAGCAGTGGCGACACCAGCGGTGCATTTGCAAGTTACAAGAAAGGAAAATATGGCGGCGGGACCAAAGACAACAGATTTGACAGATCGAATACGTCAACGTCAAACTCAAATGCGCATCGATCTTATCAGAATCAACAATCACAATCAACGAAATCTAAACTAATTAAATGTTACAGGTGCAAGGCCAGTGGTCATTATAAAAATCAGTGCCCGTATTCTGACAAAAACTCTTCGGATGCAAAGAACACAGAACGTAAACAAACTGTTGCATTCAGTGCAGTGTTCCTTAATGGCGATTTTTGCAAGTCAGATTTTTACGTTGACTCTGGGGCTTCGGACCATCTTGTGACGAATAAACATTGGTTCAAGAATGTTTCGTATCAACATAGTATTACAGAGATTGTGGTGGCGAACGAGGAAAAGGTTAAAGTGTCGTGCTCGGGAGATGTGGAGATTTCTACCTACACAGACAATGGTGACTACGACATTGTCATTAAAGACGCATTATGTCTTCAGAGTTTAACAACGAATCTACTATCAGTGAGTCAGCTGATCAAGAAGGGCAATAAAATTGAATTCTTGACAGACGGCTGCCACATTTATAATCAGATGGGTGACTTGGTGGCTACAGCAAAATTAATCAATGGTGTGTACAAATTGAACTTGGCTGCAGCATCATCATCATTGGCAGCTTCTGCTATGGTGTCAGGTACTACATGGCATCGTCGTCTGGGGCATGTATGCGGTTATTATCTTAATAAGATGCCGGATGCTGTAGAAGGTTTTTCAATGGACAAGAAAGTTGATATTTCCAAATCTTCATGTATCGTTTGCTGTGAAGGAAAACAAAGTAGGTTGCCATTTCCAGACAGTGGCAACAGAAGTACAGAACTGTTACATACAGTACATACGGACTTGTGCGGACCAATGGAAGATGGTTCCATAGGAGGTTCCAGGTATTTTATTTTATTTGTGGACGATTACAGTCGTATGACGTACATCTACTTCCTGAAAAACAAAAGTCAAGCACTGGAGTACTTTCGAAAATATAAGGCTGAGGTGGAGAACCAGTTAGGCAAGAAAATTAAGATTGTTCGGAGCGACCAGGGAACTGAATTCTGCAACAAGGATTTTGAAGATTTTCTGACTAAAGATGGGATCATTCATCAGAAAAGTAACCCTTACAGTCGCGAACAGAGTGGACTGGTTGAGCGCTTTAATCGTTCAGTTGTGGAAAAGGTTAAGTGCCTTTTATTTGATGCTGGGCTTAAAAAGACATTTTGGGCCGAAGCAGCACACACAGCGGTGTACTTGCTTAACCGGACAGTGGCAAATGCTTTGAATGGCAAGACACCCTTTCAATTATGGACGGGAAAGAAACCTGATATTGGCCATTTAAGAATCTTCGGCAGCACAGTGATGGTTCATGTGCCAAAACAATAACGACTCAAACTAGACAAAAAATCAGATAAATGCATTCTTGTGGGGTATCCTGATGGTATAAAAGGGTACCGGATTTACAATCTAAGGACAAGAAGCATTATGACGAGTCGAGACGTGATTATTATGGAAGATACATCGCTAAAAGAAAATACAAGGGACATCGAAGAAGTGCGCCAAGAAACAAAAACAATTGAGGTACAGAAGGTTGTCGAAAACAGAATGTTAGACAAGGTGGACTTACCAGTTCAAGAAAAAGCAGACAAGGTAAACCTACCTGTTCAAGAAAATATTGACAAGGTACCTACTCAAGAAGAAGTGCCAGAAGAACAAGAACAACTTGAAGAAGACAGTTGTTCTACAACTTCAAGTGTAGATGACTATGCAGATGCGGCTACTGGTGACAGCGGTGGTGTCATTCCTGATCCTGTGGAAGATTCTCTAGTCAAGCGGCCACGAGAGCCAGTGAGGGAAAGGCGTAAACCTGAGAGATATGGCTTCACCAATGCCTGCTTGGCTGAAAAACAAGAAGATATAGAAGAACTTACAATATTTATCTTTATATAGATGATTTCTTTATATTTTCTAATGATAAAAAAGAGACCAAGAAAATTGAGAATATCTTGTCAAGTCAATTTAAGATTAAGAACTTAGGTCAAGTCAGGCAATGCTTGGGCATGATTGTAACTTTTGATAAAAGAAAAGGTTCAGTGTTCTTAAGCCAAGAACACTATATTGAGCAATTGTTACACAAATTTAATATGACTGAATGTAAAACAGCTAATACTCCTATAGAGAGTACAAGTAAGTTGAATGTAGATAAAGATTCAATGATTGTTGAACAAGTGCCCTACCAAAAGCTTATCGGCAGTTTAATGTATTTATCCGTCCTAACTAGACCTGACATAACATATTCAGTAGGATATTTAAGTCAGTTTAATAATTGTTATACCAGTGAGCATTGGGCTTATGCCAAAAGAGTATTAAAATACCTTAAAAAGACAAAGTCTTATGGCATAAAATATAGTAAAAATGGTAATTCTGAAATAACAGGGTTCGTAGATTCTGATTGGGCTAATAATGTAATAGATAGAAAATCTTATACGGGGTTTTGTTTCCTACTATCCGGCGGTGCTATAGCCTGGGAGAGTAAGAAACAAAAGACCATAGCGCTTTCCTCATGTGAAGCCGAGTACATGGGTATTTCTGAAGCCTGCAAAGAAGCGGTGTACCTTAAAAATTTACAATTTGAAATAACAAATAATGCGTATACTATCAGTTTATACAATGATAACCAAGGTGCACAGAAACTTTCAGCAAACCCAGTATTTCACAAAAATACTAAACATATAGATGTTAAGTATCATTTCACAAGAGAATGTGTTACGAATGGAGTTGTAAAGTTGAATTACCTGCAAACAGCTGATATGCCAGCTGATATTTTAACTAGAGGGTTGTGTGCAAGTAAACATTACAGCTTCATGGAAAATTTAGGTTTAGTCAAACCATGATTATTTCGATAAGTGAGGGTGTTGAAATATATCGAAATAACATTTAATTTTAAGTATTTATAGCAGTTAAGAGACTACTAGCGCCATCTGTCCGATTGTATGTATAACTTATCTTTCTTTAGAAATAAATGTCAGTTCTCTGAGAAACCCACAACGTGTAGCTTTTTATATATATCCTTCCCCAGAACGCAAAATATCTCCATACCAAATCATCTAAATCGGTTCAACGGTTATTAATTTCCCATGCAAACTTTCAACCCCCGTTTCACCCCCTAGAGGGTTGATTTTCGAGATAAAAACTATCCTATATTGTTTACCGGGACTCAACCTATATAATATGTACCAAGTTTCATTTCAATCGTCTGTTCAGCGGCTAATAATTCGCCATACAAACTACCAACATCTTTTCTACCCCTCTAAGATTGATTTTCGGCTTAAAAAATATTCTATATTGTTTCCTGGGACTCAAACTATATCCACAACAAAATTATCTAAATCGGTTCGCGGTAAAAAAATCTCCATACAAATCTCCAACCCCCATTTCACCCCCTTAAAGATCGATTTTCGAGATAAAAACTGTCCCATGTCGTTTCCCGGTACACAAACTATCTCTATACCAAGTTTCATCTAAATTGGTTCAACGTTTAAAAATTCCCCATACAAACTATCAACCCCCATTTCACCCCCTTAAGTGTTGATTTCGTAATTAGCGACCCGATAAACCATAGAAACAATACCCATGTTGATATTTAAATTTTGTCACCACATTTCCCCCTTATGGGTTGAATTCTCAAAAAAGCTGAAACACTTGTTTTCTCATTTATCGTTAGGAATACTCGTGTAAAGTTTCGAATAAAATAGTTGAACTAATCTCGTTTCCCATACAAACTTGAACCCCATTTCCCCCCTTAGGAGGTAAATTTTTAAAAATTATTTCTAAGTGCATCCTTATGCCTTATAAGGAGCCTACGTACCACATTTGGAATTTCTAGAACCAGCGGTTTGGGCTGTGCGTTGATATGTCAGTCAGTTTCTTCTTTTATATATTTAGAAGAAGATTGCAATTTGGCACAAATACTTTCAAGAATTTTTATGTCCACAATATTAAATTTCAAAATCGATGCCATTTTCTTAATTAACGTCCCAAAAAATCACAAAAACGACACCCATATAGATATTTAGACATTTCAACCCCATTGTACCCTAACAGAGGAGATGGTATTTCACGTCCGCCACGTCGGATTTTAAAATCGTTGTTGTTTTCGTAATCAACGACCCGATAAACCATAGAAACAATACCCATGTTGATTTTCAGACTTTTTGACCACATTTTCCCCTTTTAGGGGTTGAATTCTCAAAAAACCTGCAACACGTATTTACTCATTTATTGTTAGGAATACTTCTGTGAAGTTTCGAATAAAATAGACTAACTAATCTTGTTTCCCCATACAAACTTTGGACCCCCATTTCACCCCCTTAGGGGATGAATTTTGAAAAATCCTTTCTTAGCGCACCCCTAGACCTTATAAGGAACCTACGTGCCAAATTTGGAATCTCTAGAACCAGCGGTTCGGTCAGTCAGTCAGTCACCTTTGAGTTATATATATATATATATATAGAAGAAGATGACACTCCAGATAACACTGACAAAATTACTCTACCCCAATGCGAGACCAAGCTAAAAGTAAATACATGTGCCGCCTTGACAAACTCCTCGAAGAATTATTGGATAAATATAGTTCACTGTTCCGCATAGTACGAATCACCTGTTACGTATCACGTTTCATAATAAACCTGCGCCAACGCGTGACCTATGCGCTGACAGTCAAGAGCGAATATGACACTTTAGGCATTATGCAAGAATATAAAATAAATACTAGCTACATGACAACAAACGAAATTGACAATGCATATAATGTTATTGCGAATGCAGTGCAAAGGCAGGAATTTGAAAGGATATCAATGACATCAGGGAAAAGCAACCTGCTTACCCTACGCCCTTATTTGACATGCACATTTCACAGATAATGACAACACACGCGGACACACAAGATGGCAACTGACAGAAAGAACGCTGCAAAGGCAGGAATTTGAAAGGATATCAATGACATCAGGGAAAAGCAACCTGCTTACCCTACGCCCTTATTTGACATGCACATTTGACAGAGAATGACAACACACGCGGACACGCAAGATGGCAACTGACAGAAATAATGATGTGAAGTTTCTGGAGGATCTGGTCATCAGAATACTCACATCACTTGCAACAAAAAACAACGAAGAACGTTGAAAAAGATGACATTGAGCTTATCAAAGAAGATAACTTGCCGCCCGCGAAGTGGGCCATGAGACAAGTAAAAGAAGTACTCCGTGTCGTCACGTTAAGGACAAAGGGCAGAGAGGGTAAAAGTAGCTCCGCTGCCTATTGAAAAGTCGGCACAAACCAGTACAACTGACAAGGATCTGAAATCTGAATCTGGATCACCGACCGCACCTAGACGCGTCCGAAAAAACAAACAAAGCTTTGTGACATCTATGTTGCTGCTACTCCTGACATGCATTTTACCGGTTACGTCCCGGACCCTCCATATTGACAACATTCAAACCAACAACTCGTTATATTTTGACAAAATTGCAGACATTAGTCACTATGGCACTCGTTATCTGTAAACTGAAACGCGAGTCCATACCTACTCAACCCAACGCTCCACTGCAAGCAGTACTTTCAACGTCGACCACAGCCGGGCCTGGGAGGACTTCGACGACGAGCCCACCACGGCGGCAGCGCTCTGCGTCCTTCTCAGACACCCCTATGACACCACAGCCACGAAGAAAAGTTAGCTTTAAGGATGTCATCGTCGAACAATAGACACCTTTTTTAGAAAAGTGTATTTTAAATTTTACATTTTTTTTTAATATTATTAACGTAACTTTTATTATTTTTACATATTATTTATCTCTTATTATTTGCTCTTCTATGTCTTTGCTCTATAAGTGGCAGTATGTATGATCAAGCTATCGTACATCGCATCGCATTAAGTATAGCATCGCCTTTAGGCAAATCTGTTGACATGCGTAACCTACATTATGGAATTAGAATAATTCAGTGCATTAAAGACCACCATTAGCACCGCACGAGTGGTAGTTATTTTGACATTATTCCTGACAATCCTGCATCATCTGACATATGTTTAACCTACATCTGACATATGACAGTGCGAACAGACCAGTTCGTACAACACCGAAATAAAACAAGATATATTAAATTCGTATTATGTGCAGTATTTTAGTAATATATCTCTATATTGCATTCATAACCACAACCCAAAAAGTGACAAAAAGTCGCATCTTGTTCTATACAATATTTATTTTTGCTATGAAATGTCGGAGCTATGTTTATGAAATAGATTTGAAAGTATTTTTTATGCTCATTATGTTAGAGTATAACCCACTCATAAAATCATTGTCAGGCACAATTAAAATGACATGATCATTTCTGTTAGAAACCAAACTTATTATGGATCTCCGCGCCAAACATGTAATAGAACAAATTACGATAAAAAAATAGGATTTCTAGATTTTATTAAAGGTTACACGGTTACCTCATATAAGTCGGAAACAGTTCGACAGCATAGCTGGTTGTGACTCCCATGCAAGCCACATTGCACATCATGCCGATGAACGCCACGACCCCCCAGTCGATGGGTAACATGTTAATGAGCACAACCAGTGAGCTGCACAACAGGTGGAAGCCTACATATGTCCACTTCTGCAAAAATATAAAAAGGATTTTTTGAGGGCCCAAGGTAAACCTACTTCCATATCAGTTTGCAATTGATAGATGATTTTTATACGTTTTAATTTCTTCCTTTAAAATTACAAACATCACCATTTTGGTTCCGTGTTTTGAATATTGACTTTATTGTTGGTGTCAAGGACGAATATCAAAAATATTAAAAACATTTGTCAAGTCCAAACATGTTTTAGAAATAAAGGGAAAAGTAAAAAAAATACCCTGCCTCAGGCGAGGCGAGTGGATTTTTCTAATTTTCCTTTATTTCTAAAACATTATGGCATCGTTAGCAGACGTTCAGATAAAAACAAAATTGAGTCCAAACATACTTTGATAGAGGAGTGCATATGATATAATATTAGAAGAGAGTACATAAAATGGTATAACTGATAATTTTCTACAGTCGGAGCAATTAAAACGAAAATAAGGTCGTAATGAACAAACACTTTGGAATCGATTAGCTAATACAGAAATAATTCACCACTAGCAAAGTCGTAAGATACCTTGCCAATGTACCTGACGATGACAACACTGACTATAGAGGCGATGGTGATGGTGCACGCGAAACCGGTGCAGGCGACAAAGGTGAAAGGCACTATGGTGTCGTCGCAAGCGTCCTGAGATTTCAAAGTCTGGTTAGACGAATGTTATTATACTTTTAAAGATGAAAATACAAGTTATCATTAATAGTCACGGATTAATTACAATAAGATATCAATCAAACATAGTTTGAGTAAATTCTACGGCGATGCCGCCATTGCAAATGATGCACATCTGACAGTTCGAGCGAAGCCGTACTCCGACTGTAGTGCAAACGCTATACTCACGCAAGCAAGTAGACATTGTAGACAATACCTACCCAACCTCATAATCAATGTCAAGGTGACGAGGTTTTCGTAAGTGATCCTGCAAATCTCTTATTTAACGGTAAAATTGTCGCAATATTTTACACTTCACGTATAAATTGACCCTTTGAGGCGTTGAGACAAATAGTAGACGTTGTCCCTTTTGGGAACTTATCTAAAGTCATTTTTTTTAATTGAATGAAGCAATATGACAGCACTTTAGATACACATATTTGCAAACCACTTGGTATCACTGGGATTCTCATATTACTCTCAAATAAAAAAATCTTCATTTAAAAGCGAGATTGTGCACTGTAAAAACCTTAAAGTAAATATGAATGTATAAGTGGGTACACATACCGCTTCAATTACTATAGTCTTGTTGAGTGAGTTATTTGGATCGTGAAACATTTCACAGGCACTTCGAGGTTCTTGTAGCTGTTGAATATGTACGGCATCCATACGGCGAAAGGAGGGCTTCTGTAAACATTTTAATGCCTCTGGTGGATATTATTATTTCACCGCTAGTAAGTACCTATTTTTTTTAAACATGAGGAAGTAAGTGGTGTTTTTGTTTTTTGTCACAGAATAAATAGTTAATATTATTACATTCAGAAGATTCACTGTGTAATAAAACGTACCTAAAGTGTCCCTAAATAGACAAAAATCTGCCGGTGTCTATGGTGACAGAGTATTTGTATACGGAGCCGCAGATAAAATTCAGCCGGATGTTGGGTTTTTATCTGACTTCCTGCTAATTTTTTTCTATGATCGACTGAATTCTGCTCAAGTGAGTAATGATGCGCCTAAAAGTGTCCGTCTCCCTTTATCACAATATGTTAATATATCTGGGCCTTATCAATCACTAATTGGTTGTCGGCTTCATCATACACTTGTAAGAGCTTGTATTGCCAACATTTTGCATTTATCTTTTGTTTTCAATATTATATTTATTTCTATAGGCCATCGGGGTCCCAGTTTGGTCCAGAACAGCTTAGGAATTGAATTAAAATCTGTTGAAAAATACTCACATACAATAAGGTGGAATACTAATTCCAAAAATCAACGCCGTGTTTTTGAGATGTTTCTTACGGAATAATGGGACCGTTTGGTTCCACACTGATTGAAAAAAGTTCGAGCTTTTTAATTTATTTTCGTCTTCATTGAGCACAACTTGTTTCACCTGAAAAAAGAGGCAATGATTATTTTCATTTTAATGATTCATTTATTGCATGGAAATTAAAAAAAACTAGGAGAAAACTTAATGCTTCAACGGAATATGTGCTAGGCAAATAACGATTTATTCGCTCTGCTAATTGTACACTTACACTAAATTCATCTTTGTTATGTCCACTATTCATAGCAAACATATGCTTCAAAACTTCCAAACCCTTGTCATGCTCGCCTTTAGAAACGTAGAACTTAGGGCTTTCCAGAACATAGCTCTTTAGAAGGAAATAGTTGAGGACACTGAGTAGAGCGATGACTTGGTTCAGGAGACGCCATGGTCGGTAGAAGAAGCCCAGAAACGGGATGTAGTAGGCAAAGCTGAGTTGCAGGATCGGATATCCTACCGCTGCAAAAATCTTGCTTATAATGGAAAAAAATGTAAGGTCACTGGATTTATTTTGTTGCTGCAAAGAGCAACAAAGTCAGACTTTAGTAAAGTTTAGCTTATACCACAGATGGCAGCTTGGCTGAACGTGATGCCCGTGGTGGCGAACAGCAGGAACCGAGCTCTGTGTGTCTGTAACGTACTCTCCCCGAGCAACGAGAACACGATAGCATTTGTTCCGCATGCACTGAAACACCAAAAACAAAAGAACAGAGTTAATTCTGGCAGTAATTGGCCGTGATAGTGAAACGAGCGAGCGAAAGTTTTATGTAGGTACAGATAATTATGTACCCAGATTTTTTGCGTACAAATTTTATTGAAATGTTGTAAAATGGAGGAATAGGCTAAAAATACCAAGTGTCATTGGTATCTACAGTATTAATTTTTTTTGGAATCAACATTTACTCGAAATATCTACCCATGTTGCCGCGGGAGGCTTTAATTTTATAATGAGAAATAGATATTCTTTACATGCACTGGTGGTACCCATTTTTTTTTTAGTTTTGTTTAACCACTCATACAAACTCACTCCAAATTTTAGTTTTCTAGTACTGACAAAAACTGAGATAAGCCGCGGACAGATATAGACACAGACTTTCAGACCGACATGGTGAAACTAAAAGGGTTCTACGGAACCCTCAAAAAGGTTATAATACTTACAATATTGCTGAAATCAATTTAACCAGCGTCAGAATTATCCAGTGATTAGCGAAAGCGCTCAAGAAGGCAAACACCGCAGTGCCAATTATGGTTATATGGAGCGTGTACAGGCGGCCGCGGGTATCGGCCAGGTAGCCCCAGAAGTGAGCACCTGCTAATACACCTGCAACAGAAAAGCTTTTAAAATCATCATGGTGGCCAACATGCGAAGACGAAGAGAATTATACAGGCCATTTGATGGTAAGGTTCCTTGCTGATTTTTTTAAAATTCTGAGTTAGGCTTTATGCTGCTAGAGGACTAAAACTCGTGGATGGTAGCTGGAGGAAAATCAGGGCCCTTCTGCGACCAGACATGACAAGTTTGCTACACTGGAATGCTACTACCGACCTTGTGCAGCGAGATCAGTTGAAGCGAGTTCAACCTGAGTGAGTAGGTGGCAATCGAACTGATGGAAGTTTTATACCTGGTTCGCTAGCCCTAGCCTAGCTTAGAAGACTTCAGCAAGAAACTCAGCTAGGCCCAACATACCTTGCTGTGTGATTTCGTCGCACCGTTTTAAGTACATGCCGATGCGGTTGGCCTGTTAGTTATACATAGACGCAAGCCGGCCACATCTAAGCCAAGTTTAGTATGCCTAAACAGGCCTAGTATTTTTACCTCTAGTTCTCACCAAGGATTGGAACAGAGCCCATGATTCCTTTTTCAAACACGTTGAGCACCAAGTCGCACTGGCTCGATGTTACGATGAAGCCGATGCTGAACATTTCGGCCATGGCGGCCAGCAATGTGTAGATGCTCAGAATTAACAGCCTGTAGTTGTATTTTCCGACACCTGTAAAATATAATTTTAAATATTAGCATGTAAGTAAGTACTTCAAGATAAATAAGTAAATAAAATATTATGAGAATTTTAGACAAATCGAGATAGTCCCACAATAAGCTTAAATTAGGCTTATTTTGTGGACTAGATGACGATATAATGGGTGGATTTTCTAAATGCGTCCGTAAGGGCAAAATCTAATATCCATCGTCGTTTATTAAAAAGTTAAGGAAGGTCTCCTAAGAATATTTTCGAGTAGCATTACGGGATCTGGAAGATAGCCGCACTGAAAACACAGCTCATAAAAAAAATCTGCTAGATAAACATAGAAACGAGATCAAGGGCTCTGGGTCGACTCCTGATACGCTGTTGATACTTCACAAATATAATAATATAATAACTAGTTCCCGTCTGTGACCTTCGTTCGAGTAGAAAATAATCGTGTTGCCAATTTTTTGGGTCAAGAAGGAACAATAATTCAAATTGGCAAACTGAACTAAACCAATAAACTTTGCATTTATAACATTAATCACGGTGCATCTATCTCAAACTTATAAATAGTGACCAGTCTAACAATGTTTAACTTTTTTATATCACGATGTTGGCATATTTAAGCTGCTACAGGCGCGTTGCCGAACCCTTTAATATAAAAAAGTATTCACACTGTGCTGACGGCTTAAGGGACAAGCCCCCTCTTCGTCAACATACTGCATCCTCTTTGACCTCTGGCAACCTCACTCACCTTACCTGTTAAAACTAGAGCATCTTCAAATTCGACATTTTCATTTCGTTTCACGACCACTATATTTTTAATTTCTATTAAATCTACATTACTTTCACTAGGTAGTTCACTTTTATTCGTTTCTAAATCATGTGTCATTTTGAATATAATATTATTAACATTTAGAGTTATAACGCGTTATCTGTCCGCCGCGGCGTTCACATCATAATTAAGAACATTACTGTAAATATTTAATATACTTAAGCCTTATCTTCTCTTATTATAGTAGTACGTAGTTGTTGGGCATATTGCATAATAATTTATAACATATGTACCTAATATTAGCGGCATTGAACAAGTAATTATGCAATAGGAAATATTTATTCACTATCAATTACTATTGGAGCACATACTACTGGTATTATACTTGAATTATTGGTGAACTGGCATGGCTTTATATGTCAATATTAGAGAAGATGACTGGTGTTGCCACCGTGGTCGTCGCTTTTAATTTCTACTCTTTCTTGTTATACCTTGATATTGACAAAATAACACACGGCCCATGTTTACGCTCTGGAGTTCCCAATTATTTACAAAAATGTATATGAAAAAAGTGTGATTACAGTTTAAAGTTATTCCTTCACAATCTATAATAATTCGCAGTTTGCTCAATAAAACGAAGTACAAAAACTGAAATAATATGAAGTATGGGACCGTATTCAATACAACTCTAACGCTTTAACTACACAATATAGCTAGCGCCTAAACGTCTGAATCACAAATACCAGAATTTGCTTGAAAATTATCCCGATGCAACTCCAATACAACTTCAATATTGGTTGATTATTTGTTGTGTGTTGGAGTTATCTTTGGGATAGATTGCGTTTTTAATGTATTGTTTAAAAGTATATTTTAAAATTAGTACACGGCACCAGGTTATATGTTAATCGAGGTAATTTGACAGAATCTGAAAATTTAGCGTCTTCGATAGTCTTACAGGGGGGAGGGGGAGGGTGAAAAACAAAGTCAGGGTCAGTTCGCGTTGCACACAGGGCGGTTCCACAACACTTCGGGAGCTCAAATACCTAGAGCCATCCGGTTGCCTCTCGGACACTGTAACTCAGGTAGATTGTAACAGTTACAGCACATACATAAAAAACATCTAAATAAAGGACTCTCAGAGTTAACAAAGTGGGACGCTTCTGTTCCAGTCTACGTGGATGACAGTTTAGTTGAGTGGAATATCTTTGCCGGCAAACGCGAAATAGTAAACACGCGTAACATTGTTTTGCCACCACCTATTCGGATAAAGATCGGAGGAAAAATTTTTTTTTACATTTAGTAACATGTATGGACTGTCCCCTTTAAAAAATATTTTGAGCAATTATACTACAAAACGAAATAGCGACACCCACCACTTGGTTAAATTTTATTAATATTTGCTTTAAAATTTACGAGTAAAATGCCTGTGACGGACGGACAGACGGACACGACGAAACTATAAGGCTTCCGATTTTGCCATTTTGTCCACGGAACCCTAAAAAGAGAACGATTAAAGGTGATTCCTAACGAACTCGGCATTATATAAGATTACAGTGTATATATTTCAGCAAATAAAATTGGAAATACAAGTAGAAGCTCGGCTATCATATTTATTGGGGGATAAAGTAGCCTGCGAATAATTTATTTACCAACCGAATTGAGTAATGCTATTAGCGCTCGTTGCAAACGATTTGATTATTTAGATTCCCCATATTACCTCGAGGTTTTTCAATGTTTTTATATTTTGAATTTTAGTGACATCGGCTCGATTTATTAGAATTCGTCGAAATTGTTGATAATATTGAAATCAAATCATTGATCACGATCAGTTTACCTTTTGGCAGTTGTTTATTAGGTAGTTGGTGTGTTTCTGCATGAAATGGAATGTTCCCATTTATTTTCCGAATACATTCATCATACCTACAGCAACTAAGCAAATCTAAGTTCTTCTCGCACTAAGCAAATGGCAATGTTTTGATTTTGCCTGGGTTTTACAGTTAAAATTATACATACAGTATTTGTATTGTGACATTTATACACTTTTGTTCTAAACGCAATAATTATTTTATTTACTATACTTATCTACTCGGTAAGCTATCATGGCGTCCTTATTAATTAGTACGGGCAGGATTTTTATTATAGCAACGCACGGTTGGAAAACACAATGGGCGGTATTTTATAAAAGACCAGCCTTTGTGACACGCTCACGCGTAATGTGCTCAGTGCATGAGAAAAATAACGTACGCCTGTACACATTAGATGCATACCCTACGACCTACATAGCTAGATGAACCTACAAGCGCTACAACTAAGTATAGGTACGACTTCAGTAAGAAGCGTTTGGTGATGTAATCAGCGTTGCTTCGTGCTTCAAAGAAACTTGAGAAGCGTTCAATGAGGCCACTACCATATGTTTCATTTATTTGAAATGAACGCGGCGCAAGCTCTGCTCTGCGGGCCTACCGCGAAATTCTAAAATCGAAGTTTCGTTATCTCCGTCTCTATCGCTCTTGCATATTCGAATGATAGTGATGCAAATAGACGATTCAACGAACGAAGTTGTTCGCGGTTATTAGGCCTCGTCGCCACCACTTCAGCGGCCACTTAGCTTGCATCTTAAGACGGGTTGTGTAGGTACTTAGATCAAATTAGAGGCCGAAAGATAGGTCAAAATAAAGGTCTTTTCGTTTTGTGGGAGTATTGACCTCATTAAATAATAACTAAACAAAATAACAATATAACAACAAGTCCAATTGTGTAACGAGTACGAGTGTAACACTGTCTAAGTAGTGATTGTGACTTTATGATCAATGTCATTTCGTTTTGATACATTTTTGACATAAACCTGATAACAAATTATAATCAGAAAAGGTTGGCCTAAATAAACAAAAGGTAAGAAAAGTCTAATACCGTTCAAAAACAAAATTTAAGTCAAACGAGATTTATCTTTGAATAGGCCTCAATGTTCATGTTTATTTTTTCTGGTGTCACAAAGCCTCCACGATTGTCATCACGTGTCCGGCGTCATTTCCACGGCCGAATAAAAAAAGCAAATTGTCCTCTTTGCACTCCGAATGAGGCAAAGGACCGCATGCCAAACAGCCAATTCGCCGTCATGAAAATGCTCGTGGTACGAATTTTTTCGTAAACTGTGTTTTGTTTACTAAAAAAAAAACTAAATAAAAGTGCTTGTTACAATTTTTGTTTTGTTACGTTTGCTATCGTAGGTACGTACATAGCTACTAATCTTAGTGTATACTCCAGGACAATGAAAATTGGTCGCTTCTGAAGGAACTTCATTCAACTAACAGACCACGTACCCGTTGTAGTCGACCCGTTGACCACGAACGCTGTAAAGTGTTCGAAACGTCGGGATATAATTTAAGCTCAGTACACGCGATATAATCCGTTTTTAGTTGTTTTATTTCATGAATAACTATCGCGGCAACCGAAGACAATATTAGACCACGTACCATTGAAGATAGAACCTTGAAATTTGGGCACTAATTATTATGAGTACGAAAGGATTTTTGAAACTTTGTTATCAATTAAAATAGATCACTTATGACGAAACTTCATTCAAAAATTCACATACCACGTACAGCCAAAACCGCTGAAGATAGCCTTAGATTTATTAGAAATTCATAATCTAAGGGTTTGAAATTGCGGATACGAGTACAAGTTCGTTTTATAATTTTTGCGTGGAGCAGAGGCTAGAAGAGGTAAAGAGAATCATTACCTACAGCAGAGTACATAATAATGTTGTGTATTTTATTTATATTAAAACATCAGCGTATAACAAAATAAATCACTTTGTATTTAACCCTTGTGACGCTCGGCGACGGGCCGTGCCGGTGACATTTATCCTTGTAGTCTAACAAAGGAGTTGGTGCCGTAATGTCGTGTAACGTACAAAGGGACACCTTTGTGTTGTGGTCGTGACATATTGGAGGCACTTTGAGCGAGTTTTGTGTGGATATTTAACAGAGTTTTTAAGACTACGACTAAGGACTGGCTACGACATGGTATGAAATCAACTGTGTTCTCGCCACGTTGGCTCGAGCTACTGTGTACTGTTAAAACCACTGTGTACTAGGTGGTACTAGTCACTGTGTACCGGTCGTAGTACACAGTGGCACGATACTCAATAAAAAATGGGTACCTTTTTTGTGAAAGTAATAGCAAATGTATATGCTACATATAAATTAATATGCTAAAACAGTTATTTTAGGGATTTAAAATGTTCATGCCACAACGTGTTAAAAAAAATTCCTAGCCACTGTTCCCTCCCTGACCCTATGTAAGAATAATGCAAATTTGAGTATAATCATTTTTTTTTATGAAATAGGAGGCAAACGGGCAGACGACTCGCCTGATGGTAAGCAATTACCGCCGCCCATGAACGCCCGCAAAACCAGAGGGGTCACAAGCGCGTTGCCGGCCTTTAAGATGGGAAAACGCTCTTTTCTTGAAGGTTTGAAGGTCGTATCGGTCCGGAAATACCGCAGACGACAGTTCATTCCACAGTTTTATTGTGCGAGGTAGGAAACTTCTGGAGAAACGCACAGTTGAGGACTGCCAACCATCTTAGTGGTGATGATGGAAATGCTGTCGCGTAGAAGGATGGCGGAAAGAGGCGGCAGGGATTAATCCGAAAAATTCCTCGGAGCCCTTAGCTTCGCCTGCAAGTTTAATTCTTTTCTAGTTTATTCGACTATCGCGTTCGCAGTATGACTCTACCCTACATATTGCAAATTTTTGTATAGGTATCTCAATAAAGTAGGCACTCATTTCATTGGTGGCTCAACTTCATTACGATCCTTGAAACCGAGAAGCCTTCAATTTAAGAATTATCTGCAAACGACTACTGAATAATTCAAACCTTAAATTATCGACGGAGATCTCGAAACACAATACTGACAAAGAGAATTTAGAATTATACGGCTCACTGAGAGAGTTATAATAATTTTATTCGAAGCATACTTTGCTGCAAAGCATACTTTGCAATAAAATTATGAAATAATAAATAAAATAAAATAATGATTGTTTTACTCAGTTTTGTTATACAAACTTTTGAATAGCCATATCGATGCCCCTAGTCTGCTAAATGAGATTCATATTAGAGTACCAGGTATAAGAGAACGCCGATGTTACCCTAAACATAAACATTTATTTTCCATCCCATATAGTCGAACCAACTACTGTGAAAATATGTTTACTAGACGTGCATGTAAATTTTATAACGATAGTAATATAGTTAAAGATGTTGACATATTTAACTGTACCATAGGCTATTTAAAACGTGTTTAGAACGTAAAATATGCAAATTTATTTACCATTAATCAACTACCTACGTATGTGTACCTTTCAGTGCTTTTTTATGCTTTTTTGTGTTTTCTCGCAAATTTTTTTTTTTTTTTTTTTTTCCACACTTACAACTATCTTTACAGGTACTTAACCTAAGACAATAGTGTAACTATTAACAAATTCGTCTAACAAATAATCTAAACAAAATCTAATCCATTAATCTTAACAAATTATTCTAATTTATGGCGCAAATAACATACTATGAACAATGTGGACTTTGTGAATTCAGTCAGAGAACACCAAAACAAATCAATGTTCTCGGCTACTAAGTTAAGGGTCCGCACCGCGCGCGTCAGCGGAGCCTTCCCGAGCAGGTTGGTGCGCCCGCTACGCTCGGCCAGCAGTCGCGGCCGCCGCCGCCGCCACACGTACCTCTCGGGGACGTACAGGCTCACGCAGCTCAACACTTTTGTAAGCTCACTGTTGTAAGCTTTCCCCCTTAGCAACCGAAACAAGTATGTCGCTAGACTCAGCTCCCTGCGCACCTGCAACTCGTTGTATCCCACCATGCCCATGTGATGTACCTAGAGACATACCTTATTAGAATAAGTAGGCTAGTTGCTTTCATATATGGAATCTGTATTAATCATCAACTATATACCAATGTATACCTGTCTTTTAATCATTATTACATATTGCTACTTCGAAGAGGAAACATGTGTTTTATTCTGTATTCCTACCTATAATCATCATCATCATCTACCACCAAGGAGGTTACAATACATGGCGATCCTGCCAGCTGTACGTTAATTTGGAGAACTACGAAGGGACAATTTTCACAAATGGTGCTGTCGTCGAGGTCCTGCTGCTGCTGGGGGACTCAAGATTAGCGTGTTAGAGGTACTGCAACAACTGAAACCACTTATCTCACGAGCTACATTTAATCTTTCAACATGGGGAAAACGGTGTCTACAATAGAGAAGGAAGAAGTCATCATTGCTCAGACTGGCCAGAACAACAAAGCCAGGTCAACTCAAGATATCAGTCACGGCGAGGAGCAGTCATACATAACAATGGCCATGGGAGTGATGATCAGCATTGTCTTCTTTTACCTCGTCTGGAAAAAGGTCCATAAGTGCCTTACAAAGAAGATTGAGCGGCTGCTATGGTGATGCGCAGGCGTGCATCCGTATAAGGTGGCAGTGGTAATAGGAACTATCGTCGAGTTTCGTGGAAAAATACAAACTTTCAGTGGCGAAAACGCAAGTGACCCGATAAACTATGTTAAGTAACAAGTGCTGTCGTCAAGCTTCCTGAAAACCATGTAAGTGTAGTGATTAAAATTTTAACAATACTATAGCCTTTAATAAGTAACATAATTACGTTATATTTTTGATTAATTTAGGGTAATGTCAAGCGTTGTAGAATTTTATGAGCGCATTAACTACTTTAAAGAATATTTGCTTAAGCTTGGTCCTACTCGACGAAGTGAGAAATTAGGTCAAGAAAAATTTTCAGATGCAAAGTCGGTTTATAAGGAGTATAATGCATATTTAGAAATTTATATTTCGAAGGTAGAGAAGGGTGAAGAACCCGTCGATGATAGGGTACAGCAGTATATTACGAAAATTGAAAAAGAGTATTCTAGAATATTGCAATTATTCGAGGAAACGCAGCAATTGATAAAGACAAACATGGGTTCCAAACCGAATTTCGATTTGAAAACGGCGGTTTCTTTGTTACCTGTCATGGATGATACTGAAAAAATAACTTTGCAATTAATTGACGCCATTGAACTATATGAGACTATGATAAACGACACGGATATCCCGGTGTTGATAAATTTCGTTTTGAAAACACGTTTGTCTTATAACGCGAAACTGCGATTGTCAGGTAGCTATGCCACGGTTAGAAGTTTAATCAGTGATATGAAACATCATTTAGTACCTCGTAAGTCTGATAACGCCTTGCAAAAGCAAGACAAACAACGTGGGATACATAAGAGGGTAAAAAGGATATACTCCATATTGCCGTAAATATACAAAACGAATAAATTTATTCTGTATGCGTTCGATCATTAACTGGTACTTCGCCTCATGCGGAGCCCAGATGACCGCGTTACATTCGAGGCTGCTGCGGACGAGAGTATTATATAAGGCCGCAACTGCTCCAATATTCGTGAAGCTATGAGATCGACGCAGTACAAAACCAAGCATCCTGTAAGCTTTTTTACAAATATTTTTAACATGATCACGAAATCTCAAATCAGATGTAAATTTTAAACCTAAATCTTTTACCTCTGTCACTCTTTTTAAATTTTCGGCGTGGATACAGTAGTCGTGACAGATAGGGGTGTGCGCACGACAAAAAGTAATAGTCACGCACATGGATGTGTTAAAATATAACTTGTTACTTTCACTCCATAAAACTACTCTGTCAATATCGCTCTGGAATCTGGTGCAATCTGCAGCACTTTTTATGGGTAAAAATAACTTTAAATCATCCGCAAACAGTAAACATCCTGAATGTCTGATAATCTGGGGCAAGTCATTTACCATAATAATAAATTGTAACGGGCCAAGGTTACTTCCTTGACTTACTCCAGACCTCACAAAATAAGGATCCGACCTGTATCCCGCATACTCTACATACTGCCGCCTGTCCATCATGTAACTCGCAAAGAATTTTAATAAGTGAGGAGTCAAGCCGACACCTGCTAACTTTCGTAGCAGGATGTCGTTATCGACGACGTCGAACGCTTTTTTAAAATCAAAATAGGCGGCGTCAACCTGGCCCCCACTGTCCACCACTGGCATAACCTGGGACACGTAGCTGAGCAAGTAAGTAGTTGTACTACAACCCGGCCGAAACCCGTGTTGCGCGTCCGAAAGCTGGCTCTGTATCTGGTTATAAATAACATTTTGCAGCGCTGACTCAAAAACTTTAGCGGGCGTGGACAACACTGCAACCGGCCTATATCCATCAACCCCTTTTCCTCCCCCCCCTTTAGGAACCGGGACTACACGAGTTGTTTTCCATAACTCTGGGAACACTTCATCGCGCAAACAAGTGTTATAAATATGTAAAAGCGGCTGACCTAACACAAACCGGCAGTCTTTAAATAAAAAATCCGGGATACCATCCGGTCCGGCCGAGCGCTTTGGTTTAAGGTTCTTCAGGGCTCGCATCACATCAGCCAAATGCAACTTTTCAAAGTGTATTCGCGCCGAGCTTAACGCGCATTCCGCCTCCGCGACGGCTGCGTTCACGTCTAGTACAGCTGGAACGGTGCTATACACAGATTGAAAGAACTCTGCAAATTCTTTAGCACACTCGTTCTTATGGAGAGCCAATCCATCCTTAAAAATCTTTGGAGTGCTTCCATGCGTGGTCTTAGACTTTACATAGTTCCAAAAAGCCCTTGGGTCCTCCTTCAGATGAGCTTGGCCCCGTTCCTGATATTGCATGATGTTTTACGCGTGCCCTACACTTCGCAAAAGCCTTATAATTCTCATAGGATTTTCCAGCCTTATATTTTTTATGAAGGGCCGCCTTAGACCTTATTTCGCGAATCACATCAGCGCTATACCAATCAGGATAAGTATACCTAACCGAACAAGGCTTTTGGGTTTTTTTAGGCACACATTCGGTTATAACGTTGTTGATAATTTCGTAGAAATAAAGCATACATTCTTCTACACTATTTAAATTATATAGCGGGGTCCAGTCCATGGAAGATAGTGACGTGTATAAATGCGGATAGTCTGCCTTTGCAAAGTTCCATCTCTGCTGAGCGTGCTGACCGTCGGTATCGGCGTCCGAGCGGAGCGCGCCCCCGCGCCCCCACGCCCCGCCCCGCGGCACCGACACCGACACCTCGAGCGGCGGATGGTATGCGTCAACCGGCACCAGCGCCTCCGACGCTGCGCTTACGGTAACATTCTCCCCTAATGATGTTAAAACTAGATCTAATTGTCTATTATTACAATTTTCAATTTTGTTTCTCTGACTGAATCCACAATACGTCTGAAAAAATTCAAAATAATCGCTAACATAAGTAGTACAAGAATGTAAGTTGAAATCTCCTACCACAACTACTCGACTATGCGAAACACATAACTGTTCTATAATCCTAAATAAAAACAAATAATCACATTCTTTACTATTTGGCGGTATGTAAACAACGCAACACAAAAACAACAACATATCCCGCTTGTACACATTCGCACAGACGAGTTCGAACACCTTATCGCTCACGGTGACGTCACCCGGTAACTGCACGCTTCTTAGCCCGATGCGCGGTGTGGCCACGAGAAACACGCCGCCGTGTTTTCGCCCGTCTGCGCGGTCACATCTAATAATGTTATAGCCCCGCGGTATTATTTCAGCATCGGTAATAGATTGATTGCATCCTGATTCTGTAACTGCAAACAGATCTGCACTTGAGGACGCCAACCCTAAATAAAATTCATCCAACTTTGTTCGAAGTCCTCGAACGTTTTGGTAATATACCTGCACTGTTTTATTTTGGGGTATATTTAGGGTCTCTGGGTTTTCGAAACCACACCCACTCGCTGAACTCGACGCTAGTTGGCCTAACACTCGGGTCACACAATTGATCGTAATAACTTTCTGGAACACTTATTATGAAAGATGCGTAGTCTCTTTCCGTCTTATGTTTTATTTGCTCCACCTTTACTACACAATCATTTCCACATACTTCTTTGACATATGTTTCTAGTTTCTCTACCGTTACTCCTTTTTTTAACCGCCACACATGCAGATATTTTTTGCGTTCTGCGCCTTGAATATCTCCCGCGTTCAATTTTGCACCTGTTTTTACTTCGTTATTAGGAAACCTACTTCTCCTTTTTTTTCTCTTTGCCTCCTCCCATTCACCTTCATTACTTTCAATATTTTCTGTAATTTCCCTAGTATTATTTATACCTGATAAATCTACAAAAGTAGTGTTGCCCGCTGGCTGTTTCTTATCCGCGCGTGAACTCTCTTGTTTAGTGGCCCCACTTGGTTGTGTAGACGTAGTGGCAAGTTTAGTAACTGCCGCGAGTGGGTTGTTAGGGCGCAACTTTTCTGCCACCGCGGGTAGATTCTGTGCTGTCGCCTTAGCATACGATTGTATTGGTGCTGGTTTACTAGGAGATAAAATTTGACTTTTATCTTTAATTTCCATGCCACTAATGTAAGCCTCTAGTTGTTCATTTCGTTTTTTCAATTTTTTTACTTGGTCTTCTAGATCGCTAACGCTGCTTATTTTTTCTTGCGCTACCTTCATTTGCTCGCGTAATTCTTTCAACTCTGTTTGGTTTTTAATAAACAGATTCTCTAACTGTTTAAATGCTTCCCCTTGATTATCTAACCGAATCAGAATCTCGGTCCGGAAGCCACTAAGGACATCAAATATTTTAGAATCATTTTCTATCAGAGAAACATCCGTCTGATGGCGATTGCCGCGTAGCGTATTAATGTTACTCGTAGGAGTGAAGGTCAGGTCCATGATTTTTCCTCTTACCGGTGTATCGTCGCGCTTCGGCCTCAAGCAGGCACATCCTGGGCACAACCACTGGTTTTTGTACTCGTCCGTGAACGTTTCAAACGTCTCCGTCGACAACGCCAAACACTTAAGATGAAACAATCTTTTACATGCTTCCTTTGAACATTCCATATAGGAAATATCATAAATTAGATCGTCACAGCCACCACATCGCGACGGCATTACATTTAACTTAAGTACACTCTTTAACTATTTTTATTCAATTTAATAATTCCCATAGAATAAAAACACGTCCGCTCCACGTAAGGCGCGTGCATATTAATGTTGAACAAATGATATCAGATCAACTGAGTGATTTGTATTTTGTGCTGCATCTTGTTTAATTTTAAGTTGAAATAATACTGGAAACTATAGGTCTAAAGCTAAGCAAATATTTTGTAAATTTAACCCTTGTATGACTGTTTGTTTCATATTAAATAAAATAAAATATATAAATGATGCAATGGTGCCATTTTCAATTGAAGCGTACCAGATTGTCGGTTGTCAGTAAAAGACATTACTACCATTAAGATTCGACTATTAGTCAATATTATCAATAACCGAAAATCCTTTAAATGGAAAACGACACCGTTTGATTTTAATTTTGGACAGGATTGGAAATATCAACAAAAAAAAAACCGGCCAAGTGTGTGTCGGACCACGCGTAATGGAGGGTTTCGTACCTTAAATGGAATAAGAACCAAACTAATACCAAAAGGTCGTATCTGATGACTATGGAAAAAGTTTTTTGAAGATAACTCAAAAATGGCTGAACCGATAATGTTCAAAATAATATTCGTAGAAAGTATGTAAAAAGTCACATCTCAAATTTTTCTTATTTTTTGAACTTACGGTACAAAAGCTACAATTGTTCTGACTTTCGAAGCGATTATTTCTGAAAATATTTACTAAATTAGAAAATGTAGAAAGAAACCTCGATGTAATTTTTAAAGACATATCAATTGATGTGCAACATAAGGATATTTGGTAAAAATTTTTTTTTGGAATTTAGTTACATGTATGGAGCGCCCCCCAGGAAAAAAAAAATCTACAATTTAACTACATAAAATTATTAGCGGCATACAACATACACCTTATGTCTAATAATTAATTTTATTAAGACACGTCTTATACTTTCCGAGTAAAATGGCTGTGACATACGGACGGACGGACGGACGGACGGACAGACGGACGGATGGACGGACAGACGGACATGACGAATCTATAAGGGTTTCGTTTTTGACATTTTGACTACGGAACCCTAAAAATCGTTTAACTCATGCAGGTCATCCGTAACCATCCCTATCTTATCAAATGACAAAATATAATATTATAAAGGGATTGCTTAGCGTCCATATGATACGATACTTCGAACATTTTGTTGTCATAGTTTGTCAGGAATACAGTATATTTAAATGTCAATTCCATGACAAAAGAAGATCATCTTAAATAAAAGATATGTAGAAGAATAGAACACTGTCCAAAAATATAATTAGCAGTCTTGCAAATCTGTTGTTCCACTCGACCTGTTATTTTTTAATCTCGCGAGCCGGGGGCGCAAGGACGGAAATATTGGTACTACGCGGCAAACTTTTATCTCTTTTTCAAGTCGCTTTAACATCTCGTTAAGGTTGCCCTCTACTCCGCTACAGAAAAGAAAATTGAATTATATTAACTGATTCGTTGCGTCTTCCATTTTCGAAAACTTTTGGCTGTGGCGGCGAACAATTATTTCATGACACGACAGGCGTGCCATACGCCATAGAATATGATGGCACGCCTATCGTGTCATCAGCCATGCGTAAAAAAATATTTACTTTTTTGGTTTTTTTCACTGATTTAGACTTGATTGAGTTCATTTGAAATAAAACCAAGGAAGTAAACTGATTAAAACGTTGTTTTAAATTTTTTGTAGCATTTAAACTACCTGTTTTACTTGAAATGGATGGTAAGTGACTTTAAAATTTCAGGTATCACAAACATTTTCTACTATGTACAATTTTTATACATATATGTATAGTAGGCTAAGTTAGCCCGGCTAACGGAATGGGTAAATATAAAATTGTACAGTGCGACGCGATTTAAAACTATGCATTCAATATTTTCATGATTTCTCCTTGAATTATTTATTCGAGCCATATAGATAACAAATAATTTGTCTTGAATCACAAAAAGTAAAATCTTCATTCTAATATTTTTGATGTATATTTTTGATGTATACTAGGCATACATTTTTATTTTATAATAAAGTATTTAAAGAGGGTAAATAGTTCTGGTGTCTATGACATTAGGCCGTATTCGCAAGCTAAGAGATAGAATGATGCATACAACCAATGTTTATATCTCCGTTTGCCCTACAGTTTAGAATGACCATTCCATATCGGACAATGTACACGCGGCTTTAATAATTGCCATTGGCTGTTTGCATTGATATTTCGTAGTCAAAAGGAATATTTAAAAGTTAAAAAACAATACATTAATGGATTGTAGTACAGTTTGTGCGTAAAAAGAAGTGTTATGGTTTATATGAGAATTCATACGAACTATGTCACTTCACTTTCCGCATAGATTTCAACTTTGCGTCCGTTAAAACGGTACAATAATGAAAATCATTGTAGGGGTTCCGTACCTAATCGGTAAAAAACGAACTCTGTCTGTCTGCCTGCCACAAAGCCAATTTTCTCAGAAACTACTAGACCTATTGAGCAAAAATTTTACACATATGTAAGTCAGCAACCTAAAGGCAGGTATGTAACGCCAGTCTATAAATTTTAAATATGGGGGGGGGGGGGGGGCATTTGTAAATGAGAAATAAATAAAAATTTGCAAAACTATAATGTATGATATATCAAATAAAACGGCTTAATATGAGGATCTCAAATATATTTGTTGTATAATTTTAATGTATGTAGTTTTGAAGTAATTTAAAAAAAACCGGCCAAGTGCGTGTCGGACTACGCATAATGGGGAGTTCCGTACCTTCAATAGAATGAGAACCAAACGAATACCAAAAGGTCGTATCTGATGCCTATGGAAGAAGTTTTTTGAAGATAACTCAAAAATACCTGAACCTATAATGTTCAAAATAATTTTTGTAGAAAGTATGTGAAAAGACGCATGTTCTCAAATTTTTTGACTTACGGTTCAAAAGTTACATTTTTCTGACTTTCGAAGCGATTATTTCTGAAAGTATTCACTTTAAAGTAATTTTTAAAGACCTATCGATTGATGTGCAACATGTAGATATTGAGCGTTGGGCGCCCTTCCAAATTTTTTTTTCTGCATTTTATCTACATAACTAAATAGCGGCATACAAAAGACACTTTAGGGAACGTACCCATACTACGTGACCCGTTTAGGGGGGGAGGGGGGTCGTCAAAATACTACTCTTGGTCACAAGGGGGATGGGGGGGTTTAGGTTTACGTCACGTAATCAATAATTATTGTAATTATGCTCTAGGGAAATCTCGCGCAATTTTTTTTTTTTCACTTTTTAATTATGGTTTGCATGCACCTTGAGGCGTTACGCGGCAACCGCCGTTTTAATAAATACAAATATGCGCCAAATTTTGATATTTTTTACTTTGTGTTTGCAAAAAAACAATATTAAGAATTACTATGTGACAACCAGAGGGAGGGGGGGGGGGGATCTTGGCATATACTACGGTTGGTCAGCGAGGGTGGGAGGGGGTGACAATTGTAAAAAAATTGGTCACATAGTATGGGTACGTTCCCTTATGTCTAAATTTCATTAAGATACGTCTTATAGTTTCAGAGTATAAAGGCTGTGACAGACGGACGGACGGACAGACGGAGATGACGAAACTGTAAAATTGACCATCCCCGTCCCTCCTTATCTCTGAAACTGCTGGACCGAAAATTTTGAAAAAAAAAATACTGACATTCGTTATTTACGTATAGATTACAGGAAAAATAATAGGATTCTACACCGTGAGTCGAACTTAAGAAAAAAAATCGAGGCGCGAGTTCGATTCGCACTCGGCCACCCTATAAGATTCTCATGAAATCATGCTGAAACCGTCTTTTTTCACATAATGTATTAAAAATCGGTTGATGTGGTAAATAAGTATCCGTCAAATACCAACTTTCGTACGTTAGGTAGCAAAAACTAGTGACACAACTTTCCAAAAGATGACGATGCACCGTGTACGGGAGGGTGGGGTTCGACGTGCGGATTTTCAAATATCATAAGATTGTCATAAAAAAATGAGTTTATTTTTCTTTGAAACAACGCAGTAATTGCAACGAAAATCTTAATAGTTTTTTTTATACAAGCATTTATGCGACCAATTTCGGAGCGGAAATTTTAGTCCCTCTTTTTGGGGCAAGTTGTGCCACCAGTAGGACAAATTGTTCCGGATAGATTATGCTAAAAGATTGTCATAAATGTCTTTGCTCTACACCACAAAGTGCTACCTATGCTTTTTCGGGCGTCATGTTAAAAATAATATTTTTTCTAGTCACCCGTTTTCATTTGATTCTACCTAAACTCCTAATGTTTTAAATATTTTACATCTTTTAGTCCTATTTTAGTAGTTTCGCATCGTATCTAATGATCGACCAAAAAATTTTTTTGTACAATTGAGGTCGATCGAGGTGAGCTGTTTTTGGGAAAAACTTGCCCTTTCAAAAGGGAACATTGAGCCCCAAGTTGGGGATACGGACTAACGCTGGCGTACTGGGTACCATGTCGATCAATTTAAAAAATAACTAAACAAGAAGGTACCTACAAAATATCATTATAATTTAGGAAAACAACGCTTGAATCGATTCAAAGTGCGCAGATACAGGCCAAATAGGCCAAGCACGAAAAAATGTACAAGTGTATCATTTTGATAGCTTCTGAATGTTTGCGCACCCATCCACTCAACCGTCAGGATTAGTGGAAATAAAATTGTTGCCAATATGGCGTGTTATCTGAGGCTATAATTGCGCATTTTGACCGTATCGCTATCTTTATTTAAAAAGTTATTGAGGTCGGCACAATAAACCCCCGGCACTTCCAACCCCACTCTCCCCTACGTTCGTTTTCTACTTCGCGGTGTTAAGATTTTTCCTGGATTAATGGGGGAAAAAACGATGTATATGAAGAATACCCGCGAATACTTGCAAGCGTTTATGGAACGTTCGTACGGAACCCTCGGTGCGCGAGTCAGACTCGCACTTGCCCGATTTTGAAAAATTTGTGTTATGAAGTTTGTCGATAATGTGGAACTTCACTTAATGAGTTTGCTACAGTACGGCAAACATTTCCGAGCATACTCGAGAAAAAAATATAATTTTATTTCATTAACGTATATTATGTATTTTGGCTGTTTGTATCCTTGCCTTGGTCTAAGAATACTACCGAAACGAGATAAAATAAGGAGTTTATTCTGCAATTTCCGTCTATTTGTTTATAATTTACGTCTCCAAGTAATTGTTAACGGATAAAGCACGCAAAATGATTGTTACGTTTTTATTAATTTAACAAATTTGATATATAGATACAGAGTTTTTGAAAATCATATAATTTGAAGTTATATTTAAATCTTGTTGTAAGATGTTATTATGATTAGTTATTCAATGAATAATAATATTTAATAAGTAAGGTTTAGGCCGTAAAAATAATGCAACTTGAAAAGGTTGTTAAAAACTGATTTTGAAAAATTCAAACAATATCTAGAATATTCCAGAAACGAAGGCTACAAGCTTGTTCTACGTGACAAACAATAATAATTTTGTTCGAGGTGAACCCTTCTGAAATGTAATTTGAAGAAGTTTCAATCGATTTTAAAATGACACTCCTCTCGTGTCACACGCCACACGTTAAAAATATTGATGACACGCCTGTCGTGTCATCCGCACCCAATCGGTAAGTAATGTTTAAGTCGTAAAAATAGTGCAACTTGAAAAGGTGGTGAACAACTGATTTTGAAAATTTTTATCAATATTTAGAATATTCCAGAAACGAAGGGTACAAGCTTGTTCTACGTGACAAACAATAATAATTTTGTTCGGGGTGAACCCTTCTGAAACTTAATTTGAAGAAGTTTTAATCGATTTTAAAATGACATTCCTCTCGTGTCATACGCAACACGTTAAAAACATTGATGACACGCCTGTCGTGCCATCCGCACTGAATCGGTTAACAACTCCGTGGACCACTGGATATATATTTAAAATTATAATTGAAGGGCCAACATTATTATTTAGGAGCTGTATCTTTACTTTCGATTCTTGTTTTGATACGAATTTATAATCATTATGATATTTGTCATCTAAATGATGCTACAAATTGTAATTCTGACAACCAATGTGACTAAATTGTTGGTAACGTTTTGAAGTTAGGCAGTTTTTTTATTAATAATTAATCATGTTTAAATGTCGCAAATGTCACTTCTGTCAGTTTAAATATTGTCATATCGATATTTCTAGCCTATATAGACTGACATTGTTACTGTACGAGCCGGGATTCGAATCCGCGCCCTGCACACCTTACGACTAAGCTCACCTAAGCTCCAAACATATTTAGGTATCAATCAACATAAAGCCAAATATTGTCTTTATTCAAGTTTCCAGTTACTTTTGTCTCGTCCTTCGATCTTGACTTAATGTCATCTGCACGGCTAGCACGTCTTACGCGCGACTGGCGTGACAAAAGACAGATCTGCGCGACTTCATGCGTTGTCGCTAGTTGACAGCACAACTTGCGCGTGAAAGGAGCGACAGACTTGCGATTAAATGCCAGTGTCATAAAATGACAGTGACTCGCGACTTTGAACTAAAATCCTTTGCATAACTTTGAGTTCTCTTCGTGTCAGTTGTAGCCGCGGGTGCATGTTATGCTACCGGAAAGCGAGATTTTTGACAGGCGCGGGAAGGTTTCCCTACTCGCGGCTTAAGTCGCTCTTGTAAGACGTGCTAGCCGTGCAGGAGAGATCACCGGCATAATAGCCCTCACCGTAGACTATCTTACATAGACTCCTTAAAACGAAGCCAGAAAGAAGACTTACTTCGTCCCTATTTCACTGGTAAAATTATCACTCTTACGCAACTTTTTTATGCTATTTATATTGTATTTTAAAATATTGTAGGTATGTACTGTATTTCATCGAAACTAAAAGGTATCTTTTTTAAATCATCTGAAAAAATCTCAAAAAGCCCATATGTGCGATGTATCTATACTTAATGGTCTGACCTGACGCCGGGTTCTGTTTTGTGGGACCCACTTGGTGGTTACTTAGGTATAAGTTTAAATATATAGACGCTTTGTATAAACACAAATGTCCTTAATTCGTTGGTTAATTTCAATTCCGGAAAAAAAATTGTTAATTAAATTCCATTAAAACAGTTGACAAAAAATCAGAGTTTTCTTGTATAATCTCTATATCTTGTCGGTAATCAGTAGCCCCGGCCTAATGAAGTCGTGAAAGAAAATTGAGTTTAGTTAAAGGGGCGAATTTAATTCGATTCCAAACTTTTTGAATGAATGTCTCGGTTTAAAGCCGCCATCAAGAAACCGCAAATCAGATGGAAGCGAAAAATGGCACTGTCATTCCTGGTAATTGAAATAAATTATTCACGGAGTTCTTTAATAAATCGCTCGATGTCGTGGGAATATCGGCCTCGAATAAATTGTAATTCCTAAATAATGATGCGGCCATATTTCTTTTGTATCTCTGAAAGCAAACTCAGATTCGTAAATATGATACCAATATTATTCTACAGCAATTATTGCTATATTAAATGTGGGTAAACAGTATTGACACTCACACATTAGAATTATTATAATCTTAAAGGCTTTAAATTTGTTAACACCTTCACGACTAAGAACCCGACTGTCATGTTCTCTGTTCGTAGCTACTACGCGCTACATACGACGGATACGTGGCTACGGGCTACGAGCGTAGCGCGTAGCGAAGTGTGGTAAGGAAAGTGATAAATGTGTTGTTTGTTCACGTGGCTTAATATTATCGATTATATCATAGTGTGTCACTGCTGAGTAAATACTTCATTTGTCGAACTCCATGCCTCCCGGATTGCTGCATCTCTTATCTCGTCCTAAGTTGCTAAGGAAAGAAAAATAAAATCGCTTATCGGTATCAAATATTTATTTCATTTTAAATTTCTGAGTACGCCTCCATTAAATCGATGAAAACATTTCGCCTCCTACGTTGCTATTTGATTCGAGACTATATTTCCGCTGTGGTTATTTTATTATTTATCAAATCTCGTTGGCGATGATATTTTGCTGATTGACATCAATATTTAATTCTTATAGATTTTCCTCCAAACGGAAGGGAGGCGATATATTCGTCGTTTCACTCCGACAGTCGTCGAGCCTAGCTGAGTTTCTTGCTGGAGTCTTTTGAATTAGGCTAGGAGGAGTGAACCAGTGGCAAAACACAAAGCCGATTCCCATCTCACTCAAATCAGATTGAACTCGTTCTACTGATCTCGCTTCAAGCGCAAAGTCGCTAAGGTAAGGATATTACAGTGTAGCAAATTCATAATTTATATCTGGTTGCGGAAGGTTCTTGCATTTTCTTCCGGTTACCGTACCAGCAAACTATCCGTTCGCATTACGGCTCCAAAACCATAAAGTTGAAGTTAGGTCAATAGTTATTTGTGCAACAAGAGAGAAAAGTTGGTTTTTGTTGCGAGTGTTGATTTTGAGTCCCGAGTAAGCGAAAGATTCTATTGAATCACGACCGAAGCGAGTGATCCTAAGTTAGAATCTTGAGCGTAGCGAGGGACTCAAAAACACGAGATGTAAAATAACTTTGCTCTCGTGTGACACATACGACTTTTCACCTCAGTAGTGAGAACATATTAAAGGTTTTTTTTTTATTCTTTTATTACTCGTACATTATTGCTGATACATTTTGTCAGCATTTAATACATGTCATTAACTTACTACTAACATTAACAACTAAATAATTATTATAATTTTATTCATTACATTGTCATTACTAAATTAATTTTCATTATCTTATCATACAATTCATGCTGTAATTATTGGGTTGTACTATGCTAAACCCGTGAGCCATTCGCCCTTGCTGTTTTGCGTGTGACTTTCGGTGCAAATGCTAGGAAATGAGATCGACAATTATCGTCTGCGAATAGATGGGCAAAGGTGCAATTGTCACCTGGTTTAGGCAATACATTTGCAACCATGTGCTCGCAATCCAGTCGTTCCACTGCAAATCGGGGACATTCAAGTAAAATATGTGGGACATTTTCCTCAATTTCGTCGTTGCAATCGCAGGCTGGGGAGTCGACCAGCTTATATTTATACAGATAGCTTCGGAACCCTCCGTGTCCTGTTAGGAGTTGTGCTTTTAGGTTGTCCTATATTACCTATCTTCTGCAACACTCTATATGCCTGTTTCACGTCCGGCAAGAATAATTTTGTACCAGACCCAGTTTCCGCTTCCGAATACCGAAGTTGCCATTATTTAATGCTGGAGTCCCTGATGGTGCGTTTGGCGAAAGTTAAGGGAACCCTGTCGTAAATTGGTTGATTAGAGCTGTTAAGAGCCGCATTCCTGGCAAGTTCATCTGCACGTTCGTTCCCTGTTATATAACATATTAAAGGTTAAAAATATGTATTTCGAATTTGTAACAGACCCCGAAATATGAAGTGGCAGTTCATAGTCATCACTAAATTAAAAAACTACTTTGTCTCACTCCCTGGACTGACGAAAATCGCAAAAGTGCGACTTTCGTAACTGTGTATTCGCAGGGAAGTAGGCTTGTTCGAGCTGCTGAGGTAAAAAATAATAACCCGCCATCTGACACTCGAGAAGTGGTTTACAATATTCTGTATGTTTCATCCGTTGTACCAGCACTTGCACTACCACCCGCGATCAAGAGTGCACCACGCAAACTTCCGACGTTTTAACTAGCACAGAGTTGTTAAGGCCGCATTGATTTTATACCAGCGTGTCGAACTCTGCTTAAAACTTTGTAGATTACCTCATGGAATGAATTAGATGACGTGGTATGAACTTTTTGAAATTATTACTCTTTATTATCAGGTTACTAAGATAACTTTAAAACCTGCATACAAAAGTACAACTTGTTTCGCGTTTTATCGCTAAATTGCTGTTTAGCGATGAAACGCGAAACAAGTTGTACTTTTGTATGCAGGTTTTAATTCTTCTAGACAATCATTACATTCCAACTACATTTCAACTTTTTTCAGACTAGTATAAATTTCATTGAGAACTTCCATCTTCGAAGTCTTGAAATCGGTTGAAAATAGACCTAACAGCGACATTTGAATTTTGTAAAGGATTGTACACCCATCAAGTTTTGCATTTGACCAAGTGAAATAGTCACACTGCGCTAAAACCATTCGAGTTCGATACAGTGTGAATCCAAAGATAATTTATTCATCGGTATCTCGGTCCAGCGTCGCTATGAATTTACTGCAAGGACCGCTTTTAAATTTTCAAGAACAGCCGTGGAACAAAGGCCGGCTATCGGACGGTAAAGAGAGTAAAATGTGTCGGGTGCAGGAGTTTATAGCCGCGAGTCACCGCAGCACCTGTAAACCTTTATGTTGTAATGGAGCTGGTCTTTATAGTCAAACGACAATGCGAAACACGAGACGTATTACCAGTGGACCTAATAGACTCCTGGAAACAGTGGCAGGACTGGAAGGCGAATGATAGCGTCTTTCATGACGACTGGAATAAAACACATACTCGTAAAAATAATGTCCACCTAAGGTTAAAGACTTATTAGAATTTAATAATATACAGGTACCTTACTTGTAGATACTTAAGGTTGAATGAAACTAACAACAAACTATATTAAATTACAGCTTTAATCTATGGTATTGTGGTGGTGGCTTTAGGTTTTTTTTATTAGCCTAGTCAGGTGTCCCACTGCTGGGTAAAGGCCTCCCCTCTTTCCCACCATTTGGCACTGTCTCATGCGCACTCCCGCCATTCTTCAACATATGTGTCCAGGTCGTGCTGCCATCTCCGTCTTGGTCTACCTCTGCCCCGACTTCCGACGGCTTTAGGTATATATTTAAAAATAACGAAACGTTTATTAAATTCTCAGTGAAGATTGCGGGATATTCCAATATCAACTGCCATTTTTATCGTATGCTCCAGCTTGCTGGCAATATTTTTAAACAGCCCCAAACGATCTAAGCAGCGAGCAGCTGCAACGTTGCAATTTTAATCCCCCGTACAAGAAAGACGGGCCCCGACGGAAGAATGGGGCACCAAAGGCAATTGTTAAATGGAAAGGATGGTATATATACCGCTAAGTACGTAGCTACGTTCGTACGTAGGAATTAAGTTTTCTTTCTCTCATGCTCTGAAAGTGAGTTGTATGTTTTCACAGTCAGTCATGTCGTCGTGATCTTGCCATTCATTCCTTGGTTAACAATCTGCTACTGTTGCCATGTAAAGGTGTATACTAGTGTTTGTTTAAAATTTTAACATTTTTTTTATGAAAGTATTTAATTTTCTGTCATTAAACCGACCTTTGTTATGAAACGGAATACTCTTATGCAATTTAAATGCAAAGTTTCCTACCGCGTAGCGTTGCCAGATTCAAACCCTAGGTATACTAGTATTGGGTTATGTTAGAGAGTGCGCTTGGCTTGTATCAGGTGCAGCCATTAACCTCGGCGAGCTATAAATAAATCCACAGCGACCGCGACTCTGTAAATCTTGGGCAAACGGCAGGTACGGGTACCTTATCCAATGCAGTATCAGTTTCTTTATAAATACGGTTTATTTTATACCAATATGGTCGTACATTTGCGCATACACTCGGGCAAGAAAATAAAAGTTCCTTAAAAAGTATTATAATGCTAAAATCTTGATGATCCTGACAATGTTACAACAATGACAATGTTAGTTGACTTATTTTATTGACGTAAAGAGTCCGGTAACGATTTAAAAACGAAAATCGCTAATAATGAAATAACGCACATGAATTTCATATCATAAGATAGTTTGAAGTCTTGTAATTGCAAAAACATACTTTTGGTACAAAATTTTTAATACATAATACCCGTATAGGTATAGGTAGGGTCGGCAAAGAGAAAATGTGTGTTAACAGTTCAACGATCTGTATTCAAGTGAAGCGAGAATCATACTGACTTTGAATGAATGATTGATTGAGTGAATGAATGTATTTATACAGTGAATGAATGAATGGAAGGTAGACTTGGATTTTTGTGATATACCAACAGTCCCCCTCAAAAATTCAAGTATTTTATACATTTAATATACACTAATCAGAATATTATTAATCAGACATATCAGTATTACAATCTAAATTTGCATTTTAATATGTTAATACACATTTTTAATATGTGGTACACCATGCAATCAGATTACATTTAGCTTATGTAATTTTAACACAATCAGATTAAATTTAATTTTAATCTTAAATCATGGAACTTGGTCATTGGGATCGCCTTCGTGAACATGTCTGCTAGTTGGTTTCCTGTGGAAATATGTTCTAGCATTATTACTTTATTATTTATTTGTTCACGGGTAAAATGATATTTTATATCAATATGTTTTGACTTTTTGTGATTTGTGGGATTATGCAACTATTGTTGTCCTCGTATATTACTATAGGCATAGTCATTTTTATATGTATAAAGGTTGGTGGCGCCACTGCCGCCCGTAAACAGCAAATTCAAATTGCTCCGTGTATTTATATTTGTTAAAATTATTTAGTGCAAATTTTTGTTGATATAACGATTTATTTTAATAAATTAGTATTACATAAAGACAGTGTAACATAAGTGTACAAAATGGCACCATCTAAAGCTAAACAAAAGGACAAGTGCTGTGAAAGGATGATGGACGTTATTTTGGATTTGAAAAATACGGTTACCGAAATGAAACTAAAATTAGATAAAACGTACGATATAATCGAAAATCAACAACACGAGATTGCTAGACAAAGGGAATTAAGTACAAAAATATTGTTAAATTCCAACAATAATCATACTGACCTCCATATGACACCACTACTCAACGACTCTGGTCCGGAAGCACTGAGTTTCATCAATGACACCGCACATGGAATAAACGCACTAAGTGAAGAACACATATCGATACCTCCTACGTATACTGAGCCAACTGACATTTTTTCGATTTTCGTTTTTTTGCATATTTAGAATCAAAATACTTATATCTATATGCAATAAATATTTCGTAGCGAAATTACTGCTAGTTTTCAAAATAAAGTGACGTATACTGACCCAACTAACACTGTTTTTTAAATTAGAACATCGTATACTGAGCTAAGTCACTTGTACCGCTATACGTGGGACACCTATCGAGGAAGGGTGGCGCGGGCGCAGCGCAAGTGGCAGTTGGCTCAGTATGCTCGCTCGTCGTCGTTGCGGGTGGACGCTGTCCCACTATACGCGAGAAATAGTCGATACGGCATACGTCTTTTCTACCTACTACGTATAAAATTAGGCTCTGTTGGTTATGATTTAGTTATCGCACGGTAATATAAGCGTGTTTTATTACAAAAGAAAACTTAATTTGCACAATTTCACAGCATTTGATTTGGGAACACTAGAGGGCTACTGTTCTGTTGGCATGATCATTTGATTTGATTAGCTATTTAGCTAAAAAAAGGTCTGATGAAGTTGCTAGCGATGTATTACACTTAATTAAATTAAAGCTTCAACACGATGTAAAAGAGTTCAGGTTTTGGTCTGATAACTGTGAGGGACAAAATAGGAACCGGATCGTATTTCTCATCTACGCTTGCTGGAAATATAACATAATAATTACACATCGTTTTCTGCATGTTTTCTGGTTGTCAATGGAAAGAAAGACAAAAAATATAAACATTTATACACCTGAACAATGGTACATGGCTATGCGTATGGCAAAAACTGATAAACCCTATGAAGTGCAAGAAATTTGCCAGAATCGGTGTTTGATTTTAAAGCATGCCTACCTCTTTTTAATAATTGGAAAACTGGCACTAACTGACAAGCTGTCATGTGGAGTAAATTGTGTGAAGTACATGTTTCACCTGAGGTGCTTTTCACAATAAAATACACTTTTGAAGTACATATCACTATCAGTCAATTGAATGTTCTGCAAATAAAAATACTAGGAGCCGACAAAATGAGTTAACGGAAGGCTTGAATAGCATTCAATTGGCCTATAACAGCCCAATACCTATCGACATAGATAAAGGTTAAGATCTTAATTATTTATGTCAAAGTAGTATAATTCCAGCTCAATACCAAGACTTTTTCAAAACTTTAATTACCATATAATAACATCCTGTTGGCTGATTTTCATGTGCCATCAGTAAGTAATTATTAATACTTGCCTAATTAAAATAAGTAATATTATTTCTTAGAAGTTAACTATTTTGTTAGCACATTTGTTTTTGGGGTTCTAGGATGTTTGTCCGAATTAAGTTTTTTATGTTAAGACTAAATTGATTTGTGTTGTGTTCTTTATGCCAATGACTAGAAGCTATTATAGTCAATGAAGGCGATTAATGATTGACCTCGTGCAAGTGCCATCGTTTTAAAAAAATATATATTTAAACCTAAAATAAGTAGGTGTTTAAGAAGAACCTGATGTTTCAGAAGTTATATTTAAATGTTTGTGTCAGAGAGAGTTAATACATTATTTTAATTTTGTATTAGTAAAAACTGATCTGCGTTGTTATATTTATAACGTGCTTAACTTAGACTTAATCATTTTGATTTTTATTGTTAAAGTTAAAAGAAAGTGCGGTCTGTTTAGGCTAACTGGGGCAACACATTTACGTAACTTTTTATTAATCATATTTAATTTTAGTTTAATTGGCTTTAGACACAACATTCGGTGCTTGATTATCCATATTTTTTTATTCAAGACACTTGGAGACCTTATACATCTCTAAGTATAATTTAGAAATAGTATGTTTATTGTATACTAGAATCACTTAAGTACTTTTTTTTATATTATTTAAATTCAAAGTTTGTTTCTAACTGTTGATGATAGATTATTATAATTTGGAAATTTATGTAGAAGACACAGTTCAGGTAAGAAAGTATATCAAACTTGTATGTAATTTATTTTCAATAGTCAGATTTGGACTCATCTTTTTTCTTTGGTATTTTTCTTAAACTATAACCTATTGTTGGTTAATCTAACCTTGGTTTGATATGTTTTCTTATAGAACAACGCACTATATGTATTGTTTAGTTTTGATGTACTGTTGTTTTGAAAAAATAAGTCCCGCCGAGTTTCTTGCCGGACATAATTCTTCTCGGGTCAGAGGTGTAGGGTTAGAACCGGTGTAGTTTGATTTTTTTTCTCTCTCTTTTACTTTGACGTGTAAAAGTGCCCTTGTGGCCTACTTACTGAATAAATGTTTGAGTTTGAGTTTGAGTTTGAGTGCTTTTTGTGATTTCGTAGAATCCCAGTCTTCATTCCCATTACTTCGTTCTCGAAGTAATGTGAATGAAGACTGTGAGATAATTAATCCATAATTAATATTAAAACAGTATTATGTTGATAATAACACTTTGTGGCAACGACAAAAACATCATTCCCTAAATGCGGGCTGTGATTAATTAATTGTTATAATAAACACAATTTTAGTGTAAATTTGTTTTTTTTTTTATTACAAACATAACTTGCTTAAATATCCTAAATATAATAAACTTCTAAACTTCCTATAATGGACATAACAAACAAAATAATCTTAACAGTATACTGGTAGATAATGCATTCATTCAGGCGTATACTGGTACAAGTGATAAATCAGACGAAAAATAACCGATATAATCTATCTGAGCACGAGCTTTGAGTTTGTTTAGTTATCTAATGGTACATGACACATAATAGACATCTAGTTTAATAAAATTATGTCCATATTCATCTAATCATAATTTACTACGTATACTGGATCAAGTAGTAGTTGGCTCAGTTTATCAAAGACCTAGTACTCGTAAATTTCACGTATACTGGACTAACTACCGTTTTTTCAAAAACTATTATTTATTTCGAAAAAGTAAATATGTAGATTTAAGCAAAGTATATTTATTATACATATTTGAAATTTTCATGAAATTATTTCAACGTATGAGTTAGTTATGGAACTTTGTACCTTTGAACAGCCCTCCTGTAAAATCGTGGTTTTGCACTTGGCTCAGTATACTTAGGAGGTATCGATATTACCACCTAAACATGAAATATCCTGCAAGACTCCCACAGGTTTCTCAGATGCATTGCCAACAGAAATGAAGCGGCTCCGGACCCGTGCCCGTCGTAAACTGCAGTCGGAAGCTCTTTCAGCTCAGCCATCGGCATCACCAGATGACATGTCTACTATGCCACCCGTCAGTACAGTATCGAAGCCTGCTGTTCTCCATCCGCCAGTCGGGACAAAGTGGCGTCGAAGAAGCCGTTATCTGTCGTACCAGCTACACCCGCTGCTGCCTGCACCTCACTGATACCGCCTGCGTGTGTCCCTCCAGCACCTCCAATACCAATTAGGGCCTCAGCGGAGCAGAGCAGGGGCAGCCTTCGGGCGGCTGCACCACGATCCGTTAGCTTGCACATCTACAACCTGAATGCAGACACCACCTGCGACGAAGTTGTTCATCACATTCAAACTGACATGGGCGTCCAAGTACATGCATGCGAAAAGCTGAAGGTCACGAGAGGCCACTACTCGTCTTTCAAGGTCGATGTATCAGCAAACAAAGTAGGTGTAGTGCGTAGTCACAAACACTGGCCGGCTGGCGTATCCATCAGGCATTTCAATACAGTCGAGCCAAAAAACTTCCAAGTGAGCACCGGCGATCGACCACCACGCTAGTACAATCTTCGAGTTTTAAAATCCTCCACCAAAACGTCAGGTCAATCTGCGGTAAAACTGGACTCTTAGACTTGCAACTTCACTCAGAAGAACCCGACATATTCGCCTGCAGTGAAACTTGGTGCAAAAAATACGAAATAGAACAAGTGAGGTTAAGTGGTTATCAGTTGGCAAATAGTTACTGTCGCACGAATATCCAGCATGGCGGCGTGGCGATGTACACACGGGCTGATATTGCATATCGCCAATGAAATGATTTACAGAAACTAGCCATTGAATTTCATTTTGAATTTACTGCAATTGAAATTTGTAATATAAGTTTAATTGTTATTGTTTTATACCGCACTGGAAATGGTGACTGACATATTCTTAAATAATTTAGAATTATTATTAGATAAATTAACAAGAGAGAATAAACGTTTCATTTTGGTCGGTGATCAAAATGTCGATTTTATGTCGGACAACACTTCGAGGCGGCGGGTAGATGAAATACTACAAATTTATATGTGTAAAAACTGTGTCGAGTTTCCAACCCGTGTGTCCGCGCACAGCGAAACCTGTATAGACTGCGGGCTCGTGCCGCAGGAGTGGGGCGATATCCAGAGTAAGTCTCTAGATACCCTAATCAGTGACCACAATGCACAGATGTTTACGTTCCCTATCTCTAAACCGCGTCAACGTATTAAACCAAGCGCATTCATTCAAAAAAGACTATTTCCTGACCAGTCATTAATATCATTCTATATTGCTATTGAAAATTATAATTGGAATTTTGTATTTGACGACGCGATTTCCATTGACTGTAAATTTAACAAATTATTTAACGTATTGAAGTATTATATTGACATCCACTTTCCTATAAAAAACATACCGGTGAAAAAAATAAACAAGTACCATGGTTATCAGATACGCTCTCACAACTTGTAAAAAACTATAATGACCTGACAGAAATTAAACGCCAATATCCTGACCTTACACACCTCGCGGAACGCATTAAACACCAAGCAGACCGAATTAAATCTGAATCCTTATCTGCCCGCCGAGATTATTATGCCAACCGTATAATAAGTAGTAAAAACCAGTCAAAGGAAATGTGGCGTGTGGTCAATAACGAATATCCAAAAAACCCTTACAGCATCAAATGTCACTACATGATGAATACGGAACTGAAGTACCTTCACGCAAAATACCAGATCACCTAAACCAGCACTTTCTTACAATAGCCAAAAAGTACAAATTAAACAATGACAAAAAATTGGACTCAGCACTGTACCTAGATCGTTATTTAAAGAATACCGACGTACCCCGTCTAGTTTTGCCAACGGTTACACTTACAGATTTAAACCGTACTTTGAAATTGATGCTAAAAAGTCGTGCTACCGTAGACATTTATGACATGTCTCTGAACATACTCGAGTGTGTCTGGCCGGTCATCGCGGGTTTATTAGTAAAATTGATAAACACCATGTTTACATGCGGTATATACCCCGATGTTCTGAAGAGTACCCGAGTGTGTCCAGTTTATAAGGGTAAGGGAGAAAAGTGTGCCGTTGACAATTATAGACCGATCACGATTGTACCAAATATTTCAAAATTAATCGAATCTATATTATCACAATCCCTAATGCAACATGTCGAGACAAATGAGTTACTAACAGACAGACAATTTGCATATAGAAAAAATAGGTCCACCACTACAGCTGCGTTACAGATTCACGATTTTATATCAACAGCGTTGGATATAAAAAATAAAGTAGCAGGGGTATTCTGTGACTTATCCAAAGCATTCGATGTGATTAGTCATGAACTCTTGATAAAAAAGATACGGCGGTATGGAATCAAAAACAACGTTCAAAAACTATTCGCATCGTTTCTTAAGAATAGGCAGTCTGGGGTAGGTTCTCTTGAGCTAGGAATACCACAGGGTTCGTCGCTCGGGAATACCCTGTTCTTGATGTTCATAAACGACCTTCCTGCTACCATTTCTGAAGGGGTGGCAGTACTGTTTGCCGATGACACCACTGTAATAGTAAATGCACCTACGTACTCACAGCTCGAACAAAAAATAACGCAGACATGCAACCAACTTCACGAGTGGTTCTCGGCGAACGGGCTCATCCTCAACGTCACGAAGTCCAACGTAATGTTGTTCTCAGCCGGAAGGAACACAGACATCCCGCTAATTCAGAGTCCGATGCCGAGCTGTGATTCATGCCAGTTCCTGGGATTTACAATTGACATAAACCTGAACTGGAAAGAGCACGTTAAAAATCTTTGTGCCAGGCTGGGCAGTGCTATTTTTGCGTTAATCAAATTAAAACCGATTTTATCTAGTGACGCACTGCTTCAAATTTACTACGCATATTTTTTTTCGCTGATGTCATACGGTATTATTTTGTATGGGAACTCGACAGACTCGAAAAGAGTGTTTTTATTACAAAAACGAGCCGTGCGAACATTAGCTGGTGTACACCTAAGGTACCCATGTCGAGAGTTATTCAAAAAATACAAAATACTGACACATTACTCACTGTATATCTATGAGATTATAATGTTCACGCGTCGAAATATAAATTCATTTAAGCGTATAAATATGCCCGGCAGAATAACCCGCCAGACTGGGCGACTACAGCCCGTCCAGCGTCGACTTGCATTACTCGACAAGTGCCCGCGTGTAATAGGCCCGGAATTTTATGAAAGTCTACCCGCAACTCTCAGAAATGAAACTTCCGATAATAAATTTGAACACCGACTAAAGGAACGTTTATTGTCTAGGAATTTATATTCTGTCGAAGAATTCACTGCAGAATTTAAAAGAATTGCAAAATGTTAATTATTTTTATAGAGTATTTTTACGAAATTTTTGTTTATATTATTATTTTTAATTGATTGACTTTGTTTTAGGTTTTGACATTTTTCTTTTATTTTTAATATTTATATACCACTACCTAGGGTCTCTAGACATGTATACATACACAAAATTCCTGTTGACATTCTTTATATTTTACCACTGACATTTTTTTGATTGATTATATTTTTATTGTATGTAAGTGACGATCTTTTAGTGAATCCATTTTATTTTATGATGTAAAATACTGTGTGGTTTTCTACAAGAAATAAATAAATCTATCTATCTATCTATCTATACTATTAAGTAACGATTTTATCCAAATTGCCTCTTTTACAGCTTCAAATAGACCCATGTATTCGGCTTCTGTTGAGGAAACGGCAACTGTGTTTTGTTTACGTGTACACCACGAAATTGTAAAATTATCAAACATTTGAAATAAATATCCTGTTGTACTTTTTCTATCAGTTTCATCGCCTCCCCAATCAGAATCCGCGTACCCTGTCATTAGCTGTTTGTAATCACGTTTATGATAAGTCAATTTTAAATTTAAAGTTCCTTTTACATATCTTAAAAGATGCTTTAAACAATTCCACAATTCCTCGTTGCCCTTGCTTTGAAATCTACTTAGGATACTGACAGCCGCGCATAAATCAGGACGCGTACAAAGCATTGCGTACATCAGGCAACCTATGACTTTTCTGCTAGGTGCATTCTATTGTACATCACTATTCAATGCGTCATAGTTTAATTTGTTTGGAAAAGGTGATTTCGAGGGATTGCAATCATTCATGGAAAACTTGTTTAAAACATTTTGTAGATATGTTGATTGGTCTAATGATACTTTATCATTTGTTCTCTCAATTCGTATGCCAAGAAACAATTTAATATCATGTAAATCAGTCATTTCAAACTGCTGCATTAATCGATTCTTAAGTTGTTGCATTGTTTTTACACATTTAGTCACTATAGTCAAGTCAAGTCATCTACATATTGAACTATATACATATTCAGATCAATTGAATTTTTATTTAATATGTACATACATGGATCAACTTTAGAACTTTCAAAACCCATGCCCATAATTGCCTGATCGAAACGTTCGTACCAGCATCGCGAAGACTGTTTTAGCCCATAAAGTGTTTTATTTAATTTACACACTTGATTAGACTTAGATGAAATGCCTTCGGGCACTTGCATGTAAATGTCTTCCTTTAAAATACCATTTAAAAAGGCGGTTTTCACGTCCACATGATGAATTAATAAATCATTTTGATTCGCGAACGCCAAAATCAATCTAAAAGTAGTAATTCGCGCTACCGGTGCGAACGTCTCATCATAATCTTCTAAATACTGTTGGCTAAAACCTCGCGCGACTAATCGGGCCTTGTATCGTATCGGTTCTCCTAATTAATTATTTTTAATCGTAAAAACCCATTTGCTACTTACAACATTTACATCTGTAGGTTTATCAACTAGACACCACGTTTGATTACTACGTAATTAATCAATTTCACTTTTTATTGCACTTAACCACTCATTTGTATCTGGCCGATTAAAAATATCATTGAAATGCACCGGTAATGGTAACTCTTGTTTAGAACAAAGCGATAGAACCGTTGAATCTGGGTCATTCATTATTTAATAATAATTTTTAGGGGGTAGATTCCGGATTCTTTCGCTGCGTCTCAAACAACCGGGTTCAATGTTGAGTGACTCGTTGCTGACGTCACTTTGTAATCGTTCATATATGTGTTTTAGCGACTTGTTATTTATGTCACTTTGTTTATCGACTCCACCGACTTATTTGGCTTGTCGATTTTAGTGGGAATTTCGTTATTGCAGTATTATTGCAACTTCACCGACTCATTGTTCAGCTTGTTGATTTTGGTTGGAATGTCGTCACTGCATGTTATTGACCTAGATTCACCAAAATTTGACTCGTCAAACAATACGTCTCTCGCAATCAAAAATTGATTATTTTCAGTATTAAATAATTTATAACCATTAGGTGCATATCCAATTAAAATAGATTTAAATGATTTTTCGTCAAATTTGGTCTTTCTAGTTTTGTTATGAACATAGGCAGTAGAACCGAATACCCTCAAGTGACTTATTTTCGGTTTTATACCGTGCCACATTTCGTACGGGGTTTTGCCAATTAGCGCTTTGGTGGGTAGCCTGTTTACTAAATAGGTTGATGTTAATACGGCTTCACCCCAAAACTGTTTACCTAATTTCGCACTTGAAACCATGGTTCTAGCCATTTCGGTTAACGTACGATTCATGCGTTCAGATATCGCATTTTGAATAGGTGTGTAGGGCACAGTTAGGTGATAAGTTATTCCCTTGGTTACACAATAATCTTTGAACTCATTTGAAAGATACTCTCGGCCATTGTCACAATATAAATTGACTACCTTACAATTAAATAGACTTTCACTCTTAGCAACATATCTTGAAAACGTTTTAAAACCTCAGATTTCGAATGCAATAAGTAGGTAGCCGTGTAATGAGTGTAATCATCAATGAAATTAACAAAATAGTTTTTATCGTCAACTGTAGTGGGGGTTATAGGTCCGCATACGTCACTGTGGACTATAAACAGTGGCCTATTGTTAGTACGTTCTGGCTTTGACTTTGCAAAAGGAAGTCGAGATTGTTTACCTAGAATGCATGGTTCACACAACTCGTCAGTAGGTGGATTATTTTTATCTATTAGTGAATAGTCATCAATCATATTTTTAAGATTGATGAACTTTTGTTTATGTATGTGACCGAGACGTCTGTGCCAAAGATCGTATAAATTTGAATTTCTAGTCGTATGTAAACTCAACGCCTTTTGCAAATTAACTGTAAATGTGATTTTAGACAGATTATTGCAAGTGATACCTGACATCATACACTTATTATTTTCATTGTAAACTTGAACGCCTTGATTTTTTTTAAATATAATCGTCATACCTGCTTTTTGCATTCGATATACCGAGAGTAAATTAGAGGGAACCTCTGGTGAGTACAGGACCTCTTCGAGAGAACCTTGTACTCCCAGATCGGTGGTAACATCAATGCGACCTCGTCCTGATGCCTGCACGAATGCTTAATTTTTAGCAATGTTTATTTTCAGGGGCGTGGTAAATTGCGTATATGCCGAGAAAGAGTCCTGAGTGTTGACAATGTGGTCCGTGGCTCCAGAATCTAAAAGAAAAGTAATTTCATTACTGTTATGATTAGGTTTTTTCAACTTACATTTTGAAAACATAAAAGCGAAACTGTCCTCATTGTTTTGCTCCGGCACGGCGACGGCGGTATGAGCGATGTTTTGCTGCGTTTGCTATGAGCTGTTGCCGCCTCCGTTGGTGTTTACTTGCGATTTCTTATAATATCGGCAATCCTGTTTGAAATGATTACGTCTTCCACAGAAATCACAGTACATCCTAGAAATGTGATGCGGTGAATTTCTTGGTTGCTGATTTCCTTTGAAATGATGTTGATAATTATTAGGTTTCTTCCTTTTATAATCAGGAACGTAGCTCGATGTATGATCCATGTATCTCTTTTTCTTGTGAAAAGGGACATGTGATGAGAATTTGTCGCTTGCCGCATGAAGTACTTTCAACCCTGTGACAGTTTCGTTCTTGATTTTAACTTCTCGATCCAAAAGGCGCGTTTTAACAAATGCCAGGTTTAGGTTATCTTCGCCGAGCGTCTCCAAAGCGGTAATTACTCCATCGTAAGTAGCAGGCAGCGTAAGTAATAAATGAGAGATTTTATCCATTTCTTCGAATTTAGCGCCAGCAGAAATCAATTCCGTGATTAGGATATCAAAATTCGTGAAATGCTGGATTAAACTCATATCAGGTTGCAATTTTAAATTTAATAATTGCTTACGTAATGCCAATTGTGTAGCCAAGCTTCGCCGTTCGTATATTTTATCGAGATTGTCAATAACGGCCTTTGCGGAATCCGTACTTTGGGCGAAATTTAAAAATGCGTCACCCAAATATTCGACAATCGTACCCTTAGCGATGAGATTCTTTCGAGTCCATATGGCATCAGGATTTTCGGGAACAGGATCTTCTATAACTGACGACACTTGAAATTCCGCTAGTAGTGATTTGATTCGAAACTTCCACGTGCTGTAACGGTCGCCATTAAACGGTTGAATATTTCGTTTTGATCGCGTATTATCCATTTTAGCGTATTTACATTTGAATGTAATTACAATTGGAAACTTTTAAAGCCGCGTGGCCTGGGCCCATAACCTATAGGTATAGGTAGGGTCGTCAAAGAGAAAATGCGTGTTAACAGTTCAACGATCTGTATTCAAGTGAAGCGAGAATCATACTGACTTTGAATGAATGATTGATTGAGTGAATGAATGTATTTATACAGTGAATGAATGAATGGAAGGTAGACTTGGATTTTTGTGATATAACAACAACCCGAAAACTCAATTCTTGCAGAGCTTGTTTAGTGAGGACGTTGATTCGTGCTAACTTGTCGCTTGATATTTTGTTATTATTTGTTATGGCATCCAATAAGTTTTATATTATCTGATTAAGGTATAAAGCCAAGTTTATTTCTACATTTTAATTTTTATGAAATATATCAATATATTTCCAAAAGTACCACCTTAAGTTCAGAAATTTTTGTAAAAAAAATATTTAGGTAAACATACTCTTGCTTAAAAAATATGTATGATAATAAAAAACTGTTCCACTTATGCAGTGTAAAATGAAACTTTCTTTTAATATACGTATATACACTATTAGGTACGTCTTATTAGGTACTGTAAAATAAAATCGAATCTAAAATTGAGCAAAATCGAAAAAAAAACTTTACCGGACTCTTAAACAATCTAATTTAGATATCTACATATTTGATATGATCTTGATAACTGTTATATTTGACATAACCGAAAAAAAATCTGAATATGCCACACTTCACTTCAGACAGTTTAAAATATTTGAGAAAATAAATAAGTGCCTACTAAGAGTAAAAAGCGTGCGTGTTGCAACGTTTGTCCTTCAGCTAGACTAGAACAATGTCAACTTATATAGATGTCATATACAAAGGAAAAAGTGACCTAGGCCTCCGGTGCCCAGGGCTGGGATCGAACCAGCGTCTTCTGCATTCGTTTCACATGATTCTCGCTTTCAATGAACTCCTAAGAGTTCGGATAGGAGGTACGGACTCATAATGTTCTACCTTAAGTGATTGGCTGAAATGCGCCTTAGCATTTACAAAGATTGCATATACACGGGAAAATTCGACCGGTGCTGCTGTGACCCGGGTGGCCAAGTGGTCAAGGCGTCTGCCGCGAATGCAGAAGACGATGGTTCGATCCCAGCCCTGGGCACCGGAGGCCTAGGTCATTTTTTCCTTTGTATATGACTCTATATACGTTTATAATTTATATAGTAGTGTGTCTACTTAAAATAAACAAATCAAAATAATTTGATTCAGTTGAAGAACAATGTCTTACATCTACTTAGTAACTTTAGACATCTATTTGCATGGTATAAAGTGAATCCGAGCTGCAATTAAAACTTTTCGTCATTAGTTAAGTCTTAATAGTTAGACAAGCGTACTGGCGTATTATCCGGTCACATTTTCAATTAGATAACCGTCTTAAGGAGAATTTAAGTTTAAAACGATTTAGCAGTTGACAAAGAACTTGTAGCCGTTTAAAAACTAGCTTTGCCGGACCGTGCAGCCGAGGAGATTAAATTGTCTCATCCAAGACCTGTCCCAGTTAGGGTTGCCACACGCCAGGGTTTCTGTGACGCAAATACAAAAAAGTTTAGTGCTTTATTAACATTTAATAGCTGCTAAACGTATCATCTGATATGTGTATTCAGCCTAATGTTCAATATTTCCGTAAATCACTTTTAAATACTTATATTCCACCATATCAGCCTTCAGTTTCCAAATAATGCGTCACTTTTTACATTAATACCCATACCCTACTCATAGTGTTGTGTTCCTGCTGGTGAGTAAGGTTGCCAAAGAGCTCAAAGAGGACCCAGTGTGTTGACGATGAGGGACCTTCTTGTTCCTTTAGCCGTCAACACAGTGAATCCTCCTTTTTGTAAAGGGTCGGCAACGCGCATGTGACTCCTTCGGAGTTGCAGGCGTCCATAGGTTACGGTAGCTGCTTACCATCAGGTGGCCGTATGCTTGTTTGCCACCGTCGTGGTATAAAATAATAATTTGTCTTGAGAATTTTTCACTGTTATAAGTAGTTTTAATAGACTTACAGTAAGGTACCAAATCGCTTACAATGCTAGAAACTTAGTAACTAAACTACTAACTAACTAACTAAATACGTAAACATAACAGATATGTGCTGCTAAGTAAATTCATTACACATCGACTTAATTTTTGTAAGCAATGTCTGCCAGCTATCAGCGATCTAGTTTATTGAATTTTTAAATCGAAACATGAAGATTATCTGAAAGGGAATAAAAATTTTGTGAGATTCAAACTGAATCGAAAATATTTACAACAGGTTACTGTCGCATTTTAAGTCGATTTTCGCTCGACATGTTTAATTCAATCTACGATGATCATTGTGAAAAATCATCTTACGCAAAATACTGCACTGCAGTGGTGGTGCGATTACTGTTCTGATGCATCACGACATAACACATCAGATAACTATGTAGGCGGCTTCATGAAGTTAAAACTAAAGGCAAGTCTCTATTGTTCATTTACATGATACCCAAAACCGTTTTCCAAATAGGGACACTGATCAACCACAATCTAGGAAAAAATGGTATTTGTATTTTTTTAAATAATAATCGGTAACTTGAAAGTGGCAACCCTGCATCAAAGACTTGTCTCAGTCCACTTTAAACTTGCCATAAGGAACTTCAGTGCGATTATCTTGTTATCTTTGTAGTTTATTTCAGAGACAACTTTCTCTGTGTGTTCTGAAGCCGTCACAGACTAGAATTAAAGGAAAAATAAAATTACTCATTAAGTAAACTTATTCCTGCAAGTAATGAAGTCGTTTTACCACTTGTCTTATGTACTCTTAACTATTTCAAATAATTAAAAAAACAAGTTTGTTTGTTTCTTCTCTTTATGTTACTAATTTTGCATTTTTAGCCTAAAAACCAACGAGGATTGTAGAATATAATATACTAGCTTTTGCCCGCGGCTTCGCTCGCGTTAAATTCGGGGTAACACGGTTCCCCTTTCCTGATTGCCCCCCGGAATGCTCCATACAAACTTCCACCCCCGGAAGTGGGGTGTTAGAAAGAGACAAAAAGTAGCCTATGTCACTCTCCACTATCACCACTTAAAAAATCACGTCAATTCGTCGCCCCGTTTTGCCGTGAAAGACGGACAAATAAACAAACAAACAAACACACACATACACTTTCCCATTTATAATATTAGTATGGATATGGATTCATATCATAATATTTAATAATATATTCCAAATTTCAAGGCTATACCTTCAATAGACGTGACTATAAAAGATTATCTCATCTATTTACTTCTTACAAAAAGAATAGTATCATATAAATAAATTATCTCATCATCGTGTCGTCGTCTCATCTAAATTCAAATAATTGAATATTTTTTCTTAATTCTTATTAAACAGGTATATGTTGTTCCCGCGATGATCACGTTTTATATTTCACCCTGTACCTCGTTTCGTACTGCGCCAACTTTTGCCTGACATAGTGACATCGAAGAAAAAAACGGAAGCTATCGAGGCCGGGAAATTCGCCATTATTAACTAACGGCCACAGACAAGAAAACAATAAAGACTGTTTGTCATTCAGTAACTATTTATAAAAAGACACAATCCTTCCCATTAACCAAAAATCAAATCAATGCTGACTTTCGGGTGAGCATTATGCTGAGGCGGGTCCATTATTTATGGTAAATTCTATATTTTACATTTTATAAAAAATATCTTGCCCTATTTTATTGTATGCAGTTAGTGTATCACGCATGAAATAAATAATTTCTGATTTTTGATTTAGGTAACCAGATTTTGTGACTGCATTTAAGTGGTGGGATTAAAATAAATAAATAAAACAAGAGAACATATTCCCTTGCCGGTCGGGTATATTAAAGACTAAGAGCTGGCCACGTCAGATTATGACACAATAATGAGAGCAACAAAACCCGTCTAGTATGTACAATTGTACATAGTAGATTGAATTGACTTCAATTGGAAAATAGTAATGCCGAAATTCTTCTCTTCTCAGTTATAGAGGACAGAGCCTTTGTTTTGACATTAGAAATTAGAACAAATGACACAAAGTATTAAGATTTTTGTACATTTTTGTAAAAATACCAAAAGTGACATACTTTTTTTTTGGAAAAATAGGGTTTTGTAACCTACATCCTAGCAAAAGAATCATCGACTGAGGAATTAATGCGAGGTCTCCATACAACGACCCGGTAGATTTCCCACACTAATATATTATAGAAATGTTTCGATCAATTTACATCGATTCTGGAGCGTTCACACACCGCGCTGCTAAAGCTAGGCGACTTTAATAGACGGAGAGCAGGCTACGTGAGATATGACACAATAATGAGAGTAACGAAACCCCTCTATTTAGTTTGCTATACTATGCTTATTACTAGATCTGGACATCTGGTAGCTGTTAAATGGTGGAAGTCAAATAATACAAACCACTTTAAGAATACAAATCCTAGAGTACTATGTTTGATGCAAAAATTGTGAAAGATGATATAAATAAAGTAGATTATATCATTGCCAAAAGTTTCTGTTGGGGGGAAATAGATAGATAGATATATTCTTTATTTGTGCCAAATAGTGCCAAACAACGTATAATGCAATTCATAATTCATTGCGGATTCAATTTATTGCGGAAACAGAAACAGTAGAAGACACAACACAACACTAGGCCAGTAATTTGTCCTAAGGGTGTGCCCTTAGGACAAATTACTGGCCTGGTACACATCTACCTAGCTGGGTAGTACTCGGCAAGTAATCAATAGAGAGAAGAGAGTACATGTAAATCTCTAAAGCAATAAATTGTATCCCATCAAAAACATTACATGTACAATAATGCCAACCTCGCAATGCAGTTCTCCTACTTCAAAAAGTAATGAGATCTAATGTAAAACCAAGCTGGTGTGCCGGAGTTTACTAACAACATGTCATTGTGATCCTTTGAATATTAGATGTTTATATTTTTATAATAAAAAGAAACAGAAAAAATAACTTTGTTTCTGCATATATTTATATGGGATTACAATGTTAACTGTGCGGTTTGTAAAACTAGAGAACCCGGGATATTGCTGTATGTTTTAATTTTCAGTGGCTTTATAGTCTAAGAGATAACCCTAGAAGTTACAAGTGTTCAAAATTTGGAGCTTGTGGGACTGCTAGAAGTATTTTAGATATACGATGATCGTAATCAGTGAGTCTGTGACAAAATTAAGGAATTTTGCCTTGCAATAGTTCTTAAAGTATATAGTGAAATTCAATGATATTGGGAATATATCTTCCTTGTGTTATGGCCTCTTGGTCACAGACCTGGCCTTCTATCTTTATCGATAACAGAATTAGAGGGGGGTCGAAAATGGCCTGAATGGCTTCGGAAAAAGGATGATTCGGCCGTGCCTTTGTTTGGATCGACTTGGCAGGGGAACTGCCGTGCCCACAGATCTGGTACGCGCGACTTTTTGTCGTCACCCCCCGCCACCCCGCTAGAGCGACAACCATAGATTTCTTCATAACGGGTATATCAAGACATATGCGAAACAACGCATTTGCCAGATGACTTAAACTTTTTATTTTGCCCAAATTTAAACATAAGTTGTACTTATAAATGACGCTTAAATAAGATTTATGTCTGTTGTGTAATTCACCTGTAACAACTGTATTTTTTTCTCTGTGTGTAATATTTAATTGTTTCTTTTGATATAAGTCGAAATACGAGTAGATGTCATATGGCTTAGATAATAGACGGAGAGCTGGCCACGGCAGGAATGACACAATAATGAGAGCAACGAAATTGATATAGTTAGACTGCTATACTATTGTTATTACCTAATCTGGCAATCTGGCAGCTTTAAGCCGGGGGGTTCAAGAGTAGCAGACCAAAAAAGTTGTTTAAAAATCTTGGGAACGACGCAATACTGAAAGTTCTTGCTTTAGTACGATATCGTGGCATTTGATGTATATAATTGGAATATAACGTGGAAGATGTCTCAGTGGGGGGAAAAGAGGCAGGTTGAAGTTAAATGCATTTATACCGGACGCCTGCGGTTTATTTTCTTCTGATCTGTGAAAACTGTTTGTAATTAATCAGGCGCTCGAATAAAACTTATTAGTTGACAGCTTTCCATGCCAAGACGATATTACCGATAGTTATTTCTAAATAGGAAATCGACTTTAACAGCCAGAATTCTCGGTTTAAATTGTTATGGAAAAATATGTGACATATTAGGTTTTGTTCTGATAATGAACTTAGCTTACAAAGCCACATCATAATACAGCTACTCGTCACTAGATTGCGCTAATACTCGTATCTACTAAACATAGACAGGGTATGACATTTGAATTCCAACTGCTGACCCAGCACGGGTGAGCAGTAGATAATTAACCAGTATAAGTGTGCCGCAATGTTACGAATCTCGCGGTCATTTTACACTGGCAGTTAGAGAAGTTGGCTCGCCAAGGGGCGCACAACCATTAGGAAATTACGGATATATCCGTAATTTTTGCTGCCTAATTTGTCGATAAAAATATTAACCCTTAGCAATATTTTGACCATTGAATACTTAGAGAATTCAACCACCCGGAGTCGCCATTGACAGGCGTTCCCTTCTGCCGAAAACATATGACCAGTGGTCATACACATGTATGGACTGACGTTTATCTAACGTAGCTACGTACGAATAGCCATACATTTGACGTTCCCCTCCACCGCAAATGACAGACATGGCTACATGGAGTAGCCATGTCTTTCTGCCCGGGTTGAAGTCTCTAAGTTGAATACCGATTCTGATAGCCATCAGCAATAAAAGAAAAGTAATTTCTTATTTTATTATTATATTCTCTTTATTTATCCTTCTTCTTAGGCTAAGTTTTTTTACAATATCAATATAAAAGTAATGTTGGAAATGTCATTGTGATAGTTGCCTTCCCCATTCATTTTAATTACAATAAGTAAGATTTAAACAAGGGTGTACTGAACCAAGTGACAGCTTACGTTTACGGGGTTGTCAAAATCCCCTTCGTTTATTTGCTGCATAACCACAGGTAAGATAAAATATTTATGTAGTTTATAGTAGTAGAATTAGTTGAAATAACGGTTAGATTGGGCAAATTAAGTAATAAATCTTACATTTATGTATTTTTGTATTAAAATTTCTGATGTATCAGGTAGATTAGGGCAGGTCCAGCAATTAAACTAATCGCGTACTTGTCAACCCTAGATAATCGACAAGAAAAATTGTATGTAGAATGTAGACGTCATGTGCCACCGTTCATATGTCAAAGTTCTGTCAAACACTGATTTTGTAGGGAAGATTGAAGAAAAATGGCATGAAACCTTTAAAGAATAAAGATTAAGAAATAAATTACGCTTCGAAAATGGGTATTTTATTGGGTAACAAGACACGAGACATTTTATTTTTGTAAACCTGAAAATGGGTTAATTTTTCACATGAGCATTGTTTAACTTTACTCGTTTTAATATTATATGTCGATGCTTATCTTTAATCATGAACTTTTATCGATATAAATATCGACTTTGCGCAGCATTTGAGTAGCGAGTATTTAAAGTGACAGAATGATAGAAAGTTCTAGATAAATAAATAGTACTATTTATAGATTATATAATTCTTCAGATGGAGGCTAACAACATTTTGTGGTTCCACAATGAGCCAGTGTCCTCGTGATTACGCACTACACACACATACGCACAACAATAATGAGCCGCTCCCCCGACAGTCGTGTCCAAACGTCTATGCAGTCAAGTGCTGTTAAAAAATAATTAAAATATGCCGTCGTGCGTTGTCAAATGCTGCAGAAATGCCACCGGTCAAACAAAAAAACGGATGGGGTAACTTTTTACCGTTAAGTAAACAATTCATTGCGTAATCATATTAAAAATCAGTAAATTCGTAAACTATTAACTTCATGGTAGTGGTGTTGCCAGGTGGTTGAATAGGGAAACTTCCCGAATGTAAGGGGGTCTATAATCGCCGCGACATGTTGTCAATACGATATTGACGTCACCACTCCTAACTAGACGTTTCATATTCGTTGAAAACGTGCGTGAAACGTTTTCAACGAATATTATAACGTTACCTAATAGTTAATAACTTTTATGCTTTTGTGATCAAATTATTCATTATTATTTGTTGAATACAATTTGTAAATAAACAAAATTATATATATCTTAAAATTATTCCAAAAACTTCATAAAACAAAAAGCCCATATCTAAATTCCCCTCCCCCTAAATCGTGTTACGTAATAAATGAATACGTTATAACACTTTTAGTTGTCTTCGTCTTAGCGAGGGCACTGCCGTGCCTCCAGATTAAAAAGGTATAAAGTATGCTGAAAATAATATTATTGGGACGACAAGAGAGGCCAGTACTCAACAGTATTCGTGTAATGTTAATAAATAGTAAATTTGGATTTTTTTAAATTTTACCTTTTAGTCGCCTCTTCAGAAAAATATATTTCATCAAATTTATTAAAACAGGTGCTTATTCATTCTATTTAACCATATATATTAATAATCAAATTTTTTAAATTCAAAAATACTGTATTAATAATTGGGAAAATTTGTATTACATGGCAACACTCGTCTGGGCACACACATTCAAACCAGCCGCCATCTTGCTTCACAGTTTGTTGTACAGGCATGCTCCATCCATCCAAGGTACTATTATTTACTTGGTGGTACTACCAATGCGCAACATAGATTACCTCACTAAGATTCCGCATTATATCGTTAACTACCTTTTCCCGCGGCTTCGCCCGCGTACTATAAGTACTCAAAAAGGATACGATACCCATGTTGATTATCAGACTTCGTTTACTCCTGTGAAGTTTCGAATAAAATAATCTAACAAATCTTGATTCGCCATACAAACTTTGGACCCCCATTTTACCCCCTTAGGGGGTGAATTTTGAAAAATCCTTTCTTAGTGCACCCCTAGACCTTATAAGGAACCTACGTGCCAAATTTGGAATCTCTAGAACCAGCGATTTGGGCTGTGCGTTGATATGTCAGTCAGTCAGTCAGTCAGTCAGTCAGTCAGTCAGTTTCTTCTTTTATATATTTAGATGAAGGCTGGCAGTCGTTATCTATATGCTGTTTCATTTATTAAATATTGAGCCGCCTGTCGCACCAGTGGATTGCAGGTTATGTACAATATTTAAAACTACAAAACCTAACGCCTACTCAATGAACTAGATTCATTTATCATTTTGTGAGGAAGATTGGCGCCATTCGTATGCGGGAACACTCATACTTTGGCCATATATCGATTTTAAAAACACGTTGACACATTATTTTTGTATGGAAGATTCCCTGTCATACGCTTAGAATACTCTCGAAGAATGGTAACAATAACACTGTTAGTTTACTTGAAAGGAGAGGTTTTTGATAACTACGGACTCTGCATAGGTTTAAAAACTTCCTGCCCGTGAGTACCAAAAAGCTGCTTGTGCAGGCCTTAATTTTTCCTATTATAGACTACGCTGATGTGTGCACTACCAACATTTCCCAGGCTTCCCTAAACAGACTCGATCGTATATTAAATAATAGAAAACGCTTTATTTTCGACTTGCGTAAATTAGATTACGTCTCAGGTTATCGTTACCACTGTACATTAGTTTTGGGATATCCCTTAGGATTTAGGATTTTTACTGTATAAGTTTCAAACGGCTGTACTTACTTGTGTTTAGTCACTACACAATATAATCAAAGACTAAATATTTTCATTATACCTTATTGATAATATAAAAAAATAGCCATTTTAAAAATCGTTTTCCTACCTGCACTCAATTTTCTATTCTTTAAAACAATAGATTATTTTTAATTAGTAGGTACAGTCGCCACCAAATATATCGGAGCGGCCAAGGTACTCAAAAATATCTGAACTTACACTTTATCGCCTTGACAATAGAGGCGTTGTTCAGATATTTGTGACCACCTTGGCCGCTTCGATATATCTGATGGCGACTGTACTTAAATTATTAACGCTAATATATGTAGTGATCACGCGAGTCGTTTTGTATGCTCAATCTAATGTGCAACATAAGTTGTGCGGTTATTCCCACCAATAGTTGTGTGCACCTTGGCGAGCCAACTGCTTAAACTACCAGTGTAACATGACCGCGAGATTCGTAGCAATGCAGCACACTTATACTGGTTTATTTTTTACTGCTCACCCGTGCTGGGTCAGCAGTTAGAATTCAAATGTCATACCCTGTCTATGTTTAGTAGATATTAGCGCAATCTATTGACGAGTAACTGTATTATGATGTAGCTCTGTAAGCTAAGTTCATTATCAGACCAAAACCTAATATGTCACATATTTTTTTATAACAATTTAAACCGAGAATCCTGGCTGTTAAAGTCGATTTCCTATTTAGAAATAACTATCGGTAATATCGTCTTGGCATGGAAAGCTGTCAACTAATAAGTTTTATTCCAGCGCCTGATTAATTACAAACAGTTTTCACAGATCACAAGAAAATAAACCGCAGGCGTCCGGTATAAATGCATTTAACTTTAACCTGCCTCTTTTCCCCCCCACTGAGACATCTTCCACGTTATGTTCCAACACGGACTAGATGAATACTAATGGACGCGGTAATGGGCCGGGAGCGCGTTACATGGTTTATGATCAGATGCGCATAAACTTGTCGAAACCTCATGCCGCGCGGTACAGTCGTCGTTCGACCACGTGTGACGAATTTAGTGCCAAAAAACATGTAAAAATGCCGTGTTGTACAATTTTGTCGTGTCATATACGAAGCAACGAATTAAAAGAGGCCCCTGGAGTAGTTGCTTTCCACCGGTAAGTATAAAAAAAGAGTATTTAACATTTTTTCCAAAAATTGTAGGCTTTTATTACGACATTCACCCATTATCTGATGGTACAACAGTGTTCACATCAATTGCTCGCTGGCTATTGCTGGCGGTCGCAGGATTACGCGAGTAACGCGCAATGTATTTGGAAATACGAACGTCGCTCGTCAGTCTCGTCACACGATCGGCAGCCACGTTGCTGGGCAACATGGCTGACACGAGGCAGTGGTAGTGGTTACGTATTTTCGAGTGTACGCACACATTAACACAGCGAGTGAGAGACTGACATTTCTTTGTGTGTATCACCTCGTGCATACTTTAATGAGAATGTGTGCGTGTAAATGCCGGCTACGCTGGTTTTGGAACAAACTACGACTGATACCGTCTCCATATACTCCGTGTGTTCCAATTATATACATCAAATGCCACGATATCGTACTAAAGCAAGAACTCTCAGTATTTCGTCGTTCCCTAAATTTTTAAACAACTTTTCTGGTCTGCTACTCTTGAACCCCCCGGCTTAAAGCTGCCAGATTGCCAGATTAGGTAATAACAATAGTATAGCAGTCTAACTATATCAATTTCGTTGCTCTCATTATTGTGTCATTCCTGCCGTGGCCAGCTCTTAGTCCATAAAGTGATCAAGTCCTCCGGTATCCGAGGCGAGGCCAGCAGGCAGCATCTTTTTTTTTGGCATCTACCTATGGTTGATATAACTATACACATTATTAGACATTCAATGACATAACATGCAATAGAATCAACATTATTGTACGCCAAACACTGGCCATTGTCATGTGTTGTTTCGTAGGTACAATAAATTATTTGTATCTGTATGGATCGAAGCGAATACTTACTCCGACGACCGGATAACCACTTATCCACATAGTCTCCGCTGGCAATCTACTGGCAGTAGGATGTCAGGTCGCCCCCCCAAACCTGCAATACAAAGAGGCGATAAGTTGAGACAAACGTAGCCTAAGCCGGTCTCGGCTAGAAGTTGCCGTTTAAGACCGTGCAAAACATTTATGCGAGCCCTATGTCCCTAATGAGGGACAACAGGAACAAACTTTCGTTACCACAGTTACATTAGTGACCGATTGAATAAACCTTTTTGTAAAAATATTTTTTTTTACTAACTATGCCAGTTCGTTGACTTAATGGAACCTAAGCCTATGCTACAGTTAACGTACATAAATAAAAATGCGTGTCGGGCCACGCTCAGTGTAGGGTTCTGTAGTTTTTCGTCCGTCACAGTAAGTCCCCACTTAAGAGTTAAAAAGACTTGGTTCAGAAATTTTTTTCAAAACTTTATTTGAAAGCACGTTATTTCATTGTGATTTTGTAGAAATTACAGGTACAATAAACACCTGCTTATACTGTTAAATTACTCGTACAACTTAATTCAGAAATTATTTAGTATTTTTTTTTTCAAAAACTATTCATTCTATAAAGTTCAAAATAATTTTCCTAGAAAGTTTTTATATAAAGTTCTACTTTCAAGATTTTTTTTTATATTTTTAAAACTTATGGTTCAAAAGTTAGAAGTGGGGGACACATTTTTTTCCTTATGGAGCGATTATTTCCGAAAATATTTACATTACCAAAAAATTATTTCAGTTAACCCCTATTCATTTTTAAATACCTATCCAACAATATATCACACGTTAGGGTTGAAATGAAAAAAAAATCATTTCCCACTTCACGTATAGGGGAGGTACCCTAATAATCCACTTTTTATTTTACCACTTTGTCGGCGTGATTGATATGCATATTAGTACCAAATTTCAGCTTTCTAGTGCTAACGGTCGCTGATATTATCCGCAGACGGACGGACGGACGGACAGACATGGCGAAACTATAAGGGTTCCTCGTTGACTACGGAACCCTAAAAATGGTAAATAAATCATGTCTGTTGTGTGGGAGCCCCCTTAAATATTTATTTTATTATTTTTTTCTAAAATTTGTTCCTATAGTTTCAACAGAAATATCATCTATGAAAATGTCAACTCTCTAACTATCACGATACATGAGATACAGCCTGGTGACAGACGGACAGTTGGACAGCGGAGTCTTAGTTAGGAAATTAGCTTTTACCCTTTGGGTACGGAACCCTAAAATCACGGTTTATAATATTTCTGCAAATGTTTAAGAAAAAAATGTTTAGTTACTCGTCTCATTTAATAAAAACATCAATGCAGCTCAATAAAAATAGGCTACCAGCGTGACACTAAGAAAAAGTGACCAAGATCTCTAGTGATTGACTACTACAACTATGGTCCACAAGTTCATTGCGTATTTCAGTATTTATACAAATGTTATTTTAAGTGTAATTTGAGTTTTTCTACCATTTGCGTTGCGTAATAGTTAGGCGGGATTCACACTTAACTATAAGTTTTGTTTACATAAGAAGGGACGAAGATGAAGGGATTCTGATCTATAGCTGCTGTAGGCGACGAAGATTTACTGTAGTTAGATTAAGTTAATTTAGACCTTTTATAGGTAACGCCATCTAGTGTCTCATTAAGAAAATAAAGCTACATTAATCGATGGTGGGAGCGAGCGCCTATCATGCGCTTGACTGTTAGGTTAGTTGTCATTAATTAGTGCAACGGGACACGTTTTCCAAAATTTAATATCCGCCATGTGGCTACTCACTCGCACTATAGATCGGCATTGTGTTAAATAAAATTACGTGTTTTATTCCTGTAACCTACAAAGAAAGTGGTCTTCGAACCGAATCTGTGCTAGTGATGATAAATACACCGTCGCAGGTTAAAACGCGTAGACAACACCGCCGCGAAATAGAATTGCAAATGGCGAGTACTTCAAGTAATGTGCCCGTGGAACCTATAGTTAACAAAATGTCGAACCTCGGCTGCGATAAGGATAAAGTTAATAAGCCGAAGGATTTGGAACAACTGAAAATGGAAACACCAAAAAGTGTACGTGGTTCAATTTCGTCAGCCAAGTCGAAGCTATCCACGTCATCATCCATTGCAGGACGAAAGCAATTGGAATTTGAAGCCGCTCAGGCCAAGGCCCAGATCGAGTTGGCGCTTATAGATAAAAAGTTAGAAGCTGACCTGGCAAAAGTTGATGCCGATGAATCGCTGAGTGAGAGTGAGCACGACAGTGCAGCGAGCGGAGGCGCGCTTAGCAACAGAACGCGGTCGAACGTTGAACGATGGTTAAGTCGTCACGACGAAACAACGTACATGCCGCAGACAGATGCGCCTTTCCAGCCACAACGGGAAGCACTGCCACCCAACCCTACACCTGCACCTATCAACATACCTATAGTCCAGCAACCCGACGTTCCGGGGGACAGCATTCGTGACCTAGCGCTTACCTTGAAGGACATCATGACAAGCTCGTCAGCCAAGCGTGAGGATTGCCTGCTTAGTCGCCTGTCTACACCACGAGATTTACCTGTGTTTAGCGGTGACAGCGTCGAGTGGTTGCACTTTAAGAAAGCCTACACGGAGTCTACTAGAGTCTGTGAGTTCAGTGAGTCTGAGAACCTAGAAAGACTACGTAAAGCACTGCGAGGCGACGCTAAGGACACGGTTACCGCTCTGCTGATCGGTAACACCCCGCCCGCAGCTGTTATGGAAGCCCTTGAACTAAGGTTTGGCCGATCTGATGTGATTATCATGAACCTTACGACGCAGCTGAAGAAGCTACCTTCGTAACCCACGTCGTACCATCATGATCTAATTGACTTTTCAATTAAGGTAAATAACTGCGTAGCAACAATAGGTGCACTAAATAAGCCAGATTATCTACGCAGCCCAGAGCTCGCATCAGCTGTTCTTAGCAAGCTACCGAGCACCCTGATTGGCAAATGGACCGAATTCGCCTACAAAAGGTTAGCTGAAGATCAGCCCAAGTTGACCTTGATAGCAGCATTTCTTAAGCAAGAGGCACAAATGTTATCATTGGTTGGAATGGCACAGGTACGTGAACAAATAAAGCCGAGCGAAACAAAACCTACAACAAAATACTCTAGTGATAACAAGGTACGTACTAATAACCGGCCTATATTAACAACCAAGGCCGTCGAGGAAAACAAAAATTGTAAATTTTGTACAAAAGGAATTCACCCGCTGCCAGAATGCCGTGTGTTCAAACGAGCCATGCGTCGTGACAGATGGAGGTTCACCAAATCACAAGGACTGTGTTATTGTTGTCTGACGGCACGACACGATAGAAATGAATGCCCCGCGCCCGTGTGCGACATAGATGGATGTGGACTCGCACACCATAGGATACTACACTGGAAGAAGCCTACGTCATCGCAATCAGCTGACGCGGTCGTCGACCCGCCGCCCGAGCCGGCCCCAGCGCAGGCTCAGCAGCCGGCCCCAGCGCCGGCGCCCGCGAGTCCCGACCCCGACACCGTAGCCCATGTTACGTCGAATTGTGATAATACTCCTTCCATGGATTACGTCGCGTTAAAAGTAGTGTCAGTGCGTCTACGTGGACCTAAAGGTACTGTAAGTACATACGCTCTTTTGGACGATGGCGCTTCAGTCTCATTAATCGACCCAGAGCTAGCCACCGAGCTAGGTCTCAAATGTGAACAATCGCGTGCTATAAAGTTCACCGACGCGTTTGGACTAGAAGTGTATCAAAAAGAAGCGCCGATCGTTACCGCGCAGATAAGTGGACAAAACAATAACAATAGTTATGACATTAAGTTGCGTAAAGTGTCTAAGTTCAATTTACCAGCACAAAATTTGTCTGTAATTAACAATTTGAATTGCCCACGTTTATCTCATATCAAGGATTATGTGTGTAAAAGTTATGTTACACCTCGCATTCTTATTGGGGAAGATAATTATTTCTTAATCGCGCCTATTGAAATAATTGAGGGTGATAAACACGAGCCATATGCATCTCGATGCAAGTTAGGTTGGTCAATCCATGGTAATTGTGGTCGCACTCACTCTCACGCTGCCAATGTTTTCCATCTCAGTCATACAGACGGTAAGGATATTAGTGACTTGAATGAGTTAATTAAACATTCTTTTTCCCTAGAATCCATAGGAATTTCAACCTTACAGCGTGAAAATAGCGATCATTTAAGGGCGATCGATTTTAGAAGATACAGCGCGCCTTATCGGGAATCAATGGGGGGTTGGTCTTCCGTTCAAGAAGGACGTATTCACCGTGCCAGATACACGCGAAGCTGCCTTTACGCGACTACAGTCTTTAATGCGCAAATTTGCTAAAGACGACGCGTACGCAGATCGTTACCGAGCGGAGGTAAACAAACTGTTTGCCGCATGCTACGCACGTGTGCTCAAGGAAAATGAACTCTCAGCGGACCGCATATGGTATCTCCCGCACTTTGGAATCCAGAATCCGAATAAACCGGGTAAGTTGCGACTTGTTTATGATAGTGCTGCAAAAGTAAATGGAAATTGTCTTAATAGTTATTTGTTAACGGGGCCAGACTTATATAATTCACTTATGGGAATTATGCTCAGATTTCGCGAGAATAAAATAGTTATAATCGGGGACATTAAAGACATGTTTTTAAGGGTGAAAATAAGGCCGGAAGATCAACATGTACTACGTTTTTTATGGCAGGAATCTCCGAGCGCACCCATAAAAACATGTGTTATGCAAAGTCTATGGTTCGGGGCAACTTGCAGTCCTTTCATAGCTCAATTTATTAAAAATAAAAATGCATCAAAGTACGTTGACCTATATCCGGAGGCGGTTAATGTTATTGTAAACAGTCACTATATGGATGATTGTTTATATTCGACTACAAGTGTCGAAAATGCAGTTAGGTTGATTGAACAAATCACTTTAATTCACAAACAGGGTGGATTTGAAATACGAAACTGGTCCAGCAATAGTCAGGAGGTATTGCGACATATACCTACCGATGCACTAGCACAAACAGCTGTTCACTTTAAGGATGGTGTTATGAACACAACTGAGCAAACATTAGGGTTAATGTTTCATCCCTCAGATGATACGTTTGGATTTAAAATATCTTTTAATCGTGTTCCACAGGAGATAATAAATGGATCTGAGGCTCCTACAAAAGCAAAAATGCTTAGTCTCATCATGTCAGTTTATGACCTTCACGGTTTTTTGTCGCCGTTTATTATAAAGAGTAAAATAATATTTCAGAACGTTCATCGTAGTGGCGAGGATTGGGACTGCCGCATACGACCCGAGGAGCACGAGAGCTGGGTAAGGTGGCTTGGCGAACTTAAACTGCTAGCATCGCTGCGCATACCCCGGCATTATGCTGACGCGGGAGCATGGACGCGATGCTACGACGACTCAGCGGATGGGGTGAGTGAACCCACCATTATAAGTACTGAACTACACGCCTTTTGTGATGCCAGTAGTAAGGCTTATGCCGCCGTGGTCTATTGGCGTTTCACCCACTCAGATGGCGCTGTGAACGTATGTTTTGTGGCAAGTAAAAGCAGAGTAACCCCACTTCGTCCGGTTTCGATACCGAGATTGGAACTCCAAGGTTGTTTGCTCTCTGCACGTCTCGCCGCCACAGTACAGAGCGAGCACAAAGATGTACAAGCGAATAAAAGGTACTTTTGGACAGATGCGAATACCGCCCTCCAATGGATTCGTAGCGACCCTCGAGATTATAAACCATACGTGGCACACCGCCTTGGCGAGATTGACGAGTTGACCATTGCGTCAGAGTTGCGTTACGTACCGACCGCCATAAACGTAGCTGACGTGGCCACTCGCGAGGACGCGCCACCGCTGCGGTATGACGATGTATGGTTCCAGGGGCCTACGTTCTTACGTCAACGTGAAAGTGATTGGCCTAAGGATCTCAAAGGTCCTAAGCAGCTCGAGGAAGTACTCTGCGAACGTAAGGTAATTAGTGTTGTATCCTCGGCCGACTGTTACTAGCACGTTACCGGTACCTAACGAAAATAACTTTTCGTCGTGGATTCGATTACTTATTACAACCGCACGTATATTGTTATTTGTTAAAAAGTGTCAACGTAAATGCAATCGAATCGATAGCGAGCTGTTGCAATCGGCATAGGAACTGTTGATAAAAAAATGTCAACATGATACTTTCTACGCAGAAATTGACTGCTTAAAGAAAAATAAGCCGTTACCGAAAGATAGCCGACTATTACAATTAACACCTTATCTTGACGACGCGGGCCTACTACGCCTAGGAGGCCGTATCGACAAGACTGTAGGTGCCGAGGAGTCTACGAAGAGACCAGTGATTCTTGATGGCAAGCATCGCATCACAAGACTTCTCGTGGAACACTACCATAGACGAGCACTGCACGGAGCTCAAGAACTAGTGGTTAATGAGCTAAGGCAGCGCTACTGGATACTGCAACTGCGACCGACTGTACGCGCGGTTGCCGCCCACTGTCTGCTGTGCAGATATCGGCGCGCCGCGCCGCGGCCGCAGCGCATGGGCGACCTGCCGCCCGCCAGACTGCAGCACAACCGCCGTCCATTTTCTTTCACCGGCATAGATTTTTTCGGCCCAATGGAAGTAACCGTAGGCCGTGGTAGGCAGAAACGCTACGGGATGTTATTTACATGCCTGACAGTTCGCGCCGTTCATATTGAAATAACGGAGAACCTTACCACTGATTCTACCATTATGGGCTTAAGACGGATGATGGCGCGCAGAGGTGTCCCAACCGTTATTTATAGCGATAATGGGACTAACCTGAAAGGTGCTGACTTGGAGCTGAAACCTAGTATCGCTGAACTAGACAGCGACGCACTGCGCAACGATGGGCTCGTAAGAGGAATCGAATGGCGATTTATTCCTCCAGGCGCTCCAGAGATGGGTGGAGCGTGGGAGCGGATGGTGCGCACGGTAAAAACCGCCCTGCGAGCTATATTAAAGGAGCGCGCACCCCGCCCAGAGACGCTTTCGACCCTGATGGTCGAGGCAGAAGCTCTGGTTAACAGTAGACCGATCACGTACGTATCGACGGACCCTAACTACCCCGAAGCTCTGACGCCCAATCATTTTTTGATCGGTACGTCATCGAATGGACCAACGTTCGGTAAGTACGACAACGAAGATCTCCGGCTAAGACGTCAGTGGCGTATAGCGCAACGTTTAACCGATATGTTCTGGGTACGTTGGCTCAAAGAGTATTTGCCGACACTGTTGCCGCGACAGAAGTGGACACGTGAAAATCGATCCTTACAGGTAGGAGATTATGTTATTTTAGTCGAACCTAACTTGGACCGTGGTTCATGGCGGCACGGAGTAGTGAGTGCGACCCACGCCGGTAACGACGGACGTATTCGTGTTGTAGATGTCCGTACGTGCACGGGAATTTTACGCCGCCCCGTCACACGCGTCGCCTTACTTGCAGCAGAGATGGCTCGTGATGACTAATCATCACTAAGGGGGTGGGATTGTAGGCGACGAAGATTTACTGTAGTTAGATTAAATTAATTTAGACCTTTTATAGGTAACGCCATCTAGTGTCTCATTAAGAAAATAAAGCTACATTAATCGATGGTGGGAGCGAGCGCCTATCATGCGCTTGACTGTTAGGTTAGTTGTCATTAATTAGTGCAACGGGACACGTTTTCCAAAATTTAATATCCGCCATGTGGCTACTCACTCGCACTATAGATCGGCATTGTGTTAAATAAAATTACGTGTTTTATTCCTGTAACCTACAGCTGCGTTCCTACTTATGTAAGCAAAACTACACTAGCTTTGGACATTAGTTAGGAGCTTTTGCGGTACCTATTAAATTAGCAGTTTCAACTTAAAGAAAATAACAATTTCCAAAAATTTACAAAATAGTTTTATTTGTTCCATATGACTAGACCCCGTTTTCAATGGTGAAATTTTAATGAAAATGCTAGGGTTGGCATAGCACATTTTAATATTCTTAACATGACGTATATATATTTTGATGTAAGCTATATACTTATTTTATTTATATATTAATGCAAAGGACTTTAGCGAGGTTTAATTTGGTATATAAACTCCATAATACTTACTTAATTGTATTTTTTCCGCAATTATGATTGATGTCATATTAATCACTTAATTGTTTATTCAGTAAAAGTATGGATTTCCTGAATAATCTTGCTAAATTTTCTCAGTTTCTCAGTCTCAGCGACGCGGAAATGATTACTAAATTTAGTATAACTGTGCAATAGATACCAATTTTTTCGAATAGGTAAGCCTGGTAGGCGTACCTATTAGATTATAGTTTTCTAATAAATATATTTTTTTCAGTAACATGATACAATTGTGCAAATCCATATACATTTTAAAGTAAGATGACTAAGATTCGTGTTAAATCGTATATATATGACGGTTCCCAGGATGAAATGGTCACAGTATTCAAAACAATTATGACAAGTGGAAACGGATGGCCAAAAAATGAATTGTATTGCACAAGCGATAATCAGACATCAGAGTTACGGAAAATGTTACCTAATGAAAATACTATCTCAACGAATGGAACCTTTTTGTCATGGAGTGGTGATATAATTGTAAATGATGTTTTTTTTTTAAATATGTCACTTGTTGTTCTCGAAATAAAATATTGTGTGACAACCCTATGATTCGACATCATTAAATTTTCACCACTGATAACGGAGTCTGCATATGCACATCTACACAACACGCATGCATTTTAAAAATGTGTCAAATACAGGATGATTTCGGGGTCGTGGAGCAAGAGAACATGGCATGATACACGAGGCCATACTGAACAACCTATAGGACCAAATCCGAAATCGCGAAAAAAATTTTGGCTTCCCCATAGAAAACAACAACAAGTGATCGACCGAAATGTATGAAACGGTCAAAAATTGTTTCGCGATTTCGAAGTTGGTTCCATAGTTAAGGTTGTTCAGTATGGCTTTGTGTATCATACCTTGTTCTCTTGCTCCACGACCCCGAAATCATTCTGTATATTACAACTGGCGTACATTTTTATTTACACTGTGACTAGGCGTTTAGCACCACTACAAATTATATCAATTAAGATAAAATTACTAACAGTATGGGTTTATTAATCTAGTTAATGTATATTTTAGTAACGTGCAAAACCATAAAAGTAAACTGTTTCTTTGAGTTTATTAAAGAAGATCATTAAAGAAGTGTATAGAAAGTTGAAGAGCTTTGCGCGAGAGTAGTTAGAGAAACATTGTTCAGTCAACGTGCTTGCACACGCTGCGGATGGCCCCTCGCAACTCCGCTCCCGCGTCCCGCGTCCTGCATGTGCGCATTCCACTAACGAGTGAAATATTAGGTATCTTTATTTGTGACATGATTTAACTTTTTAATACGCAGGATATTTTTTTGGATTTTTGTACAGTCGCAAGAAAACTCTTAAAGGAAATATAATTTAAAAAATATATTGACGGAGCAATATTCTACTGCGAATAATAAGCAAATTTTTATACTGAAAAAGTTTGATGATGAAATTTTTGTTTTTTTTATGTTATACGTAGAATACATACATTTAATGTCACTTCAGTAAAAAAAAAGACGGAGCAAATTTCCGATGTGAGTTACACAAAAAAAATTTTTTTGCGAAAACGAACAAATGTACGAGATAGCCTTTAATCTTGCCTAACTTTATTATTGATTGTTCTCGGCTCAGGGCAAAAAGCCTGCAACTTTGTTTTATGCGCTAAAGGACTAGCGTTATTTATTAGGAATCGGGCCGGTTGGCTCGATCACTCTGCATACAGAGACGCTATTCAGAAACTATGATTTAACACAATTTAATTTTAATCCATTAGGGCATGTTGCCGATATAGAATTCCAGGATACCGTTATTGCATGCCCCTAGTACCTATGCATAGTTAAGTTTGAAATGCGGTTGCGTTAACAATAAAATTATCTTTAATTTCTTATATAACAGCCAAATAGCACTAGACCCCATTCATAGTGTGGTGTTCCTGCCGGTGAGTATGGTTGCCAGAAGGCTTAAACAGGATGCAGTGTGTTGACGACGGGGTACCCTTTTGACTCTTTAACCGTTAACACAGTAAATCCTCCTTTTTATTAGATCGAGAACAAAGCAACAAAAAAAACAACATTTTTTCGTAAATAATCCTCGAAAAATCAAAATATTGTTTCAAAATATACAAAGTCTAAAAAATAAGTCGCATATTTTAGAAGAATTTGTGAACAGCGAAGAGTTTCAAGTAGTCTGCTTATCTGAAACATGGATACAACAGAAACAAAAGGACCTCATCGAAATCAGCGGTTATGAATTTGCATCAGCATATTATCGGCAGGAGCGACGTGGAGGCGGAGTGGCGATTCTAATAAAAAATGGACTAAATTACCGCGCAAGACCAGACATAAACGAATTGCCACAAGAATATATAACTGAGTTGTGCGCTATAGAATTACCTGATTATAACACTCTGATAGTCAATATTTACAGAGCAGATAGGAATATAGATGTATTTTTTGATATTTTAAGTAAATTATTGTCTAAAATTAAATTTAAAGGACAGAAAATGCGGCTTATTGTTGGTGGAGACTTCAATATTAATGTAGCTATTAATTCGACGGTATCTCAATCACTTTTAAATAAAATGTTGTCTTGCAACCTGAAGCAGATAGTTAATGAACCAACACGGGAAAATAGTATATCCTCCACATGTATTGACCTAGTTTTTACTAATAAAACTGATTACGAAATAATAATAGAAGAGAACGGGATTTCCGATCATAAAAGCGTTATATACCACTATCTTATAAAAAACACACCACCAGTAACAAAAATCAATTATGCAAAATCAAGAATATTTAGTCATAAAAATATGGAAAAGTTTAGAACCGGATTAAAAGACCTGCAATGGCAAAACCTGCTTTCGCAGTATAGTAATATGAACAAAAACTATAACATATTCCACAGTACATTACAAAAACTCCTGAATAGTAATATTCCTACACAGCAAATAAAAATAAAACCTAAAATGATTAATAAAACTTGGCTAACAAGCGGACTCAGGGTGGCTTGTAAAAATAAAAGGCTCCTAAAAATCTTAAGTAACCACGCAAAAAGCAGAGTTATAGCAAACTATTACACTCTATATAAAAAAATCCTTAAAAAATGTGTTAGTACCTCAAAAAAACTTAACTACATAAAAATAATGAAACAATCCAGAAATAAATCAAAAACGATGTGGAACATAATAAACAGTGTAACAAAGAATAATACTAAACGTCAAAAAAATATCCAACTAAGAGTTGATAATAATATTTTGGAATCGCCTCAAGACATTGTAAACACGCTTAACGAGCATTTTGCATCGGTCGGTGAGTCACCGCCGGCCGGTATCTCCGGCCCGTGGACCCCGACCGGCCGCCCGGTTACCATCCCTACTACCAACTCCATATTTATATCACAAGTAACAGAACACGAGGTAAAAACCGTAATCCGAAATCTAAAAAATAAAGCAAGTCGCGGTGTAGACGAAATTCCATCAAAACTCATTAAAATGTGTATACTTGAACTTACAGAACCATTATCATTTTTGATAAATCAGTCTTTAAGAGAAGGAGTGTTCCCGGACCTACTAAAAATATCAAAAATAATACCAGTCCTTAAACCCGGAGGTGATAGTACAAATCCATGCCAGTACAGGCCTATCGCCCTTTTGCCATGCATATCTAAAATATTTGAGAAGATTATGGCTAACCGTGTATATAATTTTTTTGAAAAATTCTCAATACTTGATAGCAACCAATATGGATTTAGAACCAACCGCTCCACGGTTCTAGCGGTTTTTAATTACATACATGAGACCCTAATATATATAAACAAAAAAAAATACGGGGTGGGACTAATGCTCGATATGACCAAAGCCTATGATCGCGTATCACACAAAATTTTGCTCAAAAAATTATACGATATGGGCATCCGTGGAATTGCGCATAAATGGTTTGAATCGTACCTAGGCAACCGCAGGCAGTACGTACAGATCGAACATCATGATGCTAGCACTGGAGAAACGCGTTTAGTAACTTCGCAAATACGATACACATCATGCTCAATTCCCCAGGGAAGTGTGATTGGATGCCTTTTATTTTTGGCATATATAAACGATCTCCCAAAGATTATAGATACCAAGTGCGTTATGTTTGCTGATGACGTATCTATATTATTGGGTTGTAAAAATAGCGTTGAATGCAATACGCAACTACGAGAAACCATTACAACGATCACCACCTGGCTACATGAACACAATTTAGACATGAACTTAACAAAAACAAACATAATTCAGTTCAAACCCTACCAAAAGGAACCTATGCATTTACAACTACACGTTAATAATAGCACCATAGACGAAGTAAGCGAATTTAAATTACTAGGTCTAACTTTAGATTCGGGTTTGAACTGGAAAACACACATACAGCTTATCATATCCAAGCTTGCTTCGCTTAACTACGCGCTCGGTGTATTAAAAACAACAACTAACCTGGAGACCGCTTTGTCGGCATACTACGCGTTCGCGCATTCCTGGCTGAAATATGGTATAGTCCTATGGGGAGCCAGCACAGACGCACACCAACTATTTCTCATGCAAAAAGAGTGTGTCAGTACCCTAACAAATACATGCTTACCAAACACTAGTTTACCGCATTTTAAAAAACTTAAAATATTAACTTTACCCTCTCTGTACATAATGGAGGCGGCACTTTTTGTTAGAAAACACCCATATATGTTCGAAGGAACGGTAGTCTACAGACCTGAAACTAGACGGAAAGTAAGAATAGTGTTACCGCCTTCTAAACTTGAATTAGTTAAGAGTGGGCCCCTCTACCGATGCGTCCGAATAATGCATAACATACCAGCGTCAATTAAACAATTAAGTAATGAAAAGACATTCAAAAATATATTAAAGAAAATGCTTATTGAAAAAAGTTATTATACAGTAGACGAATTTTTTGAGGATAATTTATTAAATTATAATTCTAAATCTTAAATAAATATCGTTAATATGTTGCATTGTAAATAAATATACATGAATTGGAAATATAATATGATAATTACACGTAAAAACAAAAATAATGATAATAATAATAATAATTGACATTATCTATAACCTATGTATTAGTTACTTCTTGACATGCAACTACATATTTATATCTGTTAAATAATTGCTAAACTGTAATTTAATTTAATTTAATATGTTAGTATGTAAGCATAGTATTAAGCAATTTTATGTCCAATATTGTACGCCCTAACAGGGTATCATGTACCGACTAAAATTAAATTTAAGACCACAATTTTGTACTGATGCACATGATGACAATGGATTAAATGAATATGAATATGAATATGAATATTAAATAATCGGCAACGCGTATTTGACACCTCTGGAGTCGCAGGCGTCCATATACTACAGTAGCTGCTTATCATCAGGCGGGTCTTATGCTTATTTGTCACCGTCCTGGTATAAAAAAATCCACAATTAGGTTTAAAATTAGCTCACCTTAAAAAGTAGGTATCTTTTTTATCTTATAATACTCGTCATTATATCTTTTAAAGTTCTATAAAGGGACCGTGCAAGTTGGAAGGTTTGTCATATTTTGATCTGAATCGAAAACGGAAGCTACTCGACGCCAATTAGTCAGTGCTGCCTGTAACATTTGAATCATATACCCTTGTACGTTGTTTTAGTCCTGCCATCTAGTAGACACATTTGGCAAATCTAATGTGGTATTTGCATTTCGCGCCAATAAATAGAAATAAAGGAAAAATAGAAGAAAAAAAACCACTGCCAAACACAGACAGAGTCGCGAATTCAAGTCTCGGCCTCAGGTGAGACTCGAATTCGTAGTTAGTGGATTTTTCCCATATTTATAAACATACAGCCTATCTACTGGTAAACGGTTACCATAGTCTATGGACTCCCATTAACTCCTGGGAGTCATATACACTCAACAACAATGGAAACTCGCCTTATACTGAAATTTATTAAGTGTCTCGTATTCATTTTACTTTAGTACAGCGACTAATGCACGGAAGTTACATTTGCAATGCAATTGTGATACATCAAAAGTGCATTGGGCAATGAGGCCGTCGGATCCGATAAATCGCGGCAAGTCTGCAGTGCGGGTCGCGCGGCGCGGACAGGTTAATAAATAACCGATGAGACCGGGGCTGACCTGGCTACGGCGTTCGTCAGCATTAACACCTGCAATTGTTGGGATCTACATAGGCACATAACTATAATAGTCCGCCTCTAACTGAGAACTCGCGATTTACTTGCAAACGATGACCAATATAAAAAGAGCTTGCAGAACATTTTCTTTTGCCTTCTAGATCCACAACCCCTTGATCGATCCTGATCATCTACGAACTATATGTATCTCTACTACAACCCCAACCAATGTTATAAATATCAGAAAAAACGTTACTAAAGTTATCGCGGAACAAACCTTCAAAATCAAAAAGCCATCAAAATGCCGAGACATCCCAGGAATCGAAGTTTTTTGTAAGAACTTCACTTCGGTTACGCTCTGCTCGTTCGATCACATATCTACTAATGAAAGTGTGGTATCTCCTCTGCCAGCTGTCTAATTCTAGTGTCGAGCCAATTCCCGTAGATGGCGACTAAGTTGCACCGCACTGTCAACTTACCCACACATCCGCCATCTACATCGTGCTAACGAAGTTCCAAATGTCAGTTGCTTAATGCGGGCTGTATGCTTATTTGAAAATACAACTTCCAAATAAGCATACAGCCCGCCTGGTGCTCGCCGCCGCTTCGAGTTACTGACATACTCGAAGAGGAGCTTAGCCAAGATGACAATCGTTTGAAGAAAACGAAACGAAACGCTATCGGTCACTCTATCACTCTTCCATATTAGTGCGATAGAGAGACGGGTTATAGTGTTTCGATTCGTTTTCTACAAATGATTGTCCTCTTGGCTAAGCCCCCAGGACTAAAACACTTCCGTAGACTACGCCCAAAAGGGAACTCGTACAGACAGAATATAAGATGAATGCGATTTTGTGAAGACATTGTCAGTTCAGATATTATTTCGTCCTAGATTAGTTCCTAATGAAACCATAATAGAGATAGAGGTAAATGTAGAGATTGCTTATGCGTTAAATAGGTAGGTTTCGTTTTCTGCGATGTTTTCGCATAATTATATACGAAATATACCAAAAACAGAGTATTACTTTAGCAGTAAACGAATTAAAATCCTAGCAAAAAATGGACGAATATTCATCAGCATTGGCAAATGGAAAAATTCACGAGGTTGCACGTGATTTGATTTTCCTTTGATATGATTCCAACGTTTGTCCATTGGGTACTCGTGAACTAGATTTTATACCATTGGGTCACAGGATAAAAACTATAGGCGTGCGTAAAGTGTAGGAGGTAGAGTACAGGATCCCGCTGCTTTATTTCTCCAAAGTTTTTTTTTTTTTTTTTTTTTATACCACGACGGTGGCAAACAAGCATACGGCCCGCCTGGTGGTAAGGAGTTACCGTAGCCTATGGACGCCTGCAACCCCAGAGGATTTACATGCGCGTTGCCTACCCTTTAGGAACCTATACACTCCTTTTTTGAAGAACCTCATACTGTAGCCCACTGGGAAAACCTCGGCAGGGAGTTCATTCCACAGCCGCAGCGTTCGTGGGAGGAAATTCCTCTTAAATCGTACTGTGCGCGACCCATTGGGCTCCAGGGTGTGGGGATGAACACCCTGCCGGCGGCGAGCGGTGCGGTGATAAAAAGCTGCCGTGGGCATCATATCAAACAGTTCTTCAGAGCACAACCCATTGTACAAGCGATAGAACACGCATAAGGAGGCAAAGTCCCTCCTAAGACTCAAAGGTTCAATATCGCTCGTGAGTTTGGGATCGTCGACGATCCGCACAGCGCGCCTTTGCACCGAGTCAAAGGGCCCAAGCTGGTATCCAGGTGCTCCCGCCCAAAGGTGACAACAGTACTCCATGTGGGGTCTGACTTGCGACTTGTATAGGAGCAGTCTCTGCCCCGGAGTGAAGTATCGCCTCGCTCTATTGAGCACACCAAAAAACTACTTCTAATGACGTACATTAGTTCAAAAATTACTTCATTATTGGTATATGGTCACGGATTTTAATTATTTAGCCGTTTAGGTTTATTTTACATTGGCATTTCATCCCAAAAAAAACAGTGAAAATACTAACACACACACCCACGCACAGTGAAACAGTGTTTCTAAAAAAGACAGGGATAACCTTGAGAAACTGGTCATCACTAGCAAAGTCGAAGGTGAACGGCCAAGATACAGGAGCCCAGTATGACCAAATTCGCTCAGTTCTCAACACTACCATGCACGATGCTTTTCACTCGGCGACATATAGAGGAAGATGGCGTCAGATCATCAGAGAGAAGCTGTTGAATGACTACGAACCTTGGTAATGAGGAAACCGATGCAAGGAGGAGGAGGAGGGGAGAAGGAGGACATTTCATAGAGTAAGTATCAAACAATAAAAATATAAAGAAAAATGGAAAAATTCATCGCGTCGAGCAAGATTCGAACTTCCGACCTCTCTGACCAACTGAGCCATCGACGGTTACTCATCCGCGGTGAATCTTTCCATCAGTTCCTTCATTGCTTACGTCAGAGGGGTCACCCTCTGCTACACGTCAGTGTAGCGACATCTACCGTAAGTGTGTATGCAAGTCTGTGTGTGTGTCGACGCGATGAATTTTTCCATTTTTCTTTCAATTAAAAATTGAAATTTCGCTTGCAGACGTTTCTGCTTAGTACAAAATAAAAAAAAAAATGCTTAAACCGTAAATCGCTCAACAGTTAAAGTCCATGACTGCATGTGTTTTGGTAGTTTATATTTAATATCAAATTGACATCATAACGTGGCTTTGAAATTTTAGTCCTCGAATATACCTCCTTATCTTTCACGTGATGTTATTTTGATAATCAGTGAGGTTATTACAAAGCCCGGATGACGGGAGCAAATATACACTTTTTTCTAGTGCTTAGTTAAATATCGACTATTCTATCGACATCCATACATACGAACTATTTTTGAATCAGAAATTTATTGATCATAAGTTATGAGAAAAGTATATATTTATTTAAAAGAACTGTCACTCTTATTTTATTCATCATCATCATATCAGCCGAAAGACGTCCACTGCTGGACATAGGCCTCCCCCAAAGAGTGCCACAATGACCGGTCCTGCGCCACCCGCATCCAGCGGACTCCCGCGACCTTCACCAGGTCATCAGTCCACCTTGCGGGGGGTCTACCCATGCTTCGCCTTTCGGTTCGTGGTCGCCACTCGAGAACCTTTCCGCCCCAATGGCCATCGGTTCTACGAGCAATGTGCCCCGCCCACTGCCACTTTAGTTTAGCGATTCGGAGGGCTATATCGGTTACTTTGGTCCTGCTGCGGATGGCCTCATTTCTGATTCGATCACGCAGAGAGACTCCAACCATAGCCCTCTCCATTGCCCTTTGGGTGACTTTGAGCTTTCTTATGAGGCCCATTGTAAGCGACCACGTTTCAGTACTTATTATACTTATTTTATTATTACGATCATTTCCATGAGTATGATAATATTGGTAATAATTATAGTATGTAATTAGTTAACTGATATAATATACACGGTGCAAGTCCACGATGGACCTTTAAGGAAATGGGATATAGTTTAGCCATAGCACTATATTTCCCCCATAGAAACTATGTAAATATGTGTAACTGTGTTCTACTTATAGCCTTTGAAACATTCACGCAACAAACTACTTTGTGCTAACCCTAAACAGGTGACTGGGTCAATGAACTTACTTGTAAACAATTGTTAGATGACAGGATATTATGATAATTTGTTGTTGTTTAACCATTCTTAGATCTGCTTGTAATGCAGTAAAAATAGTTGCAGCATTTTCAAACGCGATTCTCTTTGTGGCGATTCCACATGTTCAATTTTGGGTGAAGTTTTATGTTATTTCTTATTCAATTAATATTATTTCTAACCACAAAAATATTTTGTTCAAATGGTCACATTGACAACTCAAAATTAATCAATAAATACTAATCAGTCATCAAGTCGTCATAAACAATTAAAGATGATATCGTAACCTCATCATAAATATATCTGACTGATAAAAAGGTTTTAGCTCGTTAACACGATTGACAAAATTATTTTCGAATAGATTAAAATGTTGTCGTGATTGAGCAGGTATGCAATACGTGCTTAGAGAATTCAACCAACCGGAGTCGCCATTGACAGGCGTTACTCTCTGCTGAAAACATATGACCAGTGGTTATACCCCAAGTAACAAAAGCTTCTATAACTAAGGCCTTTTATCACCAATCAGTGATATAGTAGGCCTATAATGGTAACCATTGTGACTGCTTGTACTATAAAGGTTTTTAATAGAGCGTTTTGGTTCTATAAATTAAAGAGCAATTTAGTTCTATAAGTTAGCTCTTAGAACGCTTAAAGGACCATAAAAAAGAATCTATAAAGTGTTGCACTGTAATAGATTTGCAAAAAGCGATTATAGTACTATTTAATACTATAGACACTTTACTGACACTTTTATGTACCTATTATGCACTAATAATGCGTCGAATTAACTTTTATAGTACTAGTATTGTAGCAGTATCGCAAACACTATTACAGGATCAATCTGCACTATAAAAGGACTTTGCACGACCATTACATAACGTTTTAGCTTTTTAAATGCTCCCTCAACATCGCTATAGGACTACCCAAATCCATTAAAATATGGCTGCCGTTTTCTGAAAGTGATAGCACATTAGCAGCACGACTGGAGCCCATGTGTACTATAGCAGCCACAGTCGGGACAAGTCCTAATTTTATTAATTAAAATTTAATTAAAACAGTAAAATTATGAAGGCGCATTGTCAAATTTGAAATCAGCATAATGATTTTGTCAATACAATTATTTTCGCAAGTGCAAGTACCGGCAGAATTACGGTTCACGAATGTTTTTTAGTATGTACCTTTATATGTCACTTTAAGGAACTAAAGGAACATGGCGAATGACTTACAAATATATTTGTTTAATTTCTTGTGAAATAACCTCACGACGACGACAGCACACAACACGAGGCTTTTGGTGATAAAAAAGATCACTGGAATCGTTCACGGCGCAAATTAGCACTATAAACATGTTTTGGCTACTTTAATAGTTCCTAATTGTGACATAAACATTGCAGACATTTCAATTATAGAGCTGATTTATCACAGTGAGAGCCTTTATGTAATGTTTATAGAATAAATCAGTGATAAAACTAGGGCCTATTTGGGGTTAGGTAAAGGTTTACGACACCATTATAGTGCTAATCATGAACACTAATTAGCACGTTCTAAAATGTTCTCAGGACTTTTATAGGGCCAAATTTTGCTACTTGGGACATATGTATGGACTGACGTTTATCTGACGTAGCTATTTGTCCGTTACGTACGAATAGCCATACATTTGACGTTCCCCTCCCCCGCAAAAATCGGCAGACTTTTTTTGTATAGAAAATGACAGACATGGCTACTCCATTCGGGTTGAATTTTCTAAGAATACGTGCATGCGTTACTTCAAATACTTAGAACCGTTTTTTTTTAATAAATGGCGAACCTCTTTGCGTAGTTGGAAATCGACAAGAAATCTGATGTTTGAAAATAAATTGTCATTAAAAGTACTGATTGTCATATGTCATATTCTTCAAATAAAAATGCCTTTGCTAGAAGCTCGTAATTATTTTAATTAACTCTTTTTATAAACAAGATGCTAGAATAGAACTACATTGCGGCTAAAAGTTTATGACGACAAAGAGAAAAATATCCACCACCGCATCCAACTGGGCACAGGAGAATTATTACGTGCTACCAAAAATCAGCCCATTGTACATCTAGCAGCTCAGAATGACCAACGTGAGGTTCCATTGTGCAACTTGCGGTTAGACTAGAGAAAGAGTCCTGCAAGTTCGAGATCAGAGGGTCGATATTTCGGAATGAGTCACCACAGTACCTACTAAAAGCTCTTAAGCATGCGCCTTCACGCTTACAAAATACCTACAGAGGTTTTAAGTTTTACTTGGTCGAGATTGTCCTGTCCGCGAATTATACTGCTGGTGATTGTTATAAAAGATGTTATGTTATTATGGTTCCAATGCGTTGCAAAAATGTTGAAGAGCAGACACCATCTCATGTGCACCGACATGACCGACATCGTGTCTCGTGCACGGGCTGCAGCGAGCATTGGGAGACACGGGGGAAAATGAGAATGCCTTATGTGAAGATAGTGTATGTTATGGCAATTAGTAATAAAGTAATTGATGTTAATATTTTCGCATTTGATTTATTTGACATTTCGTCAATCATACATCAGTGCTATTACGTCAACGCTCGTTAATCAGTTTAAGCTCCGAGTTCTCCCGATGGCGATGACGTAATCTATCCGTGAAGTGCAGATGCAATAGGGTCATCACTCATCACCACAGTGAAAAAGTAGTGAATTTGGTTTCATTATTTTTTACTTAATTCATGATTCTAACCATTACAAATCTACTGTATATCATTCAAACGATGCAATATTTCCGGGAAGGTCTGTTGTCAAAGACCATCCTGTATAATGTAAGCTTACCTAGGTAATATTGTGTAACAACCTGACATGTAAGATAATGAATTTGATTAATACATCGATAGAATAGTGCATTTTTGCTCCCGTCATCCGGGATTTGGACTTATTACTCTTCCATCCAACTGAACTCACGGCTTTCCCGACTAAACTTAAAATCATATTTCATATAATCTGATAATTAATATCCGGTCGTTAATAAGTATAAATTGGGCTCATTACTCTCACCTGGAGGACTGTCGACAAACTGTAAACCTAAACGAGATAAGGTCCTAACTGACAAATATTAAGAGTTAGTTGTTCCTTTGTCACACTAAAGAAATGCCGTGCCAACGCCATAGACTTGTCCTTACTACGTTACCTAAAAACGCTTTCTACTCCAGCGCTTTCTACTTTTGTTCTCTTCTGTTACAGTTGAATGAGAGCTATCGATTTTTTACTCACCAGTTGGCGCCACTGTAGACGGAGGTCCTAAAATACAGCTGTAAAAATTGGTATTACGTTCATGAAAACAAAATTTACGTTTAAATAATATTTTACACCACCTAATCGAATACAGGCTTTTTCTTTCCTGCTAGGAGGGAAGAAAGTGGCACTTTTCTGTTCTAGGACATTAGCTTTTTTTTTCAGTTAGTCCGTCATTAAAAACAAAATTCTTATTGAATTAATCGATTAATTATAATCAGGAAGCACATCAGAAGTACATATAAAGTTAAAATAAATATGATTCAACAATGAAAGGTATTTTCTCTAAGGTGGTGTGAAAAGCAGTGTGTGTCACATAGGAGCAAAACTATTTTCACCTTGGGCGTTAACTCTTGAATCCCTCACTAAGCTCAGGAGTTTACTTTAGAATCCCTCGCTACGCTCTGGATTCTATTATAGACTCCATCGCTTCGTTTGGGATTCAATACACGCCCTCGCCGTAAATATTTCATTTTGCTCCCTTGTTACACAATCTACTATTAATTCAATAAACCGTATTTGTACAAAATATAGACGACGCCGCAGTGTTGCACTTGCACAGTTCCATTTTATTTGGAAAAAGGAGAATTTTCTCAGTTCTGCTTTTAAAGCATTCACACTCAATGACTCTTAACTCATATTTGCCATAATTAATATCCTGGTATGGCAAATTACTCACAACATTGTGAAATTGAAAGTAATTCCGCGAATGGCACTTAATTTCTATGGAATTTGACATTTTGAGGACCTCAGTCTACACGAGCGCCTCTAGCGGAATTTTCATACGCGATAGTCCTCATTACAGAAATTATACGTAAAAGGCACAGAAAGGGTGAATAAACAATTTTCACGCATACGATGCAAAATTAGTCTGAGATGATCTTGGCATAACTTTGAACATAAGAGTGTGTCAAAATCATTTTGTTCACCTCCGCCGCGCTATTATATTGAAAATTCGGCTCTAGCCAAGTTCAACGCACGTTTATTTCGTCTGTTAATACAATTTACCCTACAAAAGGCGACTTCATTTAGGAAAATAATTAAAACAATTAAAACATCTTTTCATTTTGTTGTTGGTTCTTAACAAACAATTATTTATTTATCAATACGATTTTAACGCATTTTCTTAAGCTTACTTCAAATAAATTGTGGATTTTATTTGATTGAGTTCCATTGATTTAGAAACTGAAATACATGTTATTTATACAAGGTGTAATAAAAATGCTGGCGATCCGTTTAAGGGTTCAATTGGCATCGAATTCTAATATATTTTTTCTTACTAAGAAATGACGTGAAAGAATATTCGTTTTGTGTGGAGGGTCGGCCGGTTAGGACGAGAGGTTCCATACAAAAAAAAATTGTGTCCAAAAAATTCTTAAAGTGGGTTGAACCACGCATAACTAACGAACTAATCAACGTTAAATATGGCGACGGAGCTGTCATCCCATAGAAAACTGTCAAACTTTTCATATAAGATTTTTTAAATAATGACGTTGATGTTAACAAGCGGTTTGGTACAAGTGGCCCTTAGTCGCGATACAATGCCATTCATGCTCTTTAACGGTTCACTAGTGTTTTTGATACATCCTGTATACTTCAAAAAAAGTAACCAACTTCTCCGTTACACCAGTAAATAACACTTAAGACTACTATAATTATACAGGATATTTATAGTAGTGTTATACCTAAAACCTTCGAGATGTGGTGCTGGCGGAAGATGCTTCAAATTCCGTGGACTGCATTTCGAACAAATACATCGATATTGAAAGAACTCGATATAAAGACAAGGCTTTCCACTACCTGCCTGCGAAGAATCCTTGAGCTTTTTGGTCACATTGCCCGGAAAGATGGACACAACCTTGAACAACTAATGGTTCTCGGGAAGGTCGACGGAAGAAGGCCGAGAGGTCGAAGCCCAGTCAGGTGGTCCGACCAAATCCGCTCAACGCTCAACACCAAGCTACATGATGCCCTCCAGGATGCTAAAGACAGACACAGATGGAGGAGCATCATTAGAGACAAATTAATCTCCCATTGGGGGAATCACGACCCTCAGTAATGAGGTGCACGACGCGAGGAGGAGGATACCTAAAAGCTGTAAATCAAATATATTCAATATAAATTAACGTAAAAAAGTTTTAAGTTAAACGGTTTTATTTCAAGCTAAATGTTGTACCAAAAACTAGAAAATAAAAATTTATACGAATTTTAGTCCCACATACATTTCTTCCTGGAGAGTAATCAATCATGTAAGACGGATAACAGAATAGGCATCTCGAGTCGGATGCTAAAGGCCCTATTTGTCTCTGTATCACTGGATTAAGTTATAATCGGAAGCTTTTATCAGACTAAAATAAAGACGTGGGGCGTCTAATATAAGGTAGAGTGGGTTAAGTATATAATACAGAATATACAGATATTAAATAATCTAAAATCAAAGTCACGTAGCTATGCTTTAATGTTGTTGGAGGTGGCGTTAGTGTGAGAGCACTAGGAGTAGTATTAAAAATATGTATATATAAATTTTTAAAATGAGTCAAATACTTAGATATTTAGTTTGCGAAATGAAATGTGAAATTAAGTAAATATAACTTAATTTGCATTAGGGCTAGCATTAGCAATTCTTATTTATTTTTTATTTACTAGTCGACTTGAGTGCCCTCCACTGCTGGGCAAAGGCCTCTTCACTTGATTTTCATGATTTTTAGGTCTTATAATTTTCTCTATTATTGTTCATTGGTAGCTTTACCTACCTACCTAATTTTTTTGTCGTACCAACGCCCCACGTTTTTATTTTAGTCTGATAAAAGCTTCCGATTATGACTTAATCCACTGATATAGAGACAAATAGGGCCTTTAGCATCCGACTCGAGATGCCTATTCTGTTATCCGTCTTACATGATTACTCTCCAGGAAGAATATATGTGGGACTAAAATTCGTATAAATTTTTATTTTCTAGTTTTTGGTACAACATTTAGATTGAAATAAAACCGTTTAACTTAAAACTTTTTTACGTTAATTTATTTTTAAGTTTTTAGTAAATTTTTTGTACTTTTAACCAGCCCTATTGACCGTAGTATGTGGTGGGAAAACTATATGTGATGACATGTCAAGTGGTATAATAATAATAATAAATATTCTTTATTGTACACCACATGAAAAAAGAAAAGTATACAGTGATACAGTGATAAAAGCTAGGTAACAACAGGCGGTCTTATCGCTAAAAAGCGATCTCTACCAGACAACCTTTGGGTATTATATTAATTGTATGTGACCTTTCGTGTGTTTAAAGTAGAGGGTACCTACATTAAGTTGGGTAGTTGGGTACCTACGTATATTATAGGGTACATAAATGTATACAGTGTGGGAAAAATCTATGGGTCCTGGAGGGGAAATAAATCCCTGAAATAGCTTAATTTACGTAAAGGACATTATTTTATTTTAAAAAATATGCGAAGCTAAAAGGCTGAGTACATCACAGCGAGAATTGCTTTAGGAGCAGCATGACATGGACTTGATAAAACTCAATGGTCAAGTGTCTTAGCGAGCCCGAGGGCCGAAGGCCCGAGGGTGAGCCGCAATCTATGCAAAACTAAAAGGCCGAGTACGTCACGGCGAGAATTGCTTCAACAGCAGCATGACATGGACTGGACAGATCTCAATGGTCAAGTGTCTTAGCGAGCCCGAGGGCCGAAGGCCCGAGGGTGAGCAGCAATCTATGCGAAACTAAAAGGCAGAGTACGTCACGGCGAGAATTGCTTCAGCCGCAGCATGACATGAAATGGACAGATCTCAATAGTCAAGTGTCTTAGCGAGCCCGAGGGCCGAAGGCCCGGGGGTGAGCTTCAATCTATGCGAAGCTAAAAGGCCGAGTACGTCACGGCGAGAATTGCTTCAGCCGCAGCATGACATGGACTGGACAGATCTCAATGGCCAAGTGTCTTAGCGAGCCCGAGGGCCGAAGGCCCGAGGGTGAGCCGCAATCTATGCGAAACTAAAAGGCCGAGTACGTCACGGCGAGAATTGCTTCAACAGCAGCATGACATGGATTGGACAGATCTCAATGGTCAAGTGTCTTAGCGAGCCCGAGGGCCGAAGGCCCGAGGGTGATCCGCAATCTATGCGAAGCTAAAAGGCCGAGTACGTCACGGTGAGAATTGCTTCAACAGCAGCATGACATGGACTGGACAAATCTCAATGGCCAAGTGTCTTAGCAAGTGTCTGAGCCGCAATCTATACGAATCTAAAAGGCCGAGTACGTCACGGCGAGAATTGCTTCAGCAGCAGCATGACATGGACTGGACAAATCTCAACGGTCAAGTACCTTAGCGGGCCCGAGGGCCGAAGGCCTGAGGGTGAGCCGCAATCTATGCGATGCTAAAAGGCCGAGTACCGCGTATTGCATACGATCGGAACATCACAACGAGAATCGCTTCAGCAGCAGTATGACAGGAACTTGATAAAACTCAGCAGTCAAGTGTCTTAGCGAGCCCGAGGGCCGAAAGCCCGAGGGTGAGCCGCAATCTATACGAATCTAAAAGGCCGAGTACGTCACGGCGAGAATTGCTTCAGCAGCAGCATGACACGGACTTGATAAAACTCAACAGTCAAGTGTCTTAGCGAGCCCGAGGGCCGAAGGCCAGAGGGTGAGCCGCAATCTATGCGAAGCTAAAAAGGCCGAGTACGTCACGGCGAGAATTGCTTCAGAAGCTGCATGACATACTTACTTACTTACTCCTCTGGCGCAGTGACCCAAAGTGGGTCTTGGCCTCCAACACGCCTGCGCGCCACTGATCCCGGTCCTGTGCAGTCTCTCTCAGTCAGCAGCATGACATGGACTTGATAAAACTCAACGGTTAAGTGTCTTAGCGAGCCCGAAGGCCCGAGGGTGAGCCGCAATCTATGCGAAGCTAAAAGGCCGAGTACCGCGTATTGCATGCGATCGGAACATCACAACGAGAATTGCTTCAGTAGCAGCATGACATGGACCGGACAAAACCCAATAATTAAGTGTCCTAGCGGTCACGCCTCAGGAGTTGGAGATCAATAAAACACGTAAACGCCTATTCCTAAAACTAGAACACTATTTTTAAATGCATACATTCTCCAACTGGTCCTTTATGGCAGCCAGTAGCCTAGCAGCATTACGACTGAGGAGTTGGAGATCAAACGTAACGTAAATGTCTCTAGCTAAAACTAATGCACTATTTTTAAATTGACACATTCTGGAACCGGTCAGTTACGGAAGGCAGTAACCATGCAGCATCAGAACTGAGGAGTTGGAGATCAATATGAAATGTAAATGCCTCTACCTAAAACTAGAGCACTACTATTGAATTGAAACATTCTCCAACCGGTCAGTTATGGCAGGCTGTAACCTTGGATCATCACGACTGAGGAGTTGGAGATCAATATGTAACGTAAATGCGTCTACCTAAAACTATAACACTATTATTAAATTGACACATTCTCCACCCTGTCAGTTATGGCAGGCTGTAACCTTGCATCATCACGACCGAGGAGTTGGAGGTCAATTTGAAACGTAAATATTTCTACCTACATCTTGAGCACTATTATTAAACTGACACAGTCTCCACCCGGTCAGTTATGGCAGGCAGTAACTATGCAGCATCAGAACTGAAAAGTTGATGGTCAATATAAAGTCACTAAGGATTTATTCAGTAACAACAATAATATAGTTAAATTAGCAGATGTGTACGACTCTCGGTTAAGGTAAGCAGTGTCTCTGCAGCATTAGGATTTGAAGATCAAAGGTTGAAAATATTATTAAAAGTTATTGTCACGGAGACCTGATACGCATACCAAATTTCATCGAAATCTGTTAAGTAGAAATGGTCGAAAAATCGATTGCAAGATTTGATGCGTATAAATATACAAACAAATAAATAAATAAATATACGGGGTCAAGCTAAATAAAACCGTATAAAAATTATTTGACTTGCTTCAAGGTTTCCCTTTATTTCTTTAGGTTTCCATTATCAGATCTCAACTTGATGACGATATATGATGAACTGTGAAGTATATCATTATAAACAAAACAAGAATTTTCCCGAACCACTCGTCTTTGAATATTTGTAATCGGTGAAAAAAATACTAAACAAGATCCCTCCGAATTGACACCATTCTTCAAAAATCAAGATGGCGGTACAATTTTTTTTGTATACCGCTTCGGTGGCAAACAAGCATACGGCCCGCCTGATGGTAAGCAGCTACCGTTGCCTATGGACGCCTGCACCTACAGAGGTGTCACATGCGCGTTGCCGACCCTTTACAAAAAGGAGGATTCACTGTGTTGACGGCTTAAGGAAAGGGACCCTAATCGTCAACAGACTGGGTCCTCTATGAGCTCTTTGGCAACCTTTCTCATCAGCATTTAAAATAAAATAAAAAATTAAAGCTATTGCCAAATATTCAGAGTTCAAACTTACCTTTACAAAAAAAATTTGCGGCGTTTAAAAAAGCAGTGACGTAGATCGCGGTCATTACTGCCTTACATTATTCATAAGACTTGTCTCTCTGAAGCTGCAGCCACTGCCGATAATGATCTGAAGTTTTTATTAGACGAGTTCAAATTGCACGGTCTGGGGAATCGACTTTGAAATATTTTAAGTGTATCCCATATAATGTTGGTTTCTGCAGGTTAGATCCTTCTGGACTCGTATTTTTGTGCTTTTTCGAGGTATCTTTGTAGGCGTAAATTTGATGATTAACTATCCGTTAATGCATTTCTGATACATTCAGACATGGAATATAAATATTGTATGAAGCTTGTTTGCCACCGTCGTGGTAAAAAAAAATACACGAGTGTCGTGGAACACTCGGTTGGAACGAAGTTGTTATTTAATTTTTGACTTTTTTGTAATTCTTCGACTTTATCGTTTTTTTTTTACTTTTTCGACTTTTTTAACTTTTTTTCACTTTTTGACGTTTTTTGACATTTATGACATTTTTGACATTTTTGAAATTTTTGTCATTTTTGACTTTTTTGACTTCTTGATATTTCACTTTGTCACTTTTCACTTTACTTCACTTCACTTCACTTTTTATTTTATTTTTCACTTCTCATGCTCAAAAAGTTTGTCATATTATGCTTACCAAGGCGGACTAAAGTAGTACATTTAGGCTAATATGTATACATATTTATGATATATAAAACATTTTAAATTGACCAATCGGAACACTTCACCATATTAAATCCACCAATCACAACACATATCGAAGTTAATCGGAATCGGAATACTTTTTTGGTGCGTATACTGTGTAATTTATTAAAAGGCCTTAAAAAAAACATTGTATTTAATATCAACCAATCAGAATACAGCAAACTTAAAATCGACCAATCAGGAAACAATTTATTTCTCAAAACATGAGGTGTTTTTTAGTTCCTACTTCACAATCATTAAAAAAGATTTTAATTTTTTGGAAGCGCTTTAAAGCGTGTTTAAACTGTTTAAAGACTCTACCTGATTCGTCGTCTGTGGCATTTATTCGCGGTGTTTATATTTTGTATCTATGTCAAAGAAGTTAAAAAAATTAAAAGACCGTCAAGTTAAACCATAATTTCACCTTAGTTTAGTTATTGTGCGTAAATAATAAGTATTTTTATCTTATTTTCAAAGGCAGATATGACCTTTAATATTAGTTCATTTCGATAATATGTACAGAGTCCTCCATTATGCGTGGTCCGATACGCACTTGGCCGCTTTTTAATTCAAGTTTCAGTATCAGTTTAATTTTATTAAGTCTATTTTTAATATTTGTTAGTGTACCTAATTTATTATCAGGTTTCATTTTAGATTTCATTTTATGTAATAAAAATACCAGTAAGTAACTATGTTATAACGCGCAGCCGTATGTACCTATACAGTCAGCTACAGAGAAATGTACCCACCCCTGCATACAAACTTGTATATAGGGGTGGGTACATTTCTCTGCAATAATGAGAAGGTAAGTAGATTATGCGACCATAGTACTCCGTCCGTGCCGTGGTCTTAAATTGCAAATAAGGACAATGAAAACTAGTCTGCGTCTTCTTTGTCTTTGAGTGTCCTCGACCCGCTTACCTAAAAATGCATTCTTGTTCCTTCAAAAAATTCGATTTATTATCTAATATCTTACACTTACAACTTGTTTATACATAATTAGGGCATTTTATACAACTTTTTTATACAACTTGTTCATACATAATTAGGACACTAGCGACCCGCCCCGGCTTCGCACGGGATAAAAAATGGTTATTGTGGGTTATCCCTAAGAGATAGACATATACCATTCCAGACTTTTTTGTAGACCTTTTTAAGGTGTACAATACTGTAGTACATTATTTTGATCTATCTCTTAGGACTCAGCCAGCGTTTGCAATGTAAGCGCAAAAAATGGGTTTATTTACGACACCACATTAGAAACCTCAAAAATCATCAGTGTTTCTCTACTATATTATGCATGTGTTATACATACATATACATGTATATATTATGCATGTGCATGTGTTATATATATGTGTTTTGGACCCGGGGTATGTCCTTAAACTACGTCCGGACTTGGGTATGTCCTTAAACTATGCCAAAAAGAGAGGTATGGGCACTGCGAATGGCATCTCGCTTAGTGTGGTAGGGCACGTTCAGTGAATGTCATCTCGCTCAAATCAGGAGCAGAGCCCGACTGGGGAAGTACCTCCACCTTACAGAAAACCACAGCCAAATAGCACTAGACCCTACTCATAGTGTTGTGTTCCTGCTGGTGAGTAAGGTTGCCAAAGAGCTCAAAGAGGACCCAGTGTGTTGACGATGAGGGACCCTCTTGTTCCTTTAGCCGTCAACACAGTGAATCCTCCTTTTTGTAATGGGTCGGCAACGCGCATGTGACTCCTGTGGAGTTACAGGCGTCCATAGGTTACGGTAGCTGCTTACCATCAGGCAGGCCGTATGCTTCTTTGCCACCGTCGTTGTATAAAAAATATATATATATATATAAACCTTCCTCTTGAATCACTCTATCTATTTAAAAAAAACCGCATCAAAATCCGTTGCTTAGTTTTGAAGATCTAAGCATACATAGGGACAAACAGCGGAAAGCGACTTTGTTTATACTATGTAGTGATGTGACACAGCATTTATTTAAAAGTAAAACACGTAAAATGCAAAAATAATCATATTAAGACACAATATTGCTCACAATCTTGCTAAGGTCGAAATACATATGTGTTCAAAAATATAAATAAAATCGAAAACGTCGGTAGATGCTCATTTATAATAAACTATACGTTACTTACAAAGGTTCTCAATAAACAATGTGTCCCATGTTCAAAGGCAAGTAATTAATTACCCCCAAAATACACGGGAGGCAAATCTTTATGAAAATCTCACCGCTCGGGGAACAATCTTAAGAAGCTTTGCTGCCTTTCAGACGAGGCCCAAATAATTGAAGGGTTTGGGCGAGAGCCTAATTAATCAGTGCCCAGGTCCCCGGAGTCCGGGCATCGCGACGGTAAACTATGTTAATGAGGATTTATGTATGTAACTATTCATTTTGTGCTACGTTTACACAAGTTGAGTTAGTATTAAACTTAAGGCCCTTATAAATTTTAAGGATCGGTTGCAACAACCCGTTTGTCATCGTTAAAACGTTCGCTTTTATTGTATGGAACATTCCTTTTTTTCATAGAAACTTGCTAGCATAGAAAGGTGCCTTGTTGTGTTATATTTGTGGTATGAAGGTTTGAAATATAAACATGGTTTTCTACTATTAGCTTGGGTTTCCCTAATAAAAAGCGCTCAAATTTGAACAATAAATATATTTGCAAAAATAATTAAATTGAAAGTAAGTTTGGCTTTACAAACTAAATCCGCGGCCACGCTCTCGCTACATATCTAGTTATACCTGCATTATATAAATTGAAAGTTTTTAGTAGGTTAGTAGTACATAGCTAAGCGTACTAAAGGCTACGGCTTATATTTTAGTATAGTCGCTTAGCTAGTGCGAACGGAGCATCACGGCAGGGATGTGTTTTGTCTTGCTTATTTTATTTGTTCACAGGTTACTGTTGATATTTCTAAATTGTTGGAGAGAACCCTAATGTTCAATTTTAATTGGCATGATTAAGGCCGGGTTTATTATCAATTCAACTTTAGATCGTGAGGTTGAAGTGATTGGCGGGTTCGCTATTTTTGTTAATGAGTAACTGTCATTCAAGAATCGTTGACGGTAGGTATAAGAAGATTCTTCTTCTTCTTAGTCTTTCTACTATTTGCATTTCGTGGTAAACATAAACATAAATACTCTTTATTGCACACCTCAAATAATAGACACAAAGTATACACAAGTCACAGTAAATTGACGGTATCATATACAGAGGTTGCTCATTGTAATTTTTTTTGCCATTCTGGCCGGTTGGAGATCATTCTAACCAACTTGTTCAAGGGTCCGTGCACTGCAGATTTTATCTAGTTGATTGGATTTTATTTGTTCTGGTCTTTTCCGCGGCCTGGCTCCGTTTACTCGGCCCTAAGAAGATTACTAGATTTAATACTGTCAATTAATATGAACAATTAGTATCAAACGCTTATCTATGAAGAATCACCGGGCAAACATCCAAACACAAGGATATGCAATCACGAAGATAGCAGTGGGTTGGGCATATCCTTACGAAACCTGACACCCACTTATCCGAGATTGCCCTGACCTGGAAGATGCCCGGAAAACGGAAAAGGGACGCCCCAAATACACTTGGCGCCGTACCGTGGAGCAAGAGATGGGTGTATTGGGGATGGGATGGAAGGAGGTGACCTAAACCGTACAGAACCGAAGTCAGTGGAAGAACTTAATTCGAACCCTCCAGCCCAGCAGTGGGTAAAAGGATAAAAATAAGAAGAAGAACCTGAAACTGGCATCAATCCATATGGCGAGCTAACCACACCCGTAGAGACTTATATTTTATTATTTATATTGTCCAGTGGTCTCTCTTATTTAAATCATGTACATTTTAATGGTGTATGATGTTTAATCGTAAAAGTAATTTCGAAATAGTTTTCGTGCTAACTAAAGTAGCGTAGCGACGTGTAACTTACGGGTTCAAAGTAAGTCTTGGTGCTTAAATAAATATAGAACTTTAAGCAGAGTGAAAAGTTCCGCAAAAGTTGCGAGATGTGTTCAGTTCAATAAAGTAGTTTTAATTACTAACTTTTATCTTACCATTTACATACCTTACGTTTACTTAGAACTACTTTTCCACTGAGGTGTAAGTACTTGACTAGTTAATAAAAGATACCTTGAGGCGCTTAAATTGTAACATGGAGCGGTATTTAATTCTGATTAAAATCAAAATCTCGATCTGATATGGTTATGACCTAGATTTAAAACGATCGCTCATTGGCCCGCGTGATATGCTCTGCCCGTCGCGTTATTTTGCCCACTTAATTAGTTATTAAATTTTAACTTAGTTTTAAAGTCGTTTTAAAAGTTTGTTTTGTGAAAATAACTCGTAAACTCAACAGTACTTTTTGCGTTATCACGTCAAAATAAATACCTACCAAAATTATGTCGGTTAAAAACAGTATACATAAGTAACAGCGCAAATTAACACCGAAAACCTCCGACGGAACAGACCCCGTAAAATAATTTAATTAAGTGTGCTTTTGTTTCCGTGCTAAGTGTATAAGGACCATGAATGCTAATTAGATGAATGCAAGCAAACTTTCAGGAAAATAGTACGAACATTTTTTTAAATTCAAGCACGAAATGATGACTTCTGATTTTTCAGAAGCATCTTGAACATTATTATATTTAAAGTAAGGAATAGAGAAAAAGTAAATAATTTAATAAAAGCGCTAATCTCAAGTTAATAGCGTTAAGTAAAGCAATGTATTTTTATTAAATATTGCGAAATATAAAAATATGAATACGTTTAGTTTTTTTTCATTAATTTGTTGTAATCCATACTAATACTCGTATACTAATATGTGTGTTTGTTTGTTTGTTTGTCCGTCTTTCACGGCAAAACGGGGCGACAAATTGACGTGATTTTTTAAGTGGAGATAGTTGAAGGGATGGAGAGTGACATAGGCTACTTTTTGTCTCTTTATAACCCCCCACTTCCCTAAAATGGGGGGTGGAAGTTTGTATGGTTTGTTACCCCGAATTCAACGCGAGCGAAGCCGCGGGTAAAAGCTAGTAACTAATAATAACCTTAAAAAATTATAAGAACAGTTACTTTAGCCATTGTGTTGTCGCAAAACGGAATCAAAGATGGAAAGAAAATCTGTCGAAAATCATTTTGGTAAAGCCGGAAGGATGGCTCCTTTAAAGACTGGCGGAAAGTAATTTACCAAATTGAAACGTCGAAGTAATTAAGACGTCGAGATCACTCCTTGTAAATAATCATTGATGTATTTTAGGCCGTTTTGTTTCCTAATATTGAGAGATGAAAATGATAAAAGTGGCTGGTTTTTGATGATAAATAATTGCCATTCTCACTATAAAATATAACGGTTACACTCACGTCACTTTAGTCACTTCGCGCGACATGTTTCGGAGAGCTTAGGTCTCCATAACAGAAGCTCTCCGAAACATGTCGCGCGAAGTGACTAAAGTGACGTGAGTGTAACCGTTATATTTTATAGTGATAGTATGTCTCACGAAAGTTTAAATTTAATAATTGCCATTCTATTGAAAAACAGACAATAGCCTCAAAAATATTATATTATAAACGATATGTGTATAAATACCCCGTTTTTAATAGTAGAGGCAGATATAACGTTTATCGACCATATCAGCTTGAAATCGTTAAAATAGCTTCCAAATTTTGTCGGCAAAAATAAAAATAAAATTTCATAACTACCTGGTAATTAAAAAAGGAATGCGTAAAAGTTATACAAAACTCATTCGCAACACTTGAGAATGTAGTTTGGTAACAATGTTAAGGGTGGAACGCGCGTAGTCATATTGTAGCTAATTGGTTCCAACCTATTGAGGGTGCCAATAAAAAGCAAAATACACAAATTAAAGCGCTGAACAGCTTTCTGTTGTTTTTACCAATTTCGTCAAAGCCCTCCCTATAAAGGCAGAACAAATAACGCCGCCTAATCGATTTAATGAAAGGGGAATCGAAGGTCCCGCAGATTTACTTTTCCAAATTTACGACTACCTCTATCGTTTAATTGGAAATTCGTGCGCCATAAAAGTGTTTGATGGCTAGGGGATTAAAATACGAGGATCTAAATTGAAATTAAATGTTAAGTGTTCGAGTGTTCGTCACACATTTTTTCCGAACATCATTCACAAATAGCTTACTGACTAGATAAAGTGTGTTTTTATATGCTCATATAAAAAAACGAACAAGAACGCGACTGCCCATTTCAGTTGTATCTACTTAAACTACATAATATATTATAAGTATTTTATTGAATCAGGCGTTACTTTGCGGAAGTCTATATTATTAATTACTAAAGTATTCTAAACTACAAAATAAAAACAATTATATTTTTAATTGCTGTTCTGCGGTATAATATTGTGCTAGTTGATTCGTTTTCGAAACGTTTTGGTAGTTTTTTAAATTTAATCTAAATATATAAAAGAAGAAACTGACTGACTGACTGACTGACTGACTGACATATCAACGCACAACCCTAACCGCTGGTTCTAGAGATTCCAAATTTGGCACGTAGGTTCCTTATAAGGTCTAGGGATGCACTAAGAAAGGATTTTTCAAAATTCACCCCCTAAGGGGGTAAAATGGGGGTCCAAAGTTTGTATGGCGAATCAAGATTTGTTAGACTATTTTATTCGAAACTTCACAGGAGTATTCCTAACAATAAATGAGTAAACACGTGTTTCAGTTTTTTTGAAAATTCAACCCCTAAAAGGAGCAAATGTGGTCACAAAGTCTGAAAATCAACATGGGTATCGTATCTTTTTTGAGTACTTAGAGTACGCGGGCGAAGCCGCGGGAAAAGGCTAGTTGCGTATAATATTTTGCGGTGGAAAGGTAGGAATGAGAACATTAATGTACTTAGGCAAAAAATACTAGCACATTATTACACCGCGGAAAATCAATTAAAAATATGATTATCTTTGTTAAATAATTATTTAAATAAGATCTTATTTAAGTAATTTCTCTTCCAGTCTAGATTAGATATTTTGTCTCAAATTGTACAAGAACATTATGATCATTCATAATTCAAAACAGACAACGGTCCATAAAACACAGATTGGCTACTAACAACCCACTAATGAGATCGAATCGTGGGATATTATCTCTATCAGAGATGGGCATTAATCGATTTTTTAAATTAACTAATTAATCGATCAAAAAAATCAATCTTCCAAATTGATAGCGATTAAATTAATTGCCCTGTTGTTCGAATAACAATCAAATTAACCGTCAAATTTAATCGATTTTTGACGATTAAATCAATTTGATGCTCAGTTTTTCTTATAAATTTTGTCTTGGGTAACGACTAGCGAATGCGATCTCTATCTCGTGAGATCTCGAAACCACAGTCGAGAATCGAGAAAAACAATGTGAGCCTGGGGTCCGCTTGGCAACTTCATTTACAGTTTCCCTTTTCCACTGACGTTTTCCATTTTGAATTTTCCATTTAAAATTTCCCATTTTCCGTTTTCATTTTCTAATTTGAATTTTCCATATTCCACCTCCGTCTCCACACCTTATTCACAATCAGAAATATGTTTAGGATTTATTTGTTTCATGATTTTGTATTCTCCTTGTATAGGTACTTGGTTCCTAATATTAATCAAAAATGATTAATCAGATTGATTAGTCGACAAAAAATTTAGTCATTGGGAATTACTAAACTACTAAAATAAATTAATCGTTATTTTTTATCTACGAAACAATCGTCAATTTAATCGTAGTTATTAATCGTTAGACGATAACATTTTGCCCATCCCTATAATTGCTCAGGATGCCGTTATTCACGAGTCTAACTCGCAAACTTGGACTACTACGAAAACAGAAGATTCGCTTGATATCTGATATCTTGTTATCATCGTTTTCCAAGCATAAGATGGACCATAATGACAAAAAAATGTGATTTTATTGTTTGCGTCCTAAAATATATTATAAGTAAGCTACCTGCGTCTTAGAGAATTCAACCCGGATGGAGTAGCCATGTCTGTCATTTTTTATACAAAAAAAAGTCTGCCGATTTTTGCGGGGGAGGGGAACGTCAAATGTATGGCTTTCCGTACATAACGTACAAATAGCTACGTCAGATAAACGTCAGTCCATACATGTGCATGACAACTGGTCATATGTTTTCGGCAGAGAGGAATGCCTGTCAATGGCGACTCCGGTTGGTTGAATTCTCTAAGACCTGCGTAATAAAAGAAGATAATTTAGGGTGATGTTAAATGTTCAACCCATAAAAGTGCAAAGGTAGATTTATGTACGCTACGGTGAAACCTCGGTGACTGTGACTCGTTGGCGCAGACTCTACAGTAATATACATAGCAGATACGCCACTCATATGAAAAATGAACATGTTCCAACATGATTTTCTTTTCACCGCATTGAATATAATGGTCCACTTGTAGAAAATTAAGAGTGTTGCTTTAGTTCATGGTTATTATGCTGTTTTATTTATAGCATTTCATGGCAAAATTTTGACAAATAGTACGTTACCTCTACTTAATGTATTAAGTAGAGGCGCGTTACAACTATTTATAGGTTAGCTCCGGAGCAGTCACTTGCTTTTGGTAGCTCTAGTTACTTTCCATAGTCTATCTTAATTAATATATCTAAACCAGGCAATAGGGTTCAGTAAAAATATCATTCACTTGAATTGCCACTCACTTGAGTGGCAGCGAATGTGAATCGAGTGTTAAATTAGATAAGTATTTTTTTAGTTTGCTATTAAATCTAATCAAACAGTATTTATTTGATTTAGTAATGTACTAGTGGATTGAATTAGTGGTATACCCCACTTTAAAAAAATGCAAAAAAAATATGATTTATTTTTCGGGTTGAAAAGACATACTTGACAGTTGGTCCCATTATCATTCGTTCAGGATCTGGTAATGGGATCCAGGAAAAATCGAGAGAACTTTTTAAATATTATAGCCTCACCTATAGTGGTTTGAGTATTTTTTACAGTAGCTCGTGCATTTGCTCTTGGAAAGGTGTAGTAAGCTAAGTGAAGTCGGTTCTTTTTTTAATGTTATTTATTAAGAGTATATTTTCCGTTATTACTACTTATGTAATCTGTGACTGCGGACCCTCAGTGGACCATGGTTGGGTTCTCCTTCCTCTTATTCGACAAATTGATTTGCCCCTTGAGCTACTATTTTACTTAAATACTAAGAAATTTATCTGTAAGTTCATGAAAAGAATCGAAGTCAAGTCGTTAGATTCTTAAGTTTGAATGAAAAATATGTATTAAGTACTGTAATTTACTTATTTTCCTTATATTCAATATGCAATGGATTATCATCGGTTGCAACAATTTTTATAATTTTTTTCAAGGACATGGAAATCTAGATCTTTGGCTTTTATATCTGGCGTTTAGGATCATAACAAATTGGATCAGTAACAAGTCGCTGGCCCAATATTACAGGATTCTATGTTACATTTTTTGGGTAGTTAAATTTAGACTTAGTGTCACTATTACAATGTTCAAATTTCAATTTGATCAAAGTGACACCCTTTGTGCTCAATATGGCGACAGCGTGTTTAGAAGAGTTTTTTGTTTTTTGCTCATTTACGTAGCTCAGTGATAGATATTGCTCAAATTGATAGCTTATTGTGCGGTGACCTAACGAACAAGTGTGCAGCTAATGAAAAATTTGTCTCAAAACCCGCGTAGCCTCTCTTTAGTTGAACAAACGGTTATCCAAGTGTTGAAACCACAACACTTTTAAAATAAAATTTGTACACAACACCACATGTTCGATTAAACTTCTTTCTAATTCTCCGTAACATCCCACGTTCACCGCGTATAAACTCACAGGAACAACTTCAATTAAAGAACAATATACAGAAGTCCTAACAGTGTTTTCTGTCTGTGTGGCATGAAAGAAGCAATTAGCCCGCAAAGTGGGCCGACACAATGCCGAGCTTAATGATCCGGTCAAGTTATTTTTCAAAGTATGGGGTAGACAAACTAATAAAGTTTTGAAACTATTATATCATTTTACCTTTAGAAATAGTGTTTAATGCATACTACACTGAGAAAAAAATGTTGTTGGGCGTAACAATAAAACTTAAACGCTATACAACCGTCTATGGAGCTTGGTCTATAGTACAACTTTTATGTTGTCAAACTCTTATTGTTAATCTGACAATATTATATAAATAACATTTTCACTTTGTTATTATTACAATGCTTTATATGTTGTCGTTACAACAATATAAACTTTGTGATATTGGCAACTTTTAACCTAGTACGTTCTGGTTTAAGTTGCTACCTAGACAAAATTGCTTTGTGCAAATGACAAAGTAACTTTGTTATTGTATTGTTTGAATTATGTTCTTGCAACAAATTTGTATTGTATTGTGGCAATACCACAAAATAGTTTTTGTTAACCTAACCAAATAAACGTTGTTATAATAGCAATGTGCTTTGTTTTGGCATCAAATCTTTGAGGTGACTATTCTGCTAACGTAGTTAATCTAACCAAATTAAACGTTGTCATAGCAGCAAAATGCTTTGTTTTGGCATCAAATCTTTAGGTCACTATTCTGCTAACGTTGTTAAATTAACCAAATCTTACGTGGTCGCAATAGCAACATGCTTTGTTTCGGCATCATTTTTTATAGTCATAATGACAAAGGCACTTTGTTGTGCTAACCATTTGGTATTTCTGTTTCAAGATACAATTTATTGTTATTCATACAACATTAGTTCAATATTTTAATAACAACGACCTTCAACTTTAATTTTCGACATTTTAATTTATATCTCGCAATTGGATAATTATGCAAAAGACCAATTTATATAAATTGCATATTTTTCAATTGCGAGAGATCAAATAGTTAAAATGTCGATCAATGGTGGTTCAAGGCCGTTGACATTATTAAAGGTGGAACCAATGTTGTATGAATAACATTATGTACCTAAATGTTATGTTGAAACAGAAAAAACAAAAAGCAGTGCCAATCATGACCAAACTGCGAGCAAGTGCAAACCATTACGACCCAAAAAAATGATGCTGAAACAAAGCATATTCCTGTTGCGCGATTATTACATCAAGAAACAGCGTTTCACGTTAGCAAAACAGTGACCTAAAAATATTTAGGGAGTATAAAACGTAAGATCAAACCAAAAAGTAATATATTTTCGTTTATTTTAAAATGGACGTTTCAAAGTATATTGCAGAGCCCTCAATATAATATCAGCAACTTCCATGATGGTGACTTCTTTGGTGCCGAAAAGCATTTCCCTTTGATAACAGTATGTTCCTATGTCTGAAACTGTCGCAACACGAGCCAGGTAATCATGTCTTGCTCTCCTTTGGATAATTTCCACACATTTCTCTTCGCCTACTGAAAAATAAATTAATATAAGTTTTTTGTCAAACGTTTCATTTTTGACATAAGCTTTTAGGGTCATATTACTCATCCAAACAATTATAACAGACTCAAACACAATTAGGTTTTGTTGTTTTATTGCAGAGTACTTCACCTCCAGTGTCCAACAATCAGATCAGCTCGATGGTACCAAAACATTGCATTTTTATCCGAGTTACGAAGGAATGAAAATTTTCAGATCGGTCAGAAATCGGGAGCTGGTTTAAAATTCAGATGCAAGTTTTGAACCGTGTACTAATACATAAACCTTAAATATACTACTGTCCTGACTGTTTTACGAAACGTGCTACTGTATAAAGTCGTCATGAGCAACCTTTTAAAAATGCAGAAATTATTTGAAGAAATACAAAACATAAAATACATATTTAGGGTCTTACCAGAGGCCAAATCGAGAAGGTCGATGGTTGATAAGTCAGCCTTGTTACATTCTCCTCTTTCAACGAGTACTCGTAGTTTCAGAATCTTCAACTTTATAAGAGGAAATCTTTCTTTATATGTTTTATTTGCTGCTTGGTACGCACATTGAAAGTCAGGCGACACCTGAAACAAACATATATCATAATGCTACAAACAACAACACACTTAAATATTAATTACCACGGTAGACCTTATGGCAATGTTAAAGTGAAAATGAAAATAATTATTAATTATTCTTCAATTTAGGTACTTTACAATGCACTTATGAAAATCAAAAAGAAACTATAGCGGGTCTGGCTGTATATAAACAGCGGCACTGATATTAAAAATGTTTATTTAAACAAATTGAACACAAATGGGTTATACAGACACAAGTCTAGCTAATATTTTAAAGTCTAGGTTAACAAAGTAACGAATGGGTATCGTAGGTCGGTGGCACGCGAGTACAGCGTGCTTACCATGCGGCGGTGCGCTGCCCACTGGCGAGAGCACTTGAAACGCTCCGCGGTGATACAAGATGGCGGCACACGCCAAGGTCTAGTTGACCCACGGTTTAGCTTATTAAGAAGCGAGCCGGGGTCTACCTCTAGTGGTTCTTACGGAAACACGCCGAACAGGCGTGTCGTCAAGGTCACGCGCTATAAAACTACTTCCGATTCTAACCCTACAGCTCCTAAATAGATATTTTTTCAATACATACATCTTACAACTATCATGCATTTTTTTACTAAGATTATTGACATACAGTAGGTACGGTTACACCGTATGTAATTTAGATACATTAGATTACTTATACGGGACGTTACTATTGTCATACTCATACCAATAAAGTCTGCCGATGGTCAGTAAAGTATTTCGTTGATGGCAGATACCCACGTACTTACAAATCATAAATAAAATCGTAAATACCTATTTAAGAGATTAAGTTAAATTATCAGCTACTTGTGCTATTACTTGTGTGCAAGATGGCGCGCGGCCGCGTGGTTGCCCAGTTAGACCGAATGTTTAATATAAATAGTGTTGTATGTAATGAGCTAAAGAAAAATTGTGCAACCTAATGAAGAGTTCAATCTGGAATGCATACAATTTTGCATTCGACAGTCCTGCGCATGCGTGTAAAATGGAATTGAAGTACAACATTACCTAAGTAATAAAAAATAATGAGTAGTTACTTACCAAGCATGCTAGGGATTAGGTGTACAAGCCTTGCAGAAACCAATCTTGCAGAAACACGCCCACCTCGACACACATTCCTATTGAAAAACCACAACACTAAGCGCTTATTACACCGCCCGCGCTCCGTCACGTCCTCCACTTCCGGCATCCATTAGCAACTGACCTGTACAACGTCGTTCCGTTCCCCGCCTCCCCTCCATTCCGCGCATTTTGTTAATGCGTTAATGTAATTTTGTCAATTTTTTACATTGTCAATCTAACAATAAAACCATTTAATGCAGATACAAATGTGCTTTGTTAAGTAGTTGACTTTGTTGCCGTACTAATGTAAAACTTGTTAAATTCACAAAAATCAATTGTCAAGTCAACAAACCCAAAAATATTGTCTTGGTGACAAAATACGACTTGTTAATAGTTGTTGACTTTGTTGCCGTACTAATGTTAAACTAGTTAAATTCACAAAATTCTATTGTCAAGTCAACAAACCCAAAAATATTGTCTCGGTGACAAAATACGACTTGTTAATACTGCAATATATATTTGACAACAAAAACGTTGTGATAGACCCGCTTTGTTACAAATGCAATACTTATTGTGCCTACAACAAAAAAAACCTGACAAAGCGTATTTTGTGACTTTGTTAGCCATTATTTTTCTCAGTGTACCTTCCGTCCCCCTGCCTCCTGGCGCGTCTCCTTAAGCAGGAAATGTATCCCGGTTGACAACATTTTTAATTTATTTAGAAAAATATTAATGTTAGAAAAAAAAATCTATGGAACATTTCCTCATTTTTTCAATAGCCTTACCGTATTTTCATATAATAACTAGGTAAAGTTTGACAAACCTTTTTTGTTAATAAGGATAATATTTGTCATAGGTATTTTTTTAGCAATAGATATTTTTTTTTAAATTGAATAATACGGTCAACCGGGACACATTTCGTCCCAAATGGGGTAGTAGAATAAGTGGGAGGGGGGCGGACGATAGTGTGCATTAAACACTATACCTAAAGGTATGATGCTGTAATAGTTTCAAAACATTATAAGTTTGTTTTTCAAAATACGTTCATGACCGGATCATGAAAGGCCTTTTTACACCATCCTACATGCTTTCGCCTATCGTAACGATTTCGTAACGACTTGTCTGCGTAGGTAGTAGTTGGACTATTTATCTACTTTAATAAGCCGCAAAATAATTCAATAAAAATAATAAATATCTAATGGGACTCTTTTAAGGTTGATTCACGCTGTAGCGTTCCGCATCGTCCACGACACTTCCGACACTATTTTTTCTATAGAGAACATCACGTGACGCTTTCTATACAAAATGTTACAAAAAGAGTCATAGAAATTGCCAGCTTAACAACACAAAAAAATACAATTAAAAATTGCATAAACCGTACGCTTGACGAAGTACTTATTACTCATAAAGTCAATTATCCCTTGGTACTCTGTAATAATGCCGCATGTAACTGAGGCGAAATCTCGGAAACTCGTAGGAACTATACATGGTAAATACTCCGTTTTAATTAGTTTTTGTAATGAATTATTCCTTATTGACAATTCTTTTTATATTATCTAAAATAGTTAAAATTTTCTTGCAATTTTCCTTTAAAAAGTACTCTTTTGAATTTTATGTGCCGGGCCACCGCCCTGTATTGAATATTGTAGTCTATCCAATTCATACATACGGGCTTCAGAGAAATTTGTTCCCGCGAATGCTTTTGGCTGTAGAATGTGCGCCTGAGGTTTTCCTTATAAACAGTATGAGGTTTTTAAAAAAAGGAACTCTCCTCTTTATTTTAGTTTATTAGGTACACTAAACAGACATAAAAACTCTAGTAACAATAGAAGGCTTTAAATGTCCTCTAACTAGCACGATATCTAACGCGAGTGTACACAGCATGTTTTACAAGTAAGCTCAGAATTTCAAAGGTAAAACATCTTACGATCATTGAGTAATAGAAAATGTTTTGAAAGGGAAAACTAAAGTAACTTACGATTCACAGGATAAATCCAATACGAACTCAGATAGGTCAAAACAAAGCATAGCATCACTATAAAATACAACGGTTACACTGACGTCAATTTAGTCACTTCGCGCGACATGTTTCGGAGAGCTTAGGTCTCCATCTACGCGCATCTGCGCGCTACGGGCCGGTTCAAAATAGCACTCTTAGTGCTTGAAGATGGAGACCTAAGCTCTCCGAAACATGTCGCGCGAAGTGACTAAAGTGACGTGAGTGTAACCGTTATATTTTATAGTGATAGTATGTCTCACGAAAGTTTAAATTTAATAAAGCATAGCATATTTCAACGTTCAACAACCGAAGAGGATTGAGATATTTTTTAACGAGGGAAAAGGATATCGGTAAGTACTCACTTGCAAGGTTTTTGGTAACGCTCATGTCGTGTAACACTTTTGGAGCTACAACAGGCGGCAATGGTGTTAAATCAGGTGACAATGGCAGCATGTATGCTCCATTGTCATATTTAAAAAATCTCATGTATTCGCATAGACTCATCATCCTCCCCTAGCGTATAAGGCCTCAGGTCCATTTAGCAACTCAATCCCAGAAATTGGGCTAAGTACCTACTAGTTGTAATGTTGAGACCACGAACCAGCAAGCGCAGCGTAGGACGTCCACCCACAAGATGGACAGACGATCTTGTTAAGGTCGCCGGATGACGCTGGATGCGGGTCGCTTCCAACCGGTACGTGTGGAGGTCCAAGGGGGAGGCCTATGTTCAGCAGTGGACGTCTTATGTCTGAGATGATGATAATGATGATGATGACCTACTAGTTTTAAGAAATTTATTCACATCGACTGCAGTAACGAAATGAGAGTTTCGAATTCTCGTAGTAGTGGGATAGCATTGCAGTTTCGGGCCAAATGTGAGGCACGGCGCCAGATTTGCCTCAAACCTGTGATGTATCATTATAATGCCCTAATAAATCAATAAACGTAGAGATTACTCGTAACTTCCTGGCGCGGTTCTATGGCTAAAAGCCAATTCAAATGTTTTCAAGTCCTAGATGAAATATAGGTACTTACCTATAATACTGTATTGTTAGGTATTAGGGAAAAAGTAACGATTTTCTAAAGTTTGTGTAAGAGTTTGAAGAATTTATTTATTCACGCAACAGGTAGATTAAAACCTGGAAAGGGACAGGTAGGATTTGCACGACGGATTTTTAATATATGGGAAGATCTGGGTATCAGGATCCAGATCCGGTTAATTTAAACCCTCGACATAGGATACTTTATATCCTGGAATTTGTAAGGAGATGAAATGAGGATTCAATAATATTTTTTAATGCCCACGGGAGCTTTTTATCACCGCACCGCTCACTGCCAGCAGGACATTGATCTTCACACCCTGGAGCCTAAAGGGTCGCGCACAGTACGGCTTAAGCGGAATTTTCTCCCATGAACGCTGCGGCTGTGGAATAAACTCCCTGTCGAGGTTTTCCCAGCGGGCTACAGTATGAGCTACTTCAAAAAAGGAGTGTGTAGGTTCCTAAAGGGTAGGCGACGCGCATGTGAATCCTCATGGGTTGCAGGCGTCCATAGGCTACGGTAACCGCTTACCACCAGGCGGGCTGTATACTTGTTTGCCACCGTCGTGGTATTAAAAAAAACATATTTCTAGTCTAGTCTTTCACTATTATTAGCATTGGATATTCACTATGAAATTGACTTTTTTCATACAGGTATTGTATAGATATCTTATCGCCAAAATCCTTTGACGTGCCAAAACGCTTTGTCATGTAAATCAGCCACTCGGGCCCTCCATTCAGAGACTCATTTCAAAGAGAATGCTGTAACTTGTAAGTAAATACTTTAGTTGCAAAGAAGAATAACAGACATTTGAAACCCATTCTATAAGGTCAAAGAATTTCGTAAATGGCGCTCCAATCGTAAAAAAATGTTCTCGTTATGCTTTGGAATTGTGTACTCGTCAAATATAATAAATCCCCAACTCTTATATACAATCCCAATAAAAATTTCGATAGCGCGATGTACAAATACATCTCTTTGGTACAGCGCCATCTACCGTGATATTTGCGTAACATATTTATATGTATAAGACTCTGTCGGCTGGAACAATAAGTGTACAGTAAAAAGTCTCTAAACGTGTTTATGGTGCCAAAATACAAAAGACAGACGTCACCTGTCTTAGTAGTTTTTATTCTCATTGTTCCTACCACCCACAGGTAAACCAAAAATTGTCAAGACAAATCGTCGTTGAGAATGCCAAATCCCATATGCACGCTATTTTAATCAAATCAATGAATACGTTACGTTGTTGCTGTTTTAATATAACGTTTAATTTAACGTTTTAGCATAACGGATTTGGCATTCTCAACGACGCAATGTAGCTTTGTTTTTCAAAATTTAGATTAACAAATGAAGTGGAATAAAATCGAAGGGCTTTTTATTGGCGTTAGGGCAGTACTATGACTCATGCCCGCGCGAGCGAGTTATATACCTACGTTTTGCGCCTCCGCCGTGGGAGCTAAAGTCAGTGGGTTACCAACGCGCTCACTGAACGCTCGTCGTACCGCGCGCGACGCTACTCGGAACTCGGAACAATGTCATCACGAAAAATTTTTATTTATTGCGATGTGGATGGATGTAAAAAATAGCAAAGCTAATAAAAATAAGCTAAGCTTAAAATAAGCTAAGCTTAAAATAAGCTTATCGTATCTTAGACTATTAACGAAATACAAATCTCTCAAATAACTATGATGATATTGCTAAAAGGCGATTAGAATAAGATTGAGATAGCTGTCAATCCATATTAATTTTGACAGTGTGTGGCAAATCTGTCAAGATTAATCATACTCTCATCGCGACAACAAAATATCAATCAATATTACTCATGTAACTATAATTGTTATACCCCATGCGAACCACTTAAACACTGAATCAATGCAAAATACCTATTTCCTTAATTATAAAACATATCCAAGCATATGCAACCCTAGCGATTGTGCGTGTGCGCGGGAGGTGCGGGGTGCCGCGCGTTGAAGGCCGCTCCATTGTATTATTGCGTAGGTACGTAAACCGTAGGTATTTGCTTTTTCTATGAGTGATTCATATCTGTTCGTAAGAACTATTATATAATCTGTGGTTAGGGGATGTCTTGTTTAAGCACAGTTATTATTCAATTACGAGCGTAGAAGAAACACATTGGTAAGTAATATAAGAAAAATATTGTCGTTACATGTATTCGTTATTATGGGGCTCGGAAGTATCCTGTTTCGGGCGTAACAACTCGAGGGGCCTGTAATGGGATTTCGTACAACTTTTTAGGCCTAGGCCTTAAATTGGCGTCATGGTGACAGGTTTAATGAACAGCTGATTTTCGCCACTTGCTGCAGTCGCCGCAGCGACAAATTTTGGCAGGCCGTCAGAACCGAAGTTAAAAGTTTTTGATACATCATCATTATTATCATCAACCTATAGTAGTCCACTGCTGGACATAATTGAATAATTGGCAACAAACCATTGGTTCAATTTAGTTATTAACCCTTTAACGGGCAAGACTGAAAAAAATCGTCAATTCAAGCCTCATCGCCAATTTAGATTGAGTCCTAAAAATTCTCTACAAGAAAAAATACAAAAAGATGATGTTACAGGTGGTCTTTTTTGAGACCGCTGCCCTATAAAGGGTTAAGTTATGATACGCCGATATCGAAGTATTTTAACGAACAAATGTTCATGTCGATTAGAACTGAACGTCAAGCTTTAGGAACTGAAGCACAAATTTGAGTAGGCACATAATAGTTTGATAGATTTGCAGCTGGTGTAGGATAATCAATGTCAGGATTATATAAACTTACCAATGGATAGCATTAAGATCTTAATTGATATTACATGGCATACTTATTTACATAATAACCCATAGTTTTTCCCAGGGGCTACAGTATGAGTTTCTTAAATAATTTTAAACAAAAAAGAACCGACTTCACTTAGACTCCACCTTTCCAAAAGGAAATGTAAAAAATATTAAAATCACTAATATGTGAGCCTATAATAGTTGAAGAGTTCCCTCGATTTCTCCAGGATCCCAGTATCAGATCCTGACCTATAAATAACCAATTCAGGATCATGGGATCAATTGTGATCTATCTATCAAACAAAAAAATATTTTTTTCAAATCCGAATAATCGGTGAATAAGAATAAGAATAAGAATAAGAATAAGAAATCGTTTATTGTTTACCATGTCAAGCATAGATGTTACAAAATAAAAAGTAGCAACGGTTAACCCTTTCGGGTATACAATATTACATTTAAATATATCTAACAAGTTACAACTAAGTATTTATTAAACTAGACTTATTTATTTACTAATACTAATTATTACACAATATGTTTATGAGATCAGTTAAGTAAAGCTAAATTAGCACAAACGATAAATACAAGTTAAATATATTATACTTTAAATGGTTTTAAATAAAAAGTATTCATTTAAATCATAAAAACCATGCTCGATTAGCCACTGTTTTAATTGGCGTTTAAATGAGAGTCCAGTCAACATTTTTATATTAGCGGGTAGATGGTTAAAGACTTTGATAGCCATGACGAATGTGCTTCTGGCATACATTTCATTGTTAATAATCGGGAGCAGTATATTGTACCTATATTGATGACGCAAATTATCACGTTGTGCAGACCAGAAATTGAAGTTATATTTATTGACTGACACAAATGAACACAGCTCCAGGATATAAAGCCCAGTTAAGGTAAGGAATTTCTTCTCCTTAAAAATATGTCTGACGGATGCGTTATAATAGAGGCGGTAAATACTACGAATACAATCTTTTTGTTGTATAAAAACTCTTTTCACATCGACAGAATTACCCCAGTAAATTACACCATAATTGAGCAAAGGGTAAACATTTCCATAATAGGCACTTTTTACTATGTCCTCTGAGCAAGTACTAGCTAAAACGGAGAGGGCATAACACTGGCTGGATATTCTTTTACATAAGTTGTCAATATGAGATTTCCAATTAAGATGTGAGTCTACAGATACCCCTAAGAAACTAGCACTATTTATGTTTTGTATTACAGTACCCTCATGTTCTACATTGAAGGCCATTGGGTCTGTTTTATAATTCCTAAAATGCATGGTTTTAGTTTTGTCTATATTAACTTTTAAGTTTATGGAATTAAGCCAGTCTATAACTGTTTTTAAGGTATTTTCCATTTTCGTTTCAAAGTTAGGATCTAAATGTTTATCTGAGAATAATATAGTTGCGTCATCAGCAAACATGACACATACTTCATTGATGATTTTTGGTAGCTCATTTACATACAGTAGAAATAATAGAGGCCCAAGAATACTCCCCTGAGGAACTCCAACCTTAATGGGTTTAAATTCGGACTTTGTTGTTTCGATTGTCTTAGTTTTCTTATTATAGTTTTGAATTACCGTAGCTTGCTGTCTATTTTTTAAATAACTTTCAAATAATCTTAGTACATTACCTCTAATACCAACACGATCGAGTTGAGATAATAGTATATCTGGAACTACACAATCGAACGCCTGGGACATGTCTAAGAATAAAGCAACACACGGGTTTTTATTATTTACTTTATCCCAAATGTGGTTAAAGAGTTTGAATATGGCAAGAGACGTTGATTTACCCTTTTGAAAACCAAATTGGTTGGGGTCAATGATGTGATTTGTGATTTGTGGTGAACATACATTACCAAAGTTTACATTGTATAAAATAAAATTTTATATATCAGCCGTCTTGCGCTGTTAAATCAAAATAGACGGCTTGGTGTCATAGTTTGTATGCCCTGGTACCGATGCCATATGTATTAACTAACAAAAATGTGGATTAAACGGAGATAATTGATTTCCATGCTTTTTACCGCTTTTTGCATAATGTAGAGAGGTCAAGTCGTACAGTTTGCATTGTTCTTGAGTGTATTTTATTGTCAGTCCAGACCAGGAGCCGTATTCTAACTTTGAAACATGTTTAGATACGATCCAACTTCAATACAACTCCAATGCATTAACTACGCAAGACAGCTAGCGCCTAAACGACTGAATCAGAAATAGAATATGCTTGAAAATTATTCCGATGCAACTCCAATACAACTTCAATAATGGTAATTAATTTTTTGTGGGTTGGAGATGTTTTGGGGATAGATTGTATTTTTAATGTATTGTTTATGTAATTTAAAGTTAAAATACGGCACCAGGGCCGCGATTCGAAAAATAAACACACACACTGGACAGACACAGCTCCAACTCAACTCAACTAAACGCTATAACGACATTGACATTTGCTATTCGAACAGATTTTCATTCAACATTGGTCTCACATTGGTCTCACATTGGTCACAGATTGGTCACACATTGTACCAATGTTGTACCAATGTGAGACCAATGTGAGACCAATGTGAGACCAATGTTGAATGAAAATCTGTTCGAATAGCAAATGTGAATGTCGTTATAACGTTGAATTGAGTTGGGTTGAGTTGGGTTGAGTTGGGTTGGAGCTGTGTTTGTCCAGTGTGTGTGTTTATTTTTCGAATCGCGGCCCTGAGGTGTAGCATTACTAGGGTATTGTAAGTCGACGTTGCTGGTACAGCCGGCGACAAAGATATTTTACCCTTTTGCATTTTTGAAGTCGACTGTACCTATACGAAACTTTACATAATATTGCAGCGTGCGTAATTCTCTTAACAAAAGATATTTCGACGTCCTGTTAGTAGATAGATCAGTGAACAAGCGGTTGTGCAACGATTGGAAATAAATTATCTCCTCGCAGGTTTTTGCCGGCTGCCGCGTGTGGCTAATTGTTTTCATTTTTTGCCCGGCTTTGCCCAACTGCGCTTGCCAATCCCGTGCGCTTCTATTTTTCCAACTCTGCGTACTTATTCCTTTGCTGACAAAGTATTCCCATACCAATCTGAATACTAATGCCAGAATAAAATTGATAACTCTAGCGGCACAAAGTTGCCGCTTGCTTTTAGCGGATACTTTTAACGAAAGGGAATGAAGCATTATGTATATTTTAGTCTCGTAATGGCGCAAAGGAGGAAGTTAAAAGAACGCGGCTGATTTAATTTCACTTTTTTCCTTGCAACGAATTCGTTAAGGTATTTTTCTCAAAGGTTTGCTACGGACGCCTGTATGATTAAGACGCCTTACGAAAGGCCCGAACTCAGCAATTTGTTGAACGGCAAGGTGTCACTGACGGCAGCGAGACACATTAGCTTATTATTAATTGACTTATAAATCATTTTAAACAAAAAAGAAACGACTTCACTAAACATCCACCTTTCCAACATCAAATGCTCGATCTGCTGTAAAAAATACTTTAATTAAACGCCTTTTCAACCGACTTCAAGATTTCGAAGGAGGAGGTTATCAATTCGTCGGGATCTTTGTTTTTGCTATTTTTTTTTTAATGTATGTTCACCGATTATTCGAAGACGGCTGGACCGATTTGGAAAATTATTTTTTTGTCTGAAAGCGTATACTTCACAGTTGTCCCATTGTAATCATGTCAGGATCTGATGATGGGATCCTGGAGAAATCGAGGGAACTCTTCAACTATTATAGGCACACCTATGGTTATTTGAGTATTTTTTTACAGCAGATTGAGCATTTGGTGTTGGAAAGGTGGATGCTTAGTGAAGTCGGTTCTTTTTTGTTTAAAATTATTTTTAAATAATTTGAGATTATTATTGAACATAATAACATACGTACATATCTCATTTACTGGTGACAGGCTCTTTGATTGCTATTGTCCCACCTTTTCTCCAAAACTTCGAACTTCGAATCGGGTGCACTTTTACAAAGGTTACACCAAGATTACATCCTTACTTGTCTTATCATGTAAACAAACACTTCTCAGAGACACACACATACACACACACATACACACACACGCACACACACTTTTCTCTGGGATTATCACTTCAAAAGAATTTGTTAAGGACTTAGGGCGTTAGGGGGTTTTAACGGGCTCCTAGCCCCGCTGGGCTAGCTACCCGCTAGCTGGACTACACGCTGGTAGTGACCTACGAAGCAGGAGATCCCGGGTTCGAATCCTGGTAAGGGCATTTATTTGTATGTTTATCACAGATATTTGTGCCTGAGTTATGGATGTTTTCTATGTATTTAAGTATTTATCAATATCTATCTATTATATACATCGTCGTCTAGTACCCACAACACAAGCCTTATTGAGCTTACTGTGGGACTTGGTTGGTTTGTGTAAGATTGTCCTATAATATTTATTTATTTATAGGGCGTCGATTGAGAGAACGGGGCTGCGACCCGCGGTCTGGTTCTTTCCTGATCAGGATTAGTCCAATGAATTTCGCTGGCTGTTCAGCGAGGAAATGCTGCCACTATTTTTGGTACGTTTGGGCCGGTTGAGTATCTGGGTGGGGTCTAATGGAGTAGAATTATATTTGTATTTAGGTTTAGTGGTTATGGTTGTGTCGTTGACGAAACCTGTTGTAGTGTGAGTTTGACGAAGCATGTTGCAAATGTTTTGTATTGGGCATCTGGACGAAGCTTGCGTTGTGGATAAATATTATCAATATTATCATTGTATCTTTTATTTTGACGTAATAATATTATACATAAATAAATAATTTTACTTAAAATGTTGTTATATACTAAGAGAAACTCACTAAGTATTGAATTCAACCGAATCAAAATCGAAGTAACGAAAGAATAATCTTAAAAATAACTGACATTACGATCTAAAGATTGACACATGTTTGCTTACACAATAACGGTTATTGCAGAAAACAAAGAAGGCGATACAGCGAGTACAGAATGCTTGTACGCGATTCTGCTACAACATACCGGAGCGAGCATATATCACACCCTACCTTAACAACAAAAATATTCTGAACATTAATAACGGAAGGGAACTACACCTGGCTTTCACTTTACGCAAAATAATCGAGTTTGAAAAACCTCCTTATCTTTACGAAAAACTAAAATGGGGTACGAGATGCACATAAGACGCCAGTTAGAAGCCATAGACTAAACACCCTTCTTATACCAAAACATAGTTCCAAAGCTTTCAGGGGGGGGGGGGGGGGGTTAAAATATGCAGCAACGAAAATTTGAAATGATCTGCCTCCACCTTTGAGAAGTAATACGAGTATACCACTGCTTAAATTTAAAGTGCTTGTCAAGTTACATCTTTTCAAGTTACAAAAAACCGAATCCCCTCTAATAAAGTAACAGTCACTGAGGAATTATATGTATACCTGGATCTAGATGGATAAAAGTATATTATATTATATATTATGTATATTATATTATATTTATGTATATTTTCATATCACAATATAATCACACTATCGCACACGCATATGTATACTTAAATAAATAAATATTATTATATACAAATCAACATAGTCCCACAGTAAGCTCAATAAAATCTTGTGCTATATAAATTTGCACACACACACACAAACACATAGACACTTATGTATGTCACGCTGGAAGTGTTAATGAAATTCTGTATCATCCCCAGCACAGTTCACTAACCATTGGTAATCTCAATTGCAAAGGCATAAAGTCTGCCGATGGTCGGTTAACGGTGCTGCTGTTTGTAACACTACCCGAACACACAACGGGACCAGGCTGAAAATCAGCGCTGGATAATACCACCAATCCAGCACAGTCTGAGACTGGTACCCATTGCCTACACTACAAAATGTAAATTAGGTTTGTCTGTTTTGTTTGTTTTTTGTATTTTCCTTTTATTAGTTGTAAGAATAGAAACAGTGTACTAGTGAATAAGGTTGTGGCAATAAACATTGTTTCTTTCTTTCTTTCAATAACACAAGTAAGTAAGTAGTCGAAGGTTTTTTAGTTTGTTACTTCGCCTTTTCTGAACATAAAACTTAAACGCCAGAATCGGTTAAGCCCATGTTTATTTAATACATCTCCCCTGTTAACATTTACCTCCCTGTATCTCCGAAGCACGGAGGTGGACTTATGTTAAATCTTTAATGCACGAAACGTGACTCCGAGCCCACAGTAATGGGTGAGTAAATATCACAGAGCTTCTTACGAATGAATAATATATATCGAGCTAGAATACTGCAAAATACAACGAGAATTTCGCCAGCTCCGCATCTCGTTCCTACAGTCGATGTCAAACACCATATTTTACACCTTATTCTTTTGTAATAACGTGAAAAATTTTAAACTTATATTTGCCGTTGACTACTCGCTATTTTCGGTGAATCGAAAATACTTCTCGATAAATTTTGAATCGTATCGTTCGTGGTCTCGCCGTCATATCATCTCACTGCGGTATTGATTTTAATTGCATCGGGATTGAATGGAAAAAATGCATTCGGAGCTACATTGTGCATAATTCATTCGTTTCATTATAGTATTGCTGTAAGTTTGGGAGAAGGAAGCATCATGGAACACGTTGTAAGGTTACCTTCAATTCCTCCTTACTCATCCTTGAATTCATCACACAAACACTTTTTAAATACATTATCATTATCACACTTTTCTCTGGGCTTGTCATTTGAAATGGTGTTATACATTATATACAATGGTGTATATTTAAAGAAACTCACAAAGTATCGAATCCAACCAAGTAACTACTGAAAAATATCATATTTAATAAACAATTCTTCAATAATCGAAGTAGCGAACGAATAACTTCAAATAGAAATGACATAACGATGCCTAGATTGACACATTTTTGACATAACGATGCCTAGATTGACCACGGATCAGAAGACAATCCGGATAGTACTTATACTATATTTCCCTAACCACAGTTGAACCTTATTACCGAGCAAAAGAGTCGTTCATAGGTCACTAGTAAAAAGTAATAAAAACGGTCCGATAGAGAGCATAATGTAGGGGGCGGTGTCTCACTCGCACAATGCTGCCAACTTATGAAACTTACGATTGTGGTTTTATTTATACACATTTATTTTAGTAACACTAGAAGTTACTTCCTACTTATAATAATTTATTGCAAGATTTGAATTAATACTTTGTTCCCTTTTAGCTGCTTTGAATTTTTTTACGACGTAAATATTTTTCACTAGCTTTTGCCCGCGGCTTCGCTCGCGTTAAATTCGGGGTAACACGGTTCCCATTTGCCCCCCGGAATGCTCCATACAAACTTCCACCCCCCATTTTAGGGAAGTGGGGGGTTAGAAAGAGACAAAAAGTAGCCTATGTCACTCTCCATCCCTTCAACTTTCTCCACTTAAAAAATCACGTCCATTCGTCGCCCCGTTTTGCCGTGAAAGACGGACAAACAAACAAACAAACACACACACTTTCCCATTAATAATATTAGTATATTATTCATTCATTAAATTAAAGAATTGCAATTAATATTGCAGACACTAGTAAGTTTTGTAATTTTTAATATACGGTCTGGTATCCCCATCCCATCAGTCCCATCACTGACATAATATGTCACTGATATTATTTCAAATGACGCCGCTCAGCTCAACAACATTTCGTAACAACATTTTAAAGTAAAAATGGTCAAGATATGTTGCGTAAAAGGGTGCAGGGGTGAGACTTTACAAAAGTAGACTTCCTTTCACCGGTAATCCACAATCATTCCATTTGACGATTTAACAACAAGTTAAGATTGTCAAACAATAGGGTGACTATGATGTCGGCAAGCTGCGGGTCGGTTTTGTTGTTTTTACAGAAATGTACATAAGTACATGGTATGTTCCTAAGTATTACTTACACAGGACAGGAGTGGCCCGCGGGTCTTTTTAGGCCCTTTCGAAAGGGTCCTAAAATGACACAAGGCCATACAAAAAATGTAGTAGTCGCAGTATAATAAATAAGTAAATAAATATTAAATAAATATTATGGGACAATCTTACACTAATCAACCTAGTCCCGCAGTAAGCTCATAAGGCTTGTGTTGTGGGTACTAGACGACGATATATGAAATAGATATGTACATATAAATACTTAAATACATAGAAAACATCCATAACTCAGGAACAAATATCCGTGATAACACACAAATAAATGCCCTGACCAGGATTCGAACCCGGGACCTCCTGCTTCATAGGCAGGGTAACTACCGACTAGGCTAGGAGGCCGTTAAAATATACTTTATTGTACAACATTTGTACAACAAAGAAAAATACAACAGGAAGAATATACAATATTTGTACATGGAAGAGATCTCTTCCAGTCAACCATTGAGCAGTTTGATGTATTGATGTTTTCTTTATTTACCTTTAAGTATATTAAAGTCGGAAAACTGTCCACATCAGATATGACGCAATAGTGAGAGCCACGAACCCCCTGTACTTACTTAGTTTTAGTTTGCTACACTAACTATCCCCTATTTTAAGACGCGGACATCTGGCAATTGTTCATCAGTGTTATGCAAACGAGTTGTAAGAAATAAATATCTGACAGTTCTAGGTTTGATGAAGTGCAGTATCATATAATTAATAAGATTATATCATTTTTAGGAGTTTCGTTTGGGGGAAAATAGTGCAAAATGATGTTACGTTAATGTATTGTTTGTCGCCTACCTACTGTTTTTTTTCCGTAGCGATACGCAATGTTTTTACTTTTTTAGCGATAGGCTTCGACAGTTTTTACCTATTAACTGAAATATTTTGCTGGTCTGTCACTCTGACGTCCTCCGATAAATAGCTGCCAGATGCCTGGATCTAGCAATAAGTTTAAATTAGTAAACTAATTAGAGGGGTTCTCTGCTCTCATTATTGCGCCAACGTATCTGAAGTGGCCAGCTCCTCAAGTCAGTAGAATGTATAAGTTTCCATATGAACTATGAGACTTCTCTTTCTGGACAATACTTACTAGACGACAAGCATATTTTATTTTATATTTATCTTCATACTATCCCAATCCCACTTACATCATAGTACATATGGTCACTCTACTTAGAATGAGATGCAGCCCCCCACATTACCCTCTCTTTCGGCCTCACTTTGTGGTCGAAGTATGACCTCCAGATTGTATTTAACTTCATGAGATTGACACATGTTTGACATAACGATGCCTAGATTGACACATGTTTGACATAACGATGCCTAGATTGACACATGTTTGACATAACAATGCCTAGATTGACACATGTTTGACATAACGATGCATAGATTGACACATGTTTGACATAATGATGCCTAGATTGACACATGTTTGACATAACGATGCCTAGATTGACTTTGTCGAGGCGATGTCTACCCATAACAACAAGCATCGGCTATACAAATTGCATGAAGATTTAGATCTGCAGCCGTCATCCAGACAATCTCTCACAACGTGCCCTACTCTGAGTTTAAAATACATAAACAATACATTAAAAACACAATCTATAACTAACATAACTCAAACACACAACAAAAAATCAACCATTATTTAAGTTGTGTAATTGGAATTGCGTCAGAATCATTTTCAAGCAAATTCTGATATTTCTGATTCAGTCGTTTAGGCGCTAGCTGTGTTACGTAGTTAATGCATTGGAGTCTTATTGAAGTAGGCTCGTGTCTAAACGTGTTTTGAAGTTAGAATACTGCTCAGTGTGTGTCTTTGCCCTCGATAAGTATCGGTCTAGGCATTAACAGGGCTCTCAACTGTTTCAGAGTCACGTTAACAAAGGCGCAATTTTCCAAATTATAAGCGAACTCGTAGGTGAGTTGGACATGTTTTAACAGCAGATTGAAAGTAATTACACCTATTAACCTATCAACCCTCAAAGTTTTGCTATTGTGAAATGTATACTATATACTTAATTAAGTAGTACTATGTTAGGACTCACTGACATACACCTACTATTCTACACTGTATAGTATGCCATTTAATTTTAGTTAAATAAAGGGACTTTCAGTGCTCACCGCTCTTGGTAATTAGGTACGTGGGTCGTTCTCTTTATTAGCGACAATGACTTTTCCTGTCATACCGATTTGCTAAAGTTTATAAATTTATAATTTTTTTTTGAATTATAGGAAACGAGTGTTCAAAATCGATTCATCCTAATTGATACAAAACTACAAGTCATTTATTTTCAAAATGTCGTGACAGAGTGGTAAAACTTAACAATCTGTCACAATGTTTTCTCAAAAAACACTGCACAGTATTCTGTGCAGTGTTTTTTGTACTCGATACAGAAGTGAAATAGTAGTTTATGTAACTGTTACGTAATAAGGGTCCTTAAAACATGAGTGTGGTTTTATGAAATGAGCCGCAGGCGAATTTCATAATAAGATCACACGAGTGTTTTAAGGCCTAATTACGTACAGTTGCATACACTGCTTTATCTACACTCATATTATATATATTAAATTAAGTGTTCGGAAACCATAGAATGACCGCCATTGTACCGTCATGGCCAACTCGATTGTACCGGCGCTCGCGCGGGACCAATCGAGTTGGCCATGGCGGTAACATTATGTTTTCAAATTCGATGTTCCAAATTTGAAACTCATTGCTTAACAATATTTGAGCATGCAAAGTTAAAATTACGTTACTGCCGCAGATAAGAAACTTATCATAGTTAAATCGTTTGTTGTAATGCTTGTCATTGTCTACAGTTTTTGAACGCATTTTAGAGTACTTACAGTATGAGTGTAGATAAAGAAACATTTAACAACTGTTGTAGTTTGTATAAATATATCGGATTAGAGCTTGGAGTTAGGCTCTTTAGACTGCTCGGTATCCGACATGTGGGCGTATGAGCTGACTATACATATACTCAGTAGTAAGTAAAACAAAGAGTACTTATATATTCACTGTATTGATCAACAAGAAAGACACTGCATAACAACAACACTAATCACTATAGAAATAATAACAATAATTAACCACAATTTAATCTAAGTCACATAAATAATCACTGAGGCACAACGATCCGTCGGAGGTTCGCAGTAATCGCAGTGGAATGCCGATGCCGGCGCGGGCGCAGCGGGCCGGCTTTTATGCCTAGCCACCAGCCACCGCCCCGCTCCGAAGTTTCGTTAGGTGGCACCACCTGGTCTGAAGCGCACCTGGGCCTCAAATTAGTCAATTAATCGACATAACTCAAACTCAAACTCAAACATTTATTCAGTAAGTAGGCCACAAGGGCACTTTTACACGTCAAAGTAAAAGAGAGAGAAAAAAAATCAAACTACACCGGTTCTAACCCTACACCTCTGACCCGAGAAGAATTATGTCCGGCAAGAAACTCGGCGGGACTTATTTTTTCAAAACAACAGTACATCAAAACTAAACAATACATATAGTGCGTTGTTCTATAAGAAAACATATCAAACCAAGGTTAGATTAACCAACAATAGGTTATAGTTTAAGAAAAATACCAAAGAAAAAAGATGAGTCCAAATCTGACTATTGAAAATAAATTACATACAAGTTTGATATACTTTCTTACCTGAACTGTGTCTTCTACATAAATTTCCAAATTATAATAATCCATCATCAACAGTTAGAAACAAACTTTGAATTTAAATAATATAAAAAAAAGTACTTAAGTGATTCTAGTATACAATAAACATACTATTTCTAAATTATACTTAGAGATGTATAAGGTCTCCAAGTGTCTTGAATAAAAAAATATGGATAATCAAGCACCGAATGTTGTGTCTAAAGCCAATTAAACTAAAATTAAATATGATTAATAAAAAGTTACGTAAATGTGTTGCCCCAGTTAGCCTAAACAGACCGGTCTCCACAAACAGCACCCGTTCACGAGTATGACGCATATCTCAGCCATCGCCTCCCTCAACCTTTCTTCGGGAAAGTGGCGACCCGATCAACGAAGCCACCATAAGCAGAGCCTTTTAAGCGAGCATGACATGTTCAAGCTGGCGGGCTTTATTAATTAATAAAAACTAGCCATGTTTAGTCTGGTGAGAAACAATATTCTGTGCTCGTATTTTACATGCGTGAACTAAATTACAATATAAAAGTGACATAGAGATGTACATGTCTCTAAGCGTCAGGATCATTAAATATATATCTATACATATAAATATTTGCGAATGCAAGACTTAGAGATGTATAACGTCTCTAAGTGTCCAAATACTAAATAAAAACAAAATAAAATAAAAATGAAAAACAGGTAATACTGGACACTAGTAAAGCTGCTTCATAGAGTAATGTACCTAATAATTTCTCAATTTGTATTGTACTAACTATATCAAGCTACAGGCTTAAAGGCATCGTTATCCTCAATGAATTCCTTTAAAGTATAGTACTCTCTCCTCAACAAATAGCGCTTAACATAAGACTTGAATTTATTTAGTGGCAAATTCACTACATCAGCGGGGACTTTGTTATAAAAACGTGTACAGTTCCCAGCAAAAGACGTACGAACCTTACCGAGGCGGTGGCCAGGCTCAGCAATCTTATCTTTATTTCTAGTGTTATAGTTATGGATATCACTGTTGAGCTTGAATTTATGGATGTTTTTCCGCACATACATAATGTTTTCAAGTACGTATTGAGATGCTACGGTAAGAATATTTGCCTCTTCAAATTTTCCTCTTACGGATGCTCGACCGCGCATTTTATAAATGCCACGTACAGCTCGTTTTTGTAGCACAAATATGGTCCCAATATCAGCTGCTTTACCCCACAACAGAATTCCATACGACATAACACTGTGAAAGTAACTGAAGTATACCAGCCTGGCAGTTTCACTGTTTGTTAGATGGCTGATTCGCCTCACGGCATAGGCTGCAGAGCTAAGTTTCCCAGCTAGGGTAGCTATATGTGGATGCCATTGTAATTTCGAGTCTAAAGTGACTCCTAAGAAAACAGTTTGATTTTCGAATTCCATTATTTCATCATTTATTATAATCTTGCTGCTGTTAATCTGCTTGACGTTGGGAAGTGTAAATTTGATGCACTTCGTTTTCTTGGCGTTCAAAAGTAGGTTATTAGCCGTAAACCAATTTACTACTTTGGAGAGTGTACTGTTAATACTATCGAAGCTGTTTTCTTTTCTGTCCACTTTAAATATCAGAGATGTGTCATCAGCAAATAACACTATATCATGTTTATCTTGCACAATTTTAGGTAGGTCATTAATGTACACCAAAAACAGGAAAGGACCAAGTATTGAGCCTTGAGGCACTCCGAGTGCCACAGGGGACCCAGAAGATTGAGTTCCATTAATAACCACTCGTTGTGTTCTATCCGATAGGTATGATGAGACGAGGTTAAGGGCACCAGCTTTGATCCCGTAATGGCTTAGTTTTCTCTTTAGATTTTCGTGATCAACGCAATCAAATGCCTTCGATAGGTCACAGAATATTCCAACAGCATCTTGTTTTTTTTCCCAAGCGGCAAAGATGTGCTTAAGAAGAACAGCACCTGCGTCAGTAGTCGAGCGACCTCTGGTAAAACCAAATTGATTTCTGGCGAACAATTCGTTTCGGTTAAAATGTGACACAAGTTGATTTAGAATTAGTTTCTCGAAAACTTTGCTCAGTGCCGGCAGTATTGAAATTGGTCTGAAATTGCTTGGTTCTGTTCTCGATCCTGATTTGAACAAGGGGATGACTTTGCTGTGCTTCATTATGTCTGGAAATATTCCTGTATCAATACATTTGTTAAATATATCAGCTAAATGTGGTGCAATCGATTCAACAATGGAATGTAGAACTTTAACAGATAGGCCCCAAAGATCTTCAGTTTTCTTTAAATTTAGGGATTTAAATGTTTTAATAACTAAGTTCGGAGTAACATATGAAAATTTAAAGAAATCTGTACACTCTGCTATATTTGTTTTCAGTATTGCCTCAGCGACGTCAGGCGATGAATGAAGAGACTTTGTTGTTTCTACCGGTATATTAGAGAAGAACTGCTCAAAATGATCCGCAACTTCAAGGTCCGAACTCACTAAATTATTATTAATACGTAGGTTGTAGTGCGGATCTTTGATTTTACGTTTCCCAGTTTCATCGTTGATTACTTGCCAAACAGTTTTTACTTTATCCTTGGAATTTTGGATCTTTCTGGACAGATAATCAGCTTTAGCAGCGGCACACATCATCTTAAAAGATTTAGAAAAGTTCCTGACATAATCTAGGAATTCCGGACTTTTATTAATTCTTCTCAAGTCATATAAATCATAGAGCCGTCGTCTTTTCTCATGAATATCCGGCGTAGCCCAGTCGCTAAATTTCGTCTTGACCTTGCCTTGCACCTTCTTCGGAATGAAACAGGCATCAAATTCCCTTTTAATACAGTTAAACAACTCAATACTCATACGGTTAGGGTTTTCCTGGGTAAATGGAACATAACATAATTGTTTCGTGATATTCCGACTGAATAAATCTAATCGTCTTTCGGAAATTGGTCTGCACATAGTGACTTGTGGAATATCCTTAGTTTTTCCGCTAAAAGAGGCTTTTTGTCCACAGTGGTCAGAACTTAAGTTGTTTATTATAGATTTACTAGTCGCATCCTTGTTACTGAAAATGTTATCTATACATGTAGCACTGGTTGCTGTGATTCGTGTAGGCTCACAAAATAAATTTACTAAATTGTAGGATTTGAAAGTACTAAGTAACCTTACACACATGGATGAATCTTAAAGTAAGTTGATATTAAAATCACCACACACAATAACACTTTTATTACTACAAAAAACACTTGTAAGAACTTCATCTATCACTGACTCAAATGTGTTATAGTTTGCCAATGGAGGCCTGTACACGCATATAATTATAAATTCTTCTAACTCGACACAAGAAAGTTCAATATGGCGTTCCACAGACAATTCAACAATGTCTTTCCGCTCCTTACTTTTTATATCATGTTTTACCATTATTAATGACCCGCCGCGAATGCAGGATTTTCTAAAAAATTTACTTACTACACTATGATTGTGGAAATTAAACATAAATTCATGACCTTTAAGCCAGTGCTCCGTTATACAGAGGATATCAATGTTCGAGTGTTGTACAAATAAATCAATTTCCAGTTGTTTACTGGTAAACCCTTGAATATTTTGGTGAACTAAGTACAATACATCAGTTTTACTACTTATGCTAGCATCACAGTTATGTTTAGGAACGGAGCCGGCTGGTGCACTCGTTGTCGTAGCAGTCAGTTTAAATTGATATCACCAGACGGCTGCCTCTCTAAATCTGAGCCCCTGCAGTATGAATCGGGATTCGTCTTAATAAAACTATCATCCGCCGTGCTAGTCACGACGGGGTCTACAATATTGTATGCTAACAGGTTAGCACAATCTATAAGACATCTTCTCGGAAGGTAAGTCCTATCATGGGGCATAATAAAATCCTCAATAAATTTATTTGTATCAAAATACGAAATCGTACTACTGTACGAAGAAAGATTATACAATACGGAGTTGTAAGAATATACCCTCTTATTTATATGACTCGACATTCTGTATGGTAAGGCACAGATAATTATTTTTACAGAATCTCGCTGGCCAATATCTGACAGGGTCTCGGATAATCTCAAGATATCTCGTTTAGTGCAATCTATACTATTTCCTAAAAACACTACAAGCGTGGAATCGCGGTCATACTCGCCGACCGATATACATTTGATCAGACGATCGAAGGAGGCGCCCGGGTGACAGTTGTTAAGGACGCCTCGCGACAAGCGCTCCGCCAGCAGCGCGCCGAGCCCGGCGCCCACCTCGTCTGTATATAGAACGGTGCGGCCGGGCGCAGGCGCGGGCGCGGGCGCGGGTGCGGGCGCGGGCGCGGGCGCGGGCGCGGGTGCGGGTGCGGGCGCAGGCGCAGGCGCGGGCACGAGCGCGGGGACCAGCGGGGCGGGGCGCGCGCGCGAGAGTGGCGCCTCCACCGGGCACGGCGGCGGCGGAACCAGCTCGACAGGGCACGATAGCGATGGAGTGTGTTGGACTGAGCGCGACGGCGATAGATCCAGTGCCACTGGGCACGACGGCGATGGGCCCCGCTCGATAGTGCAAGGTGGCGATGGGCCCGGCTCGACAGTGCATGGCTGCGATGGGCCCGGCTCGTCAGTGCATGGCGGCGATGGGCCCGGCTCGACAGTGCACAGCGGCTGTGGAACCAGCTCGACAGTGCATGGCGGCGGTGGACCCGCCTCGCCTGGGCACGATAACGGTGGAGTTGGTTCCACTGGGCAGGGCAGGGATAAATCCAGTGCGACATCCAATCCAGGGCATGACTGTGAAGGACCCAGCGACGACTCCCGGACGTCCAGGCTAAGGTCAGGCTCGGGCTGGCGACGCGGAGTGGTCGCGCCGGAGACGCGCGGCGCGGGCGCGGGCGAGCCCGGCGCAGCCAGGCGACTCGGCGGCCGTGGCGATTCCAAGCGCAGAGGGTAGCCGCTGCCCGGTGCTAGAACATTATTCATAAAGGCTATGTATTCCTGTAGCGTTTTACTAGATAATTCATGCTTATCATTAAGAGCTTTTAGCTTTGACTCTAATTTGCTTAATTCAGCAGAGCGATGATTCAGCTCCTCTACTGTCTGGTCTAATTGATATTGGCACTTTAGGAGTTCATCTCTCAAGGCTACATGTTTACATTTGGAATTTAATGATTTAAATAAGAATTTGTGGCATTTCAGCAAAAGTTTAGATTTTTTTATGAATCTATTTAATTTTAAATATTTTTTTATCTTTTTTCTTCCGTTCAATGAAATTTTCCCATCACTGTTCCCTATGCACACAGAACTTGAAAACTCTATATTTTCCATAAAAGGAGAGCCCACTATGCTGTCATTTACTAAATCTACTTCAAAACTATTTAGCTCAGCAAAAATACTTAAATTGTTGTCTGGCGGCCCGGAGTGCTCGGAGCAGTACTTGCAAGTATAATTTTTTTTAAGGTCCATCTCCCCCAGCTGCTGCTCCAGGTCCTTGATGCGTTGCAATGCCTGTTCGTGTATTTCCTGGCATTGTTCAAATCGGTCTACAGTAGCTTGAAGTTCATCCCGCTGACCCTGGATATCTTCATAGTCAATGTCCTGGTTGGCAAGCTGAGTTTTGAGAACAGTGTTTGCTCGGATAACACGCTCGATTTCCTGTTCACTTTCTTCCCGCTCTTGTAGGAGTCTGTCATTTAGCTCAGTCGCCGTCTTAAGATCCCTTTGTAGTTGCTGGACTTTAGCGACCAAAACATCCCTGCGAGTAATCATTTTAGAGGGTTGTGCTGAAAACATATTGACAATGTAAGAAATCTGAGCCTAGCAAGTATGATTCACAATGGTACTAACAGAAAAAAGTATTTAAATTCAAATTTTCTAGTATTTAAATTAAGCTTTATAGCAGGAATTTACACAAAAAAAAACTTTATACTTTGAACGTCAACTTATAATAATGTTCGTTGAATACATCTGTGCTATTTCTGAGTTTATTAGCATTCACTTTGGCTAGTTTAGTAAGATGAACCACTGTTTTTAACAAGAACTTACTTGCCCATAGGTTAGGTACTGAATATTAAAAATATTAAGTTATTTTGGACAATCAGACTAAAAGTAAGGCATATAAATGTGAAAAGCAATACTCCCCTGTAAAAGTCTTCGATGAAATGTAGGCAATTTCCATGTAAATTCGGTGTAATTTTAAATCTTGAACGTTAAGCCGTTGACAGTTGGCTCAAAATTTTTCGTCATAATAATTTGCTCCTTAAAGTAAACTAATACTAGAGATAACACTGTTACACTTTAATTTCATTGAGATCTTGTCATTTTACACAGTAACTCGTTATAAATCACTTTTAAAACATTTATTTTCACTAATTAAATACGCTAGGTCATTTTGACGTTTATTCCCGGCCAGTGTTGCCGGTATGAATCCCATACTTCATTTGCCGACAAATAAAAAAAATATTTAAGGACAATCTAACACATTCTAGTACCAAACTAAGCAAAGCTTGTACGATGGGTCTAGGTGACGATATAGATAAATATATACTTATATAAACAGGAAACATACATTACTCAGGAACAAATATTCGTGATAAATAAATGTCCTTGCCAGGATTTGAACCCGGGACCTTCTACTTCGTAGGCAAGGTCACTACTGACTGGGCTAGGAGGCCGCTGAAGGAGAGGGAGGTATTTAAGTTTATTACCATTCTCATTTTATTCATATTTAAAAAACCAAGAATTTAACAAAATTGTCGCTGAAAAAGTAGATTAACCCGTGTGCAAATTGCATGATTAACTGCGTTTGTGTCCTGCAATATAGGTATCCTTTGACGCTGCTCCGGGCTGATTAAATGGCAGGCTTAGTTCAAGTAAATTAAGTAAATGTTACTTGTTTACTGGTTAGGTAACCCTTTCACAGCCGACTGAAAAATATACCTACTTTTAAATTTGTACTCTGACACGTTCTCAATAGAGTTTAGATTATAACTGCCATAATAACGAGTTAGGTTCGTGATTAAAGGGTTAAGGGTTAATCTTAATTCTATTAATCATCATCATCATCATCATATCAGCGAAAAGACGTCCACTGCTGGACATAGGCCTCCCCCAAAGAGTGCCACAATGACCGGTCCTGCGCCACCCGCATCCAGCGGACTCCCGCGACCTTCACCAGGTTATCAGTCCACCTTGCGGGGGGGTCTACCCACGCTGCGCCTTCCGGTTCGTGGTCGCCACTCGAGAACCTTTCCGCCCCAACGGCCATCGGTTCTACGAGCAATGTGCCCCGCCCACTGCCACTTTAGTTTAGCGATTCGGAGGGCTATATCGGTTACTTTGGTTCTGCTGCGGATGGCCTCATTTCTGATGCGATCACGCAGAGAGACTCCAACCATAGCCCTTTGTGTGACTTTGAGCTTTCTTATGAGGCCCATTATAAGCGACCACGTTTCAGTACCATATGTCATCACTGGCAACACACCCTGGTTAAAGACATTCCTCTTGAGACACTGCGGAATATTGGTCGAAAAGATGTGCCGTAGCTTCCCGAACGCTGCCCAACCGAGTCGGATTCGTCGATTGATCTCTTTCTCGAAGTTGGATCTACCTAACTGGAAAGTATGTCCTAAGTATATATAATCGTCCACAACTTCGAGTGTAAAGTCTCCGATTGTAACGGGAGTTGGTGCTACATGGGTATTTGACATGATCTTCGTCTTATCCATGTTCATCTTTAGACCAATCCGCTCGGAGGCTTTACTGAGGTCATCGAGCATCGTACTCAAATCCTCCATGGTCTCAGCCAAGACTACTATATCGTCAGTAAACCGAAGGTGAGTGATGTACTCGCCGTTTATGTTGATGCCTAGCCTTCTCCAGTCCAGAGTCTTGAAAACGTCCTCCAGTGCAGCGGTAAACAGTTTAGGAGAAATAACATCTCCTTGCCTGACTCCCCGCTGCAACGGAATAGGCTTCGAGTTCTGGTCCTGGAGTCGGACTGACATAGTGGCGTTCTCGTACAAACACTTCAGCACTTCGATATAGCGATAGTCCACTTGGCACCTCTGGAGAGATTGTAGTACAGCCCAGGTTTCGATCGAGTCGAAGGCTTTCTCGTAGTCCACGAACGCTAAGCAGAGGGGCAGGTTATACTCCTCAGTCTTCTGTATAACCTGACGGAACGTATGGATGTGGTCTACGGTACTAAAGCCTCTTCGGAAACCGGCTTGTTCGGGAGGCTGGAAGTCATCTAGCCTGCGTGCGAGACGATTCGTAATGACTCTTGAAAACAGTTTATAGACATGGCTCAGAAGTGAAATGGGTCGGTAGTTCTTCAGCAAAGCGTTATCACCCTTTTTGAAGAACAATACCACCAACGGAGACTCCGACAACCCAGACCCAACCCGGAGACCCAACAACTTTTGAAGGGCCATAAGGACCGGTTTACCACCCGCCTTCAGAAGTTCGGCTGTAATTCCGTCTTCACCAGGTGCCTTATTGTTTTTGAGCTGTTTAAGAGCCATTCTAATCTCGTACAGGCTGATGTCCGGGATGTCTTCGGTATAATGTCGGGTCAGTCTAGCTCTAGGGTCTTCCGCCAGATCAACTTCAGGTCTGCTAGTTGATGTGTTTAGCTGTCCATAAAAGTCCTCTATCTCCCCCAGAAGCTCGGGTCTGAATGAAACGATTCTACCATCCTCAGTTTTTAATTTGGCGAGCTGGCTCTGCCCAATAGACAAATCTCTTGCGAAAACTTTAGAGCCCTTATTCTGCTCAATGGCCTCTTCAATACTATTTGTATTGAATTGGCGCAAATCACGGGTAAGGGACTTAGAGATCCGTTTATTGAGCTGCCGGTATAATGACGCATCTGCTGAGGATTGCAGAACCATTTCTCTCCTTTCCTCGATGAGCTTCTGAGTGGAGTCAGAGAGCCTTTTGGTTCTGTTGCTCCGCTGGGCCTTAAAAACTTAGACCCACTACTATGGACAGCTTCCACAAACCCGTCGTTGAATTCGTCCACATCGCCGCCTAGACAATCGAAACGGTTTTGGAGTTCCAGCTGGAAGCTCGCAGGGTTTTGGATTTGAAGTGCTGCTGGACGGAGCGTAGACTTCATCAGTCGAGAGCGCTCTAGCTTAACACATATATTCAATGTGCCTCTCACCAGACGGTTTTAACCGTATTGATCACAGAGACATCATTGAATATATGCTTCTTCGTCGACATGATGAAGTCAATCTCGTTTTTAGTTGCACCGTCGGGACTCATCCAGGTCCACTTCCTGTGCTCACGTTTCTTGAAGAAGGAGTTCATCATGTAGAGTCCCTCCTTCTCCAAGAAGCCAGCCAGTAGTTGGCCCCGGTGGTTCCGACTTCCAAATCCAAATTGCCCCACTCTCAGCTCTTCACCATCTCTCTTGCCTAGTTTCGCGTTGAAGTCCCCCATAACAACGGTGAAGTAGGTTTTGGAGCTATGCATGGCCTTCGATATATCCTCATACATAGCCTCCACCTCGTCATCGGAGTGTGCCGAAGTCAGCGCATACACCTGTATGACCTTCAACGAGTACCTCTTGGATACTCTGAGTATAAGGTAAGCCACCCTAGTCGACACACTCTCGATCTTCACCACGTTGTTCACGAGGGACTTATGGACGATGAACCCGACACCTCCCTGGGACTGTTGGTCGCCCTCCCGGAATTAAAGCAAGTTGCCGGACTTCAGGATTATCGTTTCCTCCCCCTCTCTTCGGACTTCAGATAACCCTATGACATCCCAATGCAACCTGCTCAATCCTTCCTCCAGTTCCACTATCTTTTCGTCGGTCCGCAGTGTACGCGTGTTATATGTTGCCAGGGCCAGAAGTCGTCGGTGGTGGTAGCCGGATCTTTGCCGGAGATTCTTAGTACCCCTGACCCCGCTAGTACCCTGGCCGCTACCATAACCAGGGCACCGGGGCCGTGGTTTTTTGGTTCTTATCATGGGGGGTGAATGCCGTAATCGCCACGCTTGGCATGCGGGTTGGCGATCGCAGTATCTCCACCGCACTCCGAGGATGCTGCTGCTCATCCCCCGTAGGTCTTGGCCGTAGTTTTAGGACATACTCCGGGTCCTTATTCTATTAATATATATTTATAAATACGAAAGTTTTTATATTAGGTTGTTTGTTAAACCTTAACACAATAACAGCTAAACGGATTGGAATTTAGGTACAAGATATATTTTAACCTAGAAAGGGTTATAGAATACCTTTTATTTTGGATTTAACTCTCTGAGAGGGTGAAATGGGAGCGCAAAGTGAGTATTAAGATTAAACCCTTCTTTGGTGGAAATTTCACGACTCCATACATCTTAAAAGAAAAATAGAAAGTAAAAGAAGTAGAGGAAGACCTATAACAATGTGGAGTAAACACATCAGGGAATGGACCGGTATAAAAGACCCCGTCACTCTATCCAGAACGACGAAGAACAGAGGAAACTTTCGCATGATGATCGCCGACATCCGGTAGGATATGGCATGGAAAGAAAAATAATACGAGTACATCATAACAATTTTTACAATACAAAATTTCACATAGTCACTCTTACCGTTTGTCACTCGGCATCTACTGGTACATACAGCACCGGCAAGACGTGATTCTGCTCGAAAAATGTTGGCATGAAATTTGCATCGACAGTCGATGCTGGCTAGCGAGTAATTGCTGAGACAGCTCCTGGCACTAGTGCAAAATATAAATAAACCACTAGAATGGAGAATGAAGAAGCCACTGCTTATTTAGGCTTTATCCGACTGCTGAAAAAAAGGAGGGTTATTTGTTGCGAGAGTTTATATTTATGTAAATATGTATATATATCCATTTCTTGGGCCTACAGTGCTTGATGGATTTCAACGTATGAGATGGCATCTCAACTTTATCTTAATATCTCCATCAGTTAAGCTACTAGGCCAAGTTCGGTATCGTTGTCATATAAATCGGGGATGCCAAATTCATTTATGGTATAATTCTGACACCGTTCCAAAGCAAAAACATGTAAAAAATTACTTATTTTGGAATTTCCTATTTCACAAGGAAAAAATCCATAACTTATAAGCAATTATGAATTTTGTAAAAATATAAGGTGCTTTCGAGAGCCCTATTATTTATTCATTCAAGAAAAATCTCATATTAAACTAAATCGTTATATATACGAGATTTAGTAAAAAAACTGAAGACGGTGCTACAAATTGCAATGGAAAAAATCTAATTAAAATGTTTTTGCGATCGTGGAATGGTAATTGATAGGTTTGAATAAGGATAACAATTATAATTCGTTTATTGTGGTAAAAGAATATAAGTAATGGTTGTGCATATCGTTTTAGGCCATTTCATGTCATAATTTCACTTTCATGTCGTGTGCAAACGCAAGTATATCACTCCACGATCGCAAAAACAATATTTGTAGGAGTGTCGTAGGATATATTGTTTCATTTTTATCTGACTGCCGAACGAAAAGGGGTTCATTTTAGATATTTTTAAATAAAGGTCATTTATTAGCAGACGCGCTCCCATACTTAATTGATAAATGTTGATTTCGAACTGTGTTCTATGCTCTATCTTCTATTTAAAACGATCTAGATGATAACAAACACATAAACATCTAACGCTATGTTGTGTTGATCCAAACGTGTGGGTTCAACCAATAAACACGATGCTCCAATGCAACCTAATGGGTTCCATTACGGTGCCCGCCACCTGCGTTTAATAGCTAATTGACGAAAGGATGAGAGTACAGATTCGATTATTTATGCTGTTTTTTTAAGTTTTATTACGTAACGTCCTTTGGGCATCGTATTTTGTATCTACTTACGTAAATAAATTATCATTATGGGAAAAACTTACAAAAATCGACCTAGTCCCAAAGTTAGCTGAATAAGTTACGGGTACTAGACGACGATATAAACAATGGATACATTCTTAAGTACATACTCGTACAAAACATCCATAACCCAGGAACAAATAAATATCCGTAACAAACACACAGATAAATGCCCTGACTAGGTTTCGAACCTGGAACCCCCTGATTCGTAGGCAGGGTCACTACTGATTCTATCTAAAACAATGTATCATGACGGTCTTGTCTCCTGCTAAGTGATATGACAAAAGGTAACATTTCGGATAGCATACGTAACTCAAACTCAAACATTGTCTACCGCGCCCAGTATTACAGCTCCAATTTGTAACAGAACAGCTCAAACATTAAATGGCGTATCAATCAACAGTTTCCTATAAACATATGCTCTTTTGCGTGGTCAGAGTATACACGGAAACTAGATGATAGACCACGCTTTTGTGCCTTAATGAATGCTGTCAGAAGAACAAGCGAGAGATTAATGTGGGCTGCCTTTCGCTTTTCATGTTATCTTTATGGCCGCCATTGTTTAAACTGTGTCATAATTTCACTTAAGCATTTGAACTGAAGGTGTTTAAGCAAATAGCTGTTGATTTAGCTTGCATTTCTATTAATTAAGAGCTCAAAGAGGACCCAGTGTGTTTACGATGAGGGACCTTCTTGTTCCTTTAGCCATCAGCACAGTGAATCCTCCTTTTTGTAAAGAGGCGGCAACGCGCATGTGACTCCTTTGGAGTTGCAGGCGTCCATAGGTTACGGTTGCTACTTACCATCAGGCGGGCCGCATGCTTGTTTGCCACCGTCGTGGTATAAAAAAAAATCACTCATTTGCTAACGCACAAAGAAAATTTTGATGAAGAAATGAAACGCAGAGTATTTATCAGCATTAAAAACCCATTTATTTACACTCAATGACAACGAAATGGGGTCACCTTATATGGCGATAGGAAGTGACCTGTTTTTATTGTCGTTAGTGTATTGTTCATTAAAGATTTTGGCTGGATTGTTGACTGCCTCCGCTGGTTGAGAGGTCCATCCACGAAAAGTCTGTTAATGATGTCTGCTGTCAACTATGATTCTGTGAAGTAAAGGCGATAAGTTAGATTAACACTTTGTTAATTGATTACTTACTCAAAATAATTGCTTTTTGTGCCAAGAACCCTAATATTTACAACATCATACAGCCAATTAAAAAATATATTTATAATTACATTAATTACCGATAACTATCACATTGTCATACCACAGTTGTTACTTCAAAAACTGCCAAAACTATTAAATTATGCTCACCATAGGTTTCACATACACCAAAAAAGGTAAAAGTAAAGGTAAGGTAAGGTAAATTACAAATTGATTCAAAGTATTTATTCAATAGCGATTATACTTATTAAAACATAAACTGGAAAGTGCATCCCACACAGTTAACGTCAATGTACGCTTTAGAGAATATTCATACTACTCGTTTTGTTTTGTTTTCTTGCGTTTTTAAAACTTTTGCAAAAATAAATAAAACGGCAACATCCAGCTTTTGAACTTTTGAAGTTAAAAATACAAAAGCTAATCAAGCAATGCAAAGAGATAATTTTGTTTACCTAGTTGGCGAAGACTCCACTGAAGAGTTTGAGGTCTCCTAACTTCAAGATGAACACAAAGGGATGATCAGCTTTAAATTCGGGCGGCGGTGGGCCGGGGAGAGGACCAGCGGAACCGAGCCCCAAGAACACTGCAATATTTGTCATTTACTAATTACTCATTCTCTTAGGGCAAGGGTTGGCAAACTTTTTTAACAAAGAGCTTGAGGACGGAAAAGTATGGATTTTTTTAACTTCATAGAGCCGCAGTTGTTTGTTTTATGGTTTTTCTTACTTACTTTAATAGGTATTTGATTTAAATATTTTTTGAGCGGAACTAGAAGAGCCCCAACTGACCATTCAAAGAGCCGCATGCGGCTCGCGAGCCGCGGTTTGCCGACCCTTGTCCTAGGGTCACCCTAATGCCATGAAGTTTCGTAGTCACTATCTTTTACGAAAACGACTGCCATCTGACCTTCAAACCCAGAGGGGAAACTAGGCCTTATTAGGATTTAGTCCGGTTTCCTCACGATGTTTTCCTTCACCGAAAAGCTACTGTTAAAAAACAAATTATATTTTCCTACATAAGGTATAGTTGGATAGGTCTTTAAAAAAGGGCCTTTTAAATCATTTTTTTTGATAAAACTAACACTTTCGTAAATATTAGCTCCGAAAGTTTAAAAAAGTATCTTTTTCTCTCGATATCTCATTAAACATTGATCCCAGCAAAAAAGTGTAATTTTATGTGAATGAATTACATAAGTACCAGAGTATTTTTTCGTATGGGCCACCGTTTCTGAGTTATTTACGAAAAACCGAAAAAGGACCTTTACACCCCCCCCCCTCCACGTCGTTAGAGCCACCCCCATCCACCGGTACTTTTAGTATGTTATGTATAAACATCGGTATCAACGTTCAAATTTCGTGGCACTTGGTAAGGGTCGCAAAAAAAGAAATACATAGGTATCATTGTTTTATTTATTAGTAATAAATAACATTTAATTTATTTTTATTCTTAATCGTACTTTGGTAAACTGTACATATATTTAAAGAGGTTTATATTCTTAATACGTCATAGAACCTCAATACTCATTTCATTATCCATTTGTAAAAAAAATTCTAAATGCCAAATAGGCAACAAATGTCAATTGTCATGCAAAATAATATGTGGTAAAATCTTCAACGATAATAGTTCTTAAAAACACTTACAACTACAATTTAGCATTGATAAATCTTTACCCAACTCCCTATCAGACTTGAGAAAATGGATTTGACGCAGTATACTGATTTTATATTCACTAACGAAGGTGCTTGCTGTACTATTTGCGAAATGAATATAAAAAAGAAAACGTACAATATAGAGAAACATTTGAAATCAAAATCTCATCAAGATAAATTATCTGATTCACGCTGCCATTTACAGGATATAATACGAGATAATGCTGATTTCGAAATTAAAGACGATATCGTATATTGCAAATTGTGTAATTCGAAATTATTTCCCTCTAAATCTAGTATCGACCGCCATTTAAAAACAGATTTACACAACAAAATTCATAAAAATAATGCACAAGAAAAATTTAATAAAGATTTAACAGAGTTTATGATTTGTTCGAATATACCGTGGTCAAAATTAGACAATCCTAAATTTAGAAATTTTGTAGAAAACCTTTTAAATCATAAATATGGAAACGATATTACTGTGCCGAGTGAAACAAAAATACGAGTAAAATGCTTACCTGAATTGTATGAAAAGAAAAAAAATGAATTGAAAGAGAAATTACAAAATAAAATGATTTACCTCAGTGTTGATGAAACATCAGATTCCGTGGGAAAAAAGTGGCAAATATTTTGATCGGAGCTCTAGATGGAACTAGTACCCAGCCACATTTATTTGCTTCTAAGGTATTGGAGGCGACTAACCATTCGACAATAACCAAACTCGTTGAGGAAACCCTTGAAGATCTTTGGGGCGATGAATACAAAAAAAACATGGATAAATTATTATTTTTTATAACGGATGCCGGTTCCTACATGGTAAAAGCAGCTAAAAACCTTGTTCAGAAATATAAAAATATGACTCATGTAACATGCATAGCACATGGATGTAATCGAGTCGCAGAGATAATTAGAAGTCTTTACCCGACCATAAACAGTTTGATTGACTGTATCAAAAAAATATTTCGTAACGCTCCTTCAAGGACAAATTTATTTCATCAAATGTGTGTAAATATTCCTCTACCACCCCAACCCGTGATAACAAGATGGGGAACATGGTTAAATGCTGCCTCATATTATCACATGCATTATGATAAAATCAAATCTGTCATCGATGCCTTAAATCCGCGTGAAGCGAGTGCAATTTCTAAAGCAAAAAAAATTTTCCGTAACCGGAATTTAAAAACTGAGTTACTATTCGTCGATACACACTTTAGTATAATTGCTAAGTCAATAAAATTATTGGAGGATCCAAAACTGAGTCTAGCAGAATCATTAAACATTGTTCATGGTTTGCAAAAAAAAATATCAACGTTAAGGTTACATCAAAATGCCAGAAAAGTTTATTTTAAATTAAAAAGTGTATTAAAGAAAAATCCTGGTTATAAGACTGTACAAATAATTAACCAACTATCTAAAAACAACGAGGCTGAAATACCAGAAAGTGTAAATAAAAACTGTGTGCAAAATTTTCAATGCTTGACATACCTTCCTATTACCTCAGTCAGCGTGGAAAGATCTTTTAGTCATTTAAAATGGATATATTCTTACAGACGTCAAAGATTGACAGCAAAATCTATGGAACAAATTTTAGTGATCTATTCTAACTCGTAAAATATTGTATGCCACACCTGGACATAAAGTGGCTTTTTCCGCACGCTACGCGTACGGATAGAGCCGCTTTCTGGCCACATGTGCACATATTTTTCCAACACGGGAGGTAATAAAGAAAGCCCTCGATCGCATAATTACGTCCCTCGCTTGCAGCTTGGGCCGCAACAATTGCGATTGCGCGGCCTTTCTTTGTTTTACCACCCTAATTAGGAAATGTACTATTTAGGGGCTTTTTTATTTACATATACAAAATAAAGGTTAAAAATACTAAGTGATTTGTTTGTATTTATTTTTCTGCCAACCGTACATTGCCACGAAATTTGAACGTTGATACCGATGTTTAGTTATGTAAGACACCTTTACCTACAACTACAGCAAAATTCGGCTATACACAGATAATTTCCTCTAAGTTACCCTTAGTTTCGTTCCTACATGATCAATCCGCGAAATAAAATTACGCGAGAAGTTGGTTGGAAACTGATAATCGGCAATACAATTTTCGTCGATAATTTAGAGAACCGGTCTATAACATTTTTGGCATTATGTATCTAAGCTAAATTACGCTTGTACAACTGTAAAATTTGACCCCAAACCAAAATAGCTGCAAAAAATATGCTTAGACCTTGATTACCCACACTGAATAATATCAACATTATTTAGAAGTTATAAATTACGAAATTAACCATTAGCTGCAGCAGCCTCGGTGCCCTCCTCATTGATGTCTATGGCGACCTTCTGAATGGCGTCACTGATGAAAAGACCGTTCTCGTTCTTTAGAAGATTGTCCAGCTTAGCATTAGTATTGAAAAGACTGGTGATACCGATCTATAACAGCAAAGGAAAAGTTTTATTATCCATCATGTTAATTACCAAAACTACTATTTTTTGCGTGCATGACCATAAGTTTTATAAAGATCATCCGAAACTGTATATTTACATTTTGACCTGTATTAGAAAGTCAATATAAGACCACACGACCACATGTTTTCATTTGAGACTTTGGGACCTTGATGCCCATAGTTTATTTAAAGACTTGAGGAAGAAGCTCCTCAACACCACTAGAGCGCTCGCTCATTCCTCGGCCAAAGAATCAATATATCCATTTAGCGGGAGAATGTAGCCAGCATTATGGGCACCCTTCCGCAGGGAACAGATGTGGAGTTTGAAGTTTTTATTTGATTGTAAGTAATTCATTATTGCTGACATTTTTTCGGAGTACTATTGGAATACACCATCTACCTTTATCTGGATATTGAAATGTAGTTCCCATAAAAACTCTTTAAATACCTGCTCCAAAACCTTCTTCAAGTCGATAGTATTTTCGATCTTGACCTTCGGGAGTAAGACTTTGATCTCCTTCTTTTGCAACTGAGCCGCAGCCTTGTCCAGAGCCCTGAGGTCCTTCAGTTTGTCACGCAGGGCGCTAAGCCCGTCTATCTCATTCGGTAAAACGATGAGGAGAGATGCCTCGTTTCCTTTGTACGGCAGTTCCAGAAGCTAAAAGTCAAAGAAGGTTGGCAAGGATATCTAGTGACAACTGGAATACTGGAGAAGACCCACAAATTGATGTAGTCCAATCAAGAATAATCAATGGTAATTTAAATTTTGATGACGATACTATATTGTAAGCAAAAAATCTGTTATGTTCAATTAATAAATTTACATTTTAGGATTAATGTTTTCTAAAATTACTTATTTACTTCTTCTCGTGCATGGAATGTTCTCAAGCTTGTGGCAAAAAAAAGTTAAAGCATTAGAACTAACATACGTTATCCAAGCAAATACTAGTATATAAGCTAGCTAGAAGAAACAGTCCATCAAAACTTTTTTTACCCATCGTGTTTCGAGTTGGAACAAAATTTCACACATAAATTATATTTTTTACCTTGGCGTTAAGTTCCTTGCTTTCGGCATAATTAAAATTATTTGTTTGGACCATCGTTGGCAGTCTAACGATTTTATCCTTGTTAACGTGGAAATCTTGCGCATTAGTAGCGAACCCTGGGAACTTATTTAACCAGCTACCCTGTAAGGTATTAAATATTAAGGTTAAAAATCCAGAATAGGGTCCCTTAATTGTTGACACCATGTCAATAACTGGCGTGATCAACCTTGTTCTAAAGTACATAGTAGTTATGATTTTCATACAAAACAGGTATTAAAGACTGGCATATCTTAGTCCCAACCATTGACTCAATTCAAAAAATTATGATTCCTCATATTTTTTGTTGATAGCTACTTAGTTTACTATAATGAGTAAAAATTATTTGTATTTAGTCATAATCTAGACAACCTGCTTTACGATTTACATATTTGGATCTAATTAATTATCCCCTTTCGTTATATTAGTAAATAAACAAACGATTTCAAGCGTACATGGTCATTGACCATTATTAGGGAGTAACGGTAATTCTTTCGTCATAATGGCACAAGTTACTGGGCCGAAATACCGGAATCTGACAAACACAAATAAACATAGTAAACAGCCCGTTTCTGACAGTGGACGAGTAAAAGTAGAAAAATGCATTAATATACCTTAAAGTACAAAGCGTTGACCAGGACAAGACGCGTGGCCGGTCCCAGGGATAAAGGGTCCACCAAGTTCTTGATGGTATTGTTGGTGTGCTCCTCCACCTGAAAAGTGATCAATTATTATAAAACTGGCAAAGTGGATGGCAGGCGACCAAGGGCATCCAGTCCTAAACGCTGGTCCGACCAGGTGACCATTGAACTGCAGATGCCGATGTCACAGGCCCTTCACCAAGCAGACACCGCAACAAATGGAGGGGCCTATTGCAATGCTTCCGTCGAAGCTACGATCCTCAGCAGTGAGGGACCGACTTAAGGAGGAGGAGGATTATAAAACTACATTATAAATAATTATATTACCAATAATATTATAAAGAAGAGCATACATGGATTAAGTCAAGAAAAAATAAATCTCGTGTCGTATCAGGCTGTCAAGGAGGAAGGCAAAGGAGAGACTTACATGGTTAATATGTTTTATATTATTTGATTAGACCATAAATTGAGTTTATTTTTAAATTTTCATTCCGAAAATACCACCTAAACCTCGGCATTTTTTCCTCTTGCTTAAGACATATGTATGGAAATGAAAAAACTGTTCTCAACTAGGGCATGCAATACCGGTATTGCTTGTATGGGCTAATACCGGAATTCCGGGATTGCCCATACAAGCAATACCGGTATTGCATGCCCTATTCTCAACGTATTTTGCTGTAAAACACTTCTATAATTGCATTAACACGTTTAATTTTGAAGATAAAGTAAATTATTTAAAATTAGCAACAATAATCAGATTATTTAAAATTAGCACTTCACGTAAAAATTACACTAGTAAGTACAAATAAAGAGTCGGCTGGTAATTTGGCTACAGGAAAATAATGGATTAATGTGGCGGGTGATATGGATGGTGACAGATGATTCGCTGGCTGAACGTAGCCTAAATTAAAGAGCCAGGTCTTTGTACGCCCGTCAAATGAGACAATTAGAATTTTGGGAATATTTTAGCAAAACAACAAAAAAAAAGCTATTATGGCACAAAAACACTGGATACAAAAAGGAATCGGATTTATAACGTTTTAAAAAAAATGTAAATAAAATGATATTGTCGAAAGTCAGAAAATGGTCGAAACTGTAACTGAATTTAAATAGAGTTCGTGGGCAGACGCCCTCTTCGGTTTAGGCGGACCCAACAGCTCGCTGAACCCTCTTTCTCACTTGGAGAGCCCGCTGGATGCGGGCTCTAATTCTCCGACGACGGTGAAGAACCACGCGGAACACGCGGCGGTTGCAGATCGTCTCGCAGGTCCGGCACCCACAAGCGCCTTCCGGAGTCCTTCTGGCTCAGGCGGTCCCACTGGCGGCCTCGGCAGGCGCTACCCACACCCTCAGACACGGCCGAAGGGGAGCACTGGGTATTGCAAAACCTACACCGACGGCCACCCTCTTCTAGAGAATTAAGCAACGTCTCAATTTTATAACTGCCAGTCGTGTATCACAAAATGTGGACTGATATAAGCGCCATCTACCCGTAATGCCGTGAATCACAATGTACGCTTTTTATATATCAACCGTGACCTAGCCTTAGACCTTCCTTAGACACGGAAGTTCTAAAGAAAGTCGACAGATGTCGGACGATAAACGTAGCGTCATGCTACAATTTATTTAACGTAGTTAATCTTTGAGCAGTTGAGGGAGAATTCGAACTGGTAGGCATACATACTAAATACTCGTACTTAATAGTGAATCACAATAAAGAGTAGTTTATCACTTACCCATGTGTTCATCTCCTTAGCAGCAAGCGCTGGTTGTGCAAAATCGATGTTCTTGAATTCCGAACCAAATACGGTTTTTGAGAGCGCAGCAAAGTCTTCTTTCACTTCCGCATCTTTAGGCATGTATAGTTTGTTAGCCATCTTTAGCGCCACTTCTTTTACGGCGCTAAGTTGAGCGTTCAATTTAGGAAACTCTTTTTTAATCTGAAAAAACGAAATTGAATAGTAATTAAATCAGGAACAATCATCAATTTGTTATTATTTTTTGTTTATTTTTCACTTTAACAAAATTTTAATAGTTTTCATTTTGTTAAAAGTTTATTTTAACCAGGGATTAAGGGATAAAAGAAGAAATCAGCAGTCTTAAAAAAACTCCGTCAAACACAGTCATCATTGAATATTTTATTTACGCAAATAGCTAATATTGTATGATTGAACTTCCACTAAAAAACTATGATCGCGAAGACCCTAATCGCATTTAATTCCCTTTTGTTTTCAGCACAAACATGACCATATTCATTGTAATATGTGTCCTTTTATCAAGCCACACTTTCTGCAATGTAATCCTTAGAGTGAATTAGAGTGCACAATTCGAATAATTAATTTATTGGACTTTGCAGAGCAGTGATTTTTATCACAGATAACTGTTCTGCTTAATAAAAACATTGTTATTGGGCAGTTCAATGACCTTGAGGATCATCGTGGGACCTTTATGACGAAAGCCTGCACCCAGTTAGACCAGCGGCAAGACAGAAAAGGCAGACGTCATCACGCTCTTGGCGGCCAGCTTTGCTACTTTACTAGGGTAGTTACCAAATTATCATTGGGCAGGCCGATGGCTTTGAGGATTTGGTCATGGGATTCGCCGACGGAGCCCAGCGCTAGCTCGGCCAATGGCTGCAGGGTAGAGAAAGCGGACATCACCACACTCTTTCCAGGTTGCTCTTTTACTACCTCCTGTAAAAAAAGGAAATTCATCCATCGGTCTTAAAACATCAAAAGGCAAGAATTTGAGAATAACTCTTAGTATTTCTGAGAGCTACTTAGCAATTATTTTCCGCAACTTCTTTCGGGAAAAGTCAACACCATTAGCAATGTCCGTCATCATTGAGAACACTTACCGAAAACATGTTCGCAGTGAACACGTTGTTTCCATCATTGAGGACCTTCTCCTCGCCATTAGTTGCAGCTATGACGGTAGCCGCAACAACTAAAAATGGAAATTTATACAAATGAAACACAAGCAATGGCGATACATGTTTAGTTTAAAAACCGGTGTTGCCGGGAAAAATATCGATTGTATAGAATAGACACCGCCAACATCAAAAGTAGCTTAACGGATGAAGTGCTCAGAATGATCTTTACACCCTCTTATTTCCTTAATAATAACAGATTAGCAGATTACTTCGAATAACTCATCCGCTTAGCTACTTTTGTAGTACAGGATCTGTACCTACTTACTTATCTCTTGAACAAAACTTTACTATAAAAAGTTGCACGTATTGTTAACCGTTTCAATTTCACTCCCTACATTATTAACTCGATTCAGAGTGTAGGTATTTTATATTTTAAGCGATTAGATACAGTAGACAAATAAAACCTTATTTTAGTTCAAGCTAGTTTTGGGTTAAGCCTTTACTTTTATTTGTGCAAGTATTTCTCACGTAAAAAATTTCATACTAATCATTATCTATTGTATTGAACAATGTGTATTCATCAAAAATAATGTTTCTATAAATAATTATTTTTACCTAAGAAGTTTTGTTTGTGAAACAGTAACATTTTTTTCCCTGGGTAAATTCGTAAATGATTAAAGACTGTCGCCAACTGGTTTTTGGAGCTCTTGAGTTCAACTCGGTATTATACAAATATATAATTTTTATTTAATGAGGAATCACATACATAACTGTGTCTTATTTTTTCTGTCTCTTATCTACCCCCTTAAACTGCTAGACTTTGACCTACCTAGGTTGGTAGTGACCGACCTCTACAAGTTGCTTAAAAATTCTGAAAAAATCTAAACATATTTTTTTATGTCAAAGACTAAGTGGAAAAGATGAGGAACTGAAAAAAATATATATAAAAACTGGCCACGTGCATGTCGGACCACGTATAGGAGCGTTCCGTACCTTCAATGGAATAAGAACCAAACTAATACCAAAAGGTCGTCTCTGATGCCTACGGAAGAAGTTTTTTGGCGATAACTCAAAAATGGCTAAACCGATAATGTTCAAAACAATTTTCTTAGAAAGAATATGATAAGGCGCATCTCCTCAATTATTTTCATATTTTTTAGACTTACGATTCAAAAATTACAGGGGACACACAATTTTTCTGACTTTCGAAGCGATTATTTCAGAAAATATTCAATTAATCACAAAATGATCAAAAAAACCTCAATATTATTTTTAAAGACCTATCGATTAATATGTCACATGTTGATATTTGGTTAAATTTAGTTACATGTATGGAGCGCCCCCCCTAAAAATATTTTTTTTTTCAAAATTAAATACGTAACTAAGTAGTACGTAACGCATACAAAATACACCTTACGTGTAAATTTTATTCAGATACGTCGTATAGTTTCCGAGTAAAATGGCTGTGACATACGGACGGACAGACAGACAGACAGACAGACAGACAGACAGACATGACGAATCCATAAGGGTTCCGTTTTTTGACACACCCTAACTAAGGCTGCGTTTCCAGCAGAGATGAGCGAGGAATGTGTTTGTTGAGCATATAGAATCACTTCATTTGTTTATCCTCGTACAGCGCAGCGTAGGATTGGTTTTTAGGGTTCCGAAGCCAAATGGCAAAAAACGGAACCCTTATGGATTCGTCATGTCTGTCTGTCTGTCTGTCCGTCCGTATGTCACAGCCATTTTACTCGGAAACAATACAACGTATCTAAATAAAATTTACACATAAGGTGTATTTTGTATGCCGCTACTTAGTTATGTAGTTAAATTTGAAAAAAAAAATTATTAGGGGGGCTCCATGCATGTAACTAAATTTCAAAATTTTTTTTTAAACCAAATATCAACATGTGGTACATCAATCCATAGGTCTTTAAAAATAACATTGAGGTTTCTTTGACTATTTTGTGATTAAGTGAATATTTTCTGAAATAATCGCTTCGAAAGTCAGAAAAATTGTGTCCCCCCTGTAACTTTTGAACCGTAGATCCACAAAATATGAAAAAATTTAAGGAGATGCGCCTTATCATATACTTTCTACGAAAATTGCTTTGAATATAATCGGTTCAACCATTTTTGAGTTATCTCCAAAAAACTTCTTCCATAGGAATCAGATACGACCTTTAGGTATTAGTTTGGTTCTTATTACATTGAAGGTACGGAACCCTCGCACTTGTCCTGTTTTTTTTTTAAATACATTCCTTGCAACGCATCTTCGATCATCTATGGTGGAAAGGAAACGCAGCCTTATAGCATGTTTTTTTATGAAAACTCATAAGCTTGAATAAAGACTGCTAGAAAGACGAGCGGTAGGAATTTTAGTTTTATAAGTAGATAAGTAACTAGGTAGTAATAAAGTATCAGTTGCCATGAATAATGTGGCGATGAGTTGTCTTTGAATAGATTAGACTTAAATTGAAATTACGTTATGCAGTTAGTGGCAAGGTTAGATAATATCCTATCACTAATAACAGAAATTTCATTCAATTCTCGATATGGCAATTTGATATGGCCATGGTCAGCAATTTAGATAAGAACAGTTTTTCAAATCGTATGTGTTGGTTGAACAATAGTGCTTAAAATAATAATTATTAATTTTCCAGTGTATTAAGAAGGACACAGATACATTGGTTATTGACCAAGCAATAGCGAAGGTCTCCGTTTCAGCATGGGCAAAAATGCTTTCCTATGTCCGGCTATTCTAGTCTACCAGGGGGCGATTTTTGAGATTCAAACTCTCGAATATGACATATAATAATAATAATAATAAATAAATTGATGCAGCTTTAAGATCCTTCCTTGGCGCGTGTATGAGGCAGTGGACCACAGTCCTTCGTCAACCAGGAGGGGGGGATGACCCCCCTGGCCCGCAGTACTTTATAAGGATCGAGCGAGGAATATTTCAGGGCGACAGTCTGAGTCCCCTGTGGTTCTGCCTAGCTCTAAATCCGCTCAGCAATCTGCTAAAGGATTCGGGGCTAGGTTGCCGGCTTCGGAGAGAGGGTGAAGTCATATCTCACCTCCTGTACATGGACGATCTCAAATTATTTGCACCAAATAACCAAGACTTGTTGGAACTACTGAAGACCACTGAAGTGTTCAGTAGTTCCATCAAGATGGAGTTTGGTGTTGATAAATGTGCGGTTATGCATGTACAGCGGGGGAAAGTAGTAAATTCAACAAATCTACAACTTTCTGAGACAATGACGTTCAGATCTATCTCAGAATCAGAAACCTACAAATACTTTGGTATGTCACAGTCTTTGGGCATTGAGGATGTGGGTATTAAACAGGCGTTGAAGGAGCGCTTCTTCGGTCGGCTGACAAAAGTACTTAATAGTCTTCTGTCAGGTGGCAACAAGGTGCGCGCCTTCAATGCCTGGATAATGCCCCTACTCACATGCTCCTTTGGCATACTAAGGTGGACACAGACTGAGCTGGATGCCCTGGATCGGAGAGTCCGTCTATTGCTCACCACACACCGTATGCTTCACCCACGCTCGTCTGTTATGAGATTGTACATCCCACGGAAGTGTGGAGGTCGCGGCTTTTTAAACGCCAAAAATCTCCACAACCGTGAGGTGTACAATCTCAGGAATTATTTCCTTAACAACGATTGTGGGATGCATCGTGATGTGGTGGCAGTAGATAAGGGTCTCACGCCGCTCTCCTTGGCAAACGAGAACTGGCGCAAACCTGTGGTGCTAAGCACCGAGGATCGCAGGGCGGTATGGAAGAGCAAGGAGCTACACGGGCGGTTCTACAGGGCCCTCACGGGACCCGACGTAGACCTGCTCGCGTCGGTGAACTGGTTACGATTCGGAGACCTCTTCGGAGAAACCGAAGGTTTTGCCTGTGCAATTGCGGACGAAGTTATCATGACGAATAACTACCGGAAATATATCCTGAAGGACGGTACGGTCGACATTTGTCGGGCATGCCGCCGTCCCGGAGAGTCACTCAGGCATATCATCTCCGGTTGTTCTCATCTTGCTAACGGCGAGTACTTGCACAGACATAACCTCGTAGCCAGGATTATACACCAGCAGCTTGCTCTCCTATACGGTCTTGTGGACCACGAAGTGCCGTACTACAAGTACACACCTGCACCAGTTCTCGAAAATGGTCGTGCCACGCTCTATTGGGATCGATCTATTATCACGGACAGGACTATTGTAGCCAATAAGCCTGATATCGTGGTAATAGATCGACCGCAACGCCGGGCCATGCTCGTCGACATCACCGTCCCATGTGACGAGAACCTCGTGAAGGCCGAGAAGGACAAGTCCAGCAAGTACCTAGACTTGGCTCACGAGGTAACCGCCATGTGGGAGGTTGATTCGGCGATCATTGTGCCGATAGTTGTTTCTGCGAACGGTCTCATAGCGAAGAGTGTCGACCAACACCTAGAGAGACTTTCGCTACGGGGTTGTGGTTGGATCAAGGGTCAGATCCAGAAGGCGGTTATCCTGGACACGGCGCGCATAGTCCGAAGGTTCCTCTCTCTGCGACCCTGACCACCGGCCTGGGCCTTGCTCCGTTGCCGGCGGCACCCTAGGATAGGTTTTTTATAATGTTTTTATTGTTTTTGTATGTTTTCGATGTATTTTTATATTTTACTTTTATATAAATATTGTAAAAAACCTAATCCTAAGAAGAAAAATGAATAAAGAGAATAATAATAATAATAATAAATACTCTTTATTGCACACCTCATACAGTTACAAGCACAAATTTTACAATTAGATAAATTTAGGTAGAGGTAATAACAGGCGGTCTTATCGCTAATGAGCGATTTCTTCCAGACAACCTTTAAACATATAAAACCTTGAACAAAACGAAGAAATGATGTTTTAAAAATAACAGCGATAGTAATTTAAAATCATAACTATTTATAATATACTATAAATTTTATGCATAAATAATGGCACAAACTTTTGTTTGCGATTATATTCGAGGTTAAATTCTTAGTTTTCGACCGCTCGATTGTCAAAAATCGGCCCCTTAGTCGAAGTTCTAAACCGATTCCTGTGAAATTGTATAGGCAGGTTCTATAGAAAATGAAGAAATGATGTTTAAAAATAACAGCAATAGTAATTTAAAATCATAATTATTTATACTATTAATTTCATGCATAAATAATGGCGACAAACTTTTGTTTGCGATTATATTCGACGTTAAATTCTTAGTTTTCGAGCGTTCGATTGTTAAAAATCGGCGCCTGGCCGAAGTTTTAAACCGATTCCTGTTAAATTTTATGGGCAGGTTCTATAGATACGTAATTTTTTTTGTCGGGTTGGAAAATGTTATGGTGGAAATTGGCACAAATGTCATAATGGTTTATGGCGTTTAAAACCATTATGATTTCTCTATTATAAGAAGTATTTTAGCTATGCTTCACAGAGTCACAAATAATAGTTAGTCTTAGCCCAACGCCAAGCCTTATTAAAATCTCTCAATCCCATTTTCACCCCCTTAGGGGTGGAAGTTGTGAAAATCTTTTGACATTCAAGGTTGTTTTTAATTCAAAATTATTTATTTAACAAAAACAATAAAGCTTGATTCACAAACAGCACGGGTGCGGGTCGGGCGCGTGACCGAGCGGGCCCGCGACGCGTCTATTGGCTTCACACAGAGCGCGAGTCGGGTCGGGCGCGGGCCCGCGCCGGAGTGGGTATGGTCGGCGGCGGCTCCAAGGCAGTCTGTATTAAGATGTTGGAGGATACGGACACAGACGAGGAATTATTATGTCTGCTTATTTTGAGAAACAGTATTCGAAAAAAACGAAAGTATGGTTTCACGAAATCAATAAAAAAAAGGTTTAAAATTTGGAGACTACCATCGATTGTGTAAAGAACTGTGTCTCTACATATGAAGATCGGTTTTCACACCTACAAACAATTGTGTTTGCAAACACATTCTATTATTTTTTCATTCACTTCAATTTTTTTTTTTAATACAACTTCAATGAAACGCGCGCACGCGCCCGACCCGCGCGCGCTCTCTGTGTGTGGGCTTGTTTACAAAGGAACGTATGACGAAGAAAGTGACCGCCCGCCACCCGCGCCGCCCGCGCTCTGTTTGTGGTAGCGGGCGCGGGCGGGCGCGGGCGTGCGCGGGCGCAAACGACCGGTCCCGCGCCCGCTGCGTGTATGATGATGTTCATATAAAACTACTGAATACAAGCGTCGCGGGCCCGCTCGGTCACGCGCCCGACCCGCGCCCGCGCTGTGTGTGAATCAAGCTTTAATGTAAATGGAGACAAGTATTTGTTTTGATACCTAAACACTCTGCTAACTGTACTGTGTTCGTTTATTATTGCATTGTCATATCGTAGTAGTGGTGTGGTAGTAACACTAGTAACTGCTGGCTGCATAACAACTGCGCTCGTCCGATTATTTGATTATTTTGACCGTTACGCACTAAACACAAAAAAAATTATACCACGACGGTGGCAAACAAGCATACGGCCCGCCTGATGGTAAGCAGCTACCATAGCCTATGGACGCCTGCAACTCCAGAGGTGTCACATGCCCGTTGTCGACCCTTTACAAAAAGGAGGATTCACTGTGAAATAATTCAATTTACTTATTTGAATGATAATAGCAATGGCCTATAGTTTTTAATAAAATTAATGATTTAACCAAATAACACAATCAAAATACGACGAAATTCGAAATCCGCCGGACAGTTTTGAAATTTGGTGTATATGTTGATTAGAGGTCCCGTTTTATTGTCCACACCATTTGACATTTGAGGACCTCGAGGAACCGCCAGCGCTTTGGAAAATGTCCTTCATCCTGAATAAATTCGCTTTTCCCTCCGAATCTACGTACTCTAGGAAAATATGATCTAGGACAATATTAAAGCTCATTAAATTCTACATAGAAACATGCGTACTCTTTTGCTGAAAAATGCACCTCCTTAGAGATATCACTTGAGGAAGTGAAGTGAATCGTCAATGCCTTTCCAGGGGATATTCTCATGATATGAAACTTGTGAGAATACAAAGTAAACGTTTATTTATAGTTTTGTATGTCAGCTACACCAATATCAACATTTTAACCGACTGCGACCAAAATAGTAAGCAGGGTAATGGTTACAAAACTGAAAACTGAATACACCCTGTAGCCTAGGATGCTAAGCGGATTTCTACAAGTGACATATACTTTAATTCCACTTGATCTGAACAATGATTCCACACTTATATCACATCGATAGCTAAATACATGATATCATAGACAAATTAAAATACGCTTTCTGCCCTTCAGACAAGGTTTACTATTAATAGCGAGTATTACGTACTCATTTACAGTAATAATTAATGCCTGGCTATTAATAATTATTGTGGTTAATTTATGGACTTCCGCAAAGTAACGTCTGTTTCAATACATTAATGTTAATATTGTAATATTTTTATGAGTAATAAAGATTGTTTTAACCATATAGTTAGGCTTAAGTACACCAGGTTTTCTTCGATTGGGTTTTCTTATGGTGCAGTAAAAGACTAAAAATAAAGGTTAATAATAATAATTACACAAATCGACCTAGGCCCACAGTAAGCTCAATAAGGCTTGTATTATGGGTACTAGACGACGATACATATGTAATAGATAAATATGGATACATACTTAAATACATAGAAAACACCCATAACTCAGGTACAAATATCTGTGATAACCACACAAATAAATGCCCTGACCAGGATTCGAACCCGGGACCTCCTGCTTCGTAGGCAGGGTCACTACCGACTGGGCTAGGAGGCCGTTGTGTCGAGGAAGTTACATTCAAGGCTAACAAAAAGGGGTGACCTGTTTTGTTTTGGTCAATTTCGAGTTCGTAATTGGAAAATGTGGCTAAACGTCATTTGGTCTTAATAAAAAATACCATCGTCTTTAATTTCGAAGTACAAAATAACATTTAAAAGTTATGCTCCAACGATATCTCGGAAGACCCCTTTTCTAGCGAATTAACTATTTATATACTATGTGTAATAAAATAAAATACTGGTGATCCGTTTACGGGCATAATTGGTATTGTACCTATTCTAATTATTAAAAACTAAGAATAACAATTTTTGATGATATTGTGTCCCATACAAAAAAAAATTTTTTTCGCGGCCAAATAAAATTTCTTGTACTTTTTCTCAGTCGCAATACGATACAAATTATGCCTTTAAACGGATCACCACTATTTTTATTACATCCTATATATATTTCTATTTTTTGAACTACCTATGTTGTTTGTTTCTACCTACCTACCTTTTTTTTGTTGACATTATGTATTAACAAGTCCTAGAGACTATTTGTATCTGGAGTGCGATTTTTGAATCTCACCAAGTGACTAATTCTCACCGATGTGAGTGATTTCCGATAGTAAACCACTCACATCGGTGAGAATTAGTCACTTGGTGAGATTCAAAAATCGCACTCCTGCTCTTAGTTTCTGTTTGTGTTCTAAATGAAAGCTATGAAAACTCACCAAATATAAGTATGTTCATGTTGATACCCTGTGTTGCCTGCGCGCGCGCTGATTTTGAACTAAACTAAACCGGCTAAACCATTAGTCATGTGTCATAAAATCGTCATTCTTTAAAACAATAGAATCTTAAACAATGGAGTCCGCATGTGGTTACATAAATTTGAGGTGCGAAATGTGGCCATTAACAGTTAGGGGACGTTCATAGAACTCGATTCCCACCGGCTTGCCTAAATTGCTGACATGTCACTTTTCTATAAAGTTCGTGGGTTAAAGAAAAGCCAAATTAGCTCGACCTGAATATTTTTGAAGGCCTGCCATGCACTTATATTTAATACTTAAAGTGCCAAGCTCCTTAAATCTTATACAAAATGAATAGACAAACAGCTGGCAACGATTTCCGTCTCCTTCAGCAGGGTAACTCGCTTGAATGTAGCTATTTAGACACTGCTTTTGAGTCAATGAGACTGCAACGGCGGATTCATGTCAAAGCGTGGTTTACCGCGGTAAACTCAGCAACCCTTTAAAAGCGGAAAGGTATGCGAAGATGGCACCACAATCGTAAAAAAAAACAACGTCTTTTTGATTATGGTTTAGATGTGTCAAACACATTCACCATTTCCACCATTCACCATCCACATTTCACCATTTGTATTTAATCCTTTCTCATTTTCTCATGGGTTGGCTGGAAGAGATCCCTATCAGGGATAAGCTCGCCTTTGTGCATATCTTTTATATATGTTACTGTTGTTTTTATGTTATACCTACTTGTTTATGTGCACTAAAATGATACATACATACATACATACACATACAGTCTACACATAGGCTCTAGACCTCAAGTAAATGGTTTCAAAATGACGGTAATCTATGGGTTTTTATCATCATTAATCGTTAATTCAATATAATGAAAGAAAAAAAGGTGTTTATAGGTTCTTAAAGGGTAAGGAACGCGCATGTGAATCCTCTGCAACCCTATTTACATTATATTACATAGGCTACAGTAACTGTTTACCATCAGGCTTGTTTGGCACCTTCGTGGTATAAAAAAATTATCCTGCAAAAAGAGACAAAGCAAATCATGGGTGATATTCTTCTTCGATAAGGTAAAAGAGATGCATTCTCCATAGGCTATAATGTTCTTGCAGCACAACATATTTTTACGATCTTATGTGTTGTACAGTTTAATGGTCATTGTCTAAGGTATTGGGTACATCATAATGGTTATAATTCGAGGCTAACATTAAGTACTTAGGTAAAATTTGACTTCATCATCAATTCATCATCATCAGATATTAGAATAGACAGATCAATTTATTTCTAGTTCACATAGTTTGGTACGCCGGTAAGTAGCAACCAAAGCTGATAACCGAACGATGTGTTAAAAAACATTTACGCCTTAAATCTTTCAACAATAAAGTTGGTGTTGGGTTGATGGTTGGTAAATTCTTTGCACTACCTGTTATCTTTAATTAATTCTTTATTTCCTACTAACCAAAGGTTGTCTGGAAGAGATTGCTTTTATAGACTGAGAGCTGGCCACGTCAGATATGATACAATAATGAGAGCAACCAAACCCCTCTAGTTAGTTTGCTACACTATTCTTATTTTTAGATAGACATCTGGCAGCTGTAAAGTGTTGGAGGTCAAATAATGCAAATAACTTGAATAAATAAATAAATAAATATTATGGGACAATCTTACACAAATCAACCCACAACCAACACCTTAATAAGGTCAACTGTAAGTGTGACACTTTAGAGGACGTAAAAACATTTAAATACTTAGGCTTAACTGTCGATACAAACTTTAACTGGAAATCTCACGTAAACGATGTTTGTAACAGGCTGAGGTCAGTGCTAGGGAAATTTTATCAACTAAACGGAGCGTTAAGTAAGAAAAACTTACGGGTTGTTTATTACGCACTCGCGGACTCGTTAATTAGCTATGGACTTATTGTATACGGCAGAACATTTCAAACATATATTAGTGATATTAAAAACATACAAACTAGACTGCTTAAATTTTTAGTAAGCAAAAAAGTTAAAGATAAGTGCAACAGAGACTACGATTTGTTATTTCCCTTGTGTAAGATATTACCTATAGATAAAAAAGTTAAATATTTAATAGGATTAGAATACTACTATAATGATCTGTACAAATTATTTGCTAAAAGTAAGTATAATACAAGAAGTGTAAGAGAAAAACGATTAGTAGAACCTAGAGCAAACAACTACTATGGCGAAAGAATGTCAACATATTTAGTACCAAAAATATTTAATAAAATTAAAATATTAAGACAAAGTCCCCAGCTCAGTAAACCAAGGTTGAAGTTGAGGCTAAGGTCCTCTCTTCTCTAGGACAAGCAGGTTGAAACATAATGCACATTATGCACAAATTCTACCACAACATAATCCACACCGCGGCACTCGAGGAGAGATTACCTAACATAGAGGCTTTTAGAATGTTAGTAAGTAAATAAATAGGTTAAGTTAGCTTAAGTTGCTTTGTATTTTTTTTTGTTTAAAACAGTGAGCGCATCTCGCCATCAAACGTCACAGTTTGGCGAGGTTTAAAGTAATATGTATAACATAAGTTTACATTATGAAATAAACTAAAAAAAAAAAAGTCCCACAGTAAGCTCAATAAGGCTTGTGTTGTGGGTACTAGGCGAGGATATATATAATAGATATATACATATAAATACTTAAATACATAGAAAACATCCATAACTCAGGAACAAATATCAGTGATAAACACACAAATAAATGCCCTGACCAGGATTCGAACCCGGGACCTCCTGCTTCGTAGGCAGGGTCACTACCGACTAGGCCAGGAGGCCGTTAAGTTAACTTGAAGAAAACAAATCCTAGAGTTCTGGGTTTAATGCAATATTGGGAATTATATAATTAATTAGATTATGTCATATCCAGAAGTTTCTGTTGCGGGAAAGTAGTGCCAAATGATATATAATGCAATTTTTAGTTAGTCGCCTACTGATTTTTTTTCGCAGTAAGAGACAACGGTTTTTAATCTTATGTTAAAACTAGCCTTTTCCCGCGGCTTCGCCCGCGTACTATAAGTACTCAAGAAAGATACGATACTTATGTTGATTTTCAGACTTTGTGACCACATTTGCCCCTTTTAGGGGTTGAATTTTCAAAAAACCTGAAACACGTGTTTACTCATTTATTGTTAGGAATACTCCTGTGAAGTTTCGAATTAAATAGTCTAACAAATCTTGATTCGCCATACAAACTTTGGACCCCCATTTTACCCCCTTAGGGGGTGAATTTTGAAAAATCCTTTCTTAGTGCATCCCTACACCTTATAATGATCCTACGTGCCAAATTTGGAATCTCTAGAACCAGCGGTTTGGGCTGTGCGTTGATATGTCAGTCAGTCAATCAGTCAGTCAGTCAATCAGTCAGTCAGTCAGTCAGTCAGTCAGTCAGTCAGTCAGTCAGTCAGTCAGTCAGTCAGTCAGTCAGTTTCTTATTTTATATATTTAGATATAGGCCTTGTCCTCTATAAATGACACAACTTTGGCAGTTTTTATCTATTTTAATATTACTTTTTTCAAACTTAAAAACTTGTTTGTTCTGTCACTCCAACCTCTCCCCATTAAAAGCTGCCAGGTGCCCGGATCTAGCAATAAGGATGGTAAAGCAGTCTAACTAGACAGGTTTCATTGCTCTCATTATTGTGTCATATCTGACGTGGCCAGCTCTTAGACCATTAAGTGATAAGACCCCTTCGGCCGCGTACGCAACCAGAGCTTCGTAACCAGTTGCGATCGAAAACTATTTCTGCGTTGTACGAAACCTCTCGACCGTTCAAAAAGTCAGCAAAGACTATATACACCTTATTATCCAGGGGACATAGGGAAGTAAGTCAAAGTCTAAGTCATATAGTTAAAGCAATGACGCGTAGTTTCAGTGACCGCGAGGCAACCGGATGGCTCGCGGTATTTAATCTGCTGAAGTGATGAGAAACCGCCCTGTGCAACCCGAACTGACCCAACTTGCACTGGACCGGCAGTAGAGGGGGGGCGAGATTTGTTTGTTATCGCGAGGCAATCGATTGAAACAAAATTTTAATGCCATCATATAAAAAAAAGATTTGCACCCCCCCCCCCCCCCTCTATTTCCGATTCAGTCCAAGTTGGGTCAGTTCGGGTTGCACAGGGCGGATTCTCATCACTGCCGTCCTAGTGCAAAAACCGACTAGTTTGGAGATAATCGCAAAAAACGTTGATTTTGGAATTTCTACAAAAGTCAATAACTTTTTCTATTTGCATATTGTAGACACATGTTTGTACTTATGTTATATAATAATTACATATTTTTAATCACGTTAGTTTATTTTTTACTTATAAAAAACACTTTTAGTCTAGTATTTTGCCCTAAAAATTATACACTGTACTGGTCTAAAAGGCGGTAAAAACACACTATACGGTCTTTTAACTTAAGATTCCCTCGATACGGTATAGGCCTAGGCTACGCCGCTGACGTATGGAGAAGATACAAATCAAAAACGCCGTATATGTCACATACTGCCTTTGAACTTAGCAACAATGTGCAATTCGCTTTGAGATCCTTAGTGAGAATACCGGATGGCAGTTATTCGACCTTTTTGGTTAGTATCATAGTAAAAATAACTAAGAATTAGTGTTTTGATTAAATTTTCATCTCGCATACTAGCATAAAAGTACGTATAAATTATATAGGCACATATCATACGGCTTTGTAGATTAGTTATTTATGGAATATATGAACTTAATTGACAGTTACGTAGTTTGTTTTTTTTTTATTTAAAACCAGCATAAAACATTATTTTGATGGGAATTGAACCAAAACGAGATCCATCATTTTAGTAACTGAATATATATTCATATATACACGGTGTAACATGAGAAAACCGAATAATTTTAACAGCGTATTCCTGATCATAATTGGAGACTAAAATGTCATATAAACTTTTCTGGAATTCGACTAGTTTCAGAGTTACTACCACTTAAATAAAAAAACATTTTTTTAATGGGACTCAAACGCGTAAGCGTGTAAAACGCTTTTTCGATGGCGATTTCACCCTTTATGGGGTCTAGTCTAGACATTCTTATTGACAAATATCAAAGTGCCAAGGAATACTTTACGTAAGCTATTTTTTACGGAAAAAAATGTACTAATTTATTTTAATCGACAGTTTTACTAATAATATTTTTGTTTTTATGTTCAAAAGCATTCAAAAAATCGAAAAAAGAGCAAAAAAAATTTTTTTTTTTTGGCGAAATCCAGAAAAGTTTATACGACATTTTAGTCTCCAATTATGATCAGGAATACGCTGTTAAAATTATTCGGTTTCCTCATGTTACACCGTGTATATAAAACATAATCATAAATTAAAAATAACTTTCTCGATAGCGAACAACCATCTTAATGAACGATTTTTTCTGATATGTTTAGCACGTTTAAATACAATTTTAAAAAAATCTTAAGAATGAAAAATTTCTTGTATTAATAAATTTGTATTTAGTCACTCCTTCCTCCAAAACTTAATTCCCAAAAGTTATTGTTTGTTTTCGCTCTCATTATCCTATCTAAAAATATCCTCGCTATGTAATGTTTTCCTACATAGTGACTTCCATTCAGGTTTTACTATAAATTAATTATTACATTGTGAGTTTTTCATTCACTTACTTTTAAATTTCTAAAATTTCCTTCGCTTACGTACTGTGCCCTTTTTCGTGAAATTAGAACTACCTATTCTGCCGTGATAACCTTTAACCACAGTAACTCCCAATTTTCGGATTTTTGGATTCAGACATTCGGACATTCAGACACACCACACATGTACGTTTTTTGGTTTTCAATTTGGACAACGGGAGCTTGAAAACTCAAATCCGCAAAGTATAGTAAGTAACTGGTTTTTCCTACATAAATAATATCGAAGTTTACTACTTAAAGGTCAGTACGATGGTCTACGGCCATGGAGTTTTGGCCGAATGCAGACTAAATCGCAGTAGTAATATCATTTTACGTGATATTTAATGCTCTACTTAAAATACTAACAATACGAGCTAAAGCACAGTAGCAGCTAAGAGTAGGGTATGCTCCCGGTACTCTTTTTCTATACGAAACCAGTACCGCCACCGGGAATTCCTGGTTTTTGCCATAAAAAACCAGAACCGAGAACATTCCCTAGGTAAGAGGTACTATAATTTAGGTAACAAACTTTCTTTAGTATTTTTGTTGTATGTAGGTTGCAACCAGAACGTCAATTTAAATTTCATTCGATCGTTATTTAGGTTTCCGCGAGGCGTTTGTTGACGACAAGTTGACGACAAATATGTAAACCAGGACTAATCAAATGTTTTATTTTTATTTTTTATTTGTGTGTAATAACACCAACATACAGCTTATTTTGTTGTTTGAGATTGTTATTCGGTATGACATACTCGGTTTTGTTCCATTTTATTACAAATTTTAAATTTTTAAGAACAAAAGCTGAACTTACGAGTACTTCCTTGTATTAAAATTATCAAAATAATTATTAAAACTCATGTAAGTTTAAATCAGTACAAAATCTTTGAGTCATACATATTAGGCACCTACTTTTACTGCTTGTATTAGCTTGAAATTAGATAAGCATATTTGAATCTGCTTTCAAAGTAAAAACAAAATTTTTTTTTGTATACAAATACATTAAGTTTATTAATAAGAACTTACTTTTTAAACAGTAACTAGAGTTCGTAGTACGAAAATAGACGAAGGATACTAGATAAATTACAGTAACATGATGGTCCCTCTTACTGCATGCAGTGTGCTCTGTGAATCGTCTGTAATTTCTCATAAGTACCTATGCAAAACGTCTGCAAAAATCAGCATTATTATTTTTGTCTAAGAGAAAATTTTGAAAAAGCTTCATATTTAATTTCACAAATGACTCAAGTAAGTCAAATTTAGGACTGACAATCATGCAACATGTGATTTTTCTGTCCCCATGCCTATACTTACAGTCGTCATATCAAACCAAATACTCGTAGACTCGTAACGTTCATATCACTTAATCGCCCGTTGTGTAAACCCAGCCTCTATTTAGATACAAATAGTCGATTCATTAAAAATAAACATAATAACTAAAATAATGTTGGTATACAAAATACCTATGAATACTTATGCTGTCACAAACTAAGCAAAAAGGACGTTTTTGCAACTGAGTACTCGCGGAGCATGTTTAAACTTAAAGTACCTTTATAGTTTAAAATAATAATGATAGAAGGACAGCAAACAATAAAACACTACTCATTGATAGCTCATGGTGGCAACCTAATAGCAAAATAGACATTAATTCTGTCGATATTTTTCGCGCGAATAGCCGCCACCACTCCCGCCACAAGCAGCGCACGCGCTGTGTTCGCTTTTGGCGGTTGCGTTTTAACGCAGTCGCCTCGCGGCGCGCGGGGGTGCATGGCAGTGGTTAGAGTATATACGTCTTTGTTAACTAGTTCACAGAACTTACGATCTTCTAACAAGTTTGCTTCAATACAATACGATTTCTATACAAAATAAGAAGCACGTATAATCATGTTACGTACTTAAACAATGGTAACATGTCGTAAAATAATGAAGACATACTAGTTATAAAAAACGTTTAAGACATTTTAACAAAAATATTTTCTATACGGCATTTTACCTTAGGATGAGGTCAAATATTTTGTTAAAGATATTAACCTTAAAGAACGTACGGAGCGTTTTACGTCTTTTTAGGTTTGTTTCTGTAATATACGTAGTTCTAGGCTAAACACGGTGCACAATAGTTTTACGCAAACCATAACATAAAATACGCTTTGTTGCATATACGTCTTTTTTGCTTGGTTTTGTTAAATAGTCGCCTTTTAGGTTAGGAACGGTTGTAAAAATGGTGTCTTTACGACTTTTTAACTGATTGTATCTCGATAACTAAGCCACCTATAGGAAAATGGACCAGATAGGTCGATTCACCTCAATCCCTACATTACGAATATCATAAAAAGTCAATTTCGAGAAAATGTCAAATAGTCGCTTTTTACACTAGGACGGCAGATCACTTCAGGAGCTTAAATACCGCGAGCCATCCGGTTGCCTTGCGGTCATTGAAACTACGCGTCATTGCTTTAACTATATGACTTAGACTTTGACTTAAGTTCCTCTGTCCCCTTGATAATAAGGTGTATATAGTCTATGCTGACTTTTTGAACGGTCGAGAGGTTTCGTACAAAGAAGAAGTGTTCGATCGTAACTGGTTACGAATAAGTAGAAATTAGTTTTTGATCGCAACTGGATTCGTACAAGGCAGAAATAGTTTTCGATCGCAACTGGTTACGAAGCTCTGGTTGCGTACGCGGCCGAAGGGGATAAGACCGCCTGTTGTTACCTAATTTTAAGTTTATTTTAAAAACTCTTTTTCTTATTCTTATATGTATTTTGGTAGAATTTTTTTATTTATTTAATTACTTCTTACTTGGTGTATATACAGTTGTTTTTTTAAGTGGGACAGTGTGGGGAAATCCTAAAGTATAGGATATACAGGGAAACTGCCTTAGGAAACATTAGGTATTTTTTTGGGGAAAAAAATTTGGTATAGTCAAAATTTTGGTCAAGTGTGAGTTGTCCCAAAAAATTAATAATATTGATGATTTTTTTTTGACGCAGATCTACTCAGTTTCATAAGAGGATCATTTTATTGTATCGGAAGAAAAAAATCGGAACAGCAGAAGTTAGGTAAATTTATTAAAATAATTTCACATGAAATTAAATGTTCAATATGACTTCCCTCTTGCCGAATGCAGGTACGGGCACGTTTCAGAATACCTCTAGTAACTTTAGACAAGGCGTTATGATGTATGTAGTTCAAATGATAATGAACTGCGTCTTTTACTTAGCTCTTGTACCGTGTTGTAAGTATCTTCATAAATTCGAACTTTAAGGTATTGTATAGATTAAAAAAGAGTATTGTATAGGTTCTAAAAGGATAGGCAACGCGCATGTGAGGCGATGCTTGCTGTCAGAAGGGCCGTATGCTTGTATATTTAATTGGTATTTAAAAAAATCTAAAAAATGAAAAAGGCGTTGAAAGTTCATAACGACTTTCCGGCGAACGAAGTCACAGGCGGAGGCTAATCGTACCTTTAGAAGAAAATAAAGAAATAAATAATATGAACGTTTAGCAAAACACTACCCGAGTAAGGGCTCACCGAGGTTTGAAATTGGAACGCGTCCGTCAGCGTCAGGAAATTGTAGCTGCGAATGCTGGTAACGGGCACGTGACCCGTCACCGTCACGTTGTTAACGACTGTACATAATACAATACAATACTGGGATACAAGTCCTGATATTTTGTTTGTTATGGTAATATAAATTTAAAAAAAAGTATTTGGTAGCTAAATTAATGGTACAGTCGCCATCAGATATATCGGAGCGGCCAAGGTCGTTACAAATATCTGAACAACACCTCTATTCTCAAGGTGATAAAGTGTATGTTCAGATATTTTTGAGTACCTTAGCCGGTCCGATATATATGTTGGCGACTGTACCAATTTTAATTGACTTTTTAACAAGCGTCAAAGCATTAAGCATCATCTTTTTAACACTAATTGTTACAGAATATTTACATTATTTACGATAAAAAAACTGACAAAGTAAAAGAAATAGCCATTTTCCTAAGTCCACAGTCTTTTGTTTCTTCGTTTTTTTACAGTTGTTAACGAACACTTTTCAGCACCAAATTTTTTTGCGCATCTAAGTAGTAGTAGGTTTTAAATGCTGTTTTAAGCTGTTATTCTAGCGAATAATTTTAGACATGTTTTATCAAAATCGGTTCAGCCGTTTTGGGGGTGTTCCCCTTTTTTTAAATACCTTATGGTCGGGATGTCAAGGACTTTACCAATACCCCACGTAGGTGATTATGTGACAGAATAAAAAATAAGTATACAGCCGAATTGAGAATCTTAAAATTATGAATTCGATTAAAAATGATGTACAAAGGTAAGGGTTAAGTAGATTATAACTAAGAAAGAGAATGATGGTATAAAGCATGGGAGGATTGAGCGAAAGTTTTTCAGTGTGCGCCGGACTTACCCGTACGTGAAAAGTACTTATTATAATGTTTTAAGTATCTGAATACGTTCCTTCGAATAAATATGTAGCCATAAACATTCATCAGGCGCCTTGCTAATGTTTTATTCGATTTAATCGCTCGGAGTGACTTCTAAATATTCACTCCGGAATGGTAATAATTTGGAAGATAGACGGCAAGTAAATCTGCGATAATTGGACCGAGACCTGTCTGTGCCAACCTAGGTTGGACACTCCATATAACCGCTTATTAGATCGCAAACTAATAACCAGGTTGATATGAATATTCAATTCAATTCAATTTATTTAATTCAGACATGTTCATAGAGGGTTAGTAGGTAACAAAGCATAAATCTTACATCCTAGGTTAGATACTTAAAACTAATTTTCTAATTATTACACAGGTACTTAAAACAACCCATAAACATTGCCTCTAGATTCCATATGGATCGAGTTCCAATGCTTCCATATTGGACCAGCCGGGTACTCCGCCACCAGGTTCAGGAGACTGTTAGTACTCTCTTGCACGCGGCGCATCTGGGAGGCTGTTCTCTTGCGTATTGTATTATAGTTAGATATGAAGCTATCGACGCGTGCCTATGCGAACATTGCGAACATACCTGACGCGCTACAAAAGCGTGGGAGCCCCAACATTAAATATTGGTTAGATTTTCATATTCTGTATTTATTACTGTGATATTATTGTGATTTGTTTTTTTTTTAATGTGGACATGCAATATTATGTAATGTTGAATTTGACAATAAATGGTTCTTTAATAACCAGTTATATAGTAAATACAAAAATGAGTAAGACGATGCCAACGAGCTGCGCATAACCCAGCGGGCTACAGTATGAGACTTCAAAAAAGGAGTGTATAGGTTCTTAAAGGGTAGGTAACGCGCATGCGAATCCTCTGGGGTTGCAGGCGTCCATAGGCTACGGTAACTGCTTACCATCAGGCGGGCCCCAAGCTTGTTTGCCACCGTCGTGGTATTAAAAAAAACCTACAAGTACCCTTTGGTCATTGTGTTTCTGTAATTTTGTCAAATATTAACTGAACTAATAATTGTGTTTACAAAAGGAATACTTTTTGTAATTATAGTTATGAATTTTTTGTCGTTTGGGGGCCGTATTCCAACTTTAAAACACGTTTATATACGATCCAACTTCAATACATTAACAACGCATTAGAGCTAGCTCTTAAACGTCTGTATCAGAAATGTCAGAATATGCTTGAAAATTATTCCGATGCAATTCCAATACAACTTCAATATTGCTTGGTTATTTGTTGTGTGTGGGAGTTATGTTGAAGATAGACTGTATTTTTAATGTATTGTTTATGTATTTTAAAATTACAATACGTCACTAGTAATGATTATGTAAACTTGTATGCTTACAGAGACAAGAGAGTCTCTCGGTGCTTCTTGAGCTTACACGACCCTCGGTGGTCTCGGTGGTTGTATCGAAAAGAATAATTACATACACCGAGGCAATCGTTTTTAGGGTTCCGTAGTCAACTAGGAACCCTTATAGTTTCGCCATGTCTGCCCGTCCGTCCGTCCGTCCGCGGATAATCTCAGTGACCGTTAGCACTAGAAAGCTGAAATTTGGGAAATTACCTCCCCTATACGTAAAGTGGGGAGTGATTTTTTTTTTTCATTTCAACCCTAACGTGTGATATATTGTTGGATAGGTATTTAAAAATGAATAGGGGTTTACTAAAATCATTTTTTGATAATGTAGATATTTTCGGAAATAATCGCTCCAGAAGTAAAAAAAAATGTGTCCCCCCCCCCTCTAACTTTTGAACCATAAGTTATAAAAATATGAAAAAAAAATCTAAAGTAGACCTTTATAAAAACTTTCTAGGAAAATTATTTTGAACTTGATAGATTGAATAGTTTTTGAAAAAAAATTTGAAAATAATTTCTGAACTAAGTTTGTAATTTTTCTCAAAAATGGTATGTAATGTTGCCATAATATCCCTAAAATGTATCCAGAAAGTGAACTCTACCGGAGACATATTCACAACTATCCAGTAAGAAGCGAGATTTTAAATTTGGAATCTCCTACTGTCCAGTAAGTAAGTATGTCATTTACCTACTGGACAGTAGGTCATCCTCTTTAGATCTGCTTAGAAAAAAAAACATAGTACCAGACACAGATTAGAGTGTAGCCATATAACATGGTTATAGGAGGGAGGCTCCAAATATATATCTATCTCTCTTTTCGGTATGTCATTTTATGAGATAGATATATTTTTGGAGCCTTAAACAGCCATTTTATAGTCTGTGACACTTAACGCGACGCAGAAAAAGTATGCACGTTGCGTTTTGTTCTTAGTAATGTTGTAGAAGTATAGTGGGATTTTTGTATTTGTATTTAGTAATTTCAGTTTATAAATCATGTTGGATTAAAACTTTCCATTCTAAAATTAACATGGAGTTTCAAAAACAATAATTTACATTTTTTTACTAAAACATTCATGTAAGTAATGTAAAAATAGAACAATGTTCCAAACTAAACGCAAACTTTTTAGTAAAAAAAAAACAACGACTGGCGGGATTTCACATTCAATTGCGACAATTGTGTTTTATTTTACCGCGTGAACATAAATAATCCCAAAAAATGAGTTCAAGCGAATCCGATTCGGAAATAGATGGCACTCCTCCTGATTTAAAAGCTGAGGCCGAATTAGCAAAAAACAATTTACTTCCTCCAAAATCCAAGGAGCGATATATGAAAACTTATGAAAAATTTATGAAGTGGAAGTCAGAAAAACAAGCCAACAGTTGGTCTGAAAATGTATTCTTGGCATATTTCAGCTTTCTTCGCCAAACAATGCAGCCGACAAGTTTATGGGCTGTGTATTCTATGCTTCGATGTGTAGTGCAAAATAAACACGATGTAAACATTAAGAATTATTCCAATTTAATCACTTGGTTGAAAAGACAATCGACTGGCTACAAAGGAAAAAAATCGAGTGTATTTACCAGCCAAAACATACAGAAGTTTTTAAATGAAGCACCCGATGATGTTTATCTAGCAGCGAAGGTAATATTTATTTTATTTACTTATTTCATTTAAATTGTTGTGATGTAAGTTGTCTGTTAGTCGGTTGCAATAATATAATTATGCTATTAAATCTGGTTCCAATTAACAGATACTTATTTTTATATTCTCGATTTAAAACAGTTTTTTTTTTGTTTTTAGGTTATTACTATAATGGGAGTTAATGGCGCCTGCCGAAGTATGGAGCTCTGTAATATTAAAAACAGTGACGTGGAATACCATAATGAAAAATTTTTGGTAAAAGTACGAGAAACAAAAACAAAAATTGATCGCTCTTTTGTTATACACAAGGAGTCAGCTCATATTGTAAGGAAATACCATGACCTGCGCCCTGAAAATACGAAAAGCGATCGTTTTTTTATCAATTATAGAAGCGGGACATGCTTGCGGCAAAACATCGGTCGTCATAAGATTGCCGCAATGCCTAAACAAATAGCAGAATATTTGAATTTACCAAATCCAGAGAGCTATACTGGCCATTGTTTCCGGAGGTCGTCTGCTACCCTTCTGGCTGACTCTGGAGCCAATCTCACGACAATAAAACGACACGGGGGGTGGAAATCGGACCGAGTTGCAGAAGGATATATAGAAGAGTCATTAGAAAATAAAAGTGAAATTACAAGCAATATAAATAAAAAAATTAAATTGAATACTCAAAAAACACCATCTTTCACCTCCCCGCAGCCGTCTACATCGCGTCAACAGCCGCTAAGCCTGACTCCGCAGCCATCTACCTCTCGCCAAGAACCGACCACTATTCCCCTGACCGTAACATCATCGCAACCATCCACCTTCCCAAACAACCAAATTAATGTTTCACAGACATTTACTGTCAGCCAAGAGTCCATTAATCCAGATGTACAAGAAACAAACATAAATGCCCCCGGTAAATCGATAAAAATATCTATCAGTAATTGCCCGTATATGAATGTAACCTTCAATATTAATTAAACGAATTTGTTGTTAAACTTTCTTTCATTTTTGAGAAAAGCACTATACAAGCCTCAACCAGTAAGAAAGCCATCCTGGCCTTGTATATAACCGGACCTCACCTGCGGTTCGGTCCGGTTAACTCATCCTTGGCCAGGAAGGCTTACTTACTGGATTCTGCAGTAATGTACTATTACCGTATAAGCAGGTGTCTATTGTACCTGTAATATCTACAAAATCACAATGAAATGACGTGCTTTCAAATAAAGTAAAAACGGTGAAAATCGGTTAACGCAATGAAGAATTATCCCATAAAAATCATCTTCCATACTTTAAGCTCGCGCGCAATAGTTTACTTAATTTGCAATTTGTTTAGATGTCGCTGTACGTGGAACGCTCATATCATATCCTACATGGCGGTGTTATTTTAACTCTTAAGTGGGGACACTTACTGTGACGGACGGAAAACTACGGAACCCTACACTGAGCGTGGCCCGACACGCTCTTGGCCGGTTTTTTTATGATGGATAAGTTATACTCTTACATATTAACCACAAAAAATACTATTTCATAACCTAGCAATGATTATGTTATGTTGATTTATATTTTCAATCATTACATCCTTGTCACTTTCGTTGTTAGAAAATTACAGCTTGTCTCTTTCTCACACGGGTGACGGGAGCTCATTGGCATGTCCGCATCTCTCTCTTGCTGGTGTGCAAACAAACATTGAAAACAAAAGCGAAAAACAAAGATGTCGACGAATTGACAACCTCCTCCTTCGAAATCTTGAAGTCGATTGAAAACACGCGTTATCGTGTTAGCCGACTTAAAAATTTGAGCAAGTGTTTGTTTATAGCTGTCATGGTATATTGATTAAAACTCACACGATTTTCACTCATTGCTTTGACAAAAACGGGACTTAATCACGTACAAACATCAGGAAAATAGTAAAAGTAAGTGTATGCGATTAAGTCCCATTTTTGTCAAAACAATGTCAAGGTGCCAGTTTCAAATATTAAAATACACTAACAATACAATAAGAACACAACCTATCTCAAACATAACTCCAACACACAACAAACAATCAACCAATATTGAAGTTGTGTTGGAGTTGAGTTGGAATATTTCTTAAGCTAATTCAGATAATTTTTGATTCAGATGTTTATGCCGTAGCTGTATTGCGTTGTCAATGCATTGGAGTTGTATTGAAGTTGGATCGTGTCTATACATGTTTTAAAGTTACAATACGGCCCATGGTGTGTTTGATATGTTAGTAAAGTATGTTTACCGATTTATTCTTGTACGATTCTACTACATTTTTTTTAAGTTTTGTTTTACGGGAGTCTTATTTACATGTTTATGAGTAAAGGAGGGCAATTTTCTGCAGAATGCGGACATGCATTGTAAATGGGGATATTTGGTCACAACATCTTTTAATTATTGATTTTAAACTATTCTTCTTTTTCTATTTACCTCTACTATTACGCGTCTTTAATTTCAGAACTGACATCCTGATTTGATGTAGGTAATATGTAATACTGATCCAGATATACAGAATGTAACAAAAATACTTGTGATCCGTTTAAGGGCATAATTGGTATCATTGGTATTGCGACTATGAAAAAGTAGGAGTATAATATTTTGGACGCGAAAAAAAATTGTTAACGTAACCTATTCGCTACCAAACTAGCTATTGTGACAAGGTTCTAGAGTGGCCTAGGAATCAAACTGGTTGACTGTACCCAGTGCGCCGTGCACTCCACGCGCGGTGAAAATTGGTTAGTTGCTAGAGAGCAATTTTCATCGCGCGTGGAGTAATGTCTCTTTGAGCACAAATCTGTGGCCAGATCTAATCAATCAAGCGGTGTTATGCAAATTCATTCATTTTGCATTCCGTTTCAGCAAATACCTACGGACGGACTGTAATGCATGTTTACATTGGAACGTATTTCAACGGCCTCTATAGCCTAGTCGGTAGTAATTCTACATATGGGTTTTTTTTAGGTCTATTTCCCAGAAAGGACATTTATTTATGGGCATTTTCTATGTTAATAAATTAACAAATTTTATGAAAGAATGCAGTTATTTTTCGTCTATCTAATGTACATTTTGCTTCCTCGGAACAAATTTATCTATCTCTTACCTTTCCATATTAAGATACTTTTCTTTCGCATCCTATATCGTGTTTTGAATGACTTGATCTGAAAATATCATGTTTTGAGACTACCGTGTTATGCGCATATGCTGTCTTGCTAATAACGTATTTTGCGAGTGTAATGTTTTGCGAATATCATATTGTACGAATGTAATATGTTGCGAATATCATATTAGTGCGACGAAGGGCCCCCATTGGGTCAAAGTAACTCAAACATAGGGTTTACTAATTGATCCACTGGCGTCGATTATGCATTAGACAATAGTTTATTAATGATCGACTAATAGTAAGTTTGCGTGTAAGCTTTACTAGAACCTTGTTGACTTTATAACGCGACGATCTAACTAATAATTTGTGAGCTTCCTTGACCTTTAAACTTATTGTTTATTGTATATTATTCAGGTGCTTTCAGATTATAAATGTTAGGCCTGATACGATGATTTTAATTTTTATTTGCATGTAGTTGCGCTCTCTCGGAAGGGTTTCCACGGAAGACTAGCGTCGTGGACCTGAAAAGGTACCTTGACATTAAGCTGAGTGGAAACCATTTCAGTGACGCTTAACAATAATAAACTGACAGTGTTTTTCTTAAAATAATTATATGCTTAAAACTATGTTTAAATAGTAGTTAAGTGTTTCTGAATAAAGTTTCTTCTATTCTATTCTATTCTATTTTTATAATATTGAATAAATCGTTATGCTCTCAGCAGTACGCTTATCAAGATGGTCGGTCAACGGTAGAGGCGACGCGTGAGGTGGTAAAAAATGTACTTAGCAAACTAGAATGTAAACAACGAGTTGCTGCAATAATGTTTGACCTATCTCGTGCTTTTGACCTCGTCGACCACAAATTGATTGCATCTAAGCTTGAACACTATGGCGTCCGTGGGGTAGCCCAAGATTTTGTTGTTTCTTTCCTGAGCAACCGCTTCCAAATAACAGAGGTGGCTGGTGATGCCTCGGATCCAGGTAGTATTGGCAACCGGTCGGTTCCTCAGGGGTCAAATGTTGGCAATACGATTTTTCTGTTATTAATGAATGACTTATCATTTTTGTCTTCTCACACGAACCTCATTATGTACGCAGACGACATTTGCGCCATAGTGAGTGGAGGGGATGAGAGGGAGCTCCGCAACAACATTGAATCAGTAATAATGCGGCTTTTGCATTGGTTTACTGCGAACGGTATGCAACTCAATCTTCAAAAAACCAACTTTCTAGAATTCTCATTAGCCACTAATAGAGCATCGGAATTACTCCCCATAGTAATTAACGGCACTAGGATTGACCCTGTAAGCTGTGCAAAATTCGTAGGCTTCACTCTTGATGGGAGACTGAAGTGGCTGGAGCATATTGATTCCCTGTGTGCCAAGCTAAACTCCGCGTATCACGCAATAAACAGGCTCAAGTGCTCCCTATCTTTGCAAAACCTGTTGACTGCTTATTATGCCTATTTTCATACCCACCTTTGCTATGGTATTGACCTTTGGGGGTTGGCTGCGGATCGAGATCGCCCATTTATTATACAGAAAAATATCGTCCGTGTAATATGTCGAGTACCACTGGACGAACCAGCGAAGAAACTTTTTATTAAATCAGGTATCCTAACGGTTCCCTCTCTCTTTATACTTGAAATGGCAAAACTACTCCGTCGAAATCGGAAGCAATTCAATTTTTTTTTCTAAGCGTGAAACACCTAGACTCCCGCCGGTATTAGTAATACCTACACATAAGCTGTCAAAAACCACTAACAACTTCCAAATTATGGGACCAAGAATTTTTATAGATGAATTATCGAGATCATGGAATTGCATTTGTAGTGGTTGTACCGTTTGCAACAAAAGGAGAATAATTTTCTCTTAATTTAATAAAATTACATACCCTTAAGAAATGGAATAAGTAGTAGTCCTCTGTTTTTTGCTTTTAGTCCCTATCATGTTCTTCATCTGAGCTGTCACAAGTATTGATAATAAGATTGTTTGAAATTCGATCCATTTCCCCTTCCTGACATCGATATTTATTTTCTTCACTTTCGACATGGCGACAAATATTTTCCCAGTCCTCAGAAGTAATAGTATTCATTCGTTCAGTTGCTAAACTTATAATGCCTTGCATGTTTAATGAAACGTTTCTTTTCGCTACATATCCTTTTACCATGGACCAAATATTTTCGATCGGATTGAATGTCGGGTGATACGGTGGCAATCGTAAAACGGAGTGGCCATGTTCTTTTAAAATTGCATCTATGTGGTACTCACGAAACCGCTCTTTACTTTGTTTAATTAAATCATACAAACTGGTTTTGTACATCAACGGGCTATACGAAATGTTGTGTTCTGTCAACCAATCCATCATTTCTTGTTTATGAGAATTTGACGTTGGAGCACGATTCAAAAGTTTGTTGTGATAGGACGCATTATCTACGATAAGTACGCTATTCGGTTTAAGGTTCGGTATTATTTTTTCTTTTAACCATTTTTCGTAGTTGACAAAGTTCATCTGGTCATGGTAATCTCTCGTTTTTTGGATTGCCTTAAACATTAACAAAGCGTTGGGAATAAAACCCTGCTCCTGCGTGCACTATTATTAACCGCTGGCCTGTACTGATTTGTTTTTTTACACCAAATTCTGTTTCATCGGTCCAAGCCTCTCCGGACACATGTGAAGTGTGGATGTAGGTTTCATCAGTATAAACTAGTGATCTATCTTCAGACCGATATTCCGCAATTTTGGTAAGGTAATTTATTCTTAGCAGTCGTATGTTGTGTCTTTCCATTAATAATTTTCGGTTGTCCTCGGTCTTTTCCCATTTAAATCCTAATTTTTGTATTTGTTTTCGTAAGGTGGAAATGCCGAAAAATCTATATCGGATTTTAACACAGAGTGGAGTGCCTTTAAGGTTGGAAATTGCTTATGGGACAGATGAAAATTGTATATAGTTCTCCGGATGACTTCCTGATCAAAATCGTCTACTGCTGATGACGGACAAGTACGTAACTTTTTATTTCTCGGGGAGGTGAATTTCTTTGTTGTTGCGAATTTCTCACTATTGCTCTCAGACACAATGTTATAAACAGTAGAGAGACAAACACCTGTAGCTTTTTCAACTAACTGGGCAGCGGTGTAAGGGGAATTTAAATTTTTCTTCAGTTCAAGTTCAAAATATTTATAACAGTTAAAAATAATTTGCTTACTTTGACTCTCAATCGGACCAAAATTACTCACTGCCATATTTTTTGAAAATTATGTAACTTACACTTAGTCGTACGGGCTGACACAAAATTATTCTGATAATTGTGAGAATACAATAAAATCAGACGTAAAAATATATGCACAACGTAAATAATATTCACAATTTGACATTGACATTATTTTGGTATTTACTTCTTCAATATATAACAAACCTCTTTTTATGCTGATAGTACGAGAAAATAGAAAATTCAAACATAGAATGTCTGTATACATACAATACTACTACATATGCAATTCCATGCTCTCGTTAATTTATCTATAACAAGATACCGTCCGATATAAAGGATGAGACGTCAGATCTCATCTTTATGTCCAAACTCAAGCGCCTATTGATCCAGAAAGCACTTTACTCCATTAATGAATTCCTAGAAGGGTAATCTGCGATTAAACTCCTGGAATTCATTAATATCAATCCTAACGTATTGGAATGGAACTAAAACAAATTTTAATTGTCAAATTCAGATTATATGGAATAATACGAACTTGACATAAATATTAACTTGACGTAAACAAAACAATTACCTATTAAGCTAATTTTACAACTGTAATGTATATTACCTATACCTGTGACAATGTTTGATCAATACAAATAAAGAATATGAATATGAATATGAATATACGGCACAACAGTTTCATATAATACAATACAAATATTATTTATTGCACACCTCAATAAAATAGAACAGTACAGTACACAGATTAAAAGTAGAGGCGGTGAACTGAACAGGCGGTCTTATCAGGGGGGTTTCACTGTCTCTCTCCATTATCTGGGGGCACGGCAGTGCCCCCGCCAAGTCGAGCGCGAAGCAAACACTGCCGTACCATCCTTTACTGGAAACATTTCGCCGCATTTTCAGGCCCCTATTTGAGAACCTCTGGATAAGACCAGAACGCAGACATTTTCGTTATCCAGTAAGCTATAATCACATACTTAAAATCCATAATTTCAAGTCTGTAGGTCATTTAGTTTCGAAGTTAAGCGAAAGCAAAGTTTCGCATTTATGACACTCACTCACTCATGATCATCAAAATAGAACTAGTACTTCCCATAAAGTCAGAGAGCTGAAATCTGGTACAGAGTTAGGGTTTAATGGCCACATAAAGGAAAAACTATAAAAACTAGGATAATCGAAGATCTGGAGTACCTGGTGACCCTGATTAGAACACAAAATTTGGTCGAAATATAATGCATTGGACTAAGAGTGGCGGTGATAACGATACACGTCGCTAGATGGCGCTGACTGTCGCTGTCGTCTAAATAAATCAATAAGCCCACGTTTCTACAAAATGAAATCTAGACAAAGTCGTGCCACGTCTAAGGTTCCTTACTGCGATTTCTTTATTATTATAGTTAATGTTGTGTGACTTGGCCGTTGAAGGGTACACAAGGGTACGAAACCAGGTGCTCTTTAAAAAATAAAGAGCGCATGACAGTTAACATTTTTAAGTCGTAGCTAAAGGTAAACTCACTTATGAAAGTGGCCAGATGTCACATGTGAAGATACATATTTTATAATATCGTTAACTGGAAAAGTCGATTAAACGTAAAGTTCAGTCCCTATCAAACTTCGATTTTGCTATGACAATTCCGCTCCTTGCCATGATCTAATTGTTTGTTGTGGTGAGGTTGCGTGGGAAATTTACTACATACCTACTTAATATTTATTAGTGTTATATTTATTTGGTGATAAAATAAAGTAATTCTTTACTTTTATTACGGTGCAAGTGGTGCATCGGCACTGAAATTAACCGAAAGTGTCGTTAGGTCAAGATTTAAGTAGAGGACACAGAACTATAGGTAATACAATTGCTCAAAAAGTTTACTTTATGTAGCTGCAAATCGTGCGTAAAGTTTGATTTTATGCAATAGTGCTAAAAAGTAATCTGATCTGCAAATCGTGCGTAAAGTTTGATTTTACGCACGATTTGCAGATATATTGCATTTTAAATTGACCAATCAGAACACTTCACTATATTTCATCACTTCATTATCCTATGGAACATTGATTTGGGGAAATTCTACAAACGCAAAGCGAGCCTTGATACTCCAAAAGCGTGCGATTCGAACAGTGGCCGGAGTCCATATCCGACATCCATGTAAAAAACTGTTTAAACAAAATGGCATTATGACGCACTACTCACTTTACTTATTTCAAGTACTGATGTTTGTACGCAATAATTTACCAATGTTCAAACGTATCAAGGTTACGAACATACAAATCCGATCTACGGGGAGACTAAGTACAGTGCCGCGTCACAAGGCACTTTCACTCAAAAATCCGAGGGTAATTGGACCAACTTTTTATGAGCGTCTACCTACATAGTTGCGAACTGAACCATCTGACGAAGCATTTGAACGCCAATTGAGAGACTTTTTATTGGAAAATCCATTATATTCTGTAAATGAATATATGACTTTGACATCCAATATTAGAAACTGACTTTGAATATATCTTTTGAAATTGTATTTATTATTGTTATATCTCTAATTGACATGTGTGTATTTTTTAATCTGATGTTGTATTTTATTATTTATTCTTAGTTTTTATAGTTTTGTGACATTTAAATGTAATTAAGTAATCAATTAATAAAATATGTTTGTTTTCACTGTTTTGACGATCATAATATAAATTTGTATAGATTAGGCTAAGACCATTTTGTACTATAATTTATTATTATGAAATAAATAAATCTAAATCTAAATCTTTTAAATCCACCAATCACAACACATATCGGAGTTAATCGGAACGCTAGATACTTTTTTGGTGCGTATACTGTGTAAATAATTTAAGTCCTTAAAAAAAACATTGTATTTAATATCGACCAATCAGAATACAGCTATGTTAAAATCGACCAATCAGGAAACGCAATTTATTTCTCAAAACATGAGGTGTTTTTTAGTTCCTACTTCACAATCATTAAAAAGGATTTATTTTTTTGGGAAACGCTTTAAAATGTGTTTAAACTATTTAAAGAGCTAATTATACCGTCGTCTGTGGCATTTATTCGCGGTATTGATATTTTGTATCTATATCAAAGAAGTTAAAAAAATTAAAAGACCGTCAAGTTATACCATAATTTCACCTTAGTTTAGTTATTGTGCGTAAATAATAAGTATTTTTATGATATTTTCTCGCATTCGAAGTGAAACATTGTATGCATTATTCTGGTCTAAAAGCCATATTACCACTCGAACAATTTTCCCTCACTTCGGTCAGGAAAATAACCACCTGGTGGTAATATGGCCTACTTTAGACCCTTGTCAAACAATCTACTATTATTTCATTGTAGTTTTTTCGCAATTGTATTAAAAAACGTTGTTCGACACACGTGCAGAAGTGTCATTTTCACTCGTCCCGAGTCTTGACCCTCGCCTTTCGGCTCGGGCCGAGTAACCTCGGTACTCGTACAAAATGACATACTTCTCGCACTTGTATCGAAAACTACTATTTCGATGCAAAGAAGATAGAAAAGACATGATATTTGGACCCGGGGTATGTCCTTAAACTACGCCAAAAAGAGAGGTATGGGCACTGCAAATCGCATGTCCCTAAGTGTGGTAGGGCACGTTCAGCGAATGTCATCTCGCTCAAATTTGGAGCAGAGCTCGACTGGAGAAGTACCTCCACCTTACAGAAAACCACAGCCAAATAGCACTAGACCCTACTCATAGTGTTGTGTTCATGCTGGTGAGTATGGTTGCCATAGAGCTCAAAGTGGACCCAGTGTGTTGATGATGAGGGACCTTCTTGTTCCTTTTGCCATCAACACAGTGAATCCTCCTTTTTGTAACTACTATACTCATGACTACTCATGACAGGGATAGCCACAACGCTGACTTTCAGGGCAACCAGAACCTAAAAACTTTACTTAGCCTAACTATTTACTTACAAAAAAGTTGTGTTTAGATGTTTTATAAGATTTAGAAATAAGATTTACGCTTAAAGAATGCATTAAGTACGAGATAAACAAATTCAATTCGATTAGTCTTCATAAGTTTTGTGAAGGGATATTTATTTTATTGTTTAAACAAATATCCGTGCAAATAAATCGTAATAAAAATACTTATTTCATTAACAAAAGCTTACCGAACAAAACAAACGTCTGCCTTGTTTGTTTTGTTTGATAAACTTTTGTTAATGAAATAAGTATTTTTAGTACTTACTTACCATTTATTTGCACGGACATTTGTTTAATGGGAAACAATGCGTTTCCATTATCCACTTGATTAGAATAATACATTTATAATTGAAATGGTATGATAAAAATAAAAATGTTGCTAGTTATCAACATGTACTAATCGCTTTGTATAGGCACGAAGTATGTTGATTGCGGTCATCCATCTCAACACCTGACGGAGTCATTAAATATGCTAAGATTTTTCAGACTATAAATACAAACATACCTACCTCTGTATATTTTCTTGCTCCAAGGCTCCAATACTCCCACTCCTTGTGTCATGGTGCGATACACACTACTCTTTCACTTTCGAAAAGAAAGATAAATGAATCGAAACAAAAAAAGAAAAAAAAAACAGATATGTGATCGAAGAGATATAAAGTACTCCATCACGCGCGTTGGAAATTGGTTTGTACCTGGAATGCACCGTGCAGCGGGTAAATCTGTATTTTGCGTTCTAGGCCAATATTAAAGATAAAGATAAAATATTTATTATTGCACAAGACTAGTAATACAAAAAGATTATACAATATTATTTCTATTGACAAGTAGATTAAATAGTTGGTGCACAACGAAGTTTATATTACTACCTACATCAAACCCTGATTCCAGTTCTAAAATTGAAACGTGTATTTTAATAAACAAAACAATAACATTTTTTTGCCATAAAATAGGACCACCATTTTAATAACAAAGCTTTCTAGCTCCATTGGGGTATTGACATCGCCAAGTGAAATAAATACAAATAAGCAGGAGACGTTATTCGCCCCCTAACACCGCATTCATAAATCCGTGTCGTCCTGAATATAGTTTGCATTATTATGCTAAGTCGTGTGCTGGTGTGTGAATAAGAAACTGCCATGCCAGAACTTTTAAGAAGAATACCTACATTGTCCTTTTGTCGCCGCCTTTTTAAAGGTTAATCGGATTACTGATATGTGTAAAAGCGCTTTAGCGGGAAATGTATTCGTTTAATTTTTACTTTTTAAGACGTTAAAGATACTTATGACAAAACAAAAGCTGAAATCTTTATTCCAATTTTATATATAAATCGCAATGCGATAATAAATAAATGCATCTATCGATCACCGACCAGTGAATTATCGACTCCGTACTTACTTCTTATTTATTTATTTAAACTTTATTGCACACAACATAAAATGTACAAACGGCGGACTTAATGCCTAAAGGCATTCTGTACCAGTCAACCATTGGATCTTACCTTACCTTATTTCGTGGAGAGAAAGGTTTTTTTCGTTTTTTCAGACTGACCGGCTGTTCATTATTTTATTTTATTAGTATTCAGGGCAACAACAGCCATATAACTATAGTATAATAGTAGTAACATAAAAAAACCGGCCAAGAGCGTGTCGGGCCACGCTCAGTGTAGGGTTCCGTAGTTTTCCGTCCGTCACAGTAAGCGTCCCCACTTAAGAGTTAATAACACCGCCATGTAGGATATGATATGAGAGTTCCACGTACAGCGACATCTATCGGCAAATTAAGTAAACTATTGCGCGCGAGCTTAAAGTATGGGAGATGATTTTTATGGAATAATTCTTTATTGCGTGAACCGATTTTCACCGTTTTTACTTTATTTGAAAGCACGTCATTTCATTGTAATTTTGTAGAAATTACAGGTACAATAAACACCTGCTTATACGGTTAAATTACAAACTTAGTTCAGAAATTATTTTGTAATTTTTTTTTTTAAACTATTCATCCTATCAGGTTCAAAATAATTTTCCTAGAAAGTTTTTATAAAGTTCTACTTTTGAGATTTTTTTCATATTTTTAAAACTTATGGTTCAAAAGTTAGAGGGGGGGGGATGCATATTTTTTTACTTCTGGAGCGATTATTTCCGAAAATATTTACATTATCGAAAAATGATTTTTGCAAACCCCTATTCATTTTTAAATACCTATCCAACAATATATCACGCGTTAGGGTTGAAATGAAAAAAAAAATCACTCCCCACTTTACGTATAGGGGAGGTACCATAATAAATAAAAAAAATCCACTTTTTATTTTACCACTTTGTCGGCGTGATTGATATACATATTAGTACCAAATTTCAGCTTTCTAGTGCTAACGGTCACTGAGATTATCCGCGGACGGACGGACGGACGGACGGGCAGACATGGCGAAACTATAAGGGTTCCTAGTTGACTACGGAACCCTAAAAAGGCCAATAACAGTCATCCGTATCATGTATCGTTATCTATCTTATCTTATCATCGTCTACCTACTACGCCTAGTACGCCTACAGCACTGCAGCTGCACTGTCCCATCTGGACCTCGCAGCACTCACTGGATTTTCTTTATCATCTGCTTTCCCGCTACTACTATCCCAGGGAAGAAATGCCTATACCAGTGACATGTAGCCCTATGATAAATAAATCTTCTACCTACGTAAGGGATACTGCTTCACCTCGTTTAAGTTCGAATTTGTAATTTATTGAGTAAGAATACGCTTAGTAGTTGTATAAGCTTTCTAAAGATTTTACGTCGTTGTGTCATTTGCCACGCTCTCAACATTTTATATAAACGTTACTTTGCGACGAATGACTTACATAAATAAAACTATGAAAAATGAATGGCTCAATTCCTTTATCCCTATTTTTTCCTCTATTGGAGACGAAATAACGCGCTCGTTTTCCATCCCGGGCCATAAATTCGGTCTCAGTGCCCGCGACCCATTTGCAATTGAAAGCGTTCTTTATAACAGGATATGTCCGGTTGCTTTTACGAGCGAGTGTAACCCGCGCGGGAAGGCTATTTTCATCGATTTGAGTTGAGTATTTGCTTTATAACAAGTAGTAAGCTTCCGAACCCTCTTGAATCTCACCGGAGTGTTAGTGCACAGTTCAGGTAGTACACAGTTCAGATAAGAAAGTATATCAAACTTGTATGTAATTCATTTTCAAATAGTCAGATTTGGACTCATCTTTTTTCTTTGGTATTTTTCTTCCTATTGTTGGTTAATCTAACTTGGTTTGATATGTTTTCTTATAGAACAACGCACTTATATGTATTGTTTAGTTTTGATGTACTGTTGTTTTGAAAAAATAAGTCCCGCCGAGTTTCTTGCCGGACATAATTCTTTTCGGGTCAGAGGTGTAGGGTTAGAACCGGTGTAGTTTGATTTTTTTTTCTGTCTTTTACTTTGACGTGTAAAAGTGCCCTTGTGGCCTACTTACTGAATAAATATTTGAGTTTGAGTTTGAGTTTGAGTGCTGCCCAACGCCTATACAACGTGTTACTTGAGCCACCAAAAACCCCAGACACCCCCAATGATTTTTATTATTGCTAATTAAGAGGCTGACAACACCCGATGACCTTCAAATTGACTTTACTCAAACAGTGTTTTAGCTATAACTCCTTGTTTTGAGAAAGTAAAAAAAAAATATGTTATTATCGTTATATTTGGAAGAACTTCGTTGATTCAGATACACGATTGGACGAAATCGGCTCGATAGAAAATAATTCCAAAGTTACTTTCGTTTTAGTTACTTTTAGTTTCTTGACTTATACGTCTGTAACTAAGGGCAAAATTCCACCGCACTAATACTAAAAACTTCGTTGTTTTATATTTCTCAATTAATGCGTAATTTTTTTTTAATTCATCATTTTGCAAAATTTGCAATGAGCTCCCATACTAATCGTAACACAGTGTTTCTCTTTCACTCGCGCTGAAAAAGATAGGGAGGGAATTTAGCTGTTGTCAGCTCCTTAATCTAGAGTATTTATTTTTCAATCAGTTCATTATTTCGAAAGATATTCGTATGTTTAGTTTTCCTTGCAATTCTATTAAATTGTTAACTCTACATTTGTTGCGTTGTTGTCACATCTCTACATGTATCATGTGATGTCAACCTATCAACCTACTTTGTCAATTTGTATGACATGACATAAAATGACATACTTTGATAATGACAACTATGACAACCTACAATTTACAGTGAAAAAATAAATTTGCCAAAGCTGCCAGCCAATATTAAATTTTCAACCTCTATCTCCTAACCTCTCTATAGAATGGTAAACTGTAGTATTCGAAACTCTTAGACTCGACACGTAAAAAAATGGAAAATTAAAAAAAAGTATACCAATGTTAAGATAATAATAATAGCTAATAATATAATCATGATCCACTCTCGATTCTGAACAATCAGTTTTCAGGCTTTTAGTTAGTCTTGGGTGTACACGTTGTATAAATAGGTACCAAGCTTACATTTATGATCCTACTAGCTTTTGCCCGCGGCTTCGCTCGCGTTGAATTCGGGGTAAAAAACCATACAAACTTCCACCCTCCATTTTAGGGAAGTGGGGGGTTAGAAAGAGACAAAAAGTAGCCTATGTCACTCTCCATCCCTTCAACTATCTCCACTTAAAAATCACGTCAATTCGTCGCCCCGTTTTGCCGTGAAAGACGGACAATCAAACAAACAAACAAACACACACATACACTTTCCAATTTATAATATTAGTACGGATTGTGTGACTCACAAGGCACATGATGAGTATGATACTTTTCATATTTTTAATGCGTCTCTAAAGAAAATCAATAAAATATCACATTTACTAAGGATTTTTCTTTAAAAGTGGTTTCATCAAACGTTAGTTTACTATACAAGTACCAACATTCTTAGGGCGGGTTGTACCACGCACACTTAACGAACTCATCATGGTTACAGTAAACGTCAAGTCCATTTTTCCGTGCACCATGCACTTTAGCAGTCAGAAAGTTACGTTTACCTTAACCAGCCGTCGAGCACTGGTTAACGTAAAATCTACGTTAATAAATATATAATTCTTTGTAACCGTTGAGTTATTTAGTTAAAATCGAGTGCCGAGTGACTTCAGGTTGAAATAGTACAGACTTCTGTTATGTATCACAAACATACCAGAACCTACAGTCATTGTCATGAAAGCCGACAGCCGTAGAGTGAGCAATGGCAGAACCTGCAGAACAATCATGACAACCATTAAAAAAACACTCTGTTTTTGTGAATGAAGACCAAACCTTTGGAAATAACGGTTGATTGACTACAAGACTTACAAGTACTGCAAGGTAGAAGACAAAAGGGAACGTAAACCTCCGACGCGGTGCAGTGACCAGGTCAAGAAGAAAAACAGTTTTATGACATGGTAGAAATGACCACGAACAGGACTCGATGGGAGCAAGTCATACGATTCAAAAGATGCCACATGATCAGAGAGGTTTCTTTAATGCTTTTAAGAGCATGAAGTTATAGCACCAAAGATATATCGCCAATATTCTACAGAAATCGAGCCTCGACACCTAACTAAACAATGTTCAAAACAGTACATGTAAATATAGTGTGATGCGGAATGTAAGTATAATAAAGTAAATAAGAGTGTCAAGTGTTGTGGGACAATAAAAACATGGTTCAACAATGGTTAGGTATCCACAAATTCAAATGTGTATGAAAATTCATTATAGTAATTCATTTAATTTTTGTTTTTTATTTGATTTTACATAGGCCTTAAAACAAGCCCAGTAGGTCTCTACTCATATTTAATGACAACTCGCGATAATGTCACAAAATGTCCAGTCCCTTGAGTGTTGCTATATAGAGCTTACACAGTATTTCAGTTTTATTTGTGAAATAAATTCAGAACACAGAGAGATCTATTGAGACATTAACACCATATAAATAAATAAATTATCTACTGATAATTTGGTAATAGCATGGTGTAACTAATTTGATTGTGATTGACTAACTTCATGTGTGTCGCTCATCTAAGGCAATTGTTACCTACCCTTTGCTACTCGTTGCTGCAATTAGGATTATGGCCAATCATGTATTTACAGATGGTGCCGGCATAGGTTGTAGTCTCAGTCCTACCAATGGTGTCAAATTCTTGTTGTATTTCTGCATGCATTTTTGATTAGTCTATAATCAGTGCTCAAAATCTCACTATGAATTTATTAGTAATAAATAATAAAGGTCTCTCTTTATCATCCAGCATAGGTACCTATTTACAAATAAAACATAATCGTAACTAGGTACTGTAAAAACTCACCTATACTAACCAATAATATTTTAAAGCTGAACCTACCTAAAGCTTTAACTGAAACTTTTCTTTGAAAGCGAGGATCTTATCACTAAGGGAAATAATAGGGTTTAAACAACATATAAGTTAATAAGAAAATTTATTCAAGTAATAAGAAATTACTGTTAATGGAAAATTTAATGTCTCTAGAAACTATTATATCTAATGTAACCGTTAGGTCACATTAGATATACCGCTACAGTTCAAGAGCCAAAATATGCCAGAGAAAAACTATAGCGGTGAAAAAAAACTCTGACGCCCAAGTTTAACCTGTACACTTACATAATAAATTTTGTAAAGATTAAAGACACACAATTTATAAAAATTATAAAATAATGGCATGATTATCTAGTGGTACATATTGGACTACATTATGATAAGTAATAACCAAGGTCTCCTGAGGTGTGAGAAACGCTAAACAACAGAATTAAATCTGAACAATGCTCAAACAAATACAGAGAACCAGAAATTAAAGAAATAAATATAATTTTACACAAAACAAGTAAAATTTGGTAACATCCTACATCAACCTACAAACTGTTAAAACAAGTATTTAATTATAACCTCCTCAATATTTAACATCACAATCATATACCAACTACTATTGTGATACATACATACTCCCTACATAGTGCTATTGTTGACTATGTAAAAATCTTACATAAGAATTGAATAAAGCAAAATATTGAATTTACTGTATACACTGTATACTACTGTATATACGATAAACCAGAAGGATTTTCCTTTATGCAGTAAAATCTGTAATTGTAATAAGTTAAACATAAAAGGTAATTATATTATGTTATAATGATTAATGTCATTTTATTAAAAGATTGTAATATTAATAATGTGATCATAACGTGACGTGTCATGATATAGATATATGGGAATAGGATAATGGAACTCTGGCTCATTAAAATCTTAATATTAATCAAGATTATCGTTAAAATAGAATAGATGATTGCAGTCAACTGTAAGGCTACTTTTTTTACACCTCATAAAATTACCGAGCATACGCCGATACTATAGGCTAGGCTATGACTGCGCAAAGGGTCACAACGTGAGTTATTCCATGCAGAACCATAAGATAAACGTCTTTTGGACTTGTATACGAATGCGTAACCCTCAGGTGACGAACATGCAGACCCGAATGGGAATGCTGATTAGCAAATCCCTCAGGTAGGCCCTATCATTGAACATGCATACCCTAATGGGTTAGCCCTTATAAATTAGACTTGCATTCGTATACATTATCTTAGGTTAACCCGGCCCTATCAAGCATACATGCACCACCAACCAGCCCGACTAGCATATTGGAACATCTCACGTGTGGATAAGAATGACGAGTATGCTCAGACACCGGAGCCTATTCTAATTAGTTAATAGACAATAGCACCCAGCACGGCCATAAACACGTCAACAATATGAGGGCAGCCTCTAATATTATGAAACCAGCCATTCTATTGTATTTGTTATTCGATATTTGTAAGAACACAACTATTATTTCATTTTATAAGCCAGTTGGAGTAGGGTTTGTTACCTTTTACCCAATAATGTATTCAATATGCTTAGCGTTTACAATAAGGCTTTATTTCCAAGTTGAATCATACTTAAAATGAAGTTGTACTTATAGACTAATTTGACCGCATAACTGAGCTTTACATTCGTAAATCTCAGTAATGTATAATCCTCTCACAGTAGAGTTCTGTACATATTACCTATATCATCATTGACTCCAATGCAAACCGCCTCATCCATATGATAAAATAGTTAAGCATATGATATATTTATATATATTGGAGTCTTTAACGGTTTACTATCGGCAAACAAATGATACAGACTCTCGTGGTGCGAGATCAGCGAGTAAACTCGTCAGAGAATCAATTCAATCCATACCTTAAAATATACTTCCTGTATGAATCTAATCTAGACTCATCGAAGTAGCATATTTTCTCTAGAATGAATTCACAGTCGAGATCTCTGAGAAAAATATACGTCTTGTATGAATCATATAAAATTCATCCAAGCAGTCTATTTTGGAATATAATAAGTTCACATGGATCACCCTTTTCAAAGATCTCCAAGCTAGATCCACTAAAGACAGAATACCACTGTTGGAAGATCGGTCTGGCCCTATAATAAAACACAGTTGCGTATTCCATCAACCTGGATCAAAACCCTTGCTTAGCATAAATATTAATAAATAATTTTGGGTAATACCGTTACCTTTGTTACCAAGTACCTTTTGTCATAACTGGAAGGAGTCTTTACAACTTGTTGACATTTCCAGTTATAACTACCTCATCGTTGGGACAATCACTATTTAAATAATATCCATTGTGACTGGTTCTCAACGACTACAATATTATAAATAAATATGGTGTGTGATTTATATATATATATATATATATATATATGTATACACATTTTAGTATATAAATGGACAGATGCTGTTGACGAGATTACTATCAGTCTATATACTTAATGATATAGAATCATTATATAGATATTAAGTTTACTTGTATGACCAATCTATATTTATGTCAACAATAGCATTCTGAAAATGATATCCATGAGATGTCAGCTATCACAAATCATTCGCAATTCACGCAATCCGAGCTACATACCAAAATCAAGGCATCTACGATGATTAAAACCATTTTGACTTCAAGTATCATTTAACTAGTGCAACATAAAGTATTATCTATTCCTTCAGTGGAAAGATCGTGTGATTTACAAATAACTAACAGCCGAACTATATCAGTGGAAAGGAAGTACGAGTAACTTAGGACTTATATATACTATCAATAGTTTATTGTAGATGTCAACTTCGTTAACAGTAGCGTTAATACTTAAATAAAATGTATTGTTAAATCTAGACGATAAGAGTAAACGTCAACATGAAGTACGTATATATATTATAAGTCCTTCGTACTCGGGTATCCTCACATTATGAAATCACAACAATCTGATATAAATTACTAGGCAAGTTGCATGTTATTCAAATATGGTTGAATCAAACATAATAGAGTCCTATTTATAGGTATAGAGCGTCTACATTTATAAATATCAATCTCTTATTTAAGTAACCTCCAAATTCGGATAATTTGCAACTGTACTAAGTACATAGAAACCGCTGACGCTTAACGTTAGACCTATTCTGTCACCCGTCGGTGTAATAAAGAGAAGTATGGAACTAACTCACAAGAACACTTTTCGTATATCACCATACGTGGCAACGTGGAGAAGCATCATCACTGGCTGCTGCTTCTGGCCTCTGGAGTTTGCTCAGGGTAGCCGCCGTTGTTCTGGCAGTGATGAACTCACGATGTCAACGAGCAGCGTGCCACGTGCAGCAGTAGTACGTCCGATGCTCGTGTACCGGAAAACACATACATGTACAAGTTTATAACTGTAATAGTAAAGGTGTTTCTCCGTACTATGGTATATATGTATATATATATATATATATTTTTTTAGGTAGGTAGCCAATTGTACTAAATATTGAACTTTTCAAAGTATCTACATTTATTTATTGGGCAACCTAATTATAATTTTCACTATTTGACTCTATAAGTAATAAAGGTTTCTCAATCAGTGTCTAACAAACACCGTCAAGAAAAGATAAAGTAAATATCTTAATAATTTACTGTTTATAATTACGTGGATTTAACCACTTAAATTATTTAGCCGTATATTGAGCAGCAAACTGCTCAATAATGTTTATTTATTTGAATAAGCTGTAGAAACCTTTAACGTAATCATTACTTGGAAATGTACAATGGTATTTGCATGCAAGACATAGAAAACATTAATTAACCAATATGTTACACAATTAACATGGTACTAGCTTCCATGTGCACCTGCAAGCCACCACCATGACTAGCTAGATAATGTAATTTCCTATTATAGTGATTAAACGAAATCAATGCATATACCATCATATTCAATTTATCGAACCTTAGTAGAATTTTATTACGGTGGCATAACGCACACTAATGTTCAAATATGCTGGTGAATACTAATTTCACTGAAATTTAATACGGCACAAATGAAAATGAGCATAAAGCAATAAATCAAAAACAACACACCTGGAGGACTGACTTCTGCTGGATGGATTGACTCTTCGCAATGGCGCCGAAGTCTCGCAGTAGCCTTAGCCTGCCTTAGCTCTGCTGACAGCTCCCTGAAGTGCTCGTCAAGGCTTCAAGATGGGTCCAACTGGACAGGCCGAAGATCTGTACGCCCGAAGCTGCATCCCGCCACCGAAGCGCTCACTCACGCTGCGGCAACGATCCTTCAGAAGTTTACGGTGAAGGCGCCCTCTCAGCTTAATAATGAACAAATTCTCACCAACTGCAATCTACACATAAACCAATGATTATACTTTTATTTTGGTTAAATAAACACGCCTCGATAAGACTATCAGATTATCTGCTCAATCACAAACTTAAAATCTCAACACCGATCAACCCGGAACTACCCACTATTCTGTAAATACTAACGCGACGGTCCGTAATACGCACTTGCTATTAAAATCCGAATAAATCTAAATTTCTTACCGAGAAAGTTTGTAGTGGTTGATGTTTGCGAGCCACGTGGAACACGAGATTCTTCATGCAATCGTCTCCAGCGCTCCAACAAGGTCCCTCATCTTCGTTACCATAGAAGCGCGAGGGCCGTGAATTTCTGTTGTCTTTCGAATGCCATCTCTTGATAACAGATCTGTGAACAAACTCAAACACTATTTGCACCTTACAACCTAAACTCACTGATCTCCTTTTGACACGACGCTCTGCTGAAGAAAAAAGCCCAGATATTTCCTTCCACGACCTTATATAGACTTAACTGTCTTGAGATGAGAACCCCCGCTAATTCAAACGTTCCTCAATCCATTCAACAACTCTTATTTTGATTGGTCCAACCAACTCAGCTTGATTCTGATTGGTTCCCATTTTCCCGCGTGTTTTACCGAGCTATTGTATAATCTACCGTAAACCATAGATTAAAGACAAATCTAAACAAACTTAAAACAATCAACATTTAAAAAAATCTAAAATTATGTTAGTTTTATTATTTTACGTTTCAATAAAAAAAGTAAATAATCATTTATTTTGTTTATAAAATAGGCTTAGATCTGTCCATAGAGAAACTGAACGACTCTGGCAACGACTAAATTAAAAAGGTCACCTATCAAGGAACATAATTTTGTAAGCTACCCTCACCTCATTTTCGTGTTGTAGCAAATTGATTTTATTTCGAAGTCAAAGACAAGGTATAGTTCAAAATAATTTAATGCTTACAGCGTAGCTAGATGTTTTCAGATGTCGGACTGTTACAGTACCTACATGGCTGTTTGTATGACTTGTAACATATCATTACAAAGATACAAGTGATAATAAAATATTTTTGGAATCCTAGCCACACTAATGTTTTATGGTCACTTTTACCTGAATAATATTTGTAACATGTATCAATTGTAGAGTATTGTTAATAACCATCATCAAAGATCTGTGGTTCAGTATATGAAGTTTGTTCTCCGGTCAATAAGCTGGCTCACTTTGGCCAAGGGTTCGCTTCACACCATCACAGAACTGATTGGCCTGACCTAAAATACTTCACTAGTTTCAAGTTTCATTGATTATTTATGTCAAGTGCTAGAAAACTGGTGAAATTATTAATTTATGAAATATGATTGGAGGGGGGAGCATAGGAGGAGGTATCTTGCTTCCATCTACAAGGGGAACCTATGCGAGTGTTTGAATAAAAAATAAACAAAAATAAGGTAACAAAATAAATATAATTATGTATTTTATTATCAAAATTGAAATACTGATTATAATTATACTTTATTTTACATTGAGATTCTACCAATTTCTTGAAACCACTGCGCTTTTACTTTAAAACTCCCTTGAGTTAAGCACTGAGTAGCATAACAAGCCTTGATTTCATCTTGTCTTCAATACCAAAGGTAAATTCAAACCTGAAATAAAAAGCATTGTGTATTATTAATGTAACATATTTGCTACTCATCATTTGTTAACAAAGATGCTTTAGAACCTATTTTAATAAGTAGGTACATAAATAAGTTAAATATTTAGGATGTTGGTTTCAGTGCCAGCCATAATCAAGCAGGTTTGAGGGATTGAGCACCCTATTTTTACGAATTTTCAAGAGTTAAAACTAGTGGTGCCTTTGTTTTGCGATTGGGCGCCTTCTCGCCATTTGGTGCTTCCAGCAACGGCTTTACTTGTTTAGGATTCTGTAAGTAGTAATAAACTAGCAGGATAATTTACTCACTATAATATAATGCACAATACACCAGCCCACTATTCTGGTTTTCACTTTAAACTCCACTCACAACTCAAGTTGCATTATTCTTTGAAAAAAATTGCTCATAAGGCGCTATGGATAGCCTACTTTTTGACTGAGTAATAAACATGTTCAGGAATGGCTAAAATAGTTGAATATTCTTGATTTTCAAGCTGCAGAGTGCAAAGTTAAGTTTAGTTCGCGCTCCTTTCTTTAGATTTTTTTCTTCGTGTGACGATTTAGACAAGTTTAGTTTGGAATTTATGGTTAGGTTTCCATATTAAATAAACATTCTACCATAAAAATGTGAGTAGAATTGCGTTTATACAGTGGCATCCCCCTTAACGCTTACGTTCTGTTATTTTGCACTTGGTGCAACCCATTTATGTTAGCAATCGTTAAGTAGCTCCGATTAGCGTAACATTTGGCTTACGTTAACAGCCGGTTTGGTGCAACCCGCAGTCGTAAAATCAAGTTACATTGGTTATGAGATGAACGCTTCACTGAGTTTTGCTACGGACGATTGAGAATAACCACCCAGCACATCCACCCTCAATATAGCGCTCTACATCTTGCTTTGTTTTATTATCTAGTAATCAATTTGCAACGAAACGATGTCCTCGGTTTATTGCTGAGAGTCTAGGAAATGGTACAAAGGCGTTAAAAACAAAACTCTATTGGGATACTTTCACTGAATGCTATCAATTAATGTTTATTTTACTTGATTTATAGTGCTTTGTAAATAGACTACAGAAATAGACCGACATTTGAAATGAACCGTACTTATTTGATTTTAATTCAGTCTCACAAATAACATACTCGTGCATACACACTTTGTATGCAGCGTGGCCCTTTTTCTTTGCAGCTGACCGTACCTATAACTAAGCGGCATAATGCTGTGAAGTAAACTGTTTTTTTAAGTGGACGATAGATTTTGGCCGCCATCATTAATCTCACGTAATGGCGCGACGTATCTCTAATGGACAGCGACAAAAATACGCCCGGTAATTAATGAACTTGCCGGGAAAAAAGCGGCGCAGAAACTCTGCCGATAGTTTAATAATCAATTTTAAGAGACCAATAGGTAGGTGATGTCTTTTGATGCATAAGTGAATGCATTTAATCTATCCACCCAGAGGCCTTAATAGATGCCTCCCTTCATTATATTTCAAATCATGATACATTAAAATTACCTACTTACATTTATTTTTGCAACTTTTAATTTGTGGACGGCTAGAATATCTTACGAAAGCTTTAAAACATATTGTCAGGTATATCATTAGATTGGAATTTGTTGTGGTATGTTTACGAAACTTTTTATGTCTATGTTGTCTAGATTTTGCATAATTCAAATGAAAAACTGTTTTTTCTAAACGATTGTAACGCCATCAGCGCATTTTTCTCCGTGTTTATTTATCTTCTTTCGTGTTGCTAGATTTAGGTATGTATTTTTTCGATATGATTATCGCGTGCATTTTTGCATAAAATTGGTACTGTATGATACTCATTCACATTATTTAAATGAGCAAAATGCAGCAAAAAAACTCCAGTCACCAACTTTCTAATACGGAAGAGTATTTGTTTCACGTTGTTGACAATTGTATAGAAAGTAATAATACCAACTCACATGTAGCGGGAGTTGCCCTTATTTCGACTTTTTCAACACACTCGAAAGTTTCGCACGGTTTGTTGTTCGAACTTCTGACTGTTGTCGCTCGTGAGTCGCGGCTGCATACGAGTACTTTGACGCGCTTGGAGTAGGGTCAGGGAGGGAACAGTCGCTAGGATTTTTTCAACAGGCTGTTGCATGAAAAATATAAATCCCTGAACCAATTGTTGCAAGCACAGAGCACCGTGCATTATTACACTTTCATATGTAGCAAATATATTTGCTGTTACTTTCACCAAAAAAGAAATATCCATTCTTTTTTAGAAATTGGGAATCGAGCCGCTGTGTACCGGTTGCTGTACACAGTGACTAGGACCCGCTAGTACACAGTGGTTCTAACAGTACACAGTGGCTCGAGTCACTGTATACTACGCCCTGTAAACAGTAGTTCTAACAGTACACAATTGCTAGGTACGTAGGAATCGAACCTAAATTATATAACAAATAACATTTTTGTTGAATAAAACGGTAATTAGAATAGGTAAGCACAACCCCCGGAATAATCGTTCCTGATTTCATTCTTGATTTAAAATAGGTACCTACCTAAATGTCGCATGATTTATTCACTTTCATTTTATTTAAAAAAAAGAGTGCATGAATTACTTTTAATAATCACAGAATTTTTATTCTTATTCATATTCAAGTAAATTTTAGTCCAACTCTGTAAGGTGCACAGTGGTTCGCGAGCCACCGTGTACTTTTCCAAAACGAACGTCTGTTGACCTTGGCGTCAATTTGTATTTTAGTTCAAATTAAAAACACAAACAAACAGTTAGGGCCTTGAATTATCAGCCAATACTAAGTAGATTAGACACACTCTTCGATAATAACATAAGTAATTGAAAATCTCGTACGAGTTAAGAAAAAAGAGGAGTGAAACTGATCTGGAAATGTAATTTTGATAGCATTAAACATAAAAACGCACCATAACACATTCGCATAGTGCCGGAGCGCCTCACTAACTAGTTCGTACGTGGTCGGGTACGGAACGGTTCCGATTGATGTAGAGGACAGACATAAAGCTTTTTCTGTTTCTCGCACAGCACATTCGAGTCACTGTTCCCACCGAGCGACTGTTCCCTCCCTGACCCTAGGCATGAGTCGCGCGCGACAATGTAAGTCATGTTAGCAGGTTTGATTTCGCATAATTAATTATGTATACGCTATTTTTACGTATAGACGTTCTGCACGTCTGCTAATGATACCACAATGTTTGGAAATAAAGGAAAAGTAAATAATCCACTGCCTCAGGCAAGACTCGAACTCGCGACTCTGGAATACATGCCCATCGCTCTCACCAACTTACCTACTAAGACTTACCTAATGGCTGCAAATTTCTGCGCATGCGTCTTAGGAAGACGCCTAGCGACGTCTACCAAAGAAGTCGTACACTTCTCAACCGGCCATTATGACAACTTGACATGAAAATATTTACCAACCCATAATCCATGATAGAAGAAAACTAGGTATCACTGTCACTTCATCACATACACAAATTTGATTCTCAAACTTTAAATTTTAGCGTGATTTTAACTAAATTTGGCTTAGTGTACTCTGCATACTCTGCAACTATAGTGAACCTAAACCTAGCCCTGCGCTCTTCAAGATGGTCATTTCCACTAAGTTAGTAAAAATTATCCGAAAATTGTGAGTTTGAGAATCAAAATGGTGTCTGTGACGCAGTGAGTGCGCTGCCTAGTTTTCTTCTACCATGCCCATAACCGTGAATGGGCCTTCGCTTGCCCACCACGCAAAATAACTTTAAGACCAGTCAATTATTTGCATAGACATAGAATAAAAGGTATAGACGGGGTATGGCAATAACAATACTAAGATCGAAAAGGGATGGTCTTATTACACTTTCAATAGGTACGATAGAGAAGGTGCTATTATCCTTGGTCCTTGTCATAAACTCGCATTTTATTATTACCCTCCACGCCATTACTTTTTTTTTCTTTTTTTTTTAATGTATTTATCAACAAAGTTGGTAAAATATACATTTATATTAAGTTTCGCCAAACATAACGTTTATCGGCGAATTGTTGCAATCACTTACAGTTTTTGTGTACCCGATCTTATCTTAAGAACTTATTTATCTAAGTATTTATTTATAAAATTAAAATATAAAATTGTATCTTAACACAAATTACACCATACTATATAACTAAACTAACTAAACTTACAAACTAAACTTACTAAACTTACATAAGTATTTATGATTATGACTTATTCTATCATATAAGTCTAAGTATTATATAAGTATATGTATGTATGTAGGTTTGTATTGTTTTTCTTATCTCCTAATGTAAATACTAGTTGCCCAAGATTGGGATTGTTTTATATTTTATTCATTTATTTAATTATTTTTAAGTTGAGGTAGGTACATTTTGAGTTGAGGTATTTAGTAGCAACTTTTTGAGTTTAGTTTTAAATACATTTTTTCTGCTACACTCGTCTTCAAAGGGAATCTTGTTAAAAATTCGCGGTGTGAGATAGCTGCGCGTTCGTTCACCGTAGTAGTTGTTGGCGGTGGGCTCCGCGTACCTCCGTCGCTCTAACCCTCTTTGCGGTCGTGCGTAGACTCGCGGCGTTTTGAACTCGGAACATTTAAACTGATCAGTTGCTAATAGATACCTAACCTTGTCATGCACTGGTAAGACGCTGAATGTTTTGAAAAATGCTGCGTAATCATTCTTACATGTTTTTATGGTATTTTCGTCTGTAATATTTTTTAACAGTCTCAGTTGTACATTAAGCACATGATTTAAATGGGTTTTAAAAGTACGTCGTAGGCTATCAATCCATATCCAATTATAGCATCAGCCAGTGAATGATATAACAAACGTAATATTTTTTTATTTACAACATGTTTCAAGCTAAATATTTTGCATAAAATGGACCTTAGCCTATTGCAAACTATATCTATATGTACCTATATTTTCCAGTTAATGTGACTATCTACAGTTAAACCCAGATATTTGAAATTTTGTACTACTTCTATTATACTGGCATATACAATTTTGTTTGTTAGTATGTAAACAATCTTATGTATGACCAATAATTTGAATCGGATTCTGACTTTTTTTTATATAAGGGGAACTTACAAGCAAAAATTTTGTTTTCTCTGTATTCAAGATTATTCCGTTATCGTGAGACCATTTGAGTATATTTTCAAAATCATCCTGTATACAGGTTTGTATGATGTTAGGGTCTTTGTCAGCATAAAGTAGGCATGTGTCATCAGCATACATGTTGGTGGAGCAGTTCCGCACTACATTTGTCGCACTGTTTCTATGCATGATGTACCCCAGTGGACCATAGACCGAGCCGGTAGGTACCCCCGATTGCACGTGTGCCTCCTCCTGCCTTTAAATTCTTACTTTGAAATTATTTGTATATAAGTATTAATCTCGAGAAACAAAATCTTGCGGCTCAAACGTCAAAGTATATTGCTCTCAGTTCAACATAGATGAAAGCACTTCTATCTAAATCGGCACTCGGAACAGGCAAGATATTAGTGCTCCCGCCGGCAGTAGGTACAGCCGGCGAGATTGCACCGTGGCATTGATTAATCCATCCACTTGTCTTCGCTCGAGCTGTTTAATCCACGTTAAGCTATCTGCTGCCACCAAACATTAATTCAGGATGCACTGTCGGAACGGATATATACGTGTTCTAGGTGAGGTGGTACAGAATGCCTTAAGGGTTTAAACCTGTAAATTAGAACTAACTACTGTTCTAAAGATTTAAAGCTTGTCATATCTTAAGACAAAATATTCTAAATAAAGAATGTAGGTACGTATATAATAAATAAATAAAATTAAAAATTAAAAAGCCTTTATTTCTTAAATTTACAAGGTTAACTATTTACTACCTAATTTATTTATATTATATTTTTTATTTAAGAACCCTGTTTCCACAGGTGAAGGCCTCCTCCATAGCCATCCATGTTTCCCGGTCTTTGGTTTCTTGCATCCAACTTGAACCGGCGATTTTTGTAATGTCGTCGTGCCATCTAGTAGTGGGTCTTAATTGTCCTCTCTTTCCTAGGGGGCCCTTCCATGACGTCACTCTTGCAGTCCAGCGTTTGTCTTATATAAATAATAATAATATATTAGCGTATATACGTCTCACTGCTGGGCACAAAAGTCTCTTGCACGTGAAGGCTTGAGCTATAGTCCTCACGTTGGCCCAAAGACCTAATATACAATACATTAATACACCTTTGAATTTCTTCCCGGATGTATGCAGGTTTCTTTTCCAAATTTCCCTTCACCGAAAAGTGATTGGTAAATATCAAATGATATTTCGTACATAAGTTCCGAGAAACTCATTGGTAGGTACGAGCCAGGGTTTGTACCTGAGACCTCTAGATTGCAAGTCACACGTCTTACCGTCAGGCTACCAAGCCACATATAAAAAACAATAAAATAAACACTCTTGTTCCCTTCCATTACACCCAATACAATTTTACAGAATGTATTGCAAATGCGTGATCTCACAGATAAGGCCAGATTAATTAGATTGAAGACAAGCTGCGGGATTGTACGAGTGATCTGATTGGGCCTAATATTTTCCTTGTTAACCGAATGTATACGAAATCAACTATGTTTAAAAATAAAGGAAAAGTAGAAAAGTCCACTGCATTAGGCGATGGTCGAACTCGCGACTCTGGGATACATCCCCATCGCTCTGACCAAATGAGCTACTGAGACTTACGTGACGGCTGTGATTTTCTCCTATCCTTTATGCGTCTTAGGGAGACGCCTAGCGACATCTGCCGAAGAAGTCTCCGATCCCGGATTTCACGACTCCGATGGCCGGTCAAGTTGGCATAAAAACCATTTCGATGCACCTTCGCTAATTGTAAGTCCATTTAATGATTAAACATTATAACTAACAAACTTACCTTTGGTAACAGGAACAAAAAGTAGAATAATGAGTCTGCCATAATAACAATATTTTAATAAACAAATGTAACATGAGGCATTGAGTAAACAACAAAGCGCTTTAATAATAAACTTTTAGAACAGGTATTCAACAATTTTTCAAAGAAATTGTAAATTATAATGTTTTCACATCATTAAAGCGATAAGTTTGCCTTTTTAGGGTTCCGTAGCCAGAATGGCAAAAACGGACCCCCATAGTTTTGATCATGTCCGTCTGTCCGTCCGTCGTATGTCACAGCCATTTTAGTCGGAAACTATAAGACGTATCTTAATAAAATTTAGACATAAGGTGGAGTTTGTATGCCGCTATTTAGTTATGTAGTGAAGTTGCAGAAAAAAATATTTTCAAGGTGGGCGGAGCATACATGTGAGCAAAAAAAAATTTTTTTTACCAAATGTCAACATGTTGCACATTAGTGGATAGGTCTTTAAAAATAACATTGAGGTTTTTTTGAACATTTTGTGATTAAGTAATAGTTTCAGAAATGATCGCTTCGAAAGTCGGAAAAATAGCGTCCCCTATAACTTTTGAACCGTAAGTCCAAAAAATATTTAAAAATTTGAGAAGATGCGCGTCATAATACACTTCCTACGAAAATTGTTTTGAACATTATCGGTTTAACCATTTTTGAGTTATTTCTTAAACACTTCTTCCATAGGCATCTCATACGACCTTTTGGCATTAGTCTGGTTCTTATTCCATTGAAGCTACGGAACCCTCCATTATGCGTAGTCCGACACGCACTTGGCCGGTTTTTACTCATAAATAATGAAATAAATAAATAAATATTATGGGACACGTCAACCTAAGTAGTCCCACAGTAAGCTCAATAAGGCTTGTGTTGTGGGTACTAGGCGACGATATAATACTAGCTTTTGCCCGCGTCTTCGCTCGCGTGAAATTCGGGGTAACACGGTTCCCCTTTCCTGATTTAAAACACAGAAGAGAACTCGGAACAGAATATTATTTTAATACGCTACTGTAGACGATATTACCTATATTTGTCTTTATAGCTTATGCACGATTTTTTTGTTAGTCACAAATAGTCCGCACACCAATTTTTAGCTTTCTACCTTGAAAATTGCGGAATGCTCCATACAAACTTCCACCCCCCATTTTAGGGAAGTGGGGGGTTAGAAAGAGACAAAAAGTAGCCTATGTCACTCTCCATCCCTTCAACTATCTCCACTTAAAAAATCACGTCAATTCGTCGCCCCGTTTTGCCGTGAAAGACGGACAAACAAACAAACAAACACACACATACACTTTCCCATTTATAATATTAGTATGGATATGGATATAGATATAGATAAATACTTAAATACATTGAAAACATCATTAACTCAGGAACAAATATCCGTGATAAACACACAAATAAATGCCCTGACCAGGATTCGAACCCGGGACCTCCTGCTTCATAGGCAGGGTCACTACCGACTAGGCTTGGAGGCCGTTAAATGATGCACACACATAACATATAACTATATTGTGTTATAATGTCTCGCTATGTTTTCTTATATAAAAAAACAGTAAATAGTATTTATACTAATACTAGGTACTTTTTTTTTTTTTTTTTTTATACCACGACGGTGGCAAACAAGCATACGGCCTACCTGATGGTAAGCAGCTACCGTAACCTATGGACGCCTGTAACTCCACAGGAGTCACATGCGCGTTGCCGACCCTTTACAAAAAGAAGGATTCACTGTGTTGACGGCTAAAGGAACAAGAGGGTCCCTCATCGTCAACACACTGGGTCCTCTTTGAGCTCTTTGGCAACCTTACTCACCAGCAGGAACACAACACTATGAGTAGGGTCTAGTGCTATTTGGCTGTGGTTTTCTGTAAGGTGGAGGTACTTCCCCAGTCGGGCTCTGCTCCAGATTTGAGCGAGATGACATTCACTGAACGTGCCCTACCACACTAAGCGAGATGCCATTCGCAGTGCCCATACCTCTCTTTTTGGCATAGTTTAAGGACATACCCAAGTCCGGACGTAGTTTAAGGACATACCCCGGGTCCAAGATGTACTCATATTTATTTGGTCCATACACATTTATTTGTAAAATGGCTTATTCAAACGGGTTTGTTTCTTCTGAAGTCTTGAAGATACAAACTCTTCTCACTCAAAACACCCAGAATCTGCTTGACAAGCTTGAACGGCTACATAATGTATGTATAAGGTATGTCTTTGGCTAGCGTAAGTTCGACCACATTTCAGCGTTCCGTTCCCAACTAATGTGCACGTCTATTCGTCGCCGTAGAGACGTGCACATTTTTTGTCTTCTCTTCAAAGTATTGTTTCTTCCATCTTCTCCACCCTACCTGTCAGAGAGATTTAGGTTTCTAGCGGACGGCAGTGGTCACCGGCTACGCTCCAGTGCTGATTTATCTCTTTCTATCCCAATGCACAGTCACAATTCATATGACATGTCTTTTACAGTTTATTCTGTGAAATTATGGAATTCGTTGCCACCATCTTTCCGGCAGTGTAAATCGGTTGCATCGCTAAAGGCTAATTTAAACAAGTTATGGCTTTCAAACGAATCCTAACAGTAAGATATATGCGGTAATATTTTTTCATATTATTTATTTTTATTTTATGTAGGTAGTATGTATTTATAGTATGTATTTATGTATAGTATAGTATATGTTTTGTATTTATGTAAGAAGTTTATTTATATTTATGTACGATACCGAACTGAGTATCTACCTAATTAGATCATAAATTATAATACAACTCATCTTACCGTATCGTACAGTATCTAAGTCTGCCTAGCACTTCCAACTTTCTCTCTCAATTGCTCAAAGGTTAACTGGAAGAAATCCCTTAAAGGGATAAGTTCGCCCTTGTACGTATATGTTGTGTTACATGTATTTCGTTGTGTTTTCTTGTAAATAAAGTGTTTTACTACTACTACTAAAACAGAAGCCAATCGTAATGCATAATAGAAACAACAGATAAAGCTCTAAGTCCGAAAAATCATTTGTTTTAGTTAAATAATATATAAGGTTATAAGGCTAGCTCGTTTCTGCTTTACACATAACATTATCAACACTCCCACATCCACAGAAACCCTTAATATATTATTAAAGATAAGTTCACTTGCTCCCGTCGTACACAATAAATGTGTACTGCCCATAATCCCCCGTGATCCTCGATAGAACCGTCTTAATTATATCGATTATTGGTCGGGGCACCGAATAGGTAAAACATTAGTCGGGACTGACAACGCTTGATACCTTCAGAAATGTTATTTCCGTGTACTTATATTTACTTATTGGGTGAAGGCGAGCTTTCCGCTCAGACGATGCAATATTTATGTAATGTGACTAATAAAATAACATAACATTAAAATTGAGCGAGGGTTTAGCAGTATGCCCTGCGATAACGTTGGAGGTAGTGGGTTTAAACCCCGGCTAGCATTACGCAATAAGTTGCTTGGAACGTACATTTAAAAATATGCATCATGCATGGGAAAATATTAGTATCTGCATCATAGCGATTGGCAGATTTTCGGATTCGGTTGCCATAAACGGATCCTACGGTCAAGATTTTTTTAGGAAACCTGAAAAACGCTAACATAAAGAAGAGGAAATGAAATTTATTACTTACCGACGTCTAAAAAATATTTAAAATAAAATTAACTATAGCTGGACTAACTGCGTATAAAATAAACTTGAATTTACCTCCTTCGAGTTCAGAATTTCGCCCGGAGGAAGCCCTTTTATATTAGTATATCTATTTTATACAATCAACATACCATCCCATGATGTGACAGTGCTTGCAATACCAGTATTTTTTGAATGGGCTATACCGGAATTTCGAAATTACCCTTACAAAAATACCAGTATTGCAAGCCCTGATTACGTGCTGTTGACCTATGAAGCGAACGCTAAGTAATGAAATCCATCAGTAGTCGATGAAAATACTTGGAGATAATCATTACTAATGAAAGGGGCACGGATGGAGATAGCATTATCCCACCAAACAGATTGTTCGATATTCAATACACGACTCGACATGAAACTGATGAAACATTAATGAAGGATATCCATTATGTGATGCGTGGTTTGGTTAGATGAGAGCGTTATTTCGCAAAATAAATGACTAGTCTACCTCACCCCTCACGCTTTGGTTTGTTATTTGCATATTTCTTATATTTTTGTCAACCGACCCACATGCACCGTTGATAATTAACTTGAGCTAATAATGTCAGACAAATTTTGTTTGCCATATGTATTATAGAATGTAGAGGATAGTGAATCCTGTTTCCACCGTGATACAGTTTAATACTAGTACGGGGAACGGAAGAAGCTTACCTACTTACATTCATCACAATATACGACGCATCGCAGTAACGCAGTGGACTGGCCATTATACATAATATAATATCGTATCCCGACGGGTTATGGTCTACAGCAGGCTAGCTTACTGTACTGCACCTGTCATGCCTAATTATATATCTTCCTTAATGATTGTTTAGTTAATTGCGCCGGCACTAGGAAATTAAGTTTAAAAATGTAAGCAAAAATATGTCTTACTTTAATGAATAAAGTTATTTTCAAGTTTAAAAATGTAAACAAAAATATGTCTTACTTTAATGAATAAAGTTATTTTATTTATTTATTTATTTATTATTCCCATCTGTGCCCGGTGGGGACAGTTGAGAATAGTATTTTACATAATAATTAATCCGATCTGTCCCGTCAATCTCCATACTAGGCACGATCTAGGCGGGGACAAATGGGAACACCACATAGGCATACTACCTACCTGTCATGGTAATGATAATACCAAGCTTGAACGGGTCTTATTAAACTTTCAATAGGTATGACATAGAAGGCGCTATTGTCGTTGGTCACTAATCATAGTATCACATTGTGATTATTGCTTACTTCCAAAAGGCCCTAAGACAATATAACGTTTGTTACCCTCCACCGCTTTTTTCAAGGCCAACAAATAAAGAAACCGACTAAATTATGTAGGCTAGTTACGGTAGGTATGCTATCTATCAGCCATCTTGAAACGTGTTTTAAAATAAGTCGCGTTGTGTGTATTATGTCCTCCTTGGGCGAACGCATGTTTCAACTCTAGAGATACTTGCTTTGAGACACACCGTTTATTATATGGTAGATAAATAATTTTTCATTTCTCATACTCTGAAAGTGGGTCGTTGTTCATGTAAGTGGCCTGCTGAAAGTGGCACATTTCTGCTTTAGAGCAGAAAAGTATTAAAAAAAATTGTATGGTTAATCGAAGTTATATTGGGCAACGGTCTTTACCTATACAGCCATAGTACGATTAATTTTAAATTTATTACTTTTTTATAGACGAAAATATTTGATAATTGTTATTGATATTATTACAAATAATGTTTAATATAATAAACATAAATTATTTATGACTCGCTTTCAAGACAAGAGGCAAAACTTTGAGAAAAAAGTAAAAATGTTGTTTAAGACACAGATTAAACTACCAGGAACTCAGGAAAAAAAAAGGCTGACATTATGGCGTAAAAAAAGTTAACTGGCGAGAAAGCTAAAATAAATAAGTGCAAATCTTTCTTTGGAAGTTCTATTAGCTGTGTTAAATTTCGAAATTAATTTTAATAAGATGAGTTCTAGCGGTTCTGAAATGGATTTAACACCTGATTTTATAAAAGAAGAGGCTCAAGCTGTCGTGGAGAACCTTTTACCGACAGTGTCAAAGGAACGATATATGAAATCGTATAACAATTTCATGAAGTGGCGGGGTGAAAAGCGAGTGAAATTCTTATCGGAAAGTGTGTTCCTTACTTATTTCAACGAATTATCAAAGAACCTTCAGCCTTCAACTCTATGGAGCATATTTTCAATGTTAAGAACGGTCATAAGTACAATATAAAGAAATACACCAGGCTGATATCATTTTTGAAGAGGCAGTCAGATGGTTTTAAATGCAAAAAGTCGAAGGTTTTTACTGCGCAAGACCCCTGATGAAATATATTTGGCAACAAAGGTATGGGACATCATTACAACTATTATTTAACTTAACGTACACTCAACATAATCTCATCGAGTTTAGGTTCGTTATAATCGTCTTGGTGTAGGTATATTTTATGAAAGACACAGTCTGTAAAAAAAGCTTGTAGGTATCCACAATTTAAATTTAGACAGACATTTCTTAAGACTGTGTCGACCATCCAGTAGCGCCCTCATTGGGGCGATTGCATTTCCTAATAAACGAATCAATTTATGTATAATCCCTCAGTGTTAAGTTGTAGTGCTACTGATTACGCAACTTTTTATCTTTGTCACTTAGTTTCATTTTGCGTATTTTTTGCTTCATTACCTAAACGGCAAATGGTGGCCACTTTTTTCCGTTTAGGTGATGAAGCCAAAAGTAAGTAATATAAAACTGTATCACATAGATGATAAGTTGCGGAATTAATAGGACTACAATTTAACATGATGGATTATACAGAAATTTATTAGTTTATTAGGAAATACAATCCGCCCAATGAGGGCGCCACTTGACGGTCGACGCAGTCTTAATAGTTATAGGTGTTGTTTAAAAAAGTCTGCAACGGTAACAATGTGTGTTAATAAGATTATTATATTGCAGGTGGCACTAATTTTGGGCATAAGCGGTGCATGTAGGAGCATTGAACTCACGAATCTCAATATGGAAAACATAGAAAAACACGGCCAATTACATGAAGAGCGAAATAATTCACTCCATACGTCTACGAACGAAAGTATGCCTTCTCCGACATTTAGAGGCCTGCCTATAAATGATACTCAAATATCACAACAAGTATCGAATATTAATATCCCGGGAAAGAATCTTTCTCTAACGTTCAATAATTATACAAACGTTACTATTAATTTTAAGTAGGCAACTGCATTGCACATTTTTTATTAAATATTTTTATTATACCTGGCTTGTGTTTACTAATATTCGAAATGAAAAGTAGAGTGTTTAACTTGGGTGGAAGCACCCATTTCTGCCTCGAACTATTGGCGCTCTCACTTCGTTCGAGCGCCAAAATACCTCGACAGAAATGGGTGCCTTTCAGCCCTCGATTAACAATCTACTATTAATTCGCTCAGAGCTGGATCCAAGTTTGTTAGCAAGGAAACTTCCCCGTCTAGGTCTGTCCGTGATATGACCGCGCCTTTAGTCAGACTGATATGCGGTCTTGTTACGAGCTAACGTGTGGAATGCACGGATTATTTCGCTGCATTTCAGCAACGTCGTTATATACTGCCCAATAAGGCTATATCAGCCATTGCATAACCAGTTTGAATTTGAATTAGTTCCTCGGGAAAACGGTACACAATTGACAGGTTTTCGAGTGGTTGTTACGCTGTTTCGGCTGTTGGTATGTGAGGAGGAGTAGTTAGTAGGTATCGTTGTGCTACACTACACGTTATCATTGAGATAGCAGGAAATCCATAGGGTTTAGAATGGCTCCGTTTTGAAGATGCTTTTGTACTTGTACGGTCAACCAATTTGATTCCTACGCCACTGTAGAATCTTGTCATAATGACAGTTGCCCGTGGATACGTATAACCGTAACCTATTCGCTACCAAACTAGCTATTGTGACAAGGTTCTGGGGCCTATTTCTCGTAAATATTAGTTTACAAGTATATTAGTTATTAGTTACTAGTAAAAATAATAATTACTGTTGCCCAAAAGAAAATACGAGACTGGCAACTAATAACCGTAGGCTAATAAATAAATGAAGATGGGGCAGTGGAAGACCTATTATAAAAATGTTAGATATTGCTTTATGTTCACTTCCTTTGTTATTCACTCTAATATTATTATTATAATTGTTACGTCTTTTTGTTTTATTTAATTTAATTTATAAAATAATCGAGCAACTGCTGGAATCTATTAACGGGCTGTGCGGCATTGTAAGCAACTTCTTCGTCTCTATTATCCCCGTTATCATTTGTTTGATAGAATTCGTCTTGGCTGGTTCGGGCGAAATTGCACAAAGTAACCGCACAATTAAAAACTTTGCATGCAAATCTAGGTTCTAGCCGCAAGTGATTTAAACACGGAAATTTCTCTTTAAGCATCCCAATAGCACATTCTATTACTCTTGTCATTTGGATTCGTTATTAAAGGTGGGATCAACCAATCCTTCAGTGGATAGCCACTGTCTCCGAGTAATATTGCATTCATTAACGGTCTCCAGCCATTTTCCATTCTACGAAACAGAGCACTATTGCCTAGAACTCTCGAGTCGTGCACTGCTCTAGGCCAATTAGCATACGAATAATAAAAATCTAGATCGGGACCGCAAACTACCAAACAATTTATGGAGTGGTTTCCATGTATATCGACAAACTGCTCTTCGTTTTCATTTGGGGCATCAATAGGCACTAGAGTGCCATCTAAACATCCAGCAACCATAGGCATCCCCGCTAGTCTGTGAAATGCTTCGACTACACGTTCTATGTGTTCTGGCCACTTGACTATATTCGGGAACATGTTTTGCACTACCAAATTAATCGTTTGATTAACAGCTCGAGACACACTTGCTTTTGATATACCATGCATATCAGCTACTGCGTGGTACTGTGCTCCCGTACCCATCCAATGTAGAGCAACTAGAATGATTAGTTTTGGTGACAGGGCCTGGCTACTCTCAGTCAACCGTTGCAAACCAGGTCCGATGATTTCAATTCCATTTTTGTGCTTCTCAAACGAAATCTTTCATTAAACTGAAACGTAGATTCAAATAGTTCGTACGTATTTCTATTAAAAAAAACTTGACTACGGCGAACTATTATTGATTCTTCTTCACCGTCGGAACCTTCCGAATCAGTCCACATTTTTTAAATTTGTTTTTTATCATTTAATTTGCCACAAATACTTTTTACAAACCTCCCGAGACTAGTAGCTTTATTAACTTTTTTTACTAGTGTAGTTTATTTAATTTTTATTCATGAAACGAAAACCCAATGGACTCTAATAATATTAGCTAATATTTATTAGTTGGCAACTAATAACTAATATTTTATTATTGTAGCGTCGAGAAACGCAGACTAGTAAACTTGTAAAAAATATTAGTCCATGGCCTAGTATTATTAGTATATCGTTCGAGAAATGGGCCCCTGGAGTGGCCTAGGAATCAAATTGGTTGCCTGTACTGATTTGTCTTACAATGTGATAAACAGTCATTAAAAATGTAGAATCGATAATTCTCTCCGGTATCTCAGTAAATCAGTTATAATTAAGACCCGTCTCCGGAGAACCCAGGATTTTTTTTTAAATAATGAGGGCCCTGTCGGCGCTGTTGGTAAACACTTCTATACGGGTGACCAAAAGGCTGGCGCTTACCTAATCGCTGCGCTGTCATATAATTTGTTTTCTGTATAGTTAGAAGCACCGCCTACAATCTTTCTGCTTGGCCCTAAGGTTGACTGGTAGAGAATGCCTCATGGCATTAAGTTCGCCTTTTGTACGATAAGTTTGCTTTTTTGCAATAAAGATTAAATAAATAAATCAATAAATACCTCACCCAACATATCGCCCTAGCGACAGAGAGGAAACGCCGCCAGCTTTATAAGATCAATGCCGCAGGCCAACCTCCTAGATGGTGTTCTTTTTATAGGTAAGTTTATATTCATATTTTTAATTAGTTTGTAGTTGTTATTTAGTTTATTTTAATATTAACTTGGATTTTACCTTATATTAAATTAAATTAAATTAAAATTAATTAAATATTTAATTTATTTAATCCAATTTATATCGTGCTACGTTTATACATTACCAGCTCTCGCAATCCCTTGACATAAAATCGGTTATGGATGTCATATTCAACTGCTGAACTCAGTTGGAAGATGTGAGAGTTTCACGAATAATTCGCTTATAAATTGCTATAACATTATGGACGACAAAGCATTCAAATTATGCCAATAAAGTTGACTGAGAAATCCCCAAGCGCGCGTGGTTACTCCTCGAGGGAAAAATGCTTCTACTTATTCAAGAATTGGATCCGTTTTATGCATGCGCGCCGATACTTTTATTCTGTAAAATTGTATCGGGTTCCTCAAAGGGAACACTGAAATAGTGTTTATTTTGTTGTTATTCGCAAGTGTGAGTATCAACTGGATTCTTCACATAGTGCTTTTACTTACCTAGTTATCGACAAGGTTGAGATACTGTGAGGTCAACTGTGACAAATCGCACATAAATGAGATTTTATAATACCTGAATTGCTTACTCAATATATGACTCTGGCTAGTTGCATATAAAAATTAAGTAAATAAACCATAAGCTTCCAGGCCACGGCAGTAAACAAGCCGTTTTGTTCTGTCAGTGCCCGGGAAACCCTGACTTATTCCCGGCCGTTCGATCTTAGAGCACCGATAGAGGAGAGCGGGGTCAATTTATAAATGAGTGGAAATCATCACTCACGTTTAGTGATGGGACTTCCCAGTTTAAAGAATATTTAGGAATCTATTTAATTTAAATACTAATCCTCGTAACGCCCAAGAAAAAAAACGCAAGTTCAGCTAAACGCCCAATGTGCAATGTATAAGCCAATATGTTTAAATATAAAAATGACATTTCATAAGCTTTTAAGTACAGCGTACTGTACACTGGGCGTTTACCTCATTTTTATTTTTTCGAAAGTCTGGGCGTTAATGCTGAGTGTTACTTTGTACACTCTATTGCACATTGGGCGGCACGAGGATATAGCTATTATTTTATTGATGTATAAATTTATTTACTACATTATTTATACATCAAATATGTTAGATTTATTATTTGTGTTATTTATTGGTTAACCACAAAAATACCTAGTGATTAACCAGAATGTCAAAATTAACTTTACGAAAACGGTTTTGTAATCTATTTGTTTTCTTTTTAAAACCATACTAAAAAAATCAATTTCTCTTGCGAATTGCGAATATCAATTATTACGTTTTATAATATCAATTATTAATAAACACTATTAAAATTCACGTCAGCAGTGGCACGCATGTATTTATTGGCTATAATAAATTATATTTAATAAAAGTAAATAAACATGGGGTGGCCTGAGACGGAATCAAGAAGAGTGGTGTAATAAAGAAGAGGCATTTACTCAGCAGTTGGTACATAGGCACGGGCTAAATATATAGATAAATAGGAAATAGAGGAAATTAAAGCTCAATAATACAAATAAATCCTAATCCTGGAGGCTGTGTATCCTAACTTTAAAACACGTTTAGACACGATCTAACTTCTATACAACTCCAATGCAGTAACTATACGCAATACAGCTAGCGCCTAAACGTTTGATTTAGAAATGTCAGAATTTGCTTGAAAATTATTTCGATGCAACTACAATACAACTTCAATATTGGTTGATTATTTATTGAGTGTTGGAGTTATGTTTAAGACAGATTGTGTGCTTAATTTATTGTTTGTGTTTTAAATTTAGAATACGCCACCAGGAATAGATTATTTTCAACGGAAATAATTCCACGAGTGTTCCCTTAGCCCATCACTAGCCCTAGGAGAGGCTCACCAAGCCGCGAACCTGTGATATATGGCTCCCGCTTTACCTTTTTGACGCACTTTTTCAAAACCGTCTCGTGTAATGGATAGTCCGTGCTAACTCGAACTTCTTAGACGATCTCACTTTTAATGGCTTTCAATTTAAGTTCTCAGATGCGATAAGTTTGATAACTCAGTTCTGTTTTAAGGCGCCGCTAATGATGTTCGGGATTCCATAAATTTTCACTTCATTTTAATGACTCTTGCGTGTTTCATTTGATTACGGCGATGGTTTCATTTTATGCTGATTTTAAATTTTAGTTTTTAAATATATATTTTAACGGCCTCCTAGCCCAGTCGGTAGTGACTCTGCCTACGAAGCAGGAGGTCCCGGGTTCGAATCCTGGTCAGGGCATTTATTTGTGTGTTGATCACATATATATTTGTTCCTGAGTTATGGATGTTTTTTATCCATATTTATCTACTAGCTGTGCCCGCGGCTCCACCCGCGTGGAATTCGGTCTGTGTCAGTAAGCGGCTAATTCACCCCTAATTTCTCTCCCGCTACCCTGGAGGCGGAACTTGAAGTAAAGTTGACAGATGACGCTACAGGACAGTAGTCCTAATAAAATATTTTACAATTACCACTAAATGAAACTACACTCAAAAATGAATACTTTTTTATCATATTTTTTTTTTGGTATGATTTAAACGACATAGAGTAGTAGGTGTATATCGGACGATACAGGACCACTTTTGTATTTATACGTTCATGTCCACGGCAAATATCATCCAAATCGATTCTCCCGTCAAATCAGTCTAAGCATGAAAGGTAAGAACGGGCGCGGTTGAAGGGGGGTGGTCACAAATGCAGAAATTATGGGGTTCATGACCCATGCAAATTGAACACAATCGAGTGTAGTGGCTACCCCCCCACCCCCTTTTAGACGTTGAATTTGAGCATGATGAGATGAGACCCGGCCAAGAGCATGTCGGGCGATGCTCAGTGTGGAGTTTCGTAGAGCCGCCCTGTTACAAAACATCCGTTCAAAAGGTCGTTTATTAAGGGATATTTGGCGGCGTCAGTTAACTATTCGGCACTTCCTTTCACTATGCGTTTTTGACTGATAATTCAAAAACGGCTGAACTGATTTTATTCAATATAGTTTTTATTGAAAGTTCTTATCAGGCCTCACCAAATTTCAGCTTTCTAGTGCGAACGGTATCTGAGCTAGACCGCGGACAGACGAACGGACATGGCGAAACTATAAGGGTAAGGGTCCTAGTTGACTATGGAACCCTAAAAAGAGATAAATAGTAGTCTATGTAACTGTTACGTAATAAGGCCTAATTATGTACAGAAGCATACACTGCTTTACCTACACACATATTAAAAATCCGTTTTTACCACACTGTCACAGATAAATCAAGATATTTATTCTTCAATGTAAGCACATTACAATGCACTAATGAACGCTGCGGCTGTGGAATGAACTCCCTGCCGAGGTTTTCCGAGTGGGCTACAGTATGAGGTTCTTCAAAAAAGGAGTGTATAGGTTCCTAAAGGGTAGGCAACGCGCATGTAAATCCTCTGGGGTTGCAGGCGTCCATAGGCTACGGTAACTGCTTACCACCAGGCGGGCCGTATGCTTGTTTGCCACCGTCGTGGTATAAAAAAAAAAAAAAAAGAACGTCAGAGAAAAATAAAATACGTGAGTGTCGTGGAACACGCGATTGGAACGAAGTTATGTTATTTAATTTTGTTTAATTTTTGAATTTTTTTGTATTTTTTGTTAAATTTTTGAAATTGTTGAAATTGTTGGAATTTATGAAATTTTTGGTTTTTTCCTTATATTACTTTTAGGTTCTCGACTTTTTTCACTTTTATCACTTTGTCACCTCTCACTTTAACTTTTCACTACACTACGCTTCACTTCACTTTATTCTATTTTATATATTTTTTATTTCATTCCATTTTACATGTTTCTCAATCGTATATATGGGTGTCGCGTTTTCGTGACGTGACGCTTTTTCGTGACGGTCACGTGACTTTTTTTCGCCTAGCCCCCATCCGCGAACCGTCAGATAAGGAACTTCGTTCCAAAACTACCACCGGTTCTAACCCTACACCTCTGGCCCAAGAAGTATTATGACATTTATGACCGAAAAGAAACTCGACGGGACTTATTTTTTTCAAAACAGTAAGTAATACATTATTAGATCTTAAAGATTCAAAATAATGCGTAGTTCTTCAAGAAGACACATCAAAACAGCTTGAGAGACAGATTGGGTACATTATCTGTCTCTTGTTTAATTATAAAGAAAAAAATCCTAATCTGACTGCTTAACAAAACGTTTGATATGTTTTCCTATCTAAACGGTGTCCTATAAATGTTAGATGATTTTGTAGTAGTTTTTTGGTTTGAACCATGCATCTTTGTCCGTCATATATAGTCTTCGAACCTGGAATAACCCTTTGACATTCATGACAATTTCAAATATTTCTTAAGAGCGGGTAAAGGTAAATTTAAAGCATCGACGGGTAACGTTATAAATGTGAACACCTTGACCAAAAAATTACAAATTATTTCAATACCAAATTTCATCTAAATACGTACAGCGGTTATTGGTTGTTTCTTCCCCATGTAAACTTTTTGCATCCGCTCAAGGGATAATTTCCGAGATAAAACCATAGATAGGGATATTTTATTTCCTTTTCCAGAGCTCAAATTATCTCCATACCAAATTTTATCTAAATCGATTCTGCGGTTAATAATTAACTATACAAATTTCCAACTCCCTTTTCACCCCTTTAGGGTTGATTGTGGGGTAAAAACTATCCTTTGTCCTTTCTCGAGACCCATACTATCTCTATACACATTTCCATCTTAATCAGTTCAGCGGTAAAAAAATCCTCATACCAACTTCCAACCCCCTTTTCACCCCCACAATGGTTTGAAAACTATCCTATGACGTTTCTCGAGACTCAAATTATCTCCATACTCATTTCTATCTAAATCGTTTCAGCGGTTAAAAATTCTCCATACAAACTTTCAACCCCATTTTCACCCCCACCAGGGTTGATTTTCGGGATTAAAACTATATATTATCCTTTCCCGGGACTCAAACTATCTTTATACAAAATTTCATCAAAATCCATTCAGCCGTTTTCACGTGATGCGCGGTCAAATAAACAGACAAACAGATAAACAGATAAACAGACAAACAGACAAAAATTCTAAAAATTGTTGTAACGTATTCTGTTATCGATTCTACGTATCCCCAGCCAACTTTTTTTCGATTATCTTCCATGTACAGACTTTCGACCCTCTTCAGCTTTATTATATGTATAGATTATATATATGGTCGTCTAGTACCCTTAACACAAGCCTTATTGAGCTTACTGTGGGCCTAGGTCGATTTGTGTAAGATTGTCCTATAATAATTAATACATCAAACATCTGAAGCAAAAATCTAGCTAACATTTCGTTACTTGTGGTTTTGTCAATGACTGTTTTCCTTAAAAAAAGTAAGTAAAACGTGTCTATGATATCGGTTGCACGCTAATCCTGGCGTCAGTTCAGTCCATCATTCTGGTCAGAATGACGAGAGAATTATTGTGTAACCCTTGGACTGACGGATGGACTGATGAAATTAAATATTATAAATAATATTCGTCAGTCGGTTCTGCATGACAGAAATTACTGAAGTGACGCCAGAATTAGCTAAGTCTGGCTAATTACAGGATTAGCGTGTAGTGTAACCGATTTCTATAACTAATTATGATATTGAAATCACAAGGTAAAATATTTATTGGTAGGATATAAAAGAATATAAATTAGACTTACAAATAAAACTAAACTAAAAACTGCAAAACTAAAAAGTGCCAAAGATGCTAGCAGCATTTCCCCGCTGTATCGCAATACTAATTCGTTCCGCGCTCAAATCCCAAGTAACTTCTCAACATAGACCGACATTTAGGGTTAAGTACCTACAAGCTATGATTATTTACCTGTGAAAAGGCATGTTTCACTAAAAAAAACTTGGTCATTTTGACCGTTGTTATTTTGAGAACCTAAGCGTGACTTCGTATTTTAAATACCTATACATAATAATATTGTTTTAATATATGTGCAAGTAAAAATTCAAAGCCAATAAGCATAGTAAGTAGACGTACGTAGAAAGTGGGCAACGTTTTAACTTTACATGGCTTTATTGTGAAGACAATAAGAGTGTGAAGGTAATTTTGAACAACACACATTTCCTGTGGGTAGACTGTACACTTATATAGTCATAGCACCCTCTTATGGTAGATTAAAAACATAAATACTTCTTCTACCACAGTGAGGCGGGCAGGCTTTCTTATCGAGTAGTTAAAGAGCACAACGTTGTACCGGCCGCACGCGAAACGACGATTAAACGACTTGTACTAAAACACGCTTTTTAAGGGTTCCGCTGACTCTATTTACACTGTCCCCTGGATAATGTAGTTATCTGGTTTGTTAATGTAAACACATCACCAAGGGTACGATAAAGTATTAGTAGGGTAGATGAAGTGATTCACGTATACCTACTTGTTGTACAGTCGACGTCGCTTATACAGGGTGTAACAAAAATGCTGATGCTCCTTTTAAGGGCATAATTTGTATCGTAATCTAATTATGAACAAAGAAGAAAAAAAAAATTGCGCAAAAAAATTTTTTTTTTGTCCAAATAATTATTCTCCTACTTTTTTTACTCGCAATACGATACCATTTAGGCCCTTAAACGGACCACCAGTGTTTTTCTTACACCCCGTAGAGTTTTGCAGCTTAAAGTAATCTATCGACCCTCAACCTCTAAAGGAGGAGAGAAGATCTCTCTTCAGAGAATTTTAGTCAGCCAACTGGGCGCTGTCCTGTCGGTTATTTTAAGAGGCTGACAACACCTAATGTCCTTCAAATAGACTTTACTCAAACAGTTCTTTTAGCTATAACTACTTGTTTTGAGAAAGCAAAAAAAAATGTTAATATTCGTTATATTTGGAAGAAGTTCGTTAATTCCGATACACGATTGGACGAAATCGGCTCGACAGAAAATAATTCCAAAGTTACATCTTAAATTTATCTTTAAACAGTTGTATGTCTTTAGTTTCTTGACTTATACGTCTGTAACTAAGGACAAAATTCCACCACACTAAGACTAAAAACTTAGTTGTTTTATATTTCTCAATTAATGCGAAGATTTTTTTAATTCATCATTTTGCAAAATTTGCAATAAGCTCCCATACTCATCGTAACACAGTGTTTCTCTTTCACTCGCAGTGAAAAAGATAGGGAGGGAATTTGGCTGTTGTCAGCCCCTTAAGTATCGCTGGGCGGATATAATCAGAGGTAGATCTATAAAATATAACAGTTATACTCGCGTCTCTTTCGTCATACGTGCGACATGTTTCGGAGAGCTTAGGTCTAAGTAATATTAGAAGTACCTTAACCCTTGGGTCGCCTAATGCAGTGTCTATCCCCAAACATTTGGACTTCAATTTACAACTTCAAGACCACTTATTCAAAAGCAAAATTTTTACAGTTGGGTTCCAAGGGTTAGGGGGCGTCCATTAATCGCGTCATACGTTTTTGGCTTGTTTTAGACCCCCCCCCCCCCCCTCCCCCTGGTGATCTTTGGTGATATTTTCAGGATCCCTCCCCCGCTGTCCAATATGACGTGTAATTTTTTGCTAACTAAAGTAAGTACAGTTTTCTAACACGTGAACCTACTTACGTAACGTACGTACACGTAAAGGGTAAAAAAATTAAACTACATGTATACATATAAAATAAAATTATCTTTAATAGAAAAAAAACCGGCCAAGTGCGTGTCGGACCACGCGGTTTCGTACCTACTATCGAAAAAGTAATATCAAAAGGTCGTATCTGCGTATGAAATAAGTTTTTAGGAGATAGCTCAATAATCCTACACCGATAATGTTCTCAATTTTTTCATATTTTTTTGGATCTCCGTGTTCAAAAGTGACAGGGGGGATACAAGATTTTTAGACTTACGGGGTGATTTTTTCTTAAAATATTCACTAAATAAAAAAAAAACAAACAGACCTCAATGTTATTTTGAAAGACCTATCGAGTGATGTGTATCATGTCGATATTTGGTAAAAAAATTTTTTTTTGACAAATAATTACATGTATGGAGTAGTGCCCCTCCTTAAAATATCTTTTTCACCAATTTTACTACATAACTAAGGAGCGGCATACAAAACCACAACTTATTTTCAAATATTTATTAAGATTTTTATAGTTTCAGAGTAAAATGGCTGTGACATACGGACGGACGGACGGACGGACGGACAGACGGACATAACGAAACTATAAGGGTTATGTTTTTGCCACTTTGGCTACGGAACCCTAAAAACCTACTTCACAAAATAATATGTCAAATGCCATTAAAAAATATTTACAATCATAGTGCTAGTGCAATTTTACTCTGCTTTTGACAAATTGATTCATTTAAAAGTTGATAATTTTATTTTATTGGCCATAATACAGTATAGAACAAGGAACAAAAAAATTACACGTGATATGTGTTCAGACCCCCCTCGACCCCTGTGGTGATCATTGGTGATTTTTTCTTGACCCCCTCCCCCTCCCTATACAATATGACGCGATTAATGGACGCCCCCTTAATTAAATAAATAATAATACACCTACCTACCAGGATCAAACGTGTCATGGTGTGCTGTTCTGATGATGTCAAATACGGTCAACAGATTTTATAGACGGCATTTAAACAACTCCGATGCCTTCCCAAGTAACACAGGAAGCATTATAACATATGAATAGTTAACTTATTTCGAACTTAAGGACCGTATAAACTCTTATATACGTTCACCGAGCAACTTGTCGCATTATATGATGCTTTGAGCTGTATAACGGTTGTATAATGGCATATCTAAATGCTTTTGTAAAGCCTTTAGCTTTAGTGCAGCAAACCACAACGCAACTGTACAGCTTTCGACTGTTTAAAAGCACTTAAGTGCTTTAGGTTCTACAATAGCATTATATAATGCTTTAAGCTGTATAACGGTTGTATAATGGCATGTATAAATGCTTTTTTAAAGCCTTTAGTTTTAGTACAGCGAACCAAAATGCAACTGTACAGCTGAATGCTGTACAGTTGCGTTTTGGTTTGCTACACTAATGCTTCGGTGTGGTTTAGTGCCTTAGGTTCTACAATAGCATAAATAAATGCTTAATGCTGTTTATGAGCATGAATATTAGCCATTATAATGCCACGTAAATCCGGTATACAGCTTTCAGCTGTTTTTAGTGCTTTAGGTTCTACAATAGAATTTTATCATGCTTTACGCTGTATAACGGTTGTATAATGGTTGTAAATGCTTTTGTTTAGCCATTAGTTTTAGTGCAGCGAACAACATGCAACTGTACAGCTGAATGATGTACAGTTGCGTTTTGGTTTGCTACACTAATGCTTCGGTTTGGTTTAGTGCCTTAGGTTCTACAATAGCATAAATAAATGCTTAATACTGTTTAAGAGCATGAATATTAGCCATTATAATGCCACGTAAATTCGCTATACAGCTTTCAGCTATTTTTAATGCCTTAGGGTGTACAATAGCATTTATAAGTAGGCAATACGTTCCTAATGCAGTATAATAGCAATAATATAAACCATTATAAAGCCAAGTAATTCACTATAAGGGGCTGTTCATAAATTACGTCATTTCAAATGGGGTGGGGGGGGTCTGGACATCGGATGATGGTAGCATGACGTAGGAGGGGGGGGGGGGGCGGTCATTCCGAAGATCACATCATCAATGTGTAAAAAAAGGAATGAAAGTCGTGTTTCTATAAACTTTTAATGCTATAAAATATTATCTACTAAATAGTTTTTTATTTTACAATTAAGCTTAAAACGCATTTTTTTTAATGACGTCACTTTATTTGGCAGCTTTACTATCAAAAAATTGATGACGTAATTTATGAACAGCCCCTATACAGCTTTTAGCGGTTTTAGTGCCTTAGGTTCTACAATAGCATAAATAAATGCTTAATGTTGTTTAATAGCATAATTATTCACGTGTAATGCTGTAGGCATAAATAAGGCATTTTTTAAGGGTCACTGAGCTGCTATTGGACTAAGAGCTAGCCACGTCAGATATGACAAAATAATGAGAGCAACAAAACCCGTCTGGTTAGATTGCTATACTATTCTTATTGCTAGATCCTGGCATCTGGCAGCTTTTAATGGGTGGAGGTCACAGTGACAGACTAGCAAAATGTTTTAATTGGAAAATAGTAATACCAAACTAGGTAAAAATTGCCGAAGTTGTCTCAGTTATAAAGGACAGGGCCTATATTTTAAGGGGCTCCCTGGCGCCAACGACCTTGGATCTGATTCCCTTAATTTTCTAATTATTTATATAGCTTATCATATTATCTTTAAACAATATAGTATCCTATATTTACTTCAATATTCATTGTCCACGAGATATTTGACATCAAAGTCGAAGCGGTTTAGGCTAAAAAAGTGGTTTTATGGTCATAAATTTTGTTTTAATTAGTTAAAAATTAAAATCTCTCTACAGTTTTTAGAGACATCAAAGAGGAACCCTAATATGTAGATTACGTATATGTAAGATTCTTTACACCATTCGAATATCGATAAAAGTGTTTTTTAGACCATATTTAAAAAATATCATAAAAAAATAACGGCTCATTTATTTCAAGATCCGGCTCTACAGAATGGAGATAAAAGATTCAAAAACCGATAGTCGTTTGCCTTATTATTCTATCTATAGTTAATATGTTGGAATATCGACTCAAAACTGGTCAAAAATCGATAAAAAAAAACGTTAGACAAAAATTTTTGTGTATTATTACCTACCATACATCGGGGTTTTCGGTGCGGGAATGTTTGACATCAGCCAAAGAGTAGGCATTAACTTAAAAAACAGAATGTACTCTAGCACGTTTCTACCTAAAGAATAATTGATCGAAAAAATCTAAGGTATATACAATTTATATATAATAGCTGACTATTATGTATATATATTGTAGGTACATATACCTATGATTATTTCAAGTATTTTTTTATTAATTCATGTAATGACTGATCATTGTCAACCTCTTCAGTTAATCAAATAGTTCATAAATATCGGACGTCAAGATTAATATTTGACACTTACTATACCGTGTCTTTGTCTTAGGTAGATCTAGTTAATAAATTTCGGATATGCAATTGCATTTTTAAAATACTAAGTATATCAGTAGTAGTATAGTCAATACAAACATGCCTCTAAGAAAAAAAGCTCGTATCATAGTGTGTAAGCTATTCACAGAGAGGTAGTTATTCATTAAGCATAATATGATATTTTCTCAGACTAACTCTCAACCTATCTGTTTATCTCTACTCTTTCTCAAATCGTTCCCGCACCGAAAACCCCGATGTATGATTATTACGGAAACAAAAACAGTAGGCGACAAACTATGAACTATATTTTATTATACATCGTTTGGCACTACTTTCTCCCAACATAAACTTTTGTATAATTTCTCTTAATATTGTATAGTATTTGTGTAGTTTCTCATAATATTGCATCAAACCCAGATCTCTAGGATTTATTTTCTTGAAATGGTTTGCATTCTTTGACCTCCACCACTTTAAAGCTGCCAGATGTCCAGATCTAGAAATAAGCATAGTATACCAAACTGACTAGAGGGGTTTGGTTGCTCTCATTATTGTGTCATATTCGACGTGGCTAGCTCTCCGTCTATATAGACCAACGCCATTTTGTAAATAATTAATAACCTAAAAATAAAATCATGCGGACCTATTTATACAAGGAAAATACTTATATAATAAAGAAATTACTTAATTTAAGACTGCTCAACCAACACTATTATGTTAATAATGCAAAACTCGTTCTATACGAGGATTACACAATTGTTTTGCTTATTTGACGCATATCTTTTTATAATATTTTATAGCAAAATCACAATAAATCAAAGGCGCGTGAAAATTTTCAATGAAACTTATATACACATTTACAGTAAACTACATTGCGCAGTAATATTTGAAGGATATAATAACGTAAAAGTGTCAAAAACTTTTATAAATTTTGTTAGGATGCTAACAAATATGACGTGTCACTCATTCAGTTTTTTGTACCGTCTTCGTCCATTTTATATTGCGAGACAAAGTAGTTAAATCACAAGGTTCATTGTATTATAACATTTGTTCCGTCGGTATTAGAGACGTTTTTGCATTGACGTAAAGTTTATTTTACTACACTCTTATGCTAGTATAATGCGTTTGTATTGCGATCGGCAAGTTAATCGAGAGTACTTATGCTTCTTTACTGCGATTAGCAAGTTTTTTGGCCGTATTAAGGCTTCTTTAATGCTAACTTTCTAGTGCTAACGTTCACTGAGATTATCCGCGGACGGACGGACGGACGGGCAGACATGGCGAAACTATAAGGGTTCCTAGTTGACTACGGAACCCTAAAAACATAAACAAAATATGAGACATAGGTATGGATACAGAAAATATATGTAGATGCCTTCATTTTTTTGTTACAAAATAATATCCTACTGAACTCTCTAGCTATAAGTTTAACAATGCTTAGCCCTTATTTTAAAATATTAGCCATTGGCGTTCAGATGCTTATAGCTAGCATGTTCTCATAATAAACCTGTACCGACATTAGGGTAAATTAAGTCCCCCAAATGGATTAATCAAAAGTTTGCGTTACTTCGGACATTTACAGTTAATTCTTTGCTGAAGTTGTTTTATGTTTTACCGCATATCGTTTTCAAGTTTTCAAACCGGTAAAATCAAAGCTATGGAATAAATACAGTCTATGGTAAAAAGTATTTAAATGTGTGTAAGGTTAAAAAAAAAGACTGTAGGAACCATTTACGGTTTGTGGCTTTAAATCCTTATTGAATTTATACGTACATTATTTATCATTTTATGGTAATTAAGTACCTGCTAATTAACACATAATGTAACATTAAGAAGGTACGAATACATAAAATATTATTATTAGTTGGGTAAGTGACAAGCATTCGGACGTTTGCCCTACCTAAGAAGTTTCAAGTTACGATACAATAAAAAAAATTGTATTGACGAGGGATAACAAACCTTCAAAACAGAACGTCGGTATCAATCTTTCGCCCGAACTATTGTGAGATGTTTATACACATAAATTGCATTCGATAAGATAGTTTGAAGTCTTGTTGTTACAAAAAAATACTTTACCTCAAGTACAGGAGCCACACCATTCTGTCATCGACCGGCTGCCAACAAGGTGACCCCCTAGGACCGGCGATCTTCAGTCTTGCCATTTATCACACACCACACACCTTTTCAATGCAATGAATCGACACCTTTGGACTGCAATGTGTCAAGTATATAATTTTCTATTAAAACTTGCCAAGTTACATCATTAAAAAGTACTGAAAATAATAAATGTTATCAGGAAACTGCTAAAAAACCGGTGTGCGTTTCTCTGACTATTATAATTTTAGGTATTTCTATGTAACGTGATACTTATTCAAAATGTACCTTAAAAACTGCTGGAAATCAAGTGTACATTCCTATAACTATTTATGATTTGAGGTATTTTTATGGAACTTGGTACTTATTCAGATCTCACTTCTTTTATAGGCGAAGCATTCCCATAGTATCGAACTTGGCAGCCTTTCACATTGATGTTTTTGATGGGATTTCATTTATTTTTGTTAGGTGTAGGTTCTTTATTATTTTTTTATCACTTTTGCTTTAGGAAATGTCTCATTCCACTTAGGTATGTACTTTATACTATACCCTTTATACTAAGCGTCTAATTCTATTTAACTATTTATTTATAGGTGATTTTTACAAATAAACTGGCTCCCTACACCTATAAAATGTACCTACTTACATATAATTACATACATCAATAACGTACTTTATTCTGTTTGTAAGTACGCTACCTACATAGATAATTAATAACTTGGTAATACCTACCTACCAGTAGGTATTATAATTGGTGGCCTATTATGTAGCCCTAGAAGTGCACCATCCCATCTTATCCCGTGGCGTATCGGAGGGTGAGATGGGCAGTAGTATATATAATTCCATCTTAGAGTATATATGATGTCCATGTTCTTGAATCTGCGATTTTATTAGTTGTAAAATTAGAAATTATTTAGACTATGCGAGAAAAAATAGTCTTTTCATTTTTGTTTGACTGATTTAGCGCACCTAGTGTACCTAGTGACCTGCTTTGTACTTCGTAAATCGTGGGTTCGGTTCCCGCAACAGACACACAGAGTGGTGAACAATTTTATTGTTCTTGTCTTTAAGACAAACATGTATTGTCTCAAATTGGTATGTATCTAAATTTAAATAAGTCTTATCTCATTTCCACTCCATACCTACTTATAGTAGAACAAAATTACACATTCGTTGTTTTCGAAACTGACTCACACTTGGCCGTTTTCAGATTTTACTTTATTTCGACCTAAAGACAAACCTTCGAGCCAAATTTCAGGTCGGTACGACCATTGCAAGATAGACCCACTTAGTTCATTATGACTTCATAGTAGAACAAAGTTACACCTGCGCTATTTTTAAAACTGACTCACACTTGGCCGTTTTCAGATTTTTCCCTTTACTTTGACCTTAAGACCTATCTCCATGCCAAATTTCAAGTCAGTACGACCATTGGAAGTGGTCTAGGTTTTTGATGAGTCAGTGAGTGAGTGTATAGTAAAAATAGCGATTTTCTGACGTCAATATCTCAAGAACTGCTATAGGTAGAATAATGAAATTTTGTATTCTAGACAATTAAGAGGATGTCAACAGACACTCGAAATTTCATATGCGTAGATAAAATATGTTTGGAGTTATAGGGTGGTCGAAATTGGCCCGAAATGGTTCGTGTAATATAGCCCACGGCCGGTGTGTCGCTTTTTTTTGCTTGAACTTGGCGGACACACTGCCGTGTGTCTAGATATATATTGCTGTTTTTCCTTTGCTTGTTTTGTACTCGTAATACACAATGTATGGATGTTACATAATTGTATAACTTATGCTTATAGGCCAAGCAAATAAGATCTATAAAAAGTGTTTTGAAGAATTAATTCCCAGCAGGCTGGAAATCGCTTTAATACCTTCATGTGGTCCTAAATGCACGTAATCCGAGTTTGCCCAATCCCAAGAGGTGTGCATAACTTTTTAGCGAAATTTTTGCTCTTTATCAAGTTTTTGCTTGTAGCTCGAAAACAGTACGTCCGACGGAAAATGTCATGTATATCAATATTAAAGAGGGTTAAATTATGCGTCGAATGGGGTAACTTAACGTCTAATTCGGTTCAGCGGTACAGCCGAAATCAAAAGTTATATACCGGGAAAATGTCTCATTTAATTGAAAAACTCGTATTTTGACTTCCATACCATAAATCTTTGAAACAGATGACTCCTGTTGAAAAACCTATAGAATAAAAGTTATAGAGAATACAATTTCACGTTATATCGACATCTCAATTTTCAAGTAGTCATTTTGAAATACTAAATTTGGCATGAATTCAAAATCTGTTTTTTCTAAATCCTTCTGAGTTGCATATTTTCCATAAAGTATGAGGTGTGAGGCGTACATTTAATGCATCGTTACATCTAAAAACATTTAATTGCATATTTCTAAAACGTACCTAATCAAAAAACTATTAACTTAGAAAGTTAAGCTCAGGAATATACCCTTGATATTACCGGAAATAAAATATAACACGGTGTATTAATAATTTTCTGATTGGCAGAGCTCGGATTTTTCACGGCAAAACAAAACACTAGCGTAATTTAGCCAGTGCTTGAAATATTATTTTATCGACACCTATCGAGTCTTACTAGAGTATATGACAGGTATTGCCTCAGTACATTTTTTCTTTTTTTATTCGATGGTACACCTATCAGTGTGAATGTCAAAATTTAAAAACTAACAAACGTGCGAAAATTTCGAAAAACAGGAGACTTACTAGAGCTCAAAATCAATATTTTTGACCAGTCTAAGGTGACCTACTGGGGGTTAGAATGTTGTGCATTAATTACCGGACATCCTGTATAAGTAATAAAATAACTTTTCATTTTAGCTTTGCCATAGTCGAGCAACAAAGAGGTAGGTCTGCATGTACAACTTAGAACGAAGTAACTATACCACCTCATTTAAAATGATAGAAACGACTGCAAATTTCATCTCACATGACATATGACATTCAAACTTTAACTGTCATTTCATTACGTATAAAACGTAAATTGCATCTAGGTATTATTTATTTCGCAACGCATTGAATCCGACGTGTTGGATATACGTATAATAACTTAATATTGCAAGGTATCAATTAATACAAAAATGAGTAATGTACAAGATCGGATCAAAACGTGGATTGAAAATCACCCTGAGTTAGTCTATAATGAAGTGACCTCCACTATATACTGCTCTATGTGCGATATGCATCTAAAACTGAAGAAATGCAATATTGAGAATCATGTGAAAAGCAACCGCCACAATTACCGTTCGGGGCAACCAAATAGGAAACATCAATTTTATTTCGATTTAATTATTTTTCTTATTTCATGCAACATACCATGGGCAACAGTCAACAACAATAATTTTCGTCATTTTTTTAACAAGTATTTATGTTGCGACTGCTCTACATATGACTTCTTTACCGGACGAATCGACCCTGCGAAAAATTTATTTAAATCTCGTGTACAAAAAAACTATACAGGGTATAAGAGAGGTAAACAAAACCAATTATTTGTGGATATCTATAGACGAAACACCAGATTTCATGGGAAAATGTGTGACAAACGTGGTGATTCGGTCTTTGCAAAAAAATTGTTCTATGCAATTTTATCTTTTGGGGTCGAAGGTTTTAGAGAAGGTAAATGGGGAAACAATAGCAAACCTAATAATAAACCAATTAAAATTTTTGTTTCAAAATTCTTTCAATGATAACGTAAACAATTTGCTTTTACTTTGCACAGATAGTGCCGCATATATGCTTAAAGCCGGTCGTATTTTAAAAGCAACGTTTCCTCGTATGAAACACATTACGTGTTTAGCTCATGGTCTGCACCGGGTTGCCGAAGAAGTGCGAGATAATTTCAAAGGTGTGGATGGGTTGATATCGAATGTCAAAAAGATATTCCTAAAATCTCCAGAGCGTGTACGCCTTTTTAAGGCAAAATATCCGTCCATTCCCCTACCTCCCGAGCCAATTATCACCAGATGGGGAACTTGGATATCTGCTGCGGTATATTACGCTCAATACTATGAGCAAATACGTGATGTCGTCTCCATACTTGCTAATGACTCGGCAGCTATAAGAGCTGCAAAAAAATGTTTTCAAACACGCAAACTACGACCGGAGTTAAATTTCATTCGCGACAACTACGAAGTAATAGCCTCTTCAATAGAACAATTGCAATGTTCGACTTTATCCATTGCGGAATCCTTCCTCATTCTGGATACTGTTCGTTGCTACGTAAACTGGAGTAAACTTTTACCAGTGATACGTAAATTTGAAGCCGTGCTCGAACGAAATCCTGATTACGAAATTTTAAGAGACATATCTGAAAATATTACCCGAACTGATAATGAATTCTATAAATTTGCTCCCTTGACGTCAACTGAAGTTGAACGTACATTTAGTGTACATAAATGGATTTATAGTGATAAACGCAACTGTTTACTCCCAGAGAATGTTGAAAAGATAATGATCATCTACTCCTATCACTATTACCCAAATAAAATGTCTTGTGCTGCTGTGTGTACTGACGTAGATTTTGAAGAAGAAATTGCGTCTGTTTCTAATATATTGTAACTTTATACAAATGTTTTATTAGTTTTATTACATATTAATTTTATTTGGTGACTTTTATTTCTTCTAGTTCTGAATTATCGATATCGATAAAATAATATTTCAAGCACTGGCTAAATTACGCTAGTGTTTTGTTTTGCCGTGAAAAATCCGAGCTCTGCTGATTGGGTACGTTTTAGAAATTTGCAATTAAATGGGTTTAGTTGTAACGATGCATTAAATGTACGCCTCACACCTCATATTTTATGGAAAATATACAACTCAGAAGATTTAGAAGAAACAGATTTTGAATTCATGCCAAATTTAGTCTTTCAAAATGACTCTACTTGAAAATTGAGATGTCGATGTAACGTAAAATTGTATTCTCTACAACTTTTATTCTATAGGTTTTTCAACAGGAGTCATCTGTTTCAAAGATATGTGGTATGGAAGTCAAAATACGAGTTTTTCAATTAAATGAGATATTTTCCCAGTTTATAACTTTTGATTTCGGCTGTACCGCTGAACCGAACAGAAGTTAAGTTAAGTTTCTCGACGCAGAATTTAACCCACTTTAATATTGTTATACATGACATTTTCCGTCGGACGTACTGTTTTCGAGCTACAAGCAAAAACCTGACAAAGAGCAAAAATTTCGCTAAAAAGTTATGCACACCTCTTGGGATTGGGCAAACTCGGATTACATGCATTTAGGACCACATGAAGGTATTAAAGCGATTTCCAGCCTGCTGGGAATTCATTCTTCGAAAAAATCTAATTTTCTTGGCCTATTAGGTACATAAAACAATAAATTCTTTTGGTTCGTATATATTATTATTTAATACCCGGAAACTCAATTTTTACAGTGCTTTGTTTAGTGACGACGGTGATTCGAACAAACTTATCGGTTGATTTTTTGTTATTATTTTTTATATATTTATTAACCCTCTAATATGTTTATTATCTGAGTAAAGCATGAAGTAAAGTTTATTTCATCATTTTTATTTTTATTAAACATTTTAATCCGTTCCCAAAAAAAAACCGGCCAAGTGCGAGTCGGACTCGTGCACCGAGGGTTCCGTACAAACCTGTGGGTATATAAGTAAAAGTTCACCCATTGCGTTGACATAGAAGTTTGATTTTGTTACAGCTTAAAGGTATTATAGACCTGAGTATTTGATATGAATTTCAATTTAATACCTCTACGCGTTTACGAGGAAAAAGGTAGTAAGTTTAAAATTTAAAAAAATATTTTTTGTATGATTTTACTAAAAAAGTCCCTTTTCGTAATTTTTCCTTTGTCTGTGCTATATGAAGTTTCTTCGTGCCAAGTTTTAAGTTTCTAAGTTTACGGGAAGTACCCTTTAGGTTTTGAGTTTCTTGCGAGTACTCAGTTTCAAAATATGCGACTTAAATTGCTATTTCTTTTTCGATTGCGTTGACATAACAGTTTGGTTTTGCTACATCTTCTTTAACGGCCTCCTAGCCCAGTCGGTAGTGACCCTGCCTACGAAGCAGGAGGTACCGGGTTCGAATCCTGGTCAGGGCATTTATTTGTGTGTTTATCACAGATATTTGTTCCTGAGTTATGGATGTTGTCTATGTATTTAAGTATTTATCTATATCTATATAATATATATATCGTCGTCTAGTACCCATGACACAAGCCTTATTGAGCTTACTGTGGGCCTAGGTCGATTTGTGTAAGATTGTCCCTATAATATTTATTTATATTTATCTGAAAGGTCCTATAGCCCTGAGTCATCATCATCATCAGCATATCAGCCGAAAGACGTCCACTGCTGGACATAGGCCTCCCCCGAAGAGTGACACAATGACCGGCCCTGCGCCACCCGCATCCAGCGGACTCCCGCGACCTTCACCAGGTCATCAGTCCACCTTGCGGGGGTCTACCCACGCTGCGCCTTCCGGTTCGTGGTCGCCACTCGAGAACCTTTCCACCCTAACGGCCATCGGTTCTACGAGCAATGTGCCCCGCCCACTGCCACTTTAGTTTAGCGATTCGGAGGGCTATATCGGTTACTTTGGTTCTGCTGCGGATGGCCTCATTTCTGATGCGATCACGCAGAGAGACTCAACCATAGCCCTCTCCATTGCCCTTTGGGTGACTTTGAGCTTTCTTATGAGGCCCATTGTAAGCGACCACGTTTCAGTACCATATGTCATCACTGGCAACACACACTGGTCAAAGACTTTCGTCTTGAGAAACTGCGGAATATTGGACAAAAAGATGTGCCGTAGCTTCCCGAACGCTGCCCAACCGAGTCGGATTCGTCGATTGACCTCTTTCTCGAAGTTGGATCTACCTAACTGGACAGTATGTCCTAAGTATATATAATCGTCCACAACTTCGAGTGTAAAGTCTCCGATTGTAATGGGAGTTAGTGCTACATGGGTATTTGACATGATCTTCGTCTTATCCATGTTCATCTTTAGACCAACTCGCTCGGAGGCTTTACTGAGGTCATCGAGCATCGTACTCAAATCCTCCATGGTCTCAGCCAATACTACTATATCGTCAGCAAACCGAAGGTGAGTGACGTACTCGCCGTTTATGTTGATGCCTAGCCTTCTCCAGTCCAGAGTCTTGAAAACATCCTCCAGTGCAGCGGTAAACAGTTTAGGAGAAATAACATCTCCTTGCCTGACTCCCCGCTGCAACGGAATAGGCTTCGAGTTCTGGTCCTGGAGTCGGACTGACATAGTGGCGTTCTCGTACAAAAACTTCAGCACTTCGATATAGCGATAGTCCACTTGGCACCTCTGGAGAGATTGTAGTACAGCCCAGGTTTCGATCGAGTCGAAGGCTTTCTCGTAGTCCACGAACGCTAAGCAGAGGGGCAGGTTATACTCCTCAGTCTTCTGTATAACCTGACGGAGCGTATGGATGTGGTCTACGGTACTAAAGCCTCTTCGGAAACCGGCTTGTTCGGGAGGCTGGAAGTCATCTAGCCTGCGTGTGAGACGGTTCGTAATGACTCTTGAAAACAGCTTATAGACATGGCTCAGAAGTAAAACGGGTCGGTAGTTCTTCAGTAACGCGTTATCCACCCTTTTTGAAGAACAATACCACCACACCTCTGTTCCATGCCTTAGGCGTTCTCCCTTCTAGTAAAACGGAGTCGAACAACTTCTGAAGGGCCATAAGGACCGGTTTACCACCCGCCTTCAGAAGTTCGGCTGTAATTCCGTCTTTACCAGGTGCCTTATTATTTTGAGCTGTTTAAGAGCCATTCTAATCACGTACAGGCTGATGTCCGGGATGTCTTTGGTATAATGTCAGGTCAGTCTAGCTCTAGGGTCTTCCGCCAGATCAAATTCAGGTCTGCTAGTTGATGTGTATGAGACATGAAATGAAATGAAATTCTTGCGAAAACTTTAGAGCCCTTGTTCTGCTCAATGGCCTCTTCAATACGATTTGTATTGAATTGGCGCAAATCACGGGTAAGGGACTTAGAGATCCGTTTATTGAGCTGCCGGTATAATGACGCATCTGCTGAGGATTGCAGAACCATTTCTCTCTTTTCCTCGATGAGTTTCTGAGTGGAGTCAGAGAGCCTTTTAGATCTGTTGCTCCGCTGGGCCTTAAAAAACTTAGACCCAGTATTATGGACAGCTTCCACAAACCCGTCGTTGAATTCATCCACATTGCCGCCTAGACAATCGAAACGGTTTTGGAGTTCCAGCTGGAAGCTCTCAGGGTTTTGGATTTGAAGTGCTGCTGGACGGAGCGTAGACTTCATCAGTCGAGAGCGCTCTAGCTTAACACATATATTCAATGTGCCTCTCACCAGACGGTAATCACTTCCGGTTTTGACTGTATTGATCACAGAGACATCATTGAATATATGCTTCTTCGTCGACATGATGAAGTCAATCTCGTTTTTAGTTGCACCGTCGGGACTCATCCAGGTCCTCTTCCTGTGCTCACGTTTCTTGAAGAAGGAGTTCATCATGTAGAGTCCCTCCTTCTCCAAGAAGCCAGCCAGTAGTTGGCCCCGGTGGTTCCGACTTCCAAATCCAAATTGCCCCACTCTCAGCTCTTAACCATCTATCTTGCCCAGTTTAGCGTTGAAGTCCCCCATAACAACGGTGAAGTAGGTTTTGGAGCTATGCATGGCCTTCAATATATCCTCATACTCATAGCCTCCACCTCGTCATCGGAGTGTGCCGAAGTCGGCGCATACACCTGTATGACCTTCAACGTGTACCTCTTGGATACTCTGAGTATAAGGTACGCCACCCTAGTCGACACACTCTCGATCTTCACCACGTTGTTCACGAGGGACTTATGGACGATGAACCCGACACCTCCCTGGGACTGTTGGTCGCCCTCCCGGAAATAAAGCATGTTGCCGGACTTTAGGATTATCGTTTCCTCCCCCTCTCTCCGGACTTCAGATAACCCTATGACATCCCGACGCAACTTGCTCAATCCTTCCTCCAGTTCCACTATCTTTTCGTCGGTCCGCAGTGTATGCGTGTTATATGTTGCCAGGGCCAGAAGTCGTCGGTGGCGGTAGCCGGATCTTTGCCGGAGATTCTTAGCACCCCTGACCCCGCTAGTACCCTGGCCGCTACCATAACCAGGGCACCGGGGGTCGCCGGACACTCGGGGCCGTGGTTTTTTTTTCTTTTCATGGGGGGTGAATGCCGTAATCGCCAAGCTTGGCATGCGGGTTGGCGATCGCAGTATCTCCACCGCACTCCGAGGATGCTGCTGCCTATCCCCCGGTGGTCTTGGCCGTAGTTTTAGGACATACTCCGGGTCCAGCCCTGAGTATTTGACATGAATTTCAATTTAATCTTACCTCCACGTGTTTACGAGGAAAAAGGTAGTAATTTTAAAATTAAAAAAAATATTATTTTGTATGATTTTACTAAAAATGTCTACTTTTTGTAATTTTTCCATCGTCTATGCTATATTACGTACGTTTCTGATTTCACGGGAAGTACCCCGTAGGTTTTGCGAGTGCCGAAAAACTCAAAAATTTGCAGCATAAACGACTGTATCTTTTGATTGCATTGGATTTTTAGTTTGATTTTTTCACAGCTCCAAGGGATAATAGACCTGAGTATTCAGCTTGATACCTTCACGCGTTCCTGAGAAAAATGGTCTTGACAGACAGACAGACAGACAGACGGACAACAAAGTGATCCTATAAGGGTTTTTTCTTTTCGAGGTACGGAACCCTAATATATGACCTAAACTTCGGAAATTATTCTTTAAATTGCTCTAGCTTAACATTATTTGCTTAAATTATATATATAAAATTGAAATAAACTGTTCACTTATTCCTTTAACGACTTATTTTCCAACGTATTTATATATTTTTCGTACTTACTTACTTACTGCAGTGGCGCAGCGACCCAAAGTGGATCTTGGCCTCCGACACCAAAGATCGCTAGGCTTCTCTGTTCTCAGCCGTCTCTGTCCAGTCAACGGCGCCCAGCGCAGTGAGATCCTTTAGCACCTTATTTTTCGTACTAGTTTAAAATAATTTTAATCAATATAAAACTTTTTTTACCTATCTAAGCAAAAATCGTGAATTATTTATAAATAGAACATAAAATCAAAAGGGTGTTTAAAAATAAACTATATTTCAAAATATGTATAAAAACTAATAGAAGTTTTGTTAGTTACTGCAAAATAGTATCTAAAAGATGAGCGAAATTGAAGATAATCGTTACCGAACTCGCGGGGTCAACTCTGCAATATGAAATTATGTAAGTTTGTATTAGATGAAAGTCAGTTACTTGTAGTATTCAGGTGTGGTCGTCACTGTCTCTGTAGACTTACATGTCATCTTTAAACTTACGACATTCACAATAAAAGTAGCAAGCAACAGGATGTCCACTATTGGAGATTAGTATGTCGAGCACTGGCTCGACACACTAATCTCCAATAGTTGACACCCAGTCCCAGTGGACGTTTACCCTAGCTCTGTAGGTTTTAGGAAGCGTATTGTTTTGCACTTATCCGTTAGCATACTTTCATTTTTACGAACACATTTTCATTATTTTTATTTCATTGAAAAAAAATATAGGTGGTTATTAAATTATTTTTAATGAATGTAAACTACCTCAGAATACTACCTTACCTAGTATCTTAGTTTGGTACATCAGAATATAAACAATCTATCTTGTTATCATAGACATTAACAAAAAGGAAGATGAGTGACGTTCATAGCAAATAAAACTGAAATGTGTTCCAGCACCTACACACTTGTAAAATGCTAAACACCGCTATAATGTATGTGCATCACGGGCAAAAGAGATAAACCTATGTAGTTAACACGGGTATTCAAGGGAGACCTCCATATTTTGCGCATTGCACAAAGTGTGACTGAGAGACTCTGCCACACGACTAATTCAATATAGGTGCCGGAACCTATATTTGATGGCACACAATCGAGCGCCAATATCTCCCTTTTTGTACAAATCAATGCTTGTTATATAAAATAGTTCATAAGTAGGTATCTAGAGACGATCAATCTTCAAAAACGACACTTCAGTAATAAAGGCATAACTTACAAACGGGGTATTTACCATGTGTATTTGTCTGTTTTGAAAAAACAAATATACATGGTAAAAACCTCGTTTTAAAAGGTTTTTGTAATGTTAATGACCATGTTAGCTTAAAATCGTACAGGCATACCTAATTGAATTCTATATTTTTATTTCAAATTAGACAATCCATATCAATATTACATAGTAAACATATAAATATATGTTAGAATGCGTAAACTTAAATAAATATGTTATGTATGTAGTCTTTGCTAAATCTAGGCAGGTATAACTTAAGTCAAAACAAATATTTCCCCATTCTAGGAAGCTATTCGTAGGTGTTATGGAAAGGAAATTACTGAATAAATTCGATTGACTGTGTCGGTGGAGGCGCTTGTATTGGCGGTTGATCGTCTGATCGCGTGACACGGCCTAGAGTCTATTTAATTCATAACTTCATAATTTGTTCGTTCGAATATGAACCTTATGATCGTCGAAATATGTCACTGTTTGTAGCATGTTTATAACATATGTGAGATATAGTATTTAGTTTTTAATTAATTGGTGCCTAGTCTTTTCAGAAATAACTACTTACAGATTTTTTATTTTATTTGTTATGGACTGTTTAAAACATCCAATATTTTTAAATCAATTTGTTCATGTTTCCAACTCTCTTTTGGTCTGTCTAATTAAATTGAGTAATAATATGGATAAAAAAACAATCATTCGATCCAAAAATATTGGCACCACCTACTTGAATAAGAAATGTATGTTTTTGTCAAAAAAATAATTTCATCGTGACTGACTAATCATTCAATCATAAAATGTAAACTAGCCTAGGCGACTCCATTGCCCTCCTGCTCAATAATGCCACCACTTGTCCGTACGCTAAGTATAAGCACGTCTACGTGGTTTCAAAAGCTTTGTCATGAATTCCTGATAAGCCCGTCAGTACATTGCGATAGTTACCTCCTTCATTCTCGCATAAAAGCATCATCTGCTGTTGGGTGATTGTGCCAGTTTTTCGTCCAGGTCCAGTTTACCGTCCATTGATTAAACTGCTACAAATATATGGAGAAAACTTTATAAGGTCAATAAATTATCTTTTTATAGTTTATACCTTAATAGATTTATTAAATTTTAAGCGGACGAAAACTAGCACAATCACCCTATACTCGTGTTAACTGAGTTAGAGTCTGTCCGGAAAAAGAAGTGTCGTAGAATGTATGAGTTCCCATATCAACCACGACACTTCTTCGAACAAACTCTATCCCCGGCCAGCGACTTGTCATTCTTGGTTTGCACAATGTGGCCGACGGGGAGAATTTTACTTGGTGTCATAACGAAATAAAAATATAGCTTTAAAATAGCAAGAAATAAATAAAATTTCAATTAAGTAACCGATTACAATAGATCCTATATCAATCTTTTTTAATTTTCTGTAGTAATTTTGCGTCTCATAAAAGATTCAACTAGGCATTTTTAGGGTTCCGTAGCCAAATGGCAAAAAACGGAACCCTTATGGATTCGTCATGTCTGTCTGTCTGTCCGTCCGTATGTCACAGGCATTTTACTCGGAAACTATACTACGTATCTGAATAAAATTGACACACAAGATGTATTTTGTATGCAGCTACTTAGTTATGTAGTTAAATTTAAAAAAAAAAAAATTTTTAGGGGGGCGCTCCATAAATTAGTAACTAAATTAAAAAAAAAATTAACGAAATATCAACATGTGACACATCAATCGATAGGTCTTTCAAAATAACATTGAGGTTTCTTTGACTATTTTGTGATTAAGTAAATATTTTCTGAAATAATCGCTTCGAAATTCAGAAAAGTTGTGTTTCATTTTTACTATTATTGTTTTTTGCTCATCCGGTTATGTCTCTGTGCTGTTTTCTGTGCTTCGTGTTTGTTTCTGACTTTTGCCTAACAATAGTTCTGTAAGTTTTTTGTATGTACTAACACTTTTATGGGCTTTGCCCGAAATAAAAGATTATTTTATTTAATTTAATTTAAATCACATCAAGGTAAAGTTAAATAACTTTGAAATTACCAGACCCACTTTCTGATTACTTTAACTCACCTGTCAATTTCTCACGGCTACCGGCTAGTTACGCATTCCTATTTACCTGTCAGGTATAAAGACAAAATGAATGTGCCTACTCAAACCAATGCATCTTAAGTACAGAACTCTTGTCTTACATGAACTTATCGCTAAACACTTTTATGTATGGATTCACCTGCGCCACTCTTGCGGGTGAATCCATTAAATTAGCCCCGTCCCGCTGGTAATATTTTGAGGGTTAAGTTTCGAAAATTCTAAAGTCACTCATTATTGAAGTTGGAAATACAGTGTGTACATGAGAATCTTTCAGTAAGTTTTGTGTCATATTCAATTGGTGCTTTTTTTGTAATTCAATAATTTGAGGTTAACTTTTTTAGCTTGTCATAACTTGAGTAACAAAATATTAGAGTTAAAAAATATAACTGTTTTGTATTTAGAACAGTTTTATTGTTGTACAAAACCAGTTTGTGTCATGTCATTTACGTCGAGTGCAATTTGATATAGTACGACAACGCTAAAAAACTACGTATAAAAAATTAGAGTTCATAAATTAAGGATTAACTCTGTGCCCCTAGTGAAAAAGGGTATAAGTCTGATTTTGGCCAATTTGAGTTATATATACCAAAAAAATTCAAAAAATAATTCGCGTCGATTGGTGTAAACGGATCTAAGTTATCTTGTAAATTAACAAAGTTACGTTCGTGTTAAAGGGTATAACTGACACAAATGACCATGACGCGATGGGTACATATTGACATATATTCTTATAAACAATAAAAGCATATTATTATTTCGTGACAAATGGTATGAGTAAGGTTACATCTTACGATTTCGTATGTTCTTTGTGTTTAACGATATAACTACACTTATCTGTTTTAGGAATGCTTAGTGCTTAAGGATCGATGTCTACTTATATCGGGTTACACTAATAACATGACATTACTAAGAGAACCAAGTCAACTTAAATCCGTATTTACGCCTTAATTTTGACAGTTGCTTGCGCAAGTCGACTTATACCGCCATAGGTTACAAAAATTACGTGTAAAACGATACAAGTGTAAATGCGATGCCCCCGCGCACACCAGCGGAGCGCTCAGTCGCCTTTGCGTAGTGATGAGAGAAGGACGTGCTTACATTGTTCGCGGACCGCAAATGACGACGACGGCGACGGGTGAGTTGTATCCCTTTTCACCTAGTTTTAAGATATTATCCGACAGGTTATGTCTACACTTTAAGGATTTATATTTACTTATACCCTTTTACACCAAGCAAGTTTTGACTTATATTGAGTAATGTTTGAATAAATAAAACTAAAATGGATTAATTTCACGTAGTATGATTAAACAGTAATACTTATTTAATGGACAAATACACTTTAGTCGTTTGGCAATAATCTTAGTCTGCGCCATATTGGTTTGTTTTAACAATAAAAACCTACCGTGACTATAATTTTTCGTCAAATAATTTCGAGTGGGGTATCATTATTAACATATTTGAAAAAGTACTTGCAGTGCGATTGCCGATTAAGGTTTGCTCAATAATAGCATTACAAATCATTTAAAAAAATACACACGTTACTGAAGTCAAAATAGTAGATTAATAGGTATTTCTTTTTTTTGTTACATCATTTTGTACTCTCTATGTAGATAATGAGTCTTGCGGACAAGGACCGGGGAGTGCCGAAACGCAAACTGGTTTTAATCGTATTTTCATAGGTATTGTGTGTATGTGTAAATATTATTTTATTTATTTGTCGTTTTGTTTGTAGAATGGCCGGCAGAAATCGTATTCATCGAATGCTCAACCTTCTTGACAAGGAAAATGACATAAATAATACCAACTTTTTCACAAAAGATACTCAGCTAAGCCCTGAAAAACAGCCGGACAGCCCGAAGCCCGGTTGCTCCAAAGACTATCCGGCAGAATTCCTTACTCAGCTAAACCTTGAAAAACAGCCAGACAGCCCGAAGCCCGGTTTCTCAAAAGACTTTCATGCAGAATTTCACACTCAGCCAAGCCCTGGAAAACAGCCAGACAGCCCGAAGCCCGGTTGCTCAAAAGACTTTCAGGCAGAATTTCATACTCAGCCAAGCCCTGGAAAACAGCCAGACAGCCCGAAGCCCGGTTGCTCAAAAGACTTTCAGGCAGAATTTCATACTGTAGATGATTTAATTCACCACAATATTGAAAATTCATCAGAAATTGGGGAAATCGCAGATAATTTCTTCACTGATCGCGATGAGGCATACATGACCTGCTTTGATATATTGTTTAACTTAGCAGACTCCTTGCCATGCTTTTATATAGACTATAGTTCAGACAGCAGTGATGATTATGTTCCTGATACTGAAGAAAGTTCTGATTCGGAAAGAATTGTACAGAGGTCTAATAGAGAAAACATTATACCTGATTCAGAGCCAGAAGGTCCTTTTTGGGGTAGAGTTGGTGTCAAAGAAGGACGAAAACGCAAGCTGCGGAAAAGTGAAAAAGAGAGAAGAAAGGACAGGGAAGAGAGAAAAAGAAGGAGAAATTTGGGTCAGAATTATGACACAAATAAAGGGAAACAAGTTAAAGAAAGATAATTTCAGCAGCTTGAAGACTGTAGGATGAAATGTGCTGTAAAAATACCAGAAGAATTTAGGAAAAAAATGTTTGAAATTTACTGGAGTTTAGGAGAGTATGGAAAATGAGTTCAATTTATTGCCAGTTTAATTAAATTGCAAGAGAAAAAAACACAAAAAGTTAACGCAACAATAAACAGACAAGTTTCCAATTACTATTATTTGACAATGCAAACTGAGTCCTATCAAACTTGTAAGGGTTGTTTTCTTAAAACATTTAATGAAACTATTGTTAGTTTCATTTTTCATTTCATTTCAGTTTGTGCAAAACGTTGCCGAAAAACTTAAGATTAATGAAGGTCTTGTACCTGATTCACCCAGAGGAAGACAGCCAAGTGCCAACAAAATCAGCGATGAGAGGTTAGAAGCTGTGAAAAGTCACATTTTGTCGTTCCCTGCGTTTGAAAGTCACTATGGCAGATCTAAAACTAAGAAAAAGTTTTTAGCCCCACATTTATGCTTAGCAGATATGTACAATGCTTATAAAGAAGTTACAGAAAATCCAGTGTCCGAAACAATATACAGCTGGGTATTTAAAAGTCAAGACCTTTCGTTTAAAAAACCGTACCTGGACACATGCTTAAAATGCGATAAACTTAATATGGAAATAAAAGCGTGTGAAGAGGAAGAAAAGGCAGCAAAAATAAGACTTAAAGAGGCTCATGTCAGAAATGCAGAAGGCATATACGATAGAAAAACTTCAGACAAGGAGATGTCGATAGAAAGTTCCGAAACGATTGTGGCTGCGTTTGACTTATAACAATGTTTGCCGACACCATACTTAAAATCAGGTGCTGTATTTTATAAGCGCCAACTATGGACCTTTAACCTGACCATAAGGAATTGCACAACTAATAGGTCTTATTGTTTTATGTGGCATGAGTCTATCGCTGGAAGGGGAGGTAATGAAATTGCATCCTGTGTGTATAATTTCATTCTTAACCATGTCCCAGACGGAGTGAAACATTTAATATTTTACTCGGACTCGTGTTTCGGACAAAACAATTTTTTTTATATGGTGGTCATGTATTTACTCGCGTTACGCAACCATCCTAGCTTGCGAACAATAACACATAACTTCTTTGTACCTGGACATAGTCATATGGAGTGTGATGTAGATCATGCACTAATTGAAAAAGAAAAAAAGAAAACCCAAATGGACCTACACCACCCAAGAGACTGATATCAACTAGTTCGCACATGTGGAAAGCGGCATTATTTTACAGTGACTGAAAAGGATAGGGATCTGTTTTTAAATGTTGCAAGTCTACTTAAGGGACCGCTGGTGCAAAGGAAAATTAACGAAGACAGAAATAAATTTAATATTTCGGAAACTGCCACTTTTCGTTACACACGGGAGGATTTTCCTAAATTTCAGTACCGGGGATATGAAAGCGATCAGTGGAACACTGTATCTCTTCTTAGAAAACGAGGGAAGTCTCCAATGCCAAAACAATCTTTTCGAGACTGAAAACATTCCTCGTTGTTACAACGAGCCGTTACCAATATCGGTAGACAAAAAAAGAGACTTGATGTTTCTCCTGCCTTTGATAAACTCTAGCGCGAGATCTTTTTATGAAGATTTGCCTTTTTCTGAGAATGTAAGAGACACTCATCCGTTGGAACCTACTGAACATAATGATGTTTAACTGATAATAATAGTAACGAAAAAAGCTCTTATGAAAATGTTGTAATACTCTTGTAATGTGATTGTTTTTTTTAGAATCTGTTGTATTATTATGACTTATGAAGAAAATTGTTTGGTTTTGTTGTTAAAAAGTCTTCTGGAGGAAGAATTTATTATTTTTTCTAATTAAAACTATCAAAAAACGTGCCTTTTATTTCATTTTATTCCGTGAAATTTCGATACAAATCAAAAGAACTATTAATATAACTCTTTTTAAATCCAATTAAAATTGACTGACATGATGTGAAAATAGGTACAAGTCGATATTTTTGTACTTAAATAAAAAATGTGTATGTCATGTCATACTTATTCATTAGACAACTAAACTTTAACTAGGAAGTTTATTAAAAAAACTAACACAAAAAGAGTTATTTTAAAAATATTTTAATGCATATCTTTTTTCACTTATATAAAAAGTACGTGAAAAGAGGGACTACTTTAATTATATCTCATAAAAGCTTAAAATCAAATGGGTACAAGTCAATTATTTTATTAACCGTTAATTTTATACAAAATCCAATAATACTACATAAAAGATAGCATTTTTTATACTTAAACTGCATTTAAAGTTATATTTCATTTTAAACTATTACGGCACAGAGCGCTGTAAAACATTCTCCTTTTGTTTTTTCGCTCTCCTGTAAAGTAGCAATTTTCGACTTGTATCGTTTTTCACTAGGGGCACAGAACTATATCATCACCTTAAAATACGTCAATAAAATCAATATGTGTCAAATTGAGCAATGAAAATTTAAGTTTCTTGGTAATTTCGTTTTTTAGGCTGTTATCGTTTTAATAAATTATCAAAGTCATCATAGTTCACATTATAATAATCAAAAAGGGACTTTAAAGTAGATATTTCAATTTGTGTCACTTTCATCAATGATATTTCGTCAAAAATTAAACAGAAACAAGATTTGCGTTCAGGGGAAATCTTCCTTCCTAACTTTAGCGCGTGACCTTGATGGCACGCCCGTTCGGCGTACTTCTGTAGTGACTACTAGAAGTAGACCCCCGGCTCGCTTCTTAAGCAGCTAAACCATGGGTCAACCAGGCGCTGGCATCTTAACAGTTACGATGTAGGTACTTGCTCACGGAGGCGCGCGCGGGGTGATAAAGCTGACATACTCGACAAAGGAACTGAGCGGAGCGACGGGGCAATGAACTCGTGCGTGTGCGCGCCCATACGTACCTTTTAAGCGGTAGCTTACCGCGTTGTTTATGACTAGACTGTTGAGTACATTTTCGATGATTTCACGCATCGTGAATTATGGGTTTAACGCAACGTATAATTTTTGTTTTAGTTTCGTTTATTTTTGTTTTATTTTTGTTTTTGGAACGATGTTCCTTATCGGACGGTTCGCGGATGGGGGCTGGACGAAAAAAAGTCACGTGAACGTCACGAAAAAGTGTCAGGTCACGGAAACGCGAAACAAAGCCATACGATTGAGAAGCATGTAAAAAGGAATAAAGTAAAAAAAATAAAAAATAGAATGAAGTGAAGTGAAGTGTAGTGAAAAGTGAAAGTGAGATGTGACAAAGAGAAAAAAGTCAATAAAATAAAAAGTCCTAAAAGTAAAAAAAGTCAAAAATGCCGAAAATTTCAAAAAATTCAAAAAAATTCAAAAATTTCCAATATTTCAAAAATTTCAAAAATTTCAAAAATTTCAAAAATTTCAAAAACTTCAAAATGTCTAAAAATTCAAAACAATCAAAAAATTTAAATGATTCAAAATTTCAAAAATTTCAACCACAAAAATTACGAGAAAGTAAAAATTTAAATAACATTACTTCGTTCCAACCGAGTGTTCCATGACACTTTTTTTAGTTTTTTAATTTTGTATTCATTCTGTTTTTATTTTATTTTTATTTTATTCTTATTTTATTCTTTTTTTTATACCACGACGGTGGCAAACAAGCATACGGCCTGCCAGATAGTAAGCCGTAGCCTATGGATGCTTGCAACTCCAGAGTCAAATGCGCGTTGCTGACCCTTTACAAAAAGGAGGGGAATATCTCGCCCATTTTTTAATGTAAAGAAAAGTTTTTCAAATAAAACACGCTCATTTTAGCGTTTTCTATACGGGAAAATCATAAAAAGTGCACATTATAATGACGTCCCGTCCATGTTTTTTTTTGAAGTCTAAATTATGTACAAGTTCAAAGTCCATTATCTCGGGCATTGTTTATTTTAGACCAATGTTTTTCAATAATACACGCTTATTTTAGCGTTTCCTATACGAAAAAATCATAAAAAATATACTTTATAATGATACTCATTCGCTGGTTTTTTTTTTCGAAGTCCAAATTAAATACAAGTTCAAACTCCATTATCTTGGCAATTTTTGATTTTAGAGTAAAGCTATTCAAGTTAAAAACGCTTATTTTAGCGTATTCTATACGGTAAAGTCATAAAAAGTACACGTTATAATGACGTCCCGATATACAAGTTCAAAGTCTATTATCTTGGCCAGTTTTGATTGTAGAGAAAAGTTTGTTAAATAAAACACGCTTAGTTTAGCATATTACGGAATAATCATAAAAAGTACACGTTATGATGTAGTCCCGTCGATGGTTTTTTTTCGAAGTCCAAATTAAATACAAGTTCAAAGTCTATAATGGACTTAAATAAGCGTGTTTTATTTGAAAAACTTTTCTCTAAAATCAAAAAGTCCATTATCTCGGCCATTTTTGATTTTAGAGAAAAGTTTCTCAAATAGAACACACTTATTTAGCTTATTCTATACGGAAAAATCATAAAAAGTACACAATATAATGACGTCCCGATATACATGTTCCATGTCCAATCGGCCATTTTTGATTTTAGAGAAAAGGTTTCAAATGAAACACGCTTATTTAGCGTATTCTATACGGTAAAATCATTGAAAGTATACCCCATCGCTGGTTTTTATTTCGAAGTCCAAATTATATACAAGTTGAGAGTCCATTTTCTCTGCCACTTTTGATTTTAGAGAAAAGTTTTTCCGAATAAAACACGCTTATGTTAGCGTATTCTCTACGGAAAAATCATAATAAGTACACGTTATGATGACGTCCCGTCGATGTTTTTTTTCGAAGTCCAAATGATATATATACAAGTACCATGTCCAATCGGCCATTTTTGATTTTAGAGAAAAGTTTTTCAAATAAAACACGCTTATTTTAGCGTACCTATTCTAGACGGAAAAATCATAAAAAGTACACGTTATAATGATACCCCGCCGCCATTTTATTTTCTAAGTCCAAATTTTACTCTATGTAGTCAATCTTCAAAGTCCGGTAACTTCGAAGTTTTTGAGTAAAAATTTTTTTATAATAAAACTTGCCTATTTTAACACATTCTACACAATAAGACAAAAAAAATGTGTCATAATGACACCATTTCCACCAAAATAGTCCAAACTGTACTCAACCTTCAGGGCCCCATAACTTCAAAACTATTGAGTAAAAAAAATGTGTTAAAGAAAAGTTGCTTATTTTGATGTGTTTTATAGGATAAGTTAATAAAAACATAGCCTTATTATGACATCACACTGATGAATTTTTTTTTAAGTCCAGCCCGGCCCTTTGCTAGTCCAACAGAGAGGCAGATAACGAAATTTCGATATTCGCGTTTCACGATTGGCACTCTGTAAACAAACCGCCTTGATGCATAAATTACATTTTATTAGTAACAAATTATCTCGGACAATTTGTCAAAATACTGTTTATATGGTAAACTAGGTTTTGCGTGGCACACAGATCGGCCGTTGCAGTGCTTTACGGACTACGCTGTATAGGCCAGGCAATAGAGGGGTTGACCTCGCATTAACTCCTCAGTCCAAAAAAACTTTACAGCATGATAAAGTGTCAGGAGCAGATGGTATATATATACTTTAAAAAAAAACTATTGTCCTTCTTTGGTTTTTTTATCTAAACTCTTATATCGTCTATATTCACGTTTGGAAAAATGCTCAGTCTAATTTTATTGCACTAGAAATATTGACTTGATGTATGTAACCAATGTTAAAAATATCAAAAAAAAATCCATAACTGAACATATTTTTTTATAAAAAATATTTTTTTTGTGTAACTCACATCGGAAATTTACTCCGTCTTTTTTTCTATACGGTAAAATCATTGAAAGTATACCCCATCGCTGGTTTTTATTTCGAAGTCCAAATTATATACAAGTTGAGAGTCCATTTTCACTGCCACTTTTGATTTTAGAGAAAAGTTTTTCCGAATAAAACACGCTTATGTTAGCGTATTCTCTACGGAAAAATCATAATAAGTACACGTTATGATGACGTCCCGTCGATGTTTTTTTTCGAAGTCCAAATGATATACAAGTACCATGTCCAATCGGCCATTTTTGATTTTAGAGAAAAGTTTTTCAAATAAAACACGCTTATTTTAGCGTACCTATTCTAGACGGAAAAATCATAAAAAGTACACGTTATAATGATACCCCGCCGCCATTTTATTTTCTAAGTCCAAATTTTACTCTATGTAGTCAATCTTCAAAGTCCGGTAACTTCGAAGTTTTTGAGTAAAAATTTTTTTATAATAAAACTTGCCTATTTTAACACATTCTACACAATAAGACAAAAAAAATGTGTCATAATGACACCATTTCCACCAAAATAGTCCAAACTGTACTCAACCTTCAGGGCCCCATAACTTCAAAACTATTGAGTAAAAAAAATGTGTTAAAGAATAGTTGCTTATTTTGATGTGTTTTATAGGATAAGTTAATAAAAACATAGCCTTATTATGACATCACACTGATGAATTTTTTTTTAAGTCCAGCCCGGCCCTTTGCTAGTCCAACCGAGAGGCAGATAACGAAATTTAGATATTCGCGTTTCACGATTGGCACTCTGTAAACAAACCGCCTTGATGCATAAATTACATTTTATTAGTAACAAATTATCTCGGACAATTTGTCAAAATACTGTTTATATGGTAAACTAGGTTTTGCGTGGCACACAGATCGGCCGTTGCAGTGCTTTACGGACTACGCTGTATAGGCCAGGCAGTAGAGGGGTTGACCTCGCATTAACTCCTCAGTCCAAAAAAACTTTACAGCATGATAAAGTGTCAGGAGCAGATGGTATATATATACTTTAAAAAAAACTATTGTCCTTCTTTGGTTTTTTTATCTAAACTCTTATATCGTCTATATTCACGTTTGGAAAAATGCTCAGTCTAATTTTATTGCACTAGAAATATTGACTTGATGTATGTAACCAATGTTAAAAATATCAAAAAAAAATCCATAACTGAACATATTTTTTTATAAAAAATATTTTTTTTGTGTAACTCACATCGGAAATTTACTCCGTCTTTTTTTTTACTGAAGTGACGTTAAATGTATGTATTCTACGTATGACAAAAAATAATCCAAAAATTTCATCGTCAAACTTTTTCAGTATAAAAATTTGCTTATTATTCGCAGCAGAATATTGCTCCGTCAATATTTTTTTTTGATTATATTTCCTTTAAGAGTTTTCTTGCTACTGTATGAAAATCCAAAAAAAATATCCTGCGTATTAAAAAGTTAAACCATGTCACAAATAAAGATACCTAATATTTCACTCGTTAGTGGAATGCGCATGTGCAGGACGCGGGACGCGGGAGCGGGGATGCGAAGGGCCATGCGCAGCGTTCTCGTTATCTTATTTAATAAACTCAGAGAAAAAGTTTACTTTTATGGTTTTGCACGTTACTAAAATATACATTAACACTACATAAATACCCCCATACTGTTAGTAATTTTATCTTAATTGATATAATTTGCAGTGGTGCTAAATTTCTAGTCAGAGTGTAAATAAAAAAGTACGCCAGTTGTAATATATTTGACACATTTTTAAAATGCATGCGTGTTGTGTAGATGTGTTATATGCAGACTCCGTTATCAGTGGTGAAAATTTAATGATATCTAATCATAGGGTTGTCACACAATATTTTGTTTCGAGTACAACATGTGACATATTTAAAAAAAACACATAATTTTCAATTATATCACCGCTACATGACAAAAAGGACATTCGTTGAGATGGTATTTTCATTAGGTAATATTTTCCGTAACTCTGATATCTGGTTATCGCTTGTGCAATACAATTCATTTTTGGTCATCTTTTACCACTTGTCATAATTGTTTTGAATACTGTAACCATTTCATCCTCGGAACCGTCATATATATACGATTTAATACGTATTAACACGAATCTTAGTCATCTTACTTTAAAATGTATAGTCTGGCCAGCCAACGAACGGAGTAGCAATGTACAGCGTACAAAAGTATGACAACACTAAGAATCAGCGAAAAAAGTAGCAATGATCACCAAATTTTATGTTTTTAATTTTAGGTGGTATTTGCGCCCCTTTCATTAGTTGACATTTACGGTGTGTAAAAAGGAGACGGATATATTTCGTCTGATCTGTCATCAACTGCAACAGATAATCTGGTTGAGGCAATTGACATAAGGCTTAAAATGAATTTAAATTTAATTGGGAATGTTGCAGGAGTTCTATCTCACTCGCGCTTAAGATGAGAGAGTGAAATGCACTAGATACAAATTCAATGTGAATTGAAATGTTCGTCATGAAATACGGTGTCTCATCACAAAGGGTTGCGACATGTACGTATTTTGAATTTGCCGCGCGTTTTTACTGACAGAAATGGTTTGCCAGACTATATATGCATTTGCATAATTGTATATATGTTACTGAAAAAAAAAACAAATTTATTTATTTATTAGAAAACTATAATCTAATAGGTACGCTTACCAGGCTAACCTATTCGAAAAAATTGGTATCTATTGCACAGTTATACTAAATTTAGTAACCATTTCCGCGTCGCTGAGACTGAGAAACTGGAAAATTTAGCAAGATTATTCAGGAAATCCATACTTTTACTGAATAAACTATTAAGTGATTAATATGACATCAATCATAATTGCCGAAAAAAATACAATTAAGTAACTATTATTTAGTTTATATACCAAATTAAACCTCGTTAAAGTCCTTTGCCTTAATATACAGGGTGGAAAGATAAATCGGGCCCTGGAGGAAAACTACCTTAAAACGTTGAGATAGCTCAATTCACTGAAAGGAAACATTCTTTAATTTCTTTAAAGGGACATAACTGCATTTACAATTTTTTGGAAAAGAGTACAGTTGTCAAAATAAGTATTTATTTTGTAATTTTTGTCATAAATAATTTCTATTACAATTGATGCCAATCGATCCTGTTTCCAACGAGGATAAAAACTTCTTAATACCAATTAAGTTTAGGGCACAAGAGAATCCATAAATTATAATAAAAATATTTTTCATACAATTCGTATGGAAAAAAGTGAAAATTAAGAAAAAAACTGTGAATGCAGTTTTAGTTTTTAGGAAAAATAAAAGAATGTTTCCTTTGAGCAAATTGAGCTATCTCAAGGTTTTAAGGTTGTTTCCCTCCAGGGCCCGACTTATTTTTCCACCCTGTATAAATAAAATAAGTATATAGCTTACATCAAAATATATATACGTTATGTTAAGAATATTAAAATGTGCTATGCCAACCCATTTTCATTAAAATTTCACCACTGAAAACGGGGTCTAGTCATATGGAACAAGTAAAACTATTTTGTAAATTTTTTGAAATTGTGATTTTCTTTAAGTTGAAACAGATTTTTACAAAAAGATTTATTCAATCGGTCACTAATGTAACTGTGGTGACGAAAATTTGTTCCTGTTGTACAGTCACGTCTGAAAATATGGATACATTTAATGTGACAAAAATATGTAGCCACGACTCTATTACCAAGGCGTAAGGTCTTGGATACATGTTTTTGTCACATTAAATGTATCCATATTTTCAGACGTGACTGTACAACAGGAACAAATTTTCGTCACCACAGTTACATTAGTGACCGATTGAATAAATCTTTTTGTAAAAATCTGTTTCAACTTAAAGAAAATCACAATTTCAAAAAATTTACAAAATAGTTTTACTTGTTCCATATGACTAGACCCCGTTTTCAGTGGTGAAATTTTAATGAAAATGGGTTGGCATAGCACATTTTAATATTCTTAACATAACGTATATATATTTTGATGTAAGCTATATACTTATTTTATTTATACAGGGTGGAAAAATAAGTCGGGCCCTGGAGGGAAACAACCTTAAAACCTTGAGATAGCTCAATTTGCTCAAAGGAAACATTCTTTTATTTTTCCTAAAAACTAAAACTGCATTCACAGTTTTTTTCTTAATTTTCACTTTTTTCCATACGAATTGTATGAAAAATATTTTTATTATAATTTATGGATTCTCTTGTGCCCTAAAGTCCAAATTATATACAAGTTGAGAGTCCATTTTCTCTGCCACTTTTGATTTTAGAGAAAAGTTTTTCCGAATAAAACACGCTTATGTTAGCGTATTCTCTACGGAAAAATCATAATAAGTACACGTTATGATGACGTCCCGTCGATGTTTTTTTTCGAAGTCCAAATGATATACAAGTACCATGTCCAATCGGCCATTTTTGATTTTAGAGAAAAGTTTTTCAAATAAAACACGCTTATTTTAGCGTACCTATTCTAGACGGAAAAATCATAAAAAGTACACGTTATAATGATACCCCGCCGCCATTTTATTTTCTAAGTCCAAATTTTACTCTATGTAGTCAATCTTCAAAGTCCGGTAACTTCGAAGTTTTTGAGTAAAAATTTTTTTATAATAAAACTTGCCTATTTTAACACATTCTACACAATAAGACAAAAAAAATGTGTCATAATGACACCATTTCCACCAAAATAGTCCAAACTGTACTCAACCTTCAGGGCCCCATAACTTCAAAACTATTGAGTAAAAAAAATGTGTTAAAGAATAGTTGCTTATTTTGATGTGTTTTATAGGATAAGTTAATAAAAACATAGCCTTATTATGACATCACACTGATGAATTTTTTTTTAAGTCCAGCCCGGCCCTTTGCTAGTCCAACCGAGAGGCAGATAACGAAATTTCGATATTCGCGTTTCACGATTGGCACTCTGTAAACAAACCGCCTTGATGCATAAATTACATTTTATTATCCGTCTTCTCTGGTGAGGGCCGCACCTGTCCGTCTTGGATTATATGCCCTAGATACTCAACCTGCCTCTGAACTAGTTGGGACTTCTTCCAATTGATATCAAGACCATATTGTGAGGCCACGTCCAATACCTCCTCCAATCTGGTTACTGCTTCCTCTTCATTTGCTGCAGGAATAATTAAATCATCAATAAAGATCAAAACTATGCCCTTAGCTATTAGATCTCTAAATATAGCAGTTATAAACCTTGTGAACACCTTTGGACATACGGAAAGGCCAAAAGGAGTCTTAAGGAACTCGAACTGCCCCGTCGCGGTGACAAATGAAGTAAACTTGATCGATTCCTCATCTACCGGCAAGTGAAAATACCCATTCTTCAACCCTCGCTTCTACCAATTTGTCTATATGGTCCTCTATCACTGGCAGTGGATATTCGTCTTTCACTATCTTCTGATTAAGCCTTCTGTAATCAATGCAAACCCTAATACTTCCATCTTTTTTCCTGACAAGGACTAGAGGACTAGCATAGTCTGAGTAGCTTACCCTTACCACGCCGTCATCCAACCACTTCGCAATTTGCCGTTGAACCTCCTCTTGTTCTGCCGGCGCCAATCTTCGGGGTCGTTGCGCAATAAGTATGTCATCTTTTAGCACCAGTTTTAACTTGATAGGCGCTTCCTTCGTCTTACGCGGCACGTATGACTCCACCAGGTCGTTCACCCTTTGTTCAATACCTGGACTGACTCCTGAACCTGTAACCAGAGAATCACACACCCTGATCTCACACACCCACTTATCAAGCGGTATTAGCCATACATTGTTTTGGTTCATGACAAAAGTGACACGTAACAAGAAGTCTTCGCCTAGGATCCTTTTTTACGGCATAGCATCGTTAGGTACTATACGAAACTCTACGTCGTTATACCAATGCTCGTATATTTCAATATTTAACTTAATCTGTCCACAACCACCTACGTCTTTAAAACCGAGTCCCGTCAACGATTCCTCACATTTGTCGAACTCCGACGCATTTAATTCGTTGTAGCACGCCATTGTCATTAAACTCACTGCACAACCTGAGTCCATCAATGCAATAACGTTTTGTCCAAGCACATTATTAACTTCTTTTACCGGCATATGTTTGCGTGTTATCAACCGCTGGTTGACTCCGTTGATGACAGCTGTCAGACAGTGATGCACCCTCTGGGTCGATCCGACAATCACGTCGTCTTCGGTAGTGATGGGACTGTCACTTGTCGAACCGTAAAAAAAACTCGCCTGGTTGCGACACTAGCGCCACTTGTTCCGTTCGACCATTTCTTCCCAGTGCTGCCACCTTCACCGCCCGCCGCTGCCTTCACGCCATCTTTGCTGTGTGAAGTTGCCTCCGACGATCCCGATGACACAGCTTTTTGCACGCAGATGCTATATGACCAAAATCTAGACATCTGAAGCATTTCAGCCCTTTTTCTTTATGCGGGCACTCCGACGATGGATGATCCTTCTCCCCGCAGCTGTAGCACCGCATATACCGACCGTACGTCTTCTCGTTCTTGTCCGTTTGCTTACTTGATCGGCTTGAATCACGGCTTGAACTGGAACTCGTACTCGCCATATTCGCTTTAAATTGCTCGTAGATCTTGAGCTTCTCTTTAAGATCACTGTATGTAGTCACTCCGTACAGCATTATCTTGTTAACTTCATGATCCTTTATACCTTCTACTATGTATTTTATGGCTACATAGTCTGGCATTTTATCTCTCAACAAGACTCAATCGGCTTCTTGTGTCGTGAACTCATTAGTTCGTGTAAAGTCTTCGCATCTATGGTATCAGGGAACTCTTTAAGCAATGCACCCTTAAACTCGTCCCACGTCTTAAAGGTACGCTCCGTCCGGAACCACAATAGCGCCGTGCCTGCCAACGCCCGCCTCGCCATCAGCAGCTGCTGCAACGGTGTCCACCCACAGAGCTCGCTGTTGTCTTCCACGTCTTGCACCCACCTGGTGGATACGTCTTATTCGGTGAATTTTGGAATCAGCCCGTCCGATAGATGCAACATACCCATGCCGTTGCCGTTCGTTCCAGACTTCTCGTCGTCGTAGTCCGGTTGCCTGCTGGTACGCCTGGAGCCTGGTGACATCTTCACGCTTCCCAAACGCTGTAGTCCGACGTCTTAATAGTCTTTCGATTTTAGCACCACGCGGCGGTTACAACGGTTAACTAACGGTACTCCTTTGTTCGTTAGCCGTTGCCGGAGAATCCAAATTTCTTCTCGTCTTCAGTATTAATCCACTATATCACGCTTCTGACACCACTATAGGAAGTGGTTTCTAAAATAAACTCCAATTTGTCAATTTAAACTGTATATATTGAAAAAATTAAATAATAAAGGTACAACACGTCTTTCACTTTATCGCTCCGAACAGATTCTCCTATGGCCGACGGCCCGCATCTTAGTTCACAATCGTCTTAAGTCATTCATGCTGTCTCTTTCACACTCATAAACATGGTCTTCGTCCTCATCTCATCTCTCACAATACGTCATTCACACGTTCCATTCTACTCAATCCTACATTCATAATTTAGTAGGTACAATAACTGAAACAGGTAGGTACTGACCACTAGGTAGGTACATAAACAAATAGGTAGTGAAGTTTTTAACTTGGTGCTTTTAAGTTTATGACTTTAAAAAAAAACATATGCAAAAAATATGTAACTAGGCAAAAGTACATGTTAAAATTAAACAAACAACATTGTGCATTGTTTAAACAGCTGTTGTCGGACGTAGGTAATAGACTAACATGCACTCAAACGTCTACCTTAAATTCTGACGCATTAAGGTTACATACAAATGTTCTCGTTCTTATTACACATTAATTAATTTTACTAGTAACCACGTCCGAGGTACGTACATAAATTAAGTAACTATATTAAACAGTATAGTTAAATTAAGCTAACCTAAACCTAAAATATGTTTTATAAAAGAGGAAACAATACGCTTACAAGTCACAATAACAATGACATCACAACTCAGCAAGTGTATTGACAGAACACACTTTATTTAAGTGTTTTTTTACTTCATAACTTTAAGGCTTATTTTCTAACACATGACATTAGACTAATTATATAGGCATCTACGAGTAGGTATCTACCTATACTGATGTATAATAGAGCAATGACTGCAGGGCTATTTTTTATGCAATCTTTCAATGCATTTTAAAGCCGCTTTGCGCTTGACACGAGGACTACGATCTGGCGCGACCCCCGGTGGTATTGGCGAGGCCGAGTCCGAGGCTGCACCCTGTGACGCAGGCTCCACCGTATGTGCCCCTACGCTGTCATAAAACTCATCTGTATCTACATCTTCTATACTTACAAAACTTGTCTTAGGAGATGTCGATGACTCATCAAGTACTTGACTGAGCGAATGGCTCGACTTCCTTATATTATTATTTTTAGTTTGTGTCAAGATTTGATCAACATGACGTTTATGCGTGCGCCCATCGCTCGTTTTTACTTCACAAGCCACGGGACTTGATCTTTTTGTCACGACACCTTCCTGCCACTTACTTCCAGTCTTAGAATAATCTCTAAGTAACACCTTATCACCGGGGTCCGCGACACGGAGTGCGCCCTCGCGGCGCTGCTCATGCGTCAGCTGAGCGGCGCGCACGGCCTCTTCAGTGTTGGGGCGCAGTAGGCCGAGCCGCCCGCGCAGGCGCCGGCCCAGCATTAGAACAGCTGGTTCGCGCCCGGTCGTGGTTTGCTCCGAGTTCCTATAGGTGAATAGAAACCGACATAATGCGATGCGATATGGAGCTATTAAAGTATGCTTGATGCCGTTGCGTTGCAGATATGTAGCGAATTCAGATGACGAAAACGGAGGCCCATTGTCGCTAACTATGGGATCGTGGATAAAGCGTGTCTCAACCTGGCAAATTATTCAAATTCATTAATACTTGGTGATTTTAACTTGCCTTCGATTGCTTGGACTTCATCTGAAAACCAGATATCGTTTTCACCTGAGCTGCATGGCTCGTGCTCTCTTGGTAATCTTATGATGGAGTTCGTTGCGTTGAATGATTTAATGCAATATAATTCGGTACATAATTGTAACTCTAAAATTCTGGATCTTGTTCTCTCCACTGAAGAAGTACTTTTGAATGAATGTAGCACTGCTTTAAGCGTCATAGATCCTCATCACCCTCCGATACATTTTAAAACCGGGATAGACACAGATTCAAACCTTGCGTCTAGTGTAAAGCCAAGACCAAATTTTTACAAAGCAGACTATGGAGAATTATCAAAATATTTCGACGATGTTAACTGGTCATCATTATTGGGTTCGTGTGAAACTGTAGATGATATGGCAATTAAATTAAGATATGAACTTGACTATGCAATTAAAAAATATGTCCCACAAACGAAACCCAAAGGGAAAAAGTATCCTGTATGGTTTTCTCGAGATCTTATCAGAATGCAGAGACAAAGAGTAAAAAAATACCGTAATCCATTAGACCTGATCAGTTTTAACATAATTAAACAGCGATGTGTACATCAGGCCAAAGTTTGCTATAATTTATATTGTCATAATGTAGAAAAAAATATTTTACGCAATTCAAAGCACTTCTGGACTTTCATTAAGCAAAAACGTACGAATAAGACTTCGATGCCTGCGACTATGCACTTGGGAGATATTATTGCTCGAAACTGTGAAGATGTTTGTGAACTGTTTGCTTACAATTTTTCGTCTATCTATGATACCCATAGTGCACACAGCGCATCAGTGCATAACGTAAGCGTCTCCACCGTTTTTCCAATTTCGCTTAGCAACATCGTTATCGAGGAAAGCGCTACTTTAAAAAAAATGGAAACTATAGATTTAGGAAAGGGCTGTGGTCCAGATGGTTTACCCCCAATTCTACTATGTAATTGTGCCAAGCAACTCGCATTCCCATTAACTTTCATTTTCAACAAGTCCCTTCAGTCCGGAACATTCCCTTCCCTGTGGAAGGAGACAAAAATAGTTCCCATTTATAAGGGCGGCTCCAAGTTCGACGTATGCAACTACCGGCCGATTTCCATTTTATCCACTATTCCGAAACTGTTCGAATCCTTAATTTATAATCAGATTCATAATCATTTTATTCAGCAACTTTCGGAAAAGCAGCACGGCTTTGTTAGATCTAGATCGACTGGCTCAAACCTGGTTTCCTTTGTCGAGACCTTAGCTAAACATATGGGTAACCAAGTCCAGGTTGATGCGATATACACAGATTTCAGTAAAGCATTTGATAAGGTTAACCATGTGTTATTACTGGAAAAACTTGCGATGTGCGGCGTCGGTGAGCCATTGTTGAGCTGGTTTAGATCATACCTAACTGATCGTAAACTTTCCGTTGCGATTAATGGTGAACAGTCAAGGTCGTTTACTGCTTCGTCAGGCGTTCCTCAAGGATCTCACTTGGGCCCCCTATTGTTTCTAATTTTTATTAACGGCATAGTAAACTGTTGTAAAAATTCGGAACCATATCTTTTTGCGGATGATCTTAAAATTATAAGACCTGTTAAAAATAAAGCCGACTGTTCATTGCTACAGAATGATATTAATAGATTGGCCGAGTGGTGCAGAAGTAATAATATGACACTAAATACCGGCAAGTGCTACCACATAACCTTTACCCGTAACAAAACCCAACTGCACACTGAATTTAAATTGAATGGACTAATTATAAAAAAAGTTTTAGCTGTGAGGGACTTAGGCATTACAATTGATAGCGAACTGAATTTCATTGCACATGTTAAAAATATCATAAAAAAGGCCTGTGCTATGGCCGGCTTCGTGGCAAGGAATGCAAAATTTTTTAAACTAGCTCGTACTAAAATACATTTGTTTAATGCCATCGTCAGATGTAACCTTGAATATTGCCCTCAAGTTTGGTCTCCTTGTTATGAAGTGCATATTAACCGCATTGAAAGAGTACAAAGTCGATTCTTGACAATATTAAGCACATCTAGGAAGGAACGGTCGTTGAGATCGTGCCCAGAAAGACTAAAATTTTATAAATTGATTCCTCTCAACTACAGGCGAAAAATACTTGATCTAATGTTCTTATATAAGCTAGTCAATTACAGAGGCATTAATTGTTCCGAGTTGCTGGGGGAAGTAAAATTCACCATACCAAATAGGTTACCTAGAAAAGGAACATACAGATTATTTATTCAATGAGCCCTTCAGGAGGACAAGGTATGGCAATAACTCGCCAATTTCAAGGATGGTTCGGCTTTACAACAGCATCCCAGACTCCAGGGGTATAGACATATTTAATAACTCAGCCAATCAGTTTAGATCCGCAATTTTTCTCATCTAAACTCACTGGGGTCTGGGAAGTGATTGTAATGCTTTAAATTAATTTCAATAATTTCTATAAGTACTATACCTACTATAATAGTATATTGGGATATAAGTCTAATTTAATATATGTTTAACATAATCTAATTTTAATTATAACTTCATTGTTAAAATTCTAACCTAGTTTAATAAATCTTTTTGTAAATCTTTGATGGATCCCTGTGTAAGCTGTGGTCACCTATAAGTGGCTATGCTTCTTTGCATGATTCTTGTATCTTGTCTGTACTATACATAGATGTTTTATCCGTTGGTGAAACCTTAAATAAATAGAGAGGTCTTTACTTTTTCCACTTCAATCCACTTTGAGTGCGCATCGATGACTACTAAATAATAGTCATTGGAAAATGGACCTAAAAATCAATATGGAGGCGAGACCATACCTGGGTGGGCCACGACCATGAGTGCAACGGCGCCACCGGCGCCACGGGCCACTGTGAACGGCACGCCAGGCACTCGTGCGCCACGCGTTCGATATCCGCATTTACGTTCTCCCACCACACGTAATTACGAGAGATTTGCTTCATTTTCACGATACCCGGGTGTCCATTATGTATCTCAATTAAAATCTTTTCGCGCAGACATTTTGGAATTACAATCCTATATCCCCACACGACGTGCAAGCTATCCTTTCGTGAAATATTGCTTTTCGATTTCATTTAGACCCTTGGACGGCCAACCAAACGTCACATACCCATATATTTTACTTAATAAAGGATCTTTCGACGTCTCAGTTTTCACGTCTTTGAAACTGAGTGGAAAGTTGTCCTCTATGAAATGTAGGTAACTTATCTCTTCACGACACTTCATTCTAGATCGATCTTCCATCGATCCTAGAGGAAGGCGAGAAAGAGCGTCAGCGAAACAGTTTTGAGCGGACCTTACAAACTGGATTTCAAAATCGTAGGCGGCTAATTGGACAGCGTAGCGTTGCAAACGGCTAGCGGCCGTCACCGGAATTCCCTTATGCTTACCAAATACATAACTTAACGGGTGATGGTCGCTACGTAACATAAAGCGCTTACCGTATAAATAGTGATGATGTCTTATCACGCCGAACAAGATAGCGGTTGCCTCTTTATCCAACTGAGAATAGTTGAGCTCGGCGGCGTTGAGCGTGCGCGAGGCGCAGCACACCGACCGCTCACAGCCGTCCGCGCCGCGCTGCGTCAACACCGCGCCCAAGCCGTAGGCGCTGCTGTCTACTGACAAAATCAGTGGCCGCGACGGATCGTAGTGCGCTAGCACGGGAGCGCTACATAAAACGTTTTTATTTTTTATAAAAGCCCTTTCGCAGTCGTTACTCCATTCCCATTTAATATTTTTACGTCACACCTAGCCATAATGTGAGTTTTATCGCACGCTACGCGTACGGTAAAACTCGCATTATGCCCAGGTGGAGACGTAAAATTGTGTACTCACCACGGGCAGTAAAAAAGAAAGCCCTCTATCGCATATTTACAACCCTCGCCTGCGGCTCGGGTTACAAATACCTGCGATTTCGGGCTTTCTTTCTTTTACAGCCCATGGTAAGTAATGTACTATTCTTTAATCTATCTATATATATATATAACTCAAAGGTGACTGACTGACTGACTGACTGACTGACATAGTGATCTATCAACGCACAGTCCAAACCGCTGGTTCTAGAGATTCCAAATTTGGCACGTAGGTTCCTTATAAGGTCTAGGGGTGCACTAAGAAAGGATTTTTCAAAATTCATCCCCTAAGGGGGTGAAATGGGGGTCCAAAGTTTGTATGGGGAAACAAGATTAGTTAGTCTATTTTATTCGAAACTTCACAGAAGTATTCCTAACAATAAATGAGTAAATACGTGTTGCGGGTTTTTTGAGAATTCAACCCCTAAAAGTGGGAAATGTGGTGACAAAGTCTAAAAATCAACATGGGTATTGTTTCTGTGGTTTATCGGGTCGCTGATTACGAAAACAACAGCGATTTTAAAATCTAACGTGGTGGACGTGAAATACCATCTCTCCTGTTGGGGTGCGATGGGGTGGAAATGTCTAAATATCAATATGGGTGTCGTTTTTATGGTTTTTTGGGACGTAAATTACGAAAATGACATCGATTTTGAAGTTTAATATTGTGGACATGAAAGTGTTTGTGCCAAATTACAATCTAATCTAATATCTATATATATATATAACTCAAAGGTGACTGACTGACTGACTGACTGACATAGTGATCTATCAACGCACAGTCCAAACCGCTGGTTCTAGAGATTCCAAATTTGGCACGTAGGTTTCTTATAAGGTCTAGGGGTGCACTAAGAAAGGATTTTTCAAAATTCATCCCCTAAGGGGTTGAAATGGGGGTCCAAAATTTGTATGGGGAAACAAGATTAGTTAGTCTATTTTATTCGAAACTTCACAGCAGTATTCCTAACAATAAATGAGTAAATACGTGTTGCGGGTTTTTTGAGAATTAAACCCCTAAAAGTGGGAAATGTGGTGACAAAATCTAAAAATCAACATGGGTATTGTTTCTATGGTTTATCGGGTCGCTGATTACGAAAACAACAGCGATTTTAAAATCTAACGTGGTGGACGTGAAATACCATCTCTCCTGTTGGGGTGCGATGGGGTGGAAATGTCTAAATATTAATATGGCTGTCGTTTTTATGGTTTTTTGGGACGTAAATTACGAAAATGACATCGATTTGGAAGTTTAATATTGTGGACATGAAAGTGTTTGTGCCAAATTACAATCTAATCTATATATATATCGAGTCGAAACAAACGATGTAGTATTGTCAAATTTACACTATGGTAGAAAAATCCATAATTTGGACAAACTCGACTTTAACCGTTTTACACTGGAGGCACAGAATTCATATGCGGGAAAATTTAATAAAAATAATTTATTCTTAACGGAATTGTTTAATCATTATTTTTATCTATATATATATAACTGACTGACTGACTGACTGACTGACTGACTGACTGACTGACTGACTGACTGACTGACATAGTGATCTATCAACGCACAGTCCCCGCGACAGGTTTTTTTCGTGCGTTACATTGCGTTACGTCCTTTTTTAGTACTTTTAGTACGCAGGCGAAGCCGCGGGCAAAAGCTAGTAAACTATATAGTGGACTTAATATGTCACTCATGTTTGCACAAAATTTAGCATAGAAGTTTATAGGTCCAATAAAACTTCGCAATTGAGTCACATTTGTTGGAGTGGGCGCTGCTACAATGGCCTCAATCTTTTTCTCGTCCGTGTGAAGGCCGAATTTGTCAATTTTATATCCAAGATATGTAACGATATTTTTGAAAAATTCGCATTTACTGAAGTTTATTCCTAGACCGTTATCTTTGAGCCTTTGTAGCATCGCCTTTAAATTTGCCAGATGTGTAGTCCTATCCTTGCCGGTGACACAAATATCGTCTGAAAAAACAGCTGTTGATGGCAAACCACTCAGCGTTTCTTCCATTATTTTCTGGAAATTTTCCGGAATGCATTTAATTCCATACGGTACACGCTTATAAATAAAAGTCCCAACGTGAGTGGTAATAGCTGTCAACGGCTGCGATTGTTCATCTAATAAACATTGTTGAAACGCATTAGACAGATCTAATTTTGTAAACTGCTCGCCGCCGCCCAGCGCTGCGAAAAGGTCCTCGATTCGCGGCAGCGGGTAGTGGTAATCTTTTAACAATGGTTTTATAGTGATTTTGTAATCACCACATAATCTAATGCTACCATTAGATTTGACGACTGGCACGATTGGCGTGCCATAGTCGGATCGCTCGACTTTATAGATCACCCCCTCCCGCTGCAGCCGGTCGAGCTCGTGCTCCACGGCGTGCAATCGGCAGCGCGCGCGCTTTCACAAACACAGGCGTTTCATCTTTTAAATGCAAACGCAACTCTGACTTAAATGTTCCCAACCCGTCTACAAAAACTTCCGGGAACTCCTGTTTCAAGGATCCCGCCATTGAGTCGTCATCAACCATGTTATGACAATCTACTGACAATTTTAATTTTCTAATCCATGTTCGACCCATCAATGGCGGTCCCCCGTTTTCATTCACAAACAACTTTAACGTTTCCGAAATATTGCCACAAACGACATTGACAATTATATAACCCAATGGTCGAATGGGGCCGCCTATATACGATCGAAGGGTTAACTGGTTATTCTGAATAGGTAAATTTGGAAAGTATTTGTTATAAAAATACTTTGATATGGCCGATATCTTAATTCCCGTGTCTACCTCAAAATCACATGTTAAGCCTTCGACTTTTAAAGATACATAATACGGGTCATCGCCCTCATTGCTAACTACTATATTATAAAAGAAACAATCGTCGCTGGCACCGCTACTATCTTCGGAATGATTAATGTACTGTAACTGACCTTTGGACCCTTTTTTGCCGTTTCCACTGCTAACTGCACTTTTTACTTTGCACATTACCTTGAGGTGACCTTTCTGGCCACAGTTGTCACAAGAATAATGCTTGAATCGACACCTGCCATCGACGTGGCCCGCCTTACCGCAGCGGCCGCAAGCGCGCTGCCTGGTGCTAGCGCGCGCGGCGGCGGCGCCGGCGCCCGAGCCCGAGCCGAACCGATGCAAGCCGTCGTCTGCTTGTGCTGGTTGTGTAGCCTGGAGCGCTGCGCCCCCGGCGCCTGATGCGGACGCGGTCGCCGCGTGCCGCTCCGCCGCCTCCAATGCCAGCGCCAGCTCCACGGCGCGTTTGTAGTCAATATTTTGCTCTGCGAATATCCTGGAGCTCATATCTTCATTGTACAACCCCGATACAAACTGGTCACGGAGACAAACCTCGAGCCAGTTGCTAAAACTGCACGTTTCTGCTAAATGTTTTAATGCTTGGAGGTAGTCTCGAACACTTTCACCTTGCCGCTGTGTTCTTTGTTGAAACACATGCCTCTCTGCTATCTCAGACCTTTGAGGCTCTAGATGTTCTTTAACTAATCTCGCGAGCTTCTCAAATGTTCTAGTTTCGGGATTAACCGATGCACATAAATCGCACATTAACTCGTAACATTCTGGACCGACAACCGTCACTAACGTTGCTACTTTCAAGGTACTAGAAATTGAATTAACTTGTATATACTGTTCAACACGTCTCACGTAAGCGTCCCAATTTCCACTTGTAATATTAAAACACTCGATGTGTCCAAAAGGCATTTTAAAACCGTAAAATCACGCACGTGTCGAGTGAATTTTTAATCTCGTTCGCCAGCGTTAAGTAGGTAGGCGCGACAATGAAACAAGACGATCCGGTAATGAATGACTGACGTTTATTACATATATAAACTGTAGATATACCTATACGCATACATAACAAATCTGTGTATTGTTTAATACCTGTAATTTAAACAGGGAGCTAAAAATACTACAGATCCTTATTACCTACCCAAATGAATATTTGCAACCATTCAATAATGCTTTAAGAAGAATATAAATTATAAGTTTTTTTGAATACCACGAACGATAGCAAAGACGCATACGGTCCGCCTTATGGTAAACAACTATTATAGCCTATGTATGCAACTCCAGACAAACACACAAACAAACAAAATATTTATTTACAGAATAAGGGTAAATTTACATGTGTTTGTGTAAATGATCGTTTCAACTGGCTAACAGTATGCCAATATTACAAATATACATCTTAAACGTGAAAGGTGTGTATTTTTATAAATATAAAAACAAATCTCTAAATTATCTACTTACATAAATAACTAACATATAATAATTGTAACAACAGAAATAGTTCCTTTATCTTACATTACATTTATTTCACTTCATTCATCATGTTTCATATAATAGTTGACATGGTAAAAGCAGCGGTCGAGGAGCCAACGTTTTAACGTCAGAGGTAGATTCATTGAACACTAATAGGTGTTTCTAAAGAAGTAAGGACTGAATATGAAGAAAACTTTTAATCATGTCTACAACCCACTACCGACCCTAGTCCCAATTGAAAAACTTATCGTCCATTGTTATCCACATCGCCGCACAAGTTTATTATATTCGCAAATCCCTTATAAATCCACGATATGTTCTCCCTAACTTCCAAACCCAAACCCTGTCCCAACTTCCAAAGTAATCTAAAACAGATAAAGACGAGTGGGACACGAACGTTGTGTGCATGTCGAAGTGCCTATTTTTATGGAGGTACTTAGATAAGCATTTGTGTCAATGTAGGGAAAAGGTCCCACTTTGTCAATATGGACCTCCTAAACTAAATTATACAGGGAGTAACAAAAAATATTGGTGATCCGTATAAGGGCTAATTAGTAGCGTATTGCGACTAAGAAAAAGCATGAAAAAAAATTTTTGGTCGCGCAAAAAATATTTTTTTTGTTTGTCGTCCCGGCCGACCAATTCTGTGTTATATACAAAACCATTTTTTTTCGCGAGATTTTTTTTTCTTAGCTTTTCATTATTAGAATACGATATCTATTTTGCCAAATATGATCACTAGCATTTTTGTTACACCTTGTAATATACGCTATATTTTAGTGAAAGAATGAAGTCTCTATGTTGCATGACATAGTGGGACCTTTAATTAAACTCGTCCACATTTGTTTTCCTATGTACTTACATTTATGAAAATTTTCCCTAAATTGTTAAATTGGATTAGTAAATCGAATGTTGCGGTATTCTAAGTTTCTCCCGTCTGAAATATTGTTTTAGTTTAGATAGTTACCTCTTTATTGAAAAAAAAAGAAGCAGACATGTGATCAACTTTATTTAGATATATAATAATGAGGTGAGTTGATAATTAAAATATGAATTCTAGCTCTGAAACTTTTTATGGTACTTCAAATTTGTTATTTAAATTAAATTGGGAATAGATAGATGCTCAAAACAAACTCAAAAATCACCATATGAACTATAAAGAGATGACAATTGTATCGACTATTGGACTTTATTACAACGCAATAAAGTGAAAAAGTGGATAAATCTCTTTGTAGCCGACTGTACCATTCAAATATCTTAAAAAATCTTAATACTTACACTCCAATTTTATCAACTGACCTCAAGATTTCGAAGGAGGTACTCAATTCGTCGGGATCTTTGTTTTTGCTATTCTTTTTAGGATTCCGTACCTCGAAAGGAAAAAACGGAACCCTTATAGGATCACTTTGTTGTCCGTCCGTCCGTCCGTCTGTCAAGACCCTTTTTCTCAGGAACGCGTGGAGGTATCGAGCTGAAATTTATATCAACTATGTACTCAGGGCCGCGATTCGAAAAATAAACACACTCACTGGACAGACACAGCTCCAACCCAACTCAACCCAACTCAACTCAACGCTATATTATATTATTATTATTTATTATATATTTTGTGAATTTGTCCGCGCACTGGACAAATTCACAGACAGACAAGAATTCCAAAAATCACTGAAATGTATTCAGTCAACGTTTCTAAGACCCCCCGAATTAGTTTTTCTCAAATATCTTCAATGTACATTTTTTTTCTCCTTTCGCGTTTATTATATATACCTACAGGTTTGTACGGAACCCTCGGTGCGCGAGTCCGACTCGCACGTGGCCGGTTTTTTTTATTTACTGCATGCAGTGGTTTTTTACAAAGAAAACTGAATCTTAATAATAAAAGTAGCTGTAACGACATTCTTACTCGAGACCAGCGGCATTGTGAATTAGATTGGTTTCAGGAGAAGCGTGGTTTTGTTTCATTTTCTCTCGCCATCACCAATAATTACGTGAAATACGTAGGAGGCATGTTTAGGATAATACCAAAAGCAAGGTTTCTTGCTGACTGTTTTATCTTTGGTTTTCCATTATGATTATGAAATGGACGTGTTCTATCTTTATAATTCACTTTGTGATTTACGCTTGTAATGTTTTCAAGTTTTCTTGTGATTATAACTGAATGTGTTTATTAAATTATTATCGTGTTATTTCTCAACATTGACTTAGCTAAAATAATAGGTCCCCTGCGCCACTTTGCCTATAACCCGTACAAATCAAGAAGTGTCTCTTCATTACCGCACCGTCTTTAACCAGTGGCGTAGCTAAGGGTTCGTACCCCCCCCCCTCCCCCCCCCCCTCCTACCTCCCCGTGATTGATATTCTGGGGTGACATTTTAGCTATCCGCACCGGGTGCCACCCATGCTAGTTACGCCACTGTCTTTAACAAAACGTTTAGTCGGTTTTTAGGCTTCAATGTGGGTAAAAAGGCACTCACTATATTTAATTCCATTATCTTTTTTTGGAACTATACACAAGTTTTTTCAACCGACTTCAAGATTTTGAAGGAGAAGGTCCTCAATTCGTTGGGATCTTTGTTTTTGCAATTTTTTTTATGTCTGTTCTTCGATTATGCAGACGGCTGGACGGATTTGGAAAAAATTTTTTTTTGTTTGAAAGAGTATACTTAACAGATGGTCCCATCGTCATCAGGTCAGGATCTGATGATGGGATCCTGAAGAAATCGAGGGAACCATTTTTTAGAGGAGTTCGGGCATTTGCTTTTGGAAAGATGGAGGCTACACGAATTCGGTTCTTTTTTGTTTAAAATTATTAAACGTTTACAACCCTATCCAGACGCCAGTCTAAAATGTACCTACATATAAATTTTATTCTGGACTAGTATTACACTCTGAATAATGTAGACAACCAACTCAGAGTACTCGTTTTGAATACCATTACAGCTTGCTGCTTTGACTATCGTTCTATAAAAAGTACAAAACGCAAACACTAGTAAATGCTCAGTCAATATTCGCGTGGCCGCCGGTCTGTTGGTATTGGGAAATGCTCAAATAGCCTTTGAATTCTATCAATGGATTGACGAAAAATGCTAACGATGACGACGCTATGAAACAAACCCTAACTGAATTGGTTCGTGATGGCAAAGGGATTTGGTCCAAGGCATATGTATGGTTTATTTTGTTATGTAAATTATTTTTTTTAAGCATTTATGTTTAAAATCATTTTGTACGACAAACATATAGGATGTAACAGAAATACTAGTGATCCGTTTAAGGGCATAATTGGTACTGTATTGCGACTAAGAAAAAAGAGGAGAAAAAATTTTTTGGGCGTAAAAATTTTTTTTAAATACAATTGCTCAAAAAGTTTACTTTATGTAGCTGCAAATCGTGCGTAAAGTTTGATTTTATGCACTAGTGCTAAAAAGTAATCTGATCTGCAAATCGTGCGTAAAGTTTGATTTTACGCACGATTTGCAGATATATTGCATTTTAAATTGACCAATCAGAACACTTCACTATATTAAATCCACCAATCACAACACATATCGGAGTTAATCGGAACGCTAGATACTTTTTTGGTGCGTATACTGTGTAAATAATTTAAGTCCTTAAAAAAAACATTGTATTTAATATCAACCAATCAGAATACAGCAATGTTAAAATCGACCAATCAGGAAACGCAATTTATTTCTCAAAACATGAGGTGTTTTTTAGTTCCTACTTCACAATCATTAAAACAGATTTAATTTTTTGGGAAACGCTTTAAAGTGTGTTTAAACTGTTTAAACGGCTATTAGACATTGCAATTTGTAGGGCCCAATCTGTCGGGTTGGTAGGTGTAATGGCACCTAGGGAGTAGGAGTCCCGATCTAGGGCGATCGGGGCGATCGGCAGTGCCCCGACACCCGCAGCTGTTTATGGAGGTCGTTAGAGTTATTTTACCTTTTTTATTTATAATGTTAGCCATTTGCTACACATTCCGTCTGGTTTTTTATTTAAAATAAAAGTTAAAATGTGTAGATTCGCTGGTAATTAATATATTTATCTAGTTTTGTATTTAAATAATAGAAGGGTTGGGCAGATGAAGTTAGATTCAGGCAGCTCGAGCGGTCATGTAAATATCTATAATAATAAAAACAGTTTCTTCTTTTATTTAATGTATACTGTTATGAGTACTATCACCGTGCTTCACCAATACATTTTTTAGATGTTTTGAAGGCAACTCTGTAAACGTTGGTAGGGACGATTTGTTGGTGAGGTAGGGTTTGTAGGGACGATTTGTAGGGAAAGTGTAATAACGGGCCCAACGCCGACAGGAGTTGGACACGACAGGTAGGGCCCTATAAATTGCCATGTGTAATAGCCGTTTTAAAGAGCTAATTATACCGTCGTCTGTGGCATTTATTCGCGGTATTGATATTTTGTATCTATGTCAAAGAAGTTAAAAAATTAAAAGACCGTCAAGTTATACCATAATTTCACCTTAGTTTAGTTATTGTGCGTAAATAATAATAGCGCAATAATTGGAGCATTTGCCTTACAAAAGGTGGAGTAGAAAATGTTTTAATGGTTATTGGTAGGCTATACAAGGGCTGCTATTTATATATCCGGAAACCGGGATTACAATCTTCTTAAATAGCATATTTGACCTCCATGGTAAAATTTGAACTTTTTTAAGTACGGGCCGGTATATATTTTCTTTCTTATTAACGCTCGTGTTTTGTTTTTGACGGGTTTTAAATGTCATCTCGCAGCAAGAATGGAACTCACTCGTGAAAATATTCGTGCTATGATTTATTATGATTTTCGGCGTGGTTTAACGCAACAACAGTGCATAGATCAACTAACTTCAACTTTTGGTGATGAAGCCCCATATGAAACTACTGTGTATCACTGGTTTAGTGAGTTCAATCGTGGACGTAGTATGCTTACGGACGAAGTTAAGGCAGGTCGCCCGAAATCGGTCGTTGTACAACAAAATATCGAGGCTGTGCGAAAACTTATAATGGACGACCGACATGTTACGTACCGCGAGATAGAGGCGACTCTGGGTATTTCTATGACCAGCATTAATAGCATATTACATAATTATTTGGCTGTAAAAAAAATTTGTTCGCGTTGGATACCCCACAACTTAACAAAAGAGCAAAAAGATGCTCGCGTCGAATGGTGCAATAAAATGTTAAAAAAATATAACCGTGGTGACTCAAAAGCCGTTTATAACATCTATACAGGTGACGAATCCTGGATCTATGCATACGATCCCGAAACGAAGCAAAAATCAACGGTATGGGTGTTTCAAAATGAGCCGAACCCTACGAAAGTTACTCGTGCAAAAAGTACATTGAAACAAATGGTGGCCTGCTTCTTCGGTATTAATGGCCATGTAGCTACAGTGCCACTAGAAAACCGTAGAACGGTTAATTCAGAGTGGTACACGACCATTTGCTTACCGGAAGTATTTGAACAAATTCGTAAAACTAACCAGCGACGAAGAATCATTCTTCATCATGACAATGCCAGCTGTTATACGTCACGCGAAACAACTCTATTTTTGGAGGGTCAAAATGTGGAATTAACGGGTCATCCGCCGTACAGCCCTGACTTGGCACCCAACGATTTTTATTTATTTCCAAACATAAAGAATAAATTACGCGGTCAACGATTTTCGACCGCTGAAGATGCTGTCGACGCATTCAAACAACACGTTATGGAGGTACCTCAGGCGGAGTGGCAGAAGTGCTTTAAAAATTGGTTCACGCGAATGCAAAAGTGCATAGATCATCAAGGGGAATACTTTGAAAAACAATAAAACCATTTTCAGCCGTGTACGTTTGTTTGTTTTTTTGTTTCCGGATATATGGTTATTAAAATACTAGATTTGAGACCTTGAGGGGGCGGTGCGTTGGCCGCCATCTTGGTTTAAACGTGCCATAAGTCCGTTTTTGAACCTTGGCGCTTAAACGGTTATCCTTATGCCTAAAATGTCTATGCAACATATGAAGAACATAAAATTGTCTACAATATTTCGATACACAATACATCTGTAAGTCTTACAGATATAAAGATACAGGGGGTGAAACAGTGTATATTTTCTTATATCATAAGAATTTTATTTATTAGCTTCAAAGTTTTGTGCTTCGAGATAAGGAAATGAAGTCTCTACCACAGTTTTGTCATATTCTAATGATTCTTATAAAATATATTCAAAAGTTGAATTCAGCCCTGGAGCGCTTATAGAGGGGGTGAAAGTCGTAATTCTCACACACAAAATCAGTGTTCTATTACTCATCATAAAAACTACTAGGCGTTGTTAGGTATAGCTATGGATCAATTAGGGTACAATTAATTTAGATTTGACAAAAAACATATATGCTTTCATACAAAAAAAAAAATTTTAAGAAAGTGCTTGTTAATATTTTTATTTTTTTAAACTTCATATAACTGTCAAGTTATTATTAAAATATCGTATAGGCTTTAGCATTTTTTACATAATGCTTGAACAGTTGACTTTATGACAAAAATGTCTACGAGAAGTATAAAGACAATGAGTCTGAGTAATTTTTTCCTCCCTGTAACTCTGTATCTTCTAAGACGTACAGAATAAATACAAATACAAAAAAAAATAGAGTCTTTATAATTTTCGTAGACATTTTTGTCATAAAGAGAGCTGTTCAGGCATTATGTACAAAATGCTAAAGCCTATACGATATTTTAATAATAAGTTGACAGTTATATGAAGTTAAAAAAAAAATCAAGCACTTTCTTAAAAACGAAAAAATTCTATGAAAGCGTATATGTTTTTTGACAAATATAAATTCATTATATCCGAATTGATCGATTGCTGTACTTGACAACGCCTAGTAGTATTTTATGATGAGTAATAGAACATTGATTTTGTGTGTGAGACTTACTACTTTCACCCCCTCTATAAGCGCTCCAGGGCTGAATTCAACTTTTGAATATCTTTTAAAAGAATCATTAGAATATGACAAAACTGTGGTAGAGACTTCATTTCCTTATCTCGAAGCACAAAACTTTGAAGCTAATAAATAGAATTCTTATGATATAAGAAAAAATACACTTTTTCACCCCTTGTATCTTTATATGTAAGACTTACAGATGTATTGTGTATCGAAATATTGTAGACAATTTTATCTTCTTCTTACGTTCCATAGAAATTTTAGGCATACTGATAACCGTTTAAGCACCAAGGTTCAAAAACGGACTTTTGGCACCTTTAAACCAAGATGGCGCCCCCCCCCCCCCCCCCCCTCAAGGTCTCAAATCTAGTATTTTAATTACCACCCTATAGCCTACCAATAACCATTAAAATATTTTCTACTCCACCTTTTGTAAGGCAATGTATGGAGATGATTCCCCAATGTTTGGATTATAAGTATTTTTATGATATTTTCTCGCAATCGAAGTGAAACATTGTATGCATTACTCTGGTCTAAAAGCCATATTATCACTCAAACAATTTTCCCTCACTTCGGTCGGGAAAATAACCACCTGGTGGTAATATGGCCTACTTTAGACCCTTGTCAAACAATCTACTATTATTTCATTGTAGTTTTTTCGCAATTGTATTAAAAAACGTTGTTCGACACACGTGCAGAAGTGTCATTTTCACTCGTCCCGAGTCTTGACCCTCGCCTCTCGGCTCGGGCCAAGTAACCTCGGTACTCGCACTTGTATCGAAAACTACTATTTCTGTATGGGACCCGTCGTCCTAGCCGGCCAACCCATTTACCATAACCCATACAAAGCCATTTTTTTTTGCGTCAAATTTTTTTTTCTTACTTTTTTGTAATAATAATACAATACCAATTATACCCTTAAACGGATCCCCAGCATTTTTATTACAAATTATATCCTTAAAAAATCGAAAAAAATGAACCGGTAGGTACTGGACTAAAATCTCCGAGTAAATATTAGTACTGTACAGAGGTCCATCTCTGACGTCACGAATCATGTTGTTCCTTCTTACGCATGACAAGTTCTCTTTCTCACTTAGGCAAACATATGGGATACTACATGTCAAACTCAATTTTTTTGACAGATATGCACGCCTTTGCTAAAATGTAAGTAGTTGAACAGAGAAATGGGATGACAAAGAATGCTTGTCAACGATCAAAAGTGTGGCAAAAAAATTAAATCCATGTATGTGTCTAAATTGTCTATGTGAGCGTAAAAATAGTGATGTCAAATACAACAGGTTAATTATCTATCGGTATTTGACTATCTTATCGATACGTTCTAAAGGCCTCTACAGACGTAAGCGACTAGTCAAAGTAGTGAACTGTGACGTCAGTTGACATCCCCACTACCAACTTGATATTATTTAGTATTAAAAAAAAAGTAAATAAACAAAATTATTTATCATTAAATTAAAAATATTAAATAAACAAGATTATTTCCTAAAATAATTTAAAATATTTCATAAAACGGAAAACGGAATTTCAAGTCGCCGGTCGAATGCGGATTCAATTGATCGCACGACCATTTTGACGGCTGACCTCTCATTCCAACTATATTTCTATCTCGTTCTAATCGTTTGACTAGTCGCTTGTAAGCGCGACACACACTTGAGAGGAATCCAGCTATCATATATAAAAATGAGCCGCAGCATAAAAATCCGAAATATCTTTACGGGAGCTGAATTTTTGTATGGAGCCCATATGCAATATTCAGCCCGATTTCGGCTGCTTTTTGACTATGGTAGCAAGTTCCGCTAAATGTGTTGAGCGCCATATTTGAATAAAATAATACAAGTACTGTATTATTTTATTCAAAGGTCCACCCGCCATTCTAACGGGTGGACCTTTTTCGAAAAAATCTCGTTTTAGCAAGAGGTACACTGATTTTTACTAAAGGTACACTGAGGTACACTGAATATGCAATCTAATTACACACATTTTGAGTGATAAAGTGCAAGATTTACCAGGTCCACCCGCCATTCTGACGTCAGGATGGCGGGTGGACAAAAATAGATTTTTTGAAATAAAGGTTTATGGCGGGTGGACCTTTATTTGAAAAAATCTCGTTTATGATGATGCTTTTATAATATTTTAAATATTATAAAAGCATCATGTGGTATAATACTCGTATGATATTAAAGCTGGATCAGGGCTTAAAACGATTTTAATGTTGTCAAGTTTCTCTTTGTACCCAAAATTATCTTGGAACCATAGACATAAACAAAAAGGAAGATGAGTGACGTTAATAATAAATAAAACTGATATGTGTTCCAGCACCTACACACTAGGTCCCGGAACCTATATTTGATGGCACACAATCGAGCGCCTGGTACCATATCTCCCTTTTTGTATAAATCAATGCTTGGAATGACTTCGTTAGAACAGATCCTCCAGCATGAGCATGACTGACGTTATCGCGCGCGATCATGTCATGCTAGTCAGGGCAGGAGCATCTTGAACATTTTGAGCACATCCAATGCTTAACCTAATTCTGATGCTTACTGTACAGTCGCCATCAGATATATCGGAGCGGCCAAGGTGGTTACAAATATCTGAACAAAGCCCATATTGTCAAAGCGATAAAGTGCATGTTCAGATATTTTTGAGTACCTTGGCTTTCCGATATATTTGATGGCGACTGTGCATGAGCATGACTGACGTTATCGCGCGCGATCATGTCATGCTAGTCAGGGCAGGAGCATCTTGAACATTTTGAGCACATCCAATGCTTACCTAATTATGATGCTTACTGTACAGTCGCCATCAGATATATCGGAGCGGCCAAGGTGGTTACAAATATCTGAACAAAGCTCATATTGTCAAAGCGATAAAGTGCATGTTCAGATATTTTTGAGTACCTTGGCCGCTCCGATATATTTGATGGCGACTTTTACAAACTAGCGTTTCTCGTAATACGTATGAATAACAATCGACAAAGGGAATATAGCCACGACCACAATACCCGTCTGTAACTCAGCGATTACTGAATTTCAGGCAGAATTGTGGGTTTAGGTTTCATGTAGAAACAGGGGATATTACGCAAGACTCTGCGTAGAGGGCGGCGCTAGTACAGAGGGCTTCTGCGAAACACGAAAATCGAAATTTCGTTCCCTGTCACTCTTGATTATTCGAGCGATACGAGTAGAGAGGCAGATATCGAAATTTCGATTTTCTCGTTCCATAAAAGGCCACCACACAAATATTGGTGCACAAATGACATAATTATTCTTTACAATTTATATATGGAAACTTGTCAAAAACTTGTTTGTTATATGAATAAATTAGGTCAATTTCGTCAAAAAATAATTTTTTTTTTTGCTTTTTCTCGATTTTTTTTAATGCTTTTGAACTAAAAAACATAAATGTTATTGGTAAAACCGTCGATTAAAATAAATTAGTACATTTTTTTCGTGAAAAAGTAGTTTACGTCAAGTATTCCTTGGCACTTTGATATCTGTCAATAATAATGCCTAGACTAGCCCCCCCCCCCCCCCCCATAAAGGGTGAAGTCGTTAAATAAAAAATGTTTTTTTATTTAATTGGTAGTAGCTCTGAAACTAGGCCAATTCAAAAGTTTATACCACATTTTAGTCTCCAATTATGATCAGGAATTTATGGTTAAAATCTGTCGGGTTACACTATATTTTTGGGTGTAAATTATATTTCTTATTTGCATGTAGTTGCGCTCTCTCGGAAGGGTATCCACGTAAAACCAGCGTCGTGGTCCTGAAGAGGTACGAGTACCTTGAGCTTAAGCTGAGTGGAAACCATTTCAGTGACGCTTAACAATAATTATGCTGAGTGTTTTTCTCATAATAATATATGCTTAAAACTATGTTTTAATAGTAGCATTTTAGTGATGATTAACAATAATAGGCTGACAGTGTTTTTCTTAAAATAATATATTTTAAAAACTATATTTAATTAGTAGTTAAGTGTTTCTGAATAAAGTTTCTTCTATTATATTTTAGTTTTCTAATCTATTTTACAATATGTGCTAGTGTTGTACTCTGGCGGCAGAACATTGCAGTAATCAACCCTATTGTAGATTTGCATTTTAGAGATGAAGAGACCATTTAGCTATCGTTTGACTAACCTTGTTTATGTACCTAACTGATGTCAGTCCAGCAAATATGTTACCTGATAGTATTAAGATGTAAATGATTACCATAATTTGCACCCTTGGTAGCATGATGCAGCATGGTATATTGGCTTTTTAAAACATTGTCGAAAGGAAAGCATTTTACACGTGTACAAACAGCAACACTCACACTCTTAACTGTACATTGATGGACCTTATTACAAAAGGCATAAGGTCCACCGATGGGCATTAACAGTGTGGGCGCTGGTACGCCTCCCAAATGTCTGAATAAACATTGTTCCGTATACGGAAAAGATATCAAAGATCTAAATAATGTTTGACAAACGTCATAGTTAGGTTTATATTAATTAAGAATGTATAGTTTTTCGGTTCGGATCCATATAAAATAAAGGCACGAGACAGTCGGTTCTTCAGCAATTTTTTTTATTTTTTATTATATGGCTTTTACTCCTCGCCGACTTTGGCAAGGTGAATTCTGCCAATGTCGAGGTGTATACTTTTGATTTTATTAATCTTTAGTAATATAAATAAAAGCAACGTTGTTCGGTTGAGGCCTTGCTGATTATAAGGTGATAGCCTCCCTACAAACACGTGGGTGGCCGAGACCCCGGATAACCGTTTGTTCAACTAAAGGAAGGTTACGCGCGTTTTGAGACTAATTTTTCATTAGCTGCACACTTCTCCGTTAGGTCACCGCACAATAAGCTATCAATATTACACACTGAACTACGTAAATGAGCAAAAAACAAAAAACTATTCTAAACACGCTGTCGCCGTCTTGAGCTCAAACGGGTATCCTTCAGCAATTTAAAAAGTCTATTAAATAAATGACGTTTGATTTGTCAGATGTTTTAGTTACTAGTTGGCGGGTATATATTCTAAACAGGGTTTGAAATTATAAAGATAATTATGATTATCTGATAACTATCGGACAATTATTCCCGGTATTGTTTTTTTTTTTCTATTATAGTTCAACTACTAATGTTGAAATTCACGCGCGATTTTTTTTACAAATTTGTGCCTTTACAAATTTTGGGTTTTTATCAAATCGATAATTATCAGCCATAAAAATCTTAATATTTATCAAGATAACTATCATTTATTACATTTAATACTTGTTGAATTGCTAGCTAACTTTCAAACCCTGACTCTAAATAAAGTTAACTAGCACTTCAACAAGTATTAAATGTAATAAATTTCGTCCATCAAACAGAGGCCCGAGCTCCGTAAATATGTAAATCGCCGAAACCGCATTCGGGTCGAGCCTCCAATTGTTCTGTTTGATCTTGCAAATGTATGCAAGTCGGCGCCGACACGTCAAACTGTCTTCGACGTGATCCAAATCCGATTCGACTTCATCCCGGTTGTAAAACGCTTAGCAATTGGCACATCTGTCGCATAATTTTGTGCTCCCTGGAGGCCTGTTTTGTGTAACGTTCTCACTTATTATTCATACCTGACTGTGTGTGGGTTTGTACGACGTAATTTTGGCATATAGCTTTGCCAGTTTAATCGGCTGTAACATTCAGTTCTATTGCTCAGCTGTAGGTATGGTATCATGTAGAATTTATTTGTCAAATGTGGCCGTAGTTATCGCTTGCATCATCTTGTGTGTAAAAGATATTTTTTCTTCAGTAGGCACATTACAATGCACTTATGAACGTCAGAAGGAATAAAAACCTTAAAACCGGTTCGAACCCTACACCTCTGACCCGAGAAGTATTATCACCGGCAAGAAACTCGGCGGGACTTTAATTTTTTAAAGTTGGAGTTATGTTGGATATAGCTTGAGTTTTTAATGTAATATTTTAATAATAAAATACGGCACATTGTCAGAATCCGAATCATGCTATAAAGTGCTACGCTACTGTCGTAGCTTGGGCATCGTGGGTTTTATAATTATAATATTTATAATACTTATACATATATAATAGCACCTTTCTGTACCGCAGTTCGCTACGCGCTACGCTCGTAGACAATAATTTTCCAGGCTTGTAGCGGAACACAGAGAGCTCGAACGCTGCAAGTGATAATTTACTATATACACAACGTATTCTAATTTTGAATACATAAACAATACGCAAAAACACAATCTATTTCAAAGATGACTCCAACATTCAACAAATAATCAACCAATATTGAAGTTGTATTGGAGTTACATCGGAATTATTATCAAGCAAATTCTGATATTTCTGATTCAGATGTTTAAACGCTAGCTGTATTTCGTAGTTAATGCATTGGAGTTGTATTGAACTTATATCGTGTCTAAACGTGTTTTAAAGTTATAAAAGTTATAATACGGCCTACGGTGACTCTAAATAAGTGAAAGTTACAAGTCGATACTAGCGAAGATGTCTTTATTAAACCCTTTTATATAATAAATATTATGGGACAATCTTACCCAAACGTAACTAGTCCCACACCCCCATAAGACTTGTGTAGTGGGTACTATATAGAGGGCGATAGTATAGGTAAATACTTAAATACGTAGAAAACATCCATTACTCACGTAGAAACAAACATCTGTGATAATCAAAGAAATTAATTTAAAGAACACATCAATAAATATTTTGATTTGTTTATATTAAGTAGACACACTACTATATCGTCGCTGTGCGTGCAAAAGTCGCCATGTGTTTTTAACCTACTTTACAGGAGACAGAAAAAACTAATTATTTTGATACTGCTTTCACATAAGTACATGAATATTTTTTTTGTAAAAATATGCACTGCTTTTACATACTTTAAGTAATCTCATGAAAAGATAAACGTGTTTAAATAAATCAAAATAAATACATGTTTATAAATCTGTCACATAGCGATTTTTGTTTGAGTCATATAATAATCTCTATGTGTCTTTCCATCACTTAGCTATATTAAATTATAAAGGAGCGTATTAAATTTGTATGCGTTATTGTCACATAGTTGTTTTATGAAGTGACATTCGGTATTAAAAAAAAACAAGAAAGGTCGATCAATCTTCGGATTTTCGTGTTACTTTCCATTGAGTTAGAATATAGGTCTCAAACGCGATTTACCGAAGATATGGCTCGTAAAAAATTGTAACCGGCCAGTCTTAGGTATACCGTAATAAGACTGTCAGAGAAACTGCTGTACGAGTCTTTCTTACAGCACTATGGCGGGGCCATTTTTTTGTGCTGATTATTGTGTATGTGTAGCCCGTTCTTTATTACATATCGGTGTTACTTTCATTATCTTTTTCGATAGGATCATAATTATAATGAATCCATAGCTATAAGATATTTATTTTTATCTAATATTTCTAGAAACATTACCTTCCAGACAAGTATTTTTAGTCCATCCAGGCCTGCGAATAACAATAAAATCCGAAAGACTTTTAGTGTACACCCCGGTTCAAAATTTCATGGACCATTCATGAATGAATTCATTCATAATGTGTCCATGAAATCTTAAATCTCACTGTACACCTACGAAAGTATTTCTTGGCCGTAGTATGCTTCGTACCTACTGTAATTACTCCATTGAAGTATGATTACGTAGTATTCCATGTTGATATGGGTGGTTACCCCGAGGAAGAACATTCTTCTTCTTGCAACAGCATTATTCATCGTTTATACAAACGATCAACTCAAAGGAGAACTAACGTCACTTCCACTATGCCGACGACCTGGCCCGAACATCATAGGAAAAATCTTACGAGGAGGTAAAGAGTGGCTCGGCGGAAGGTCTGGCGTCCCGTTCCACCCAGACCAAACTCAGCTTAGGCACAGGCTTTTCACCTGAAATATATATAGGTAACTAGATAGCTAAACATTGTTTGGCAGGGTTGTCGGCTGGATCACACCTTCACCTCCCAAATATCTGAGCATAACGCTAGATAGATCCCTGATCTAGAAATCACACTGCCTTAACACAAAACAAAAAGTGGCGGCAAGAAACAACATCATTTGTCGGATCACTGACTCCACATGGGTTGCAACTCCACATACACTTAGCGCTACTGCACTTGCGCTAAGTTTTTCGGTTGCAGAGTATGCATGCCGCATGCCCAGTGAGAAATAATTCTGCACACGTGGATGATCAGATAGATACTGCTCTCAAAGAAAGCCTATCGACTAATCACTCGATGCCTTTAACCTACCAAATGCGACCATCTTTACCAAATGAGCGGAATTGCTCCTCCTCACGTACTTAGAAACTTTTCAACCGCTGTAGAATGCTAAAAGCAACTGCGGGATTCCCGACATACAACAGTCACCTGGAAGTCTCTAAACAGACTAAAGTCAGAAGTTGGTCGATCAAAAGGCAATCTTCTTAAATGGGAAATCAGGCCGGGACAAAGAATACGAATACATATAATAATACATAATACATATACATACAATACGAATGTGGAGACTTACAAACAACGCAACACATGATACAGCGTTCCCTGTATCCAACTATGTGTAATACAGAAGACATCATGAAAGCTACTTCCCATAGAGAAAAAATAATTAAGCTTAAGTTTTTGATCCCGTCATACGAAAAGAAGAAGAATTTGATTTGCCTGCCAGTGACAGCAATAATGTTTAGTCAAAAACATGTTTATTTACTTGAAGGTAGACTAAGGTATACGACTGAATATAATAAAGAAAAATCTCGCTATGTACCGTAAAACAGCGTCTGACGCCGCGTCTACGAACATAACGTCGATCCAAACTAGTACAAAAATATCGCTATGTGCAAAATGCTACATAGCGGGTGAAATATCACATTAATCTACGTAAAAAATATCGCTATGTATCAAGAATCACATATTAGGCGCATTCTAATAATGGTCATTGTGGCAAACTAAAGTAGTTATGTGATTTATTGCTCTTAGTGATTATAGAAGGCGCATTCAACCTTTGGACATCACATAACTAGATTTGTTAAATCCTGAAATATTAAAGTTAGCCTGATGTGATTTTTGGAGCATATATATCTTGAAATAAGGATCAAAATGGCATTAAAAACCAAAAATCGTCAAAATTCACATAGCGACTTTTGCACGCACAGCGACGATATGTAAATTATAAACTTATATGGATGTCATATACTAAGGAAAAAGTGACCTAGGTCTCCGGTGCCCAGCCTAGATCACTTTTTCCTTTGTAGATGACAACTATTATAAGTTTATAAACAAATTAATTGTTTATTTTTGTCCATTACTTACTCAACAATCATCATAGATCAATTCAACAGAGTTAATTATGCCATGCAGGCGGGTACAGATCAAGACCTTATTTGCATATACGCAGGCAAAAGGGTTAGATTTACATACAATATGATAAGCACATATCATTTTAATAATAAACTATTCATATACCTCCTGTTTTGACTCTCACACATTTTATGCTAAAGAGCTTCATGAATTTTAAGTGAAATGATCCTATGCAGTGTAGTGCTGTTCGATAGAAAAGGTCTTGATATCTTATGATATTTATTCACACAGCACACATGAAATTTGTAAGTTTTTGTTATACATTTATTATATATTACTATAATTACAGATTATTAAATTAAACATGTCAATATTAAAAATAAATAATATTATCTACATCATGTCATAAATTAAACCTAATGAAAACATACAAAAACATAATTACAGAAACCTACAATTAAACATATACGATATAATATGATATTGGATATGTACCTAGAGCAAAATGTATGAGAAAGTTTTTTGTTTTTATCTACAAATTGTACTCCATAGTAAAAGTTGTTCAAAATCATGAATAATTTAAAATTTTATTATATTTTATCACGTTTTTTTAATTTACCCAGAAGGCCTTGAGACTCAACCTAATGATAGTCCAAGGATGCATCATTAATACCATAAGACCTGTTGCACTGTTTGTACCGGTGTTTTTACATTTAACTATTTAATTTGATTTGATAGGTAGCAATATGGCAATAACTAATCCAATTGTCCCACTACTGAACAAAGGCTTTCCACTTTTTCTCTACTCACTCTACCTATCGTTTGTGTTTTCCTACCATTCTGTGTAAAATGTGTCCATTTCATCTCACCATACTTAAATTTAATAATTAATGAAATACATATATTTTTTAAAGATCATATTGCTAATTAAACTATATAAAAATATAAATAAAACCTAATGGTACTAATGAAATAAACATGAAAAATAAACTCTTACAATTTAATTCCCAAGGTAACCCATTACGCAGCCCTCGCTGTATATCAATTTACAGAATTTGTCCTCGAAATCTACAGAATAAGAATTATTGTATTCATCTTAATCATGTTTCTTCAAATCGAACTCCGAAAACGATGACAAAGGGCCTTGGGCGCTGTGACGTATACAAATTGGGCTATTTAATTTTTAGGTTGGTAAATTCTTTTCGGAATTCGAATGAACTCACGAAGTTCGCTTTATCGGACGCCTGCGCGCGACACGGCTTTTGATACGTGATAGGAATGCTACCAATTATGGGCGTCTCGGAGGCGCCGCGGCGGTATGGCTCGAATCTATAGCTTACAGGGGAAATGTTTATTTATTGCAGGGTCGCGATTCGAAAAATCAACACACACACTAGACAGACACAGCTCCAACCCAACTCAACCCAACTCAACTCAACGCTATAACGACATTGACATTTGCTATTCGAACAGATTTTCATTCAACATTGGTCTTACATTGGTCTCACATTGGTCACACATTGTACCAATGTTGTACCAATGTGAGACCAATGTGTGACCAATGTGTGACCAATGTGAGATCAATGTTAAATGAAAATCTGTTCGAATAGCAAATGTCAATGTCATTAGAGCGTTGAGTTGAGTTGGGTTGAGTTGGGTTGGAGCTGTGTCTGTCCAGTGTGTGTGTTTATTTTTTGAATCGCGGCCCCGGTCCTCGCATATATTTCGTATATATTTTAAAATGCTCTCAATATTTGCAGGTTGGCTCCTCGACCGCTGCTTTTACCATGTCCAGGAATATATGAAACCTGATGAATGATGTAAAAGAAATAACACGTGACAATACAATAAAAAATATTATAAATAACTATAAACTAGAGACTACCTACAAATAAAAAATGTCCTCCAAATCGCTGCCAATGGGCAGGGTGCCCAGAAGGCTGGCCGCATTGCCACGTTGTATAGCGATGCTTATACGTTGTGCAAAGTATTGGCCAGCCCTCTGGTCACCCGTCGTTTCAATTAAACGCGCCGCTTTGTAGATGCGGCGCGCGCTCGGCTCCCATGGCCCCAACGTTTCGACCCCAAACGCCTCAAATATATAACCACTACCGAGGGTGGCGTATTTGCGGCGTTTGAGGTCTTCTGCTGCGGACGCGGCATTGCCAGCATTTTTACTGGTACCTGGAAGATGGGACGGGACAAGAGTGTCTACACATGTAGCGTCCCAGACCAGAGGCCGTCCCATCCTCCAAGGCACCAGCGTCATGCCGTCGGGCCTCTTGCCGTCGTCCCTTGCCAAGCCAACGGGTTCCAAGGTGGCTGGAACTTTGACACTGACAAGGGCCCTTCGGATGACATCGTTTATACTGGCATGACGGGGTATGCGCCCAGTACTTCAACCGCAGGAGAGGCCATGGTGACCCAAGTTGTCAACCATCGCACCGCATTGGCACCGATGTGGGGCGTTTGTTGATGCCCCAATTCATAAACTAGTTGCCAGTCTAAAGGTGGAATTATCAAGGAGAGTGCCTATAGATGGTGAAGGTAGAGCCTGTAGCCACAGACCCGACTCCCACTCCACAGTGGCAAGGAGACGAGCTCGATCTGCCGGACCAGTTGACGTGTCAATTAGGTTATTCCGTACTAGTCGGCAGAGCGGCTCGTCCCATTGTCTCTGAGAACAAGGATTGGCAGGCGGGTCAGCGTTGGGACAGGTTACTGACCAAACATTCTTGGCCTCAGTGTAATGAGCAGCTTCCATCGCACCGAGAGAAGGGCTTAAGATACTCTCTATTAGGTTGTGGGCGCTATGCACTGACGCCAAGAAGGCAGGCAGTGAAACACTGGAAATTTTGCGGATCCCCAGGCCACCGTGCCGAATAGGTAAAGTGGCCTGGGTCCAGGATCTCTCGTCAAAAAGTATGTTAAGGACTGATGATAGAGTTTCTTGAATAAGGGAATTTAGTTTTAAGAGTAGGGACGGGTGCTTCCAGAGATGGCTACCACGAAGAACATATGTAAATTTAGGAACGAAAAGACAGTGTCGAATGATTGTGTAGGCGGTATGCATGTTGATGTTTAATAGACGGTCGGAAACACATTTAAAATTTTGAATTTTATCGTGGATGTATTTGTCGAAGGATTGGTCCAAAATGGGGCAGCCAAGGAGGTGAAGCAGGGGCTATATTTTCGAAATTTTGTATTATTCGGTCTTTATCAGTAGAAGAATCGGAAACAAATAGTTCGTACTTAGAATAATTGAGAGATAAACGAATAGTCTTTAGATTAGCTGATAGTTTTTTGTAGATCGTTTAAGACTGTATCTGCGTCACCACCTAGTGTACCATCGTCTAGGTACCAGACATTCAATTTCGAATTTAGAGATTGTATGGCAAGGCTAAAGATGGCTGGGCCTAAGAGATATCTCTTTCTGACACCCAACAGAGGAGGCCAAAAGGTTCGATTTATATACAAGTTTTGTCGGGGAACTGTAACATTGCCATAAAAGTGATAGGTTTCGGGGATCTTTTCTTTTATTTGGGTCAACAGGGTGCCTCGATCTACAGAGTTGAAGGCATTCATCACATCAACTTTCAGCAGCACCTCGCCAGCCCGACGTTCCACAAATGTACGCACAGCGTGGACGGCGGCTTCGCAGCCACTTTTTGAGCCAAAGCCCAGTTGGAGAGGTCTAAATTCTTGGGTTAATTTTTGTCGGACGGCTCGGCAGGCTACTTTAGCCGTGAGACGACGCAAAGTGGTGCCAACGGCGATCGGTCGTATGCCGCCGTCGTTTTTTACTAGCGTGCATAAATTTGCGCCATACAGTATATCAATAACGTCTGTGGGTACTTCACCTGCCAGCATCAGGTTCACCAATGCGGTTAGATGCTCTAGGAGCTCGTCACGCGTTCCGTTGCAGTCGCTGCTTAAAAGGTATTTGAGGTGTTGTGGTGTAAGGCCATCTAAGCCGCCAGCTGAGCCGTTTGGAAACGACATGACGGCCCCCAAAACATCTTCCGGTGTAGCCCTAAGCGCGTCAGTGGTTAGTGGAGGGCCGGGCAGGACGAAGTTTGCTGCTGGAAGTGGGTGCTTATTAGTAAGCGCTGAAAGTGTATTTGAGTTTTCAGGAGCTACTGTGTCGCTAGAAAAAATTATGCGGGCGGCACCCCTAATGTCCCCATCAGCTACCTTATTTTCTACTATTTTACTGATGTTTCGTTTCGTAGTGTATTGCTGGGGAGTAGTGGGAGAAACAGGAGAATTGTTAATACAGTTTTCTTTTATTTTAGTAGCAAGGGACCTTCGAGTATTATCATCGTCGTTGACATGGAGAACTTTGAACGAAAAAGTCAAAAGTTCTTCCCAGGCGCGCTTTGAGTTTTCACTTACGGCAGTTTTTATAATTTCTGCTAAAAAAAATTTTAAACTGTGACGCGGGCGCCCCGGGGTATACGTTTAAGAGTCGGTAGGGTATTTTTTAAGCTACTTATAGTTTGGCAAAAAGGTGGGTCGGAAAGTATGGATTGTGATTGCAGAACGGTTGTCGAAGGAGGGGCGGAAATTATAGGCCCCGAACATGGGACCTGGTGTTTATGTTTTTTTGCGATATGGATATTTAAACCTTTTGTACCTTTGAAATAACGGAGCTGGGGACAATGTGGGCAGCATACATCAATGTCCAGCGACACAGTAGCAGCAACATTGTTTGCTAATAGGGACATACAGGTTCTAACTACTACTTATACAATACAAAGAAAAACTTATAGGTACTATAAATAAAAGGATATAAGATAGGAAAAATATCAAGGTAACAAGGCGAACAGGCACGATAAATTAAAGTAAATGCCACTAATTTCTCTTGGACGTAACTCTGAAAATCACTTATATTAGACTGCACGCATGCTAAGATCCAGTTTCGTTTTTTGCAATCGTTTTTAAAACAATCCTACAGTGTCCAACACATTAAAACATTTTAGAGTAAAGAAAATAGTCCGATGTTTACGGAATTGAAGTTTGATTGACAGCGGCATGTCAGTGCTTGGGGCGCAGTCTTTGGATGCATTCGGGGCCTTCGTGGTGAATTAAGCCATGCGCGCGCGGGCCGTGGGGGCCGATAAGTCCTGCAGTCTGTCGCTGGGATTATGATGTCCAGCTTCGTTTGCACGTTACGGTGAAAAAGTATATGATCGCACGAATGACAGGAGAAATCTCTGCGCAATTTCTTTCAAAAATTTAGGTAATTGGAATCGTTTGGGACGTAAATTTATTCCATCTGTGTTTTTACGTGTAAATAATGTTAAAAAGGCACTTTTAGTGGCTCAAATGGTAAAAAAAAAGTATGTATGTAAGTAGGTAATCTAGAAATTAGTTTGTATATTTATAAAAGTGCACACCTTAAGATGTATATTTACAATATTTGCATACTGTTAGCCAACAGTTGAAAAAAGTGAAACGACACAATGTAAATTTATCTTTATTCTGCAAATAAATATTTTGTTTGTTTGTTATGATTTACATTAACAAATTATGATTTATTTAGGTATTCGTATTTCGTATATATTTCGAAATGCTCTCAATATTTGCAGGTGTATCTATTAGCATAAATAGTACATTTCATATTTTGCTGACTATTCCTGATTAGACAACAAGTGCCCTTGATTATAAGTCATAACCATTTTTACCTAATACATACCTAGGTATTATAAGAAAAGAATGAAACGTTTAATCAATTCCAAAGTTTCGCAGTGTCCACCTAACATTTTCCTTATGTATTAGCAAAATTATGACGGGGATATAAAAAAAATCTCAGAAAAATATCGCTGTCGTCTTTGACTTGTGACGTTTCGTGCCTTGGCGAAGAAGACGAGCATGAAAATGTATTTAACAGCGTGACAATCGCCGACAGCTGCGTCTCGTCCTGGCGACAAAGAGCGTCAAGCCGCGACGTGTTGCGACGACGCGACGCGATGCTACGACGCGACGCGATGCTACGACGCGACGCGATGCTACGACGCGACGCGATTGTATAAGCTGAAGTAAAATGGGCTATTGAATACTGATCTGATTAATTAATTATTGATATCGTCTGATGAAATGTAAGAGATCTCGGTCTTAGTGTAATCTATACAATAATTTGAGCTTTCTTTACGATATTAATTAACCCAATCATCCTTGTTACAGGATATTTTGTGGCTACTTTGTTAGATTTCAAATCTTCTATACATAATTTATTTGATCTTTTTGGTAAACTACTGAAAGAATCATAAAAACACCTACGTATTACGAAAAGTCGGGTGGGTATTCAGTCAGTACTTTAGCATACAATTTCAAACTCGCCTCTGTATTTAAAAGTTACTCAGTTTGACCGTATATTAAGTACCTACCTCATATAATTATCTATCCTTTGATATAGCATCATTACCATTATAATTTAGCAAGTCCAAAATACATGCAGGTATATTTACATAGGCCAACATAAAATGACCCTTTCTCAAAATATCTACTCTTACTTATCATACTTGGTTATCACATCGCAGATCATGGAATAACAACTTGGCCTCAATTAGTTTGCTTATTTAACTTTGTAATTTTCCTAAATTATTTCTGTGGGATCGTGAAAAGTAACATCGAGCCCCGATAACGAATAATTGTACCCACTTCCATTCATTTTCGTGAAATTCAGTGAGTAATTTGCTTGATTTTCCTTTACGCGTCGGTACTTTTTCCTGTCTCTTTTACACAACAAAGCTCAGGTTTTAAACAAAAGGGTCAATGCGACTTTCTGTCGTTTAAGACTTTTTATGAGATAAAGGAACAAAGGTTTATACAAGCCGCGACACCGACTGCGTTTTAATCTCGGAGTTACGTGACGTTTATGTCATTAACTATCATTCATAAAAGGATGTAATTTTGACAATTATAAAGTTAAAACGTTCTTTGTACAATAAATATAATAAAAGGTTTTATTCATCATCATCATTGTTTCAAAATAATAGATTTTCAACCGACTTCAAGATTTCGAAGAAGGAGGTTATCAATTCGTCGGGATCTTTGTTTTTGCTTTTTGTTTATGTATGTTAACGAGATGTTAACCGATTATTCGAAGACGGCTGAACCGATTTGGAAAATTCTTTTTTTGTTTGAAAGAGTTATAGTTCACAGTTGGTCCCATTGTAACCATATCAGGATCTGATGATGGGATGGGAAATCGAGGGAACTCTTCAACTATTATAGTGATTTGAGTATTTTTGACAGCAGCTCGAGCATTTGCTTTTAAAAACGTGGAGGCTAAGTAAAGTCGGTTATTTTTGTTAAAAATTATATTATGTGCAGAATATTGTTAGCAAGAACATTTTGCCGCCATGTTTAAAGGCCTCCCTTTTCTTACAATTCTCGAACTCTAAAGGCTGATTGTACCACATATCATTAACAAACAAGGTGCCGTATTGTACTTTTAAAATACATAAAAAAAACATTAAAACACAATCTATCTCAAACATAATTCCAACAGATAACAAAAAACCTGCCAATATTGAAATCGTATTGAAGTTTTTAGAAATAAAGGAAAAGTAAAAAAAATCATTTTTTTTCCTTTATTTCTTAACTTTGTGGTATTATTAGCAGGACACGGAGTATGTCCTAAAACTACGGCCGAGACCACCGGGGGATGGGCAGCAGCATCCTCGGAGTGCGGTAGAGATACCGCGATCGCCAACCCGCATGACAAGCGTGGCGATTACGGCATTCACCCCCCATGATAAGAACCAAAAAACCACCGCCCCGAGTGTCCGGCGACACCCGGTGCCCTGGTTATGGTAGCGGCCAGGGTACTAGCGGGGTCAGGGGTGCTAAGAATCTCCGGCAAAGATCCGGCTACCACCACCGACGAGTTCTGGCCCTGGCAACATATAACACGCGTACACTGCGGACCGACGAAAAGATAGTGGAACTGGAGGAAGGATTGAGCAAGTTGCGTTGGGATGTCATAGGGTTATCTGAAGTCCGAAGAGAGGGGGAGGAAACGATAATCCTAAAGTCCGGCAACTTGCTTTATTTCCGGGAGGGCGACCAACAGTCCCAGGGAGGTGTCGGGTTAATCGTCCATAAGTCCCTCGTAAACAACGTGGTGAAGATCGAGAGTGTGTCGACTAGGGTGGCGTACCTTATACTCAGAGTATCCAAGAGGCACTCGTTGAAGGTCATACAGGTGTATGCGCCGACTTCGGCACACTCCGATGACGAGGTGGAGGCTATGTATGAGGATATATCGAAGGCTATGCATAGCTCCAAAACCTACTTCACCGTTGTTATGGGGGACTTCAACGCGAAACTGGGCAAGAGAGATGGTGAAGAGCGTGAGAGTGGGGCAATTTGGATTCGGAAGTCGGAACCACCGGGGCCAACTACTGACTGGCTTGTTGGAGAAGGAGGGACTCTACATGATGAACTCCTTCTTCAAGAAACGTGAGCACAGGAAGTGGACCTGGATGAGCCCCGACGGTGCAACTAAAAACGAGATTGACTTCATCATGTCGACGAAGAAGCATATATTCAATGACGTGTCTGTGATCAATACGGTTAAACCCGGAAGTGATCACCGTCTGGTGAGAGGCACATTGAATATATGTGTTAAGCTAGAGCGCTCTTGACTGATGAAGTCTACGCTCCGTCCAGCAGCACTTCAAATCCAAAACCCTGAGAGCTTCCAGCTGGAACTCCAAAACCGTTTCGATTGTCTAGGCGGCTATGTGGATGAATTCAACGACGGGTTTGTGGAAGCTGTCCATAGTACTGGGTCTAAGTTTTTTAAGGCCCAGCGGAGCAACAGAACGAAAGGGCTCTCTGACTCCACTCAGAAACTCATCGAGGAAAGGAGAGAAATGACTCTGCAATCCTCAGCAGATGCGTCATTATACCGGCAGCTCAATAAACGTATCTCTAAGTCCCTAACCCGTGATTTGCGTCAATTCAATACAAATCGTATTGAAGAGGCCATTGAGCAGAATAAGGGCTCTAAAGTTTTCTCAAGAGATTTGTCTATTGGGCAGAGCCAGCTCGCCAAATTAAAAACTGAGGATGGTAGAATTGTTTCATCCAGACCCGAGCTTCTGGGGGAGATAGAGGACTTTTATGGACAGCTATACACATCAACTAGCAAACCTGAAGTTGATCTGGCGGAAGATCCTAGAGCTAGACTGACCCGACATTATACCGAAGACATCCCGGACATCAGCCTGTTCGAGATTAGAATGGCTCCTAAACAGCTCAAAAACAATAAGACACCTGGTGAAGACGGAATTACAGCCGAACTTCTAAAGGCGGGTGCTCGACTCCGCTTTACTAGAAGGGAGAACGCCTAAGGCATGAAAAAGAGGTGTGGTGGTATTGTTCTTTAAAAAGGGTGATAATGCGTTACTGAAGAACTACCGACCCATTTCACTTCTGAGCCATGTCTATAAGCTGTTTTCAAGAGTCATTACGAACCGTCTCGCACGCAGGCTAGATGACTTCCAGCCTCCCGAACAAGCCGGTTTCCGAAGAGGCTTTAGTACCGTAGACCACATCCATACGCTCCGTCAGGTTATACAGAAGACTGAGGAGTATAACCTGCCCCTCTGCTTAGCGTTCGTAGACTACGAGAAAGCCTTCGACTCGATCGAAACCTGGGCTGTACTACAATCTCTCCAGAGGTGCCAAGTGGACTATCGCTATATCGAAGTGCTGAAGTGTTTGTACGAGAACGCCACTATGTCAGTCCGACTCCAGGACCGGAACTAGAAGCCTATTCCGTTTGTAGTATTTTGGTAAATGTAGGTAGGTATAAAACATTTGTCATTTGACAGTTTGCCGTGAAATATAATACCATTACGTTGCTATCCGCGCGTTTTAATCCTAATTAAATCCCAAACACAATATTTGACGACGAGAAGTAACTTACGCGTGTGAAATAAGTATATTACACGAGTGGAATAATTGTTAAACGCGATGGCGGCCAGCGCTAACGTGATTTATGGCGGCAACCTCACGTTCGACCACAACGCGCAAGAATGGAGGATTTTTTGAAGCTATGTGTCTTGCAAACGATTTGTCGGAGACCGACAAAGCTGGCACGAAGCGGCGTTCCATACTTCTTACGACGTTTGTGGAAGAAACCTACCGCGTTGCAAAAGATTTGGTGTATCCAAAAAAGCTAAACACCATTGAATATACTAAACTCCTTGAAAAACTAGACGCTCATTTTGAGTCACCGAAGTGTTCGTTTGTTGAGCGATACAAATTTTATAAAGCGGAGCAACGTCCAGGAGAAGATCTAGGGGAGTGGGCAGCGCGAGTGCGAAGTCTGGCACAGTTCTGCGGGTTTATGACGGAGCTGGATACAGCGTTACGGGATCGTTTCGTTCTCGGGCTCGAGAACGCTAAAGAACGTGAAAAGTTATTTGTGGACAGCGTCGAGAAGCTGACGTTTAGCAAAGCGTTGCATCTAGCGCAGGCCACTCGCAGCGCGCGGCAGGGCCTGCAAGCAACCGGCCTGTCCAGGCAGTCGACGGCGGCGGGGGTCGGCGGCGGCGAGGTGTTCGCGATGCGCGCGGGTGCCGCGCCCGCGCCCGCGCCCGCGCCCGCGCCCGCGCCCGCGCCCGCGCCCGGTCAGCCAAACAACGCTCATATTTCGCGAAAACCTTGTGCAGTTTGTGGATACAAAAACCATACCACGGACAAGTGCCGTTATATTAACTTTTCCTGTAAAAAGTGTAACACTAAAGGACATCTAACTAGGGTGTGTAAAGTGAGCAAAAAGTTCAATTTCATTGCTCAGTAAGCCGACGACATACATACATACAGGTATTGCAGATGTATATTTGTATAGTATCGGATGTGATAACGGTGAACCTATGCAGTAGGTGGTGTCGATGGCTAACGAGAGTGTTTTAGGCGAGGTAGATAGCGGCAGCGCTGTTTCAGTTCTACCTGCTAGTATTTTTAATACGCTGTTTAAAGGAAAATATGCCTTAAAGAAGTCCAATGTAAGGCTCAATTGTTATAATGGTAGCAAAATATTTCCTTTAGGTCGAGTATTATTACCGATTACGTTCGAAAACAAAACAAGGGACCTTGACATGTACATTGTCGAGGACGTAGCGGGTCAACCAACCCTGTTAGGAAGAGATTTCATAAGTTCGATTTACATTTGTGCAGCTTAAATTGCCATAATTTGAATAGGCAGGATGACGTCATTGGTGCATTAAAAAGTAAATATTCAAAGGTATTTTCTAACGAGTTAGGCAGGTTCAATCAGTTTAAAATTCACCTAAAACTTAAAGAGGATGCGCAATTTAAATTTTTTAAACCTCGAACCGTGCCCTTAGCCTTGAAACCTAAAGTCGAAGACGAACTGAACAGGTTGGTTGATTTAGGTATTTTGGAAAAGGTTAGTCATTCTGATATGGCTACGCCGATTGTTCCTGTTTTACGACCCGATGGCAACATACGAATTTGCGGTGACTATTCTGTGACCTTGAACAAATCATTGTTCATCGATAACTATCCATTGCCGCGGATTGAAGACCTATTTTCGAAGTTACACGGTGGAGAGGAATTTTCAAAATTGGATTTGTCTAGGGCCTATAATCAGTGTGAGCTGGATAAGTCATCCAAGAATTTGACTTGTATAAACACTCACAAAGGACTTTACCGCTATACACGTCTTGTTTTTGGTTTATCTTCAGCGCCGTGTATTTTTCAGCAAATAATAGAAAAGCTACTGTCGGGCATCGAAGGAATTTGCATTTTCCTCGATGATGTACTGATAACTGGACCGAACCGAAAAATACACGTCGAAAGGCTCGAGCAGGTACTGAGTCGCCTTAGTGACGCCTGCCTGTGCTTAAAACAGGACAAATGCGAGTTATTCACAAGTTCTGTGGAGTACTTGGGGTTTGTAATCGATAAACATGGATTACATAAATCCAAAAATGAATTGGATGCAATTCTTAAGGCTAAAAGTCCGAAAAATGTATCTGAACTTCAATCTTTTCTAGGGATGCTAAATTACTATCGGTCGTTTGTCCCTAATGCATCGGGTATTTTAAATCCTTTGTATGTATTGCTAAAAAAAGATTGTAAGTGGTATTGGAGCAAGGAGCAGGAGGAGTCCTTTGTAAAAATAAAGGAGGAATTAGCGAGTGAACGAAGTTTGGCGCACTACAACCCGGACTACGTCACGATTCTTACAACGGACGCCGGACCGGCAGCTCTTGGAGCCATATTGGCTCAGAAACAGCCGGACGGCTCCGAACGTGTTGTCGCTTATGCCTCCCGCTCACTCACGCCCAGCGAAAAAAACTATGCTCAGATACAGAAAGAAGCGGCATCGCTGATTTTTAGAATAAAAAAATTTCATTATTATTTGTACGGCAGAACCGTACCTTTTGTTTTAAGAACGGACCACAAACCCCTGGTCTCAATTTTTGGATCCAAAAAAGGTGCTCCCGAATTAGCAGCAAACCGTTTACAGCGGTATGCTATATTTTTGATCGCGTATCAGATAACGTAAAAAGTAAACAAAACGTTGCCGATTATTCTGCCGTCCTCAAACTAAAAGGCGGCTAAATACAGGAGTGTCATTTTGAGTTATCAGCAAAATACGTGCTACACCATTTCTCTAGACAATGGTGGGACGTTTCAATTTTATTTTCTGTTATTTCTATAGTACTTAATAACAGCTATTTTTTAAGTATACTTGAGTCAGTTTAAAGTTATTTTCAATGGCTAAAATCATCAATTTTCCTTTTTTGTTATGTATTGGATGAACATAAATATGTAAAATAAATAACTAAATGGGGGCTAAAGCACGTTTAGCTGCCTTCTAACCTAGTAATTTACATTAGCGTAGAAGGGGTTGTACTAGCAATACGAAGTTAAAGATAAAAGCATAGTTAAAAGGCGGTTAAAGGTGTTTAAACGCCTTTTAGTTTAGTAAAAGCAGTTTCATTTGAATAATACAAATATTTGTTTATACCTTTGTTAGACTAAAAAGCCGCTAATTACAAAACATCTTAAACTAACTGCTTTTTTCGTATGGAATGAAGGTTCAATAATATAAGCAAAATACTCCCAAAATTGTTGAAGGTAAAAAATTTAAAGACATGATATGGTGGAATTGGTACCTAGTGTAAACAGATAAAGACCAGTCTCAACTAAAGTCTCTATGCGATCAGGGCTTGTAATTCAAAACGCCAACTCCAAATTTCCGATCGATGAACATACATTTAAAAACAAACAGCAAAAAGATATCGACAAATTGATAACCTCCTCCTTCGAAATCTTGAAGTCAGTTGAAAAAAGAGCACATCTCAACTAACGTAGCTATACGAACTCCTTTAATATGTATTTTAAACAGCAGTTTCATCAACTAACAATATTTAGATCAGTGGCTTAGTGAGATATTATTTATTTTACATACTACTTAATTCGTAAATTTTAAATAGCACAAAAACAAAAATGATTAATGTCCAAGGTCCTAAAAATAAACTGTTTAAATGTCAAATTCTTGTCAAAATCTTGGTTTCTCTCTTGTTAATTCTGTATGTACTACTTCACCGATTAGCTAGACCAATTTAGACAGTTCTTATTTTTTGGTGGAAAGAATATACTTGACAGTTGGTCCCATTGTCATCAAGTCAGGATCTGGTGATGGGATCCGGAAAAAATCGAGAGAAGTCTTCAAATATTATAGGCACACTTATAGTGATTTGTGTATGTATGTACATTTACAGTAGCTCTGGCTTTTGCTTTTGGATAAATGAGGCTAAGTGATGTCGGTCCTCTTTTGTCTAAAATTATTATTAACTATCTAAATCGCGAACGCATGAGGCAGAATCGGTCTTAAGAAAAATTAAATAAAAGTCGCTAGTCTAGGGAAGTCGCGTATTTTTAGGGTTGGGTACCACAAAAGGCAAAAACAAGAACACTTATTACTTCTGGTCTGTTACAGACACAGCTATAAAAGTATAGAACCGACTGAGTGATATTTGGTACACATTTTGTAAGTCGGTGACATAGAAACAAACAGACGAATAAAGATATTAAATTAATTTTGGTCATTCGGGCCTTTTTTGGGAGGTAACATACCAAATTATAAAAATTGTATACTTAAACCATTAACGAAGTTTTCTAAAACCGCACTCAAATTTGTTTATTCGGTAGGGAGCTAGGATGCTGCATAGACAGAAAGACAAATTATAATACCCACGCACATAGACAGGATACACGTACACATTTTTATCCCATCTATAATGTACTACCAATTGATTAGGTACTCAAGAGTTAGATTCCTTTCGATAGACCACCACAAACATACAAAAAACAAGCTGCCGCTTACATACAAAAATCAACATGCAATTGCGCAAAAAAAAAGTGTTGAAGTGTCCGTCAATTCATAATATATAATTTTGGAAATACTTATGGATTTATTATACAAACATGTGGGGTTAATTATGGTTTAATAGCAACTTGTGACAACTAAGAATTATTTTGTGTATATTTTTGATAAATAAGTACGATTATTGCTCGATAAAAAAAAACAACGGGTTGCACTCCGGGAGTGCCGGCAGAAGAGAAAACTTGAAATAAAGAATAAATTTGGTCCTCCTTTTGACCAACTAACCTGTCAAATATGCCGGACGTAAACACACCTAGTTTACAATTTCCGAACGCACGCCTCACTGTGAAGTTGTCAACCACTAAAATATGTAATGTGGCCGACCATTTCTCATTAAATTAACACTTTTAAATTCAAAATACGCGACAATCCGAATTTTGCCCATATATGTCTTCTATTCAAAACTTTTATTTTTTTACGCTTTTTCATTAGAGCATAATTTCATTCGGGTCTACCGTAGCCCTCGACCGAATTATTTATATAGGTTTATTCGATCAGGTCACGTGTCCGTCTTACGAATTTTCAATCTGACGAATCTGACGGTCCTGACGGACCTGACGCTTTTTTCCCCATCACAAAAAGTGCACAGCGCCGCTAAAGAAGTTTTCACTTCAAAAATCCAGCTGTTGCTATTCTTGTTAGGTCGATACAATTCTACTCGTAGAGCAAATACTCGTAGGTGCGCCACATTCACCTTAGTTGGTATTGATGGACAAAAATGTTTATAAGATGTTCTTGGCTTAAAATAAACTTAAATGAGAGTGGAACTGTAACAGAATGAATATCATATCATTTTGAATATGTTTAAAATAAACCATCAAATAAAAAATATTACAGTACATATCCGAACCTCGATTACTAATTTCGTGTCCTCGAGTGAGGCTCAAGTTGCCGCCTTATTACCATGGAATGGCCAGTTGCCACTATTTAGTAATGGTGGCTATGCATTTTCAATCCTTGCTTTGCTAAGTTATAAGGCGGCTAACCAACTTTAGCTGCTTTTTAGTTATGTAAGAATAGATTGAATGCCTTTTAGTTATGCTTACACTTCAATAGGAAATATATTTTTTGTAGACTAGAAAGCGGTTAAAGCCGAGTAGCCGCTTTTTACGTATGTAAATTAAAATGACTGCCTTTAAGACTTGTACTGCATATCATGTGCCAATGAGATGAAAGCGGTTATAGAGCTTTAACTGCCATTTAACTAAGTTTCTATGATATAACTGCCTTTTTGCTAGCAATAGTTTCAAAATTGTGTATTTAGCCGCTAAATGGCATGTTGTATCTCAGCTGTTTTTAAAGATATGGCCTTGAAACCTAGATAGGTCGATAGATAATTTTTCGCTATATCGCGCTATGACGTTAACTCAAAAAGGTCGTAAGTGACTTTAACGGCCTTTTAGTCTGAGGACGGCAGTATTTGTCTAGGGCCACAAAGGGTGTCCCGAGGGGGACTTAGTTGATCGAGCGACATACATAAATTTTATATCTGATTCGTTAAAACCAGTTACTGCAAAAGGTATTTGCTCAGAAACAAACAAAGACGGGGTACTGTTGCGCGTAAAGTCGTATATAGAAAAAGGTTGGCCACGAAAAATGACAGATAGTGATTTAAAGGCATTTTTTAACTGTCGCGCAGAGTTGAACCTGGAAGAAGGCTGTATTTTGCGGGGTCACAAGGTGATCATACCTTAAATTTTCCGCGAACAACTTTTGAATGAATTGCATGACTCTCACCTTGGGGTAGTAAAAACGAAATCGGAAGCTAGAAAACGAATGTGGTGGCCTAATATAGACCAACACATGGAACAAAAAATTGGGTCATGTAATGTGTGTGTTACACTAAGAAACGCTCCGGCGCGATCTCCGCTGATTTCGTAGCCATACCCGGCACGCTGGGAGCGCGTGCACCTGGACATGTGCGCGGTGCAGGGCCGGCAGTTTCTTATCGCCGTAGACGCGCACTCCAAGTGGGTTGAATGTTATGCAATGACGCGGACGGACACCGCTAGTGTAATTATAAAATTAGCAGACATATTCAGTAGATTTGGACTCGTTCGCACCCTAGTTACGGACAATGCCTCAAACTTTTGTTCTACGTTGTTTACGGAATTTTGCACGTTAATCGAAATTAAACATATTACTATTGCACCTTACCATCCGAATTCAAACGGCCAGGCCGAAAATAGCGTAAAATTCGTAAAAAAAGGCATAAAGGCAATACTTGCGCAAAATCCTTCTCAATCAACTTTCAATATTAAATTAAGTAAATTGTTGTTTGACTATAGAAATTCGGCTCATTGCACTACTGGTTTCTCGCCAGCTCAATTGTTGCTAGGACGATCGTTGCGCTCTCGACACAACCTGCTGCGCGCGCCTCGTGGCGCCTACGCCGACGCCGATTTTCACGTCGGCGCCGACGCCGATGCCGCAGCTCCGCGCCTTCCGTTGTCGATGGCTTCCTCATCTAATCAAAATGTTATCGCGAAACAGATCTCACAATGTACACAATATGGCGGACAGAGAAAATGTAACTTCAAACGAGGTGATAATAATTTGGTAATATCATTTTTTTAAAATGGCACGAAATATACATGGAAAAGAGGAACAATTGAGAATAAAGTGGGATCCAGAATGTTTATCGTAAAAATAACGGACTTCAAAGTAAAAGTTAAGAAACATGTCGATCAATTATTACATTATAAAGGCAACGACATCACCACTGAACCGGAGTATGAAGGCGACATCCCCGCAGTGCAAAACGAACACTCCCATAATGATAACTTGAACGACAAGAAATCCAACCTGCCCCTGACTGAAGAGTCAGAGGTCGCCGAGCTGGCGGAGGGGGGCGCGTCGAGTTCCCAGGAGATATCTTTGGATACATCTTTTGAGAGTATTATTTCACCAGTCAGTTCTCCGCAAGGGCAATCAGTAGCACAGGAAGACGATGGGAGGAAATCGGGGGGGTCCGACGGAGACTATAGAGGGTGACGGTTATGGTGTTGAGCCAGACGCTCCGATCGACGGTCAAGGCCAAAGCGACCTTGACACTGGACGGCAGCGCCCTATACGAAACACTAGGAACAAGGACGTTAATTATAAAATTTAGTGTGCCAAGTACATTTTTTTCATTTTTTACCTACTAAGGTACTTAAAATTGTTAATAATTGCAATGCTTTACTTCACTTTACATGTGATACTTTTTTTCTCTAGGAATCCTGCCAGCCGATACTGAACCATGATTGTAAACTTACACTATTAATATAGGTATATAGTGCCATAATTGTTGGGGAAGGGGTTTAGTATTGGTACCTAATATTAATTGCAGTTTTTTTTGTAGTAATTTGTTTACTTATTGCTATTTTTATTTTCAATGTTAATGCATTGTTTGGTTAAATATTGGTGGAGGGATTGTAGTATTTTGGTAAATGTAGGTAGGTATAAAACATTTGTCATTTGACAGTTTGCCGTGAAATATTATACCGTTACGTTGCTATCCGCGTGTTTTAATCCTAATTAAATCCCAAACACAATAGCGGCGGGGAGTCAGGCAAGGAGATGTTATTTCTCCTAAACTGTTTACCGCTGCACTGGAGGATGTTTTCAAGACTCTTGACTGGAGAAGGCTAGGCATCAACATAAACGGCGAGTACATCACTCACCTTCGGTTTGCTGACGACATCGTAGTCTTGGCTGAGACCATGGAGGATTTGAGTACGATGCTCGATGACCTCAGTAAAGCCTCCGAGCGAGTTGGTCTAAAGATGAACATGGGTAAAACGAAGATCATGTCAAATATCCATGTAGCACCAACTCCCGTTACAATCGGAGACTTTACACTCGAAGTTGTGGACGATTATATATACTTAGGACATACTGTCCAGTTAGGTATTTTTTTTTTTTTTTTTTTTTTTATACCACGACGGTGGCAAACAAGCATACGGCCTACCTGATGGTAAGCAGCTACCGTAAACTATGGACGCCTGTAACTCCACAGGAGTCACATGCGCGTTGCCGACCCTTTACAAAAAGAAGGATTCACTGTGTTGACGGCTAAAGGAACAAGAGGGTCCCTCATCGTCAACACACTGGGTCCTCTTTGAGCTCTTTGGCAACCTTACTCACCAGCAGGAACACAACACTATGAGTAGGGTCTAGTGCTATTTGGCTGTGGTTTTCTGTAAGGTGGAGGTACTTCCCCAGTCGGGCTCTGCTCCAGATTTGAGCGAGATGACATTCACTGAACGTGCCCTACCACACTAAGCGAGATGCCATTCGCAGTGCCCATACCTCTCTTTTTGGCATAGTTTAAGGACATACCCAAGTCCGGACGTAGTTTAAGGACATACCCCGGGTCCAGAAAGGTAGATCCAACTTCGAGAAAGAGGTCAATCGACGAATCCGACTCGGTTGGGCAGCGTTCGGGAAGCTACGGCACATCTTTTTGTCCAATATTCCGCAGTGTCTCAAGACGAAAGTCTTTGACCAGTGTGTGTTGCCAGTGATGACATATGGTACTGAAACGTGGTCGCTTACAATGGGCCTCACAAGAAAGCTCAAAGTCACCCAAAGGGCAATGGAGAGGGCTATGGTTGCTGGAGTCTAGAGAGACTTCAGAGAAGACGCAGAGGCGTGATCGCATCAGAAATGCCATCCGCAGCAGAACCAAAGTAACCGATATAGCCCTCCGAATAGCTAAACTAAAGTGGCAGTGGGCGGGGCACATTGCTCGTAGAACCGATGGCCGTTGGGGCGGAAAGGTTCTCGAGTGGCGACCACGAACCGGAAGGCGCAGCGTGGGTAGACCCCCCGCAAGGTGGACTGATGACCTGGTGAAGGTCGCGGGAGTCCGCTGGATGCGGGTGGCGCAGGACCGGTCATTGTGGCACTCTTTGGGGGAGACCTATGTCCAGCAGTGGACGTCTTTCGGCTGATATGATGATGATGATAATGATGATTGTTAGCAGATGTTCTGCTTAATACTAAATTAATTGTAGTACGAGTGGCATAGCAATAATTTTCAAGCAATTTCTGATATTTCTGATTCAGACGTTTAGGTGCTAGCTGCATTGCGTAGTTAATGCATAGAAGTTGTATTGAAGTCTGATGGTAACTAAATGTGTTTAAAGTTAGAATACGGCCCAAATCAATGTTAATATGGCGGTGCCATTATTGTGATCCCATACAAAACCGTCACACTTATCATGCAAGAAAATTTTAACGATAACGATAACAGATGACGGTTTGGTGCAACTAGTCTTAAGTACACCTATCTGTTACCCACGATTCATTTAATAAAGAAATTGGTCAAGTGCGTGTGACCATCGCATTATGGAGGGTTCCGTACCTACAATCGAAAAATATATATCAAAAGGTCGTATCTTCCTACGAAAGAAGTTTTTTTGAAATAAATCGTAATCGCCTTAACCGATAATGTTCAATAAAGTTTTCGTTGAAAAAATAAGGGTGTCATTTAATCGATCTGCAGAATATTCCTATTTTGGTAAGCAAAAATATATATTTGGTCAGCAAAATTGGAACCTTAGTTAGCGACTTACGGTCAGCAAGTATTTCTAAACCAGTTCGCAATTAATGTCATACTGATCTGCTCTAAAATTATTTGGTTGGCAATTTAATTATTTGAGCGGCAGTAAGCTATCCGCCTTAAATCAGATTTCTTTAAGCAATCAGTGGGTAAGCGAATTATTTCATTTTGGATTACAATTGAACTGATCCGCAAACATTGGTTCGCTAAAAAAATCAGTTGATCAGCACTTGTCTTACCAACCTAACCTACCTTTTGCTGATCAGTTGAATTTTGAAACAAAAAGAAATACTAGCCATCATTTAATTACTTTCCTTTCATTTCGTCGTTCAAAAAACTTACTGCCCATTCATAAAATGGGCGCAAGTAATTTTCTGCTGGAGATTATTTATTTTGGAGATGAATTAAAAAAACACACTTCTACTTTTGCTCTTAAAGGTAAAAGATAACTAACGAACCTAACCAATTAAAAATAGGGATCGTAACATTTTTCTTTTTTTCTCCTGTTCGCCCCCCCGTCCCCCCGTTTTCCTGTCTTTGTCTGGTCGGTTGAGGGTCACAGTTCTAATCTAACCTAACCCACTTTATTTGTAGCCGTGCGGGTCGGTTGAGGGTCACGGTTCTAACCTAACCTAACCCAATTTATTTGTAGCCGTTCGGGTCGGTTGAGGGTCACAGTTCTAACCTAACCTAACCCACTTTATTTGTAGCCAATTTTAATTATAATATAAATGTTTAAAATCCCTGGCTCCGTAGTAATTCTATAGCCGAATTCGCAACTTTGGGCCGCGTTAATTCTTAAACGGGCAAGTTAATCGAATAATTGTAATCAATAAAAAATAACAAAAATATGAAAAAGACATTTGCTAATAACCTTAGAATAAAATGCACGCACACGATTGGCTGCTCGTGTCATGTGGACTAATGGTGTCACTCCGGTTACAACTCTGCGCATTTTTTAAACCAAACGCCACCAACTTTATTATATCAGATTACCATTGTTTTAATATGCATACCTTTCAATTAAACTGCTTACAGCCATGTTTTTTCTACCCACCAACTTTTTTATCTTGCTGACCAAGTAATTATTTTGCAGCTCAACAATTTATTGAGCAGATAAATTATAACAAATGCAGATCAATATTGGTTATAACGTTGTCCGTTTGTGAGGTTTTTGCTTAACAAGATTTGTAGCTCCATTTTTATTTATTGCCAGCAAAATTTTTGTATGCTGACCAAATGATTTAATGGCTATTTTTTTGTTGCGAATCAGTTTTAAAAACGGCTGATCATTTAATTACTTCCCAAAAAAGAACAATGGTGTATCTTCTCACATTTTTCATATTTTATGGATCTCCGGTTCAAAAGTAACAGGGAATAGGAATGGAACTTAATAAATAAATAGATTAACAGTTAATACCAGAATACTTCAAACCACTATCCTAGATATAAATTCCAAACAATTTTTCATTCAAGTAACGTTACATCATATATCATTTACTAGCCCGGTTAAACTAAGCTCCTTTAACATATTGCTGCCTATCGTTTAACTTTCTATAACGTTATAGTTTACAACACAAATTGCCATACAAGATATATCACGGAGCAAGTTTGGCTTATCCAGATTCCTCGGGGACATAACCTCTATATCGTGATTAACAGGGTTCCCTGAAGACGTTCTATTCCCTTATTATAACTAGGACAAGTTACGCCGCAATCTGAATGCAATAAACATTCAAGCGCACGTGCCGGCGACGAGTCTGGATCCTGGAATCAAGGAGATAAAGCTAAATATCGAGGCGTGATTAATACCTAGGTATTACTTGTGGCATGCGTTATACTATATTCGATCCGAGTATTCTCATTTGCAGCTATGATTTGCATGATGAACGTTACCTACCTATGTCCATAATTTAAAAATTATAACCCGTTTTTCTCCCCTTTAGGTTTATTTATAAAAAAATCTTTTATAAGGTTAGGAGCTGCATGATATTTGAAGAATATAGTATAAGTACAGTTTTAATTCTAACTTATAGGTTTAGGCTGTGCGTAGACTATCAGTATCTATGTAACTCGATTATTTATATATTTATACAAATACAATATGTTAAGTATTATATAAAAATATGCAACTAAATAAAGTATAACAAGTTATTTAACAAAATAATAATAAAAGCAAAGAATGTATAAGTCCCAACTTGCAATGTAGTAGTTATATACCGGAAAGGCAAATATTTAATATCACAAGAAAGACCGTTTTTCTCAATTGTCACAACCTACAATTATGTTTATTGGCTGTAGGTATCTAATAAGCAGATAGATATGTGACTATTTTCTAGACGCACACACTTGAGACCTAGATACATTTTTAGAAAGGGTTTAGTTTATTCGTTATTAACAAAAATATATGCACTACTTTAGAGATATTTTAGACGAAAGTTTTAATACGTCACCAAACCTCAGCTCATATCTTTTCCAGAACCATTAACTCCTCGAGTGCAATATTGCAGCGCTCCAGCTCGGCTTGACGGCGAAACGTGACGTATTATGTTGGTGCACACAACATTTCTCCAACTGTAGGTATACGACGATATATGACGACAGGCTTTGCCAAAAGTTGTTTAATCAACTCAAAGTTTGTTGAGGTTGACGCAGATTCATTGCATAAAATCTTGTTTTATAGTTTTGTTTTTAAAATTATGTTTTTGTTTTTCAAGAAAACTGTTCAGAATTTTAATTGGTTTGGTATCAAAAATATATTTTCTATTCATGAATACTTTTGAGAATTGTAATTGGTTGGGTATTAAAAAATATATTCGTAATTAAAATGGTTTAGTGTTAAAGTACCTAGGGTTTTATGTCTGACCTTAGATGGTCTAATTGACGCACACACTTTCAAACTATTTGTTTACATAACCTACACCACTGTTATCTACTTACATTTAACTACTTTACCTTACTAATTTATGGCTAGAATGTAAAGGTTTACGAAAAAAGTTACCGTAACCTAACAATTAAAGATTTAAATTGATATCAAAATGTTGTTTTGATATGCAATCCGATTTTTTTCCCTAATTACAAGCTTTTATTTAACTTGCACTGTTCGTATGTATGTAAATATGTAAGTTGTCCGTCAAAATTTGTTTATTCTAGACTCACACACAGTCTACGAAATATTTTAACAAATCTTGAATGCTATTGATTATTTTTAGATTTAACTTATCTATGATGGAAAAATATGGAAATGGATAAAGATGGCAAAATACAAAAATAGTTAATATTTGAGGGAACAAACAAAAACGACCGTCATCAACCGATATTTTTACAACGCAGCATTTCTGGCGCCAGCCACGTACAAAACTGATGACATTTACTTTTTAGCTTTTGGCCTAAACATAAACCTACAATAATAAAGTGATGAGGGTAAACCTAATTTCAAATGTCTACTCTTTTATTTATTACATTAGTGTTTGCGAGGTCAGTATCGTATACAAGAAATAATAAAATTATAATATTAATACGGTTTTACTCACTTAGTTTTAGTTACTACGTGTGACATGTATAGGAAGTTCTTGAAAAGGAAAGGTCTTCATTTTCAAGAACACATTTGCTAATACGACGAGCCTCAGACTACTGTACCTGTCTTTTTTATTCTGTATTTTTTACTTAAATTCTAAGTGTATGTCTGTTACATTGTGTGTTATGTATTTTTTCAACACACCTGCTTGTAACGAGGTTCTTATTCCACCGCTTTTATGCTCATAATCCTAGATATTAAACACGCGTGCATTTCACAATAATTATCCAACTAGGGGAATAATTTAATAATCCGATCAAGTGACGTTTGTACTTGTAACAGACCGACATCTGAAAACATCCAGCTACGCTGAAAGCATTAAATTATTTTGAACTATACCTTGTCTTTGACTTCGAAATAAAATCAATTTGCTACAATACGAAAATGAAGTGAGGGTAGCTTACAAAATTATGTTCCTTGATAGGTGAACTTTTTAATTTAGTCGTTGCCAGAGTCGTTCAGTTTCTCTATGGACAGATCTAAGCCTATTTTATAAACAAAATAAATGATTATTTACTTTTTTTATTGAAACGTAAAATAATAAAATTAAAATAATTTTAGATTTTTTTTAAATGTTGGTTGTTTTAAGTTTGTTTTAGATTTGTCTTTAATCTATGGTTCACGATATATTATAGAATAGCTCGGTAAAACACGCGGGAAAAATGGGAACCAATCAGAATCAAGCTGAGTTGGTTGGACCAATCAAAATAAGAGTTGTTGAATGGATTGAGGAACGTTTGGATTAGCGGGGGTCGGTTTCGGGGGTTCTCATCTGAAGACATGAAAGTCTATATAAGGTGGTGGAAGGAAATATCTGGGCTTTTTCTTCAGCAGAGCGTCGCGTTTAACGGAGATCAGTGAGTTTAGGCTGTAAGGTGCAAATAGTGTTTGAGTTTGTTCACAGATCTGTTATCAAGAGAAATCCACGGCCCGCGCGCTTCTATGGTAACGAAGATGAGGGACCTTGTTGGAGCGCTGAAGAACATTGCATGAAGAATCTCGTGTTCCACGTGGCTGGCAAGCATCAGTCACTACTAACTGTCTCGGTAAGAAATTTAGATTTATTCGGGTTTTAATAGCAAGTGCGTATGACGGACCGTCGCGTTAATATTTACAGAATAGTGTGTAGTTTCGGGTTGAAACGTGTTGAGATTTTAAGTTCGTGATTCAGGAGATAATCTGATAGTCTTATCGAGGCGTGTTTATTTAACCAAAATAAAAAGTAAAATCATTGGTTTATGTGTAGATTGCAGTTGGTGAGAATTTCAGTTCATTATTAAGTACGTCTATTTATTTTGTTTTGTTTCGCCATTTAATTGAGTGAGTTAGTGGTTAGTCAAATGTATAACAAAAGAATGGTGATTACGAGCATAGATTTGATAGAAACCGGGAAAGGACTTAAAAACCTACAGGTATCTATGAAGGGCGTGCGAAGTGGGTATAGTTGAAATTTATAATCAAAATGTATGATAACAGTTTACTCGTATTGCATAGCATGGTGTCATTGAATTGGTGGTTGAATTACTTATAAAATTTGTAATCAGTTTTATTAGTATGAGTTTTTTAGTAGTTGTCCTTGTCATTTGACCAACTAAATAGGATGCATAATAGGAAGGTTAAATAATTCTAAGTGTATTGTGTGTCGGTGTGTATACGTCAATATTTTATGTGCAATTTTAAATTCATTGTAATGAGGTCATCAAGGTATTGATTCACGGGTTTTACTTATTCGTCGTTGCGCATTTATGTTAATATTTCGTATATGGTAAATAAAGGGGAAGGTATACGTTATCTAAATTATTGTTAGTAGAAACAGTTGGATGAGCAAATACAATTGTAGGTCTTAATCATTAGCGGGTTCAGTTGAGCTTGAAGGATTCACCGCGTCGAGCAGAATTCGAACTTGCGACCTTTCGGAACACTGGTCCGATCGCTCTGACCGGCTGAGCCATCGACGCTTGCTCAGCCTCGGTGAATCTTTCAATCAAGTTCCGTCCTTGCTTACGTCAGAGGGTTACGTATTTATCTAGTGCTCTTTAGAGTACGGTTTCTGAGTAGACAATTTATTAGGTTTCTCTAATTTAATATGATTTCCTATCATATTTAATCCATTTATTTATTCTAGATAATTAACCGTCATTCATTCTCGAATTATATACTTCGAGTAAATTAGTAGTTACCTTTGCATTAGTTTATTTTATAACGTTAACAATATTTATTCGTCGTTGTAGTTAAAGTTTTAGTTTCAGTCTTGATAAATGAGTAATTCTACATATTTCACAATAGGGCGTAAAATTAGTAAGCCAACTATGGTAAATACGTTTTGTTAATCCTTGGTTATTTCTCAAATTCCCGGTTACATCGGCTGAGAGGGCGCCTTCACCAGGATCGTTGCCGCAGCGTGAGTGAGTGCTTCGGTGGCGGGATGCAGCTTCGGGCGTACAGATCTTCGGCCTGTCCAGTTGGACCCATCTTGAAGCCTTGACGAGCACTTCAGGGAGCTGTCAGCAGAGCTAAGGCAATCTACTGCGAGACTTCGGCGCCATTGCGAAGAGTCAATCCATCCAGCAGAAGTCAGTCCTCCAGGATCGTTGCCGCAGCGTGAGTGAGTGCTTCGGTGGCGGGATGCAGCTTCGGGCGTACAGATCTTCGGCCTGTCCAGTTGGACCCATCTTGAAGCCTTGACGAGCACTTCAGGGAGCTGTCAGCAGAGCTAAGGCAATCTACTGCGAGACTTCGGCGCCATTGCGAAGAGTCAATCCATCCAGCAGAAGTCAGTCCTCCAGGTGTGTTGTTTTTGATTTATTGCTTTATGCTCATTTCTAAGGTTCAATAAATTGAATATGATGGTATATGCATTGATTTCGTTTAATCACTATAATAGGAAATTACATTATCTAGCTAGTCATGGTGGTGGCTTGCAGGTGCACATGGAAGCTAGTACCATGTTAATTGTGTAACATATTGGTTAATCAATGTTTTCTATGTCTTGCATGCAAATACCATTGTACATTTCCAAGTAATGATTACGTTAAAGGTTTCTACAGCTTATTGAAATAAATAAACATTATTGAGCAGTTTGTTGCTCAATATACGGCTAAATAATTTAAGTGGTTAAATCCACGTAATTATAAACAGTAAATTATTAAGATATTTACTTTATCTTTTCTTGACGGTGTTTGTTAGACACTGATTGAGAAACCTTTATTACTTATAGAGTCAAATAGTGAAAATTATAATTACGTTGCCCAATAAATAAATGTAGATACTTTGAAAAGTTCAATATTTAGTACAATTGGCTACCTACCTAAAAATATATATATATATACCATAGTACGGAGAAACCCCTTTACTATCTACTTATATAAAAACGAAAAACCAGAACGGGATAAAAAACGAGGGATGAAGCGAGATGGCGCCTTACCAAATTTTAAGAACTTCCTTGACACGTTTCTCCAATACAACGCACATATCATTGGAAAAAACTATGCAAATATATTGTCTAAATATGAGAATAGAACAACAGCACAAAAACTTCCGCTTGCACTCCGTATTTATTTTACAATTAGCCAAAGAAATTTTCATAATTTTCTTCATTTCACGACTATCGGTCATTTTCGGCGACGCTCGGTTGGTTTCGCCAAACTTGAAGTGTGTTTATGTCTTAGAGAATTAAACCAACCGGAGCGGCCATGACTGTCATTTTCTATACAAAAAAAGTCTGCCGACTTTTGCGGGGGAGGGGAACGTCAAATGTATGGCTATTCGTACGTAACGTACAAATAGCCACGTCAGATAAAAGTCAGTCCATACAATAAATACCCCGGTCATATGTTTTCGGCAGAGGGGAACGCCTGTCATGGCCGCTCCGGTTGGTTGAATTCTCTAAGCTTATATATAAGATACTCTGTGAGACAAATGTCATAAATGTCATAATGAACATAAATGGATGTTTATGTCATATCATAATTATTGTTTTTTTAATATATCTATATTGCCGGCCGCCTGAAATCATTCCTGAAATAATGATAAGTGATTATTTATAGAGGAAATACCAAGAGTTGTAAGTATTAACTTATCATTAGAGACACTGGGCCCCTGGTCGGCCGACATGAAGTGTTTCATGAGGGCCCTGTCGGCAAGGCTGGGCGAGACTACAGGGGACCATAGATCTGGCGCGTACGTCTCCCAGCGTATATCTTTAGCTATACAGAGAGGTCGTAATCAGCGAAACGGGGACCATGCCGCGAGCGGACGTTTTAAACGGAGTATTCTTTACAAAGTTGGGATTTTTATAGGTAAATTTATTTTTATACATATATTTAAAAGTAGTTTGTTAGTATAGGTTTATTTTTTAAGTTGTATTTTAGCTTTAATTTAATTTAGTGATATTTATTTTCAAGCCATCAGATATAAATTAAAATTGTGCTTCTTATTGAAAAAACCGGCAAACAGGGTGGGCGATTTTTGACAATTGAGCGCTCGAATTCAAAGAATTTAACCTCGAATATAATCGCACACAAAAGTTTGTCGCCATTATTTACGCCTGAAATTAATAATATAAATAATCATGATTTTAAATAACTATCGCTGTTGTTCTTAATACATAACTTCTTCGTTTTATCCAGAGTTTTAAATGTTATATTCGAGCGCTCGAATCTCAAAAATCGCCCCCCTGCGCAAACGGGCGAACGGTAGCGGAGATTATCAAATAGCAGCCCACACTGATAACAGGCATGATTCCCGGCAGGGTTTAATGCTGAAGGTTGCCTAATGAATGATAGATAACATAATAAGGTGTCGGAATTTGAGTAAACATAAGATACACTCTATATTTAAATTACGCGAGCGGAGCCGCGGGTCCGTCTAGTTACAGTTATAAACTTGTACATGTGTGTGTTTTCCGGTACACGAGCATCGAACGTACTACTGCTGCACGTGGCACGCTGCTCGCTGACATCGTGAGTTCATCACTGCCAGAACAACGGCGGCTACCCTGAGCAGACTCCAGAGGCCAGAAGCAGCAGCCAGTGATGATGCTTCTCCACGTTGCCACGTATGGTGATATACGAAAAGCGTTCTTGTGAGTTAGTTCCATACTTCTCTTTATTACACCGACGGGTGACAAAATAGGTCTAACGTTAAGCGTTAGCGAGGTTCCATGCTAGTACGGTTTCTATGTACTTAGTACAGTTGCAAATTATCCGACTTTGGAGGTTACTTAAATAAGAGATTGATATTTATAAATGTAGACGTTCTATACCAATAAATAAGGCTTTATTATGTTCGATTCAACCATATTTGAATAACTTGCAACTTACCTAGTAATTTATATCCGATTGTTGTGATTTCATAATGTGAGGATACACGAATACGAAGGACTTATAATATATTCATACTTCATGTTGACGTTTACTCTTATCATCTAGATTTAACAATACATTTTATTTAAGTATTAACGCTATTGTTTACGAAGTTGACATCTTCAATAAACTATTAATAGTATATATAAGGCCTAAGTTTCTCGTAATTCCTTCCACTGATTTAGTTCGGCTGTTGGTTATTTGTAAATCACACGATCTTTCCACTGAAGGAATAGATAATACTTTATGTTGCACTAGTTAAATGATACTTGAAGTCAAAATGGTTTGGATCATCGTAGATGCCTTGATTTTGGTATGTAGCTCGGATTACGTGAATTGCAAATGATTTGTGATAGCTAACATCTCATGGATATCATTTACAGAATGCTATTGTTGACATACATATAGATTGGTCATACAAGTAAATTTAATATCTATATAATGATTCTATATCATTAAGAATATAGACCGATAGTAATATAGTCAACAGCACCTTTCTATTTATATACTAAAATGTGTATATATATATAAATTATACACTATATTTATTTATAAAATCGTAGTCGTTGGGAACCTGTCACAATGGATATTATTTCAATAGTGATTGTTCCAACGATGAGGTAGTTGTAATTGGAAGTGTTTACAAGTTATAAGGACTCCTTCCAGTTATGACAAAAGGTACTTGGTAACAAAGGTAACGGTATTACCCAAAACTATTTATTAATAATTATGCTAAGCAATGGTTTTGTTCCAAGTTGATGGAGTACGCACCTGTGTTTTATTATAGGGCCTGACCGTGCTTTCAACAGTAGTCTTTTGCTTAGTAGAGAGTCACTATAGTGAACCTTGGAAAGTGCAATCTTTGTGGCTGGGATCTTTTTCCCACCAAAATAGACCACTTGAATAGATCTTGTATGTATGATTCATACAAGTGGTATGTTTTACATAAGAGGGTGTGCCTTTTAATTAAATCCAGAGAGATAGACTTCTTAAATGAGTCTTGTTAGATTTATATGAGAAGTATATTTACAACAGGGTTATAACTATCACTCGCAGCCTCCCACCTACGAGACGTCTGTGTTGTTGTTTGCCGATTGTAAGCTGTTAAAGACTCCAATATATATAAATATATAAAGATTTATCTAACATATTATATGGATGAGATGGTTTACATTGGAGTCAACAACGACCTAGACTGACTGCTTGATTCTACTGTGAGAGGACTAGTCATTGCTGGGTTTTTCTAATGTTAAGCTCAGTTATGCGGTCAATCTAGTTTATAAGTACAAACTATTAGTATGATTCAACTTGGACATAAACCCTTATTGTAAACGCTAAGCAATTTGATTACATTATTGGGTAAAAGGTAACAAACCCTAATCCAACTGGCTTATAAAATGAAATAATAGTTGTGTTCATACTTCTTTCGAATAACAAATACAATAGAATGGCTGGTTTCATAATATTAGAGGCTGCCCTCACATAATTGACGTGTTTATGGCCGAGCTGGGTGCTATTGTCTATCAACTAACTAGAATTAAGCCTCTGTGTCTGAACATACTCGTAATTCTTATCCACACGTGAGATGTTCCAATATGCAAGTCGGGCTGGTTGGTTGTGCATGTATGCTTGATAGGGCCGGGTTAACCTAAGATAATGTAGACGAATGCAAGTCCAATTTATAAAGGGCTAACCCATTAGGGTATGCATGTCCAATGATAGGGCCTACCTGAGGGATTTGCTAATCAGCATTCCCATTAGGGTCTGCATGTTCGTCACCTGAGGGTTACGCATTCGTATACAAGTCTAAAAGACGTTTATCTTATGGTTCTGCATGGAATAACTCACGTTGGGACCTTTTGCGTAGACATAGCTTAGCCTATAGTATCGGCGTATGCTCGGTAATTTTATGAGGTATAAAAAAGTATCCTTATAGTTGACTGCAATCATCTATTCTATTTTAATGATAATTTTGATTAATATTAATATTTTAATGAGCCAGAGTTCCATTATCCTATTCCCATATATCTATATTATGACATATGATATTATGATCACATTATTAATATTACAATCTTTTAATAAAATTACATCAATCATTATAACATAACATTACCTTTTATGTTTAACTTATTACAATTACAGGGTTTACTGCATATAGGAAAATCCTTCTGTTTTATCGTATATACGGTAGTATACAGTGTATACAGTAAATTCAATATTTTGCTTTATTCAATTCTTATGTAAGATTTTTACATAGTCAACAATAGCATTATGTAGGGAGTAGGTATGTTTCACAATAGCAGTTGGTATATCATTGTGATGTTAAATATTGAGGAGGTTATAATACTTGTTTTAAAAGTTTGTAGGTTAATGTAGGATATTTTAAACCAAATTTTATTTGTTTTATGTAACGTTGTATTTAATTCTTTTAATTTCTGGTTCTCTGTGTTTGTTTGGGCATTGTTCAGATTTAATTCTGTTGTTTAGCGTTTCTCACACCTCAGGAGACCTTGGTTATTACTTATCATAATGTAGTCCAATATGTACCACTAGACAATCATGCCATTATTTTATAATTTTTATAAATTGTGTGTCTTTCATCTTTACAAAATTTATTATGTATGTGTGCAGGTTAAACTTGGGCGTCAGAGTTTTTTTTCACCGCTATAGTTTTTCTCTGGCATATTTTGGCTCTTGAACTGTAGCGGTATATCTAATGTGACCTAACGGTTACATTAGATATAATAGTTTCTAGAGACATTAAATTTTCCATTAACAGTAATTTCTTATTACTTGAATAAATTTTCTTATTAACTTATTTGTTGTTTAAATCCTATTATTTCCCTTAGTGATAAGATCCTCGCTTTCAAAGAAAAGTTTCAGTTAAAGCTTTAGGTAGGTTCAGCTTTAAGATATTACTGGTTAGTATAGGTGAGTTTTTACATACTCTAGTACCAAGTTGTACATACGCAGACGAATGGTTGTAATTTAGTCGGGTATTACCTTTACTTTTTTTTAACTCTTTATGAGTTTACATTCTAAAAAAGTAAAAAAAAAGTATTTATATTAAAAATGTACTCATTTACGATAGAATACAAATTATACAATCCTGATTGTGAATAAGGATCATTTCAACTTATTATATTACTCGTAATACACAATAAATTACGTTTTAAACACGAATTGTCTGTTTTAATATTGGCTGTTTGGCATTATACGTCCGCGCCTTTGCCTCAAGCTGAACGCACATCCAAAACAGAAAATTGCGCGCCAATTATAAGTTAACCTCAAATCATTGTTTATTTGTTAGATCTTTCTCGTCGTGTTTTAGTAATTTAAACAAATTATATTTTCAATGAATAAGAAGACAACTTTAGCGTTAATTTAACCTCTGGATATATTTCAAAATTGTGATACATACTAGTAAAATGTCATCATAAAAATCAAGTAAGAAAAAAATACTATAATTTATTGCACAATAAATGTGAAGTCTTTAATTTTATTTTAAAAGAGTTCCAGATACTCAATAACATCACAAAAAAGGTTAGTTAAATTTAATTATCTTAGGTTCGTAAGTACCTCTATCCTGTAAACATTCTGACAATTAATGTATTTATCCAGTTATTAATTATACTATTCTTTTATTTCCTCGCAAGTGTGTTGAAAAACGTCGTATGAAACGCGTGTGCTTGATCATTACATAAGCTCAGCTTCCTTATGCGCACTCACATGCGTTCGTGCGCACAATATCGCTTCGTATGTAATGATCAACTTAACACACTTGTATCATAATGTACTAATTTGCAGCTTTTTTTATTATAGTTAAAAGACCGATAAAAAAGCAAGTGGTTAAAAATATTCACTCTAATCTCACTATCTCTAGTAAGAATCGTCAGCAAACGTTAAAATAAATAGTCCACAAAAACTGTTCACGCAACAAAACCCGTCAATGTCAACATCGGTAATCTTGATCAGCTGTAAAGTGTGAGTTGATAATACGCGGGTCGCGTGTCGCGGACGGGTTAACTGCTGACTAATGAAGCTGCTCGGATTTTTAAATGGGACTCTTTTTGTCACGCCACGGGTCAGCGTTAAATGGGCTAACAGCTGTAGCGAGGACATAACCTAGGTAAGCTCTTTTTAAATACAGATTTATTTTATTTTTACTAGGTGTCGCCCGCAATTTAATATCGTCGACGTAGAAGTCGTTTTCACTTACAGCATTATTTTCGCCCACTTAAAGGTCGAGTTTTAATCAATCATTGCTTAGTAAAGCCGACTCTAAAATCATGTTTTATCCAATTAATAAATAAATAAATTGATTTTAATTTCATAATATTGTCTTCGGTTGCCGCGATAGTTATTCATGAAATAAAACAATTAAAAACGGATTTTATCGCGTGTATTGAGCTTAAATTACATCCCGACGTTTCGAACACTTTACAGCGTTCGTGGTTAACGGGTCAAAACGTCGGGATGTAATTTAAGCTCAATACACGCGATAAAATCCGTTTTTAATTGTTTTATTTCATGATTTTAATTTCCTTTTTATTTCTATTTTATTCCTTGTCAAACTTAGGTACAGAATTTTAGGGTTATTTTATTTATAGATTATTAGTAGTAGTAATAGGAGGTAAGTAGGAAAATACAGTAAAAAATTGGGATCTGGACAAAGTGGAATCCTCGATAATTACAACGAAAGTTCCGGTATATTGGGAATAGGAATGTTTGAAATATAACTTCAAATATGAGGGTGAAGTTTAATAACAATTTTACTGCAACATATTTTTCTTGACTCCAAACATGGTGATTGTCAGCCTGGCGCAGCAATTGTGCTAAATAATCTACACAATAGTTGGCAAAGTGTGTTTTTGTCCGCATACGCAGCAGGTTTGATTAAAGCCATAAATCGACTTTCCGGTTATCTGACCGAGCGTTGCTATCGGCTTTGCGAGAGCGGGTGAACCATGTTATCGGGTATAAGCACCATTATAATGTTAATAATATGGCTATAATGAAGGCCTTTAAAAATTTAAGGATTTAATATCATAACATAATTAAAAAGCCTTTCAAGTTATATGGCGTAATAACGAGGAATTTGGTGTAAGATGCCTAACCCAAATGCCTAGACAATCACGTATAATTACTAAGAATTATACATAAGTATAGACATATTAAATATTATCCAACAAAATATTTTTAACGTCATGAATAGATATGCCCGGTAGCGCCAAAAACAACTACATCCATTTGGGTTTGATTAATACATTGATTGTTTTGTAAACAGAGAAAAAAAACATTATTCTTTCAAATAATATTGAATGATTGCTATTTTGCGCCAATGAAAAATCTAATCGAAAAGATGTATCGTGTAATTATTAGATAATAGAATAAATAAATAAACCTTGACGTCTTGGAAATTCGTAGAGAGTGCCCCCGCTTACTTCACTTGAATATTCGACACCCGCGCTCGGTAAGTTAGTTGGAATGCCTCTGGTTGTGTGGAATTAACGCCGTCGCCCGGGATTCTCCTAAATTGTCCCTCAGTCTTCTTTAGCTACGTCTTACAACTTGGCAGAGTTAAGTAGGAACAATGCCTTACAATTTGTCAGTTTATTTTACAGTTTGGACGCAGAATAAATTGAAATTGTCTACGTAATTAGAAACTTGGCATTACTTATAGAAGAAACAAGGTAGGTACCTACCTTTATCGAACGAGCGAGCGCAGCCAAGCTAAGTTTTTGTACACAATTTTGGACACAACGGAACTATCATCTGGCTACCGGGATGTCCCTGCATTTTGATAGCTTTTTGTAACGTTTTTCTGATCTTAATGATTTTTTGGTTGAGGTTGTAGAAAAGATAAATATAACTTGAGAGTTCTTATATGAGTAAGATCGATCAAGGGTTATGGGGCTGGAAGGCGTAAAAGCGATTTTCCTAAGATTCTCCAAATTGATTGCAAGTAAATCGCAAGTTCTCAGCTCGAGGCTGACTACTTGTTATTTTGGCGAAATGCGAATGCGAAATTGCTGAAAATGCCACTGTGTTAAGAAAGAAATATTTGCATTTGTCCATTAACATAAATACACACATATTAAAAGTTAGAATAGGGTATATTCATGTATTTTTAATTTTTTTAAACTATTCTATAAGCAATTATATAACCGGGAAAAATATAACACTTGCACAATTTTATTAAATAAGCTAAAAAAATTAATTAAAACTACTATCATTTTCGGACGATTTAAACGCCACCATTTTGGCGCGCTAAATTCGTGACGTCACCGTGCAATAAGAATAAATTAACAACGAAGTGTTTGATTCACAGTTTTAATAAAAGTGAGTGATTAAAGCTGATAATATCAACTTATTGTAATGGAAGACCACACAAAAGGTTATTATAAGTATTGTATTGTCCCTATGTGTGAAAATAATATTAAAACTGCACCTGACAAGATATATTTTTATATGCCCAAAGATGCAAATATAAGGAAAAAGTGGTGTAAGGCGATGAGAAGAGATAATGTATCGTGCTTGAGTAGTTTATATTGTTGTGAAGATCATTTCGACGTGAGAATTAAATATTTATCTACACTCATATTGTAAGTTCTCTAAAACGTGTTCGAAAACGGTAGGCAATGGCTAGCATTACCACGACCGATTTTACTATGATAAGCTTTTTATCTGTGGAAGTAACGTGATTTTAACTTTACATGCTCAACTATTGATGTGTTATGAGTTTTGATAACATAATGTACACCTGCACCCTCCCGCGCTACCGCCGACAGCCCGACACGCGCCTCCCCGACCGCCGCCGGCACAATCGAGTTGGCCATGGCGGTGCAATGGCGGCCATTCTATGGTTTCCGAATACGGTATTTAGAATAAATAATATGAGTGTAGATAAAACAGTGTATGCAACTGTACGTAATTAGGCCTTTAAACACTCGTGTGATCTTATTATGAAATTCGCCTGCGGCTCATTTCATAAAACCACACTCATGTTTTAAGGACCCTTATTACGTAACAGTTACATAATAGTAGTTTATGATAAGATCACACGAGTGTTTTAAGGCCTAATTACGTATAGTTGCATACACTGCTTTATATACACTCATATTATATATATTAAATTAAGTGCTCGGAAACCAAAGAATGACCGCCATTGCACCGCCATGGCCAACTCGATTGTGCCGGCGATCGGGGAGGCGCGTGTCGGCGGCCGCGCGGGCGCGTGCCGTTGGTCAGGAAGGAGCACAGGATTTACATTATGTTATTAACTCATAGCACATCAATATTTGAGCATGTGAAGTTAAAATTACGTTACTGCCACAGATAAAAAGCTTATCATAGTAAAATCGGTTGTGGTAATGCTAGCCATTGCCTACCGTTTTTGAACACGTTTTAGAGGACTTACAGTGTGAGTGTAGATAAACTACTATTATGTAACTAAAATCTTCTTACTAGGACTCGCGAACAATATAAACAATAACCTAACCTAAAATTTTAATTATATATTCATAAAACTATTTGATTCCCAGTTTTGTTAGTTATTAATGTTAAACATTTATAAATATTATGATTTTTGTTGATCAACAGCTGACTACGAGTGTTGATTTTGATCACGAAATGTTTTAATTAAGTTTCTTTGTTTGCACTGTTGATAAGTTCTATTGGAAAATAATTTAATCCTTTTTACTGAGTGACCTACACAAATTTGATTTATTTATAAGCCTTGACGAAAACAACCTAGTTTGTTAAATTTCATCAAGATGTTCTCAACATTTAACATTCCTAATATCTACATATCTTTGATTATATAATATATATATGTACTAGTTTTTATTCCACTTATTTAAGAAAGACACCTATTTGAAGTAGTGTAAAAGTCTACCTATTTGGACTTACATAATATTATTTCTTCTTTTCAGATTGAAAAAGATACAGAAAATTATATTAAATACAAAATAATGGCATTGGAACATGGACAAAAAGTGTCACTATTATTTAAAAAAGGTGTTGTAACTTGTACCACATATCACCAGTACCAGTGTCAGAAAAAATATAAATTGCAGCTACCACCGGAGAGAAAAGGTGCTTTGAATCGAGAAAGACAAGCAGTGATTGAAGAAGCTCTAGCTGAAGCTGCTTTATCTGAAGCCGGTCCTAGGACGGCATCAATACCAAATTGTATGGACATAACGTATGCGGAATGAAGTCTGGACAAAGTTTTGCAGACGTAAAAGTAAGTAAAGAAATAAACTCAAATTTTATATAAATGCCAACTGAAAGCTTATACATCTGTTAATTAATCCCGTACTTTTAATGGGCATTGGATTCTTTATCTTAAAATTATGGTTAATCGAGGAGAACAACGTCGCGAAACAGTGTGTAATTTCTACAGTATTAATTCCCTATGGCTGAAAGCGAAGACCGTGGAAAATTTTGTGGAAATGGGATAGAGCTACAGAGCTATTTATAATATTTTTGCGTCCTTTTTCTTTACAAACATTGCCACAAGAAAGCCTGGTTCAGGGAAACATTCCAGAATTAGCCAGTTTGCTGAGAGAGATCGATTAAAGAAAATTACAGCCCGCTGAGTCACACAATCTTATAGAGAACTCAGGAAGGCATTCAAATGTGGCAGTAAAACTGTTTTAAAATATCTTGAAGACATATGTATGTATCAGTTAACAATTAAGATAAGTTACGCCCATCGTCTCCCAAAAATTTAAAAAATAACCGAAAATATGGCCACGTCGTTTGGTCAAAAAATGTAAAAACAGGTGTTTTTTCATTTTTGGATGTTTTGAATGACTAATATTATGTTGTTTAAAATGGAAATTCGTGGCAACGTAACTATTATTTTGAGAACACCAATAATCTTACGGTCAAGAATGTGAAAAATGTCAAGTATACGAAGCTTCCTTCAAAAGTTATGCGATGGAAGATAAATTTAGATCTTAAAAAATCTGTACATTGTTGTTGTCGACAGCGATGGACATAAAGTACCACAACTTTCGTTTGAAACCTCGCATTGGAGTAAACTTACTCTGGCGTTTAATGTGATTAAATACATTATTAAAAACTATGAAAGATTATAAAAATAACTACGTTATATTTATCTTATAAGAAATTGAATGTTGTCCAGATTTCATTCCGCATATGATAGAATTTAACAGCCCCGAGATTAAAATAGATACTGAAGCTACTAGTAAAAAAATATTGCACGTTGACAAAGCTGTTCAAGTTACTAGTAAAATTAATTATCGAAGCAAAGGTGTAAATGTGAATTTAACAGCAAAGAAAAATAGTATAGCATTATCTCCGTTTTCTGTACCATCAAAAAATGTATCTACATCTACTTTAAAATCTGCTCAGTCTTCTACTATAACAAGAAAATTATTCTCAGACAACCCTGCTGATATTGTTTCTGTCACTAGTGTTAATTCACAGTCTCCAGCGTTATCAACTAATTATGAACCAGTGCGTAGTTTATCTGATTCAAGTCGGTTTATTGAGGATGAAACGGAAAATTACTTACAATTAAGGAAAATAATGCGTAGTGGTACATTAATTGCTTTAGAAAGGGAACCTAAAATGCTATTAGGCTTACCAAAGAACACATTTATATTTAATAAAACTATTAAGTGAATATGTTCCCATTCCCACTATAGATATTTTTATTACGTTAAGAAAAATAAAATTAAATGAATCTTTTAATTTATTGGCTTTAAACTTTGGATATTCACAGAGCACAATCAGCAGATTTTTTTCTAAAAGTATTGTAATCATTTCAAAAGCATTGAAAGAGTTGATTGTTTGGCCAACACCATCACAAATATTTGAAAAAATACCTATTTCATTCAGAGCTAGGTATTCTGATGTTGTTTCTATAATAGACTGTCTGGAAATACAAATCGAAAAACCTACAAATTCAGTGCATCAGTCAATAAGTTGGTCGCGGTATAAGAAGTGTAATACTTTAAAATATTTGATATCATGTACTCCAAATGGTCTTGTTAATTATCTATCTGATGGATACAGTAGCAGGGCAACAGATGTCATGATAGTAGAAGACTGTGGCTTCCTCGAATACTTACCTCCTCAGAAAGCAGTTATGGCAGACCGGGGTTTTAAAGATTTGACACGTCTGTTAACAAACAAAAACTGTGCCCTTGTTAGACCTCCCTCGGTTTCAAAATCTACACCCAGTACAAAAGAAGAATACATGTAGAACGTGTTATAGGTAGACTAAGAGAGTTTCATATGTTACTGCCTCACGCATGTATTGACCATAACTTGATCCCTGTAATAGATGAAGTATTAACTATAGCTTGTGGATTAATTAATTTACAAGATGTGTTAATAAAAACGTAATTTTATTTTGTATAAAAATGTGTTTTATTTAAACAAAATAGGAAAAATTGCATTGGACCAAAATAGTGTGTATTTCTTTAACAGATCCTCGCAGAACTCTTTTTCATATTGTTCTTCAATCATATTAATATTTTTTGTACTTTCAAAGTCACTTGATGCAACACAAAACAGAGCTTTAGTTCTATTGTAAAAATGCATTTTAAAGTCACTTGATGCAACACAAAACAGAGCTTTAGTTCTATCGTAAAAATGCATTTGAAGTTGTATCTGTGCTTTGTATTTTAAAGAAACTTGGTTTTCTTTAATGTATCGACTCATTGCTTTCTCAGATAAAGGGCATTTCACTTCTATAACACAATCTTCAGTTCGCCCATCAGGTGAAGCACCCACAATAGGATATTCGGAGCTTAATTTTAAGCCACACTTTTTAATTTAATTTTATCTCAGTCGTTCAACCGTTTTTAATACTTCATTTTCGAGAAGCCGACCTCTTTTCATTGCTTCTGTGTCTTTTAATTTTGTTGCCCCTATTACAGATTCAGTCAACGTACCATGCAATGTTTTACAGTGGGCTACTTCATGAGCTTTTGAAGCAGTTATACGAGCATATCTAAGTTCATACCACAATGGACACTCATTTTGGTCAACTGTTGCAAGTGCAGCTTCCTCACAAGAATTTGCATCCATCTTTTGTTTACAAAACTCAATAAATTCTTGACCATTTATAGGTCTACTTTGCATGCTAGTTACTTATTAAATAATGAATTGACAAATTTTCCAAGTGATTTGGTACTTTATAATATTTCATAAGTTGTTTATCCATATTATCAACATTGTTACTGTAATCTTTGAAAATTTAGAGAAAACTGACATTTTGTAATCTGCTTGAATTATTACTTGTCTTCGGTAATGAACACATGTCTTTTGCTTTCATGAATTTTAAGCTTGTGCCTACTGAAGATAACTTAGGCTTTTTCCAATAACATTCTACACTTGTAGATGGTGGATCCTCACTGCGTCTATGAAGCCAGGCTAAAAAAGCAATGGCATGCTTACAGCCACCTAAAATAAAAGAAAGTATTGTTATTCTAGATACAGTCAACTAGCTTTTGCCTGCGGACTTGTTTATCATGTTTCTTGCAGGAACTATTTAATTTATATTATTAAATTATATTTATGAAATTATAAGTAATATTCCCTTACAATTTAATAATATTATAATGTGAAAAATTGTGAGGATGGATGTATGTAAGGATGTTTCTTTTCCAAAATAAACATGCTTGCATACATCCGCCCTCCATTATAATATAATTTTGAGGGAATATTACTGATAATTTTGATGTAATAACGTGCTGTTATCGTAAATTTGATAATGATAAGTGATTAAAGTACATGCAGTGCTGCACAATCTTGATATTTAACAGATAGAATATTTCCCTCGGTCTCATTGCAAGTAGCAATCACATTGTAACATTTTTGACGGACATTGTGTTCTGGTGTTATTTTAGCCTTTACCACGCAGAGATCTTTCTCTCGTTTTATTTGCACATATCCAACGGCTGAATCGCCATAAGATTCTCGTTCAGATCTGTCACAAAAAAAATTAAATTAGCCATATGTTTTAGGTTATAGTTACTTAATTGACTCATCTCATGAGTATACAAATAAGGAATATGAAAATTTAATAACTTAACTTATTTACCTTGCAGCTTTTACTCCTCTTAGTTCAGCGGACGTAAAGTCAGAATATTTTGCGAAGTACGTAGTCATCATGAAAACATCAATTTTAGGTAGATTATCCGACTGTGCCTTGACAAAACCGCTTTCAGTAATTGTGGCGAGTCTTTTTTCACAAAGAGTCACTGCTTTCAGTTAATAATTACCAAACAACACTAATGATTTATCATAAACAGCGGCAAAACAATACGAATAACTTTCAATAATCATACAAACGACCTGTTAACACAAGACACCGAGTGAACGGTGACGTCACGTTTCGCTCCACCAATATTAATAGAAACTTGATAATTTGTAAAAATAATCATGTGTGTATATTTCTTTGGCAATTAGGATTACATGTATATTTTTTGTCCATTTCTAAATCACTTGCATACCAGAGTGTCTCTGACTAATGCTTTTCCTTTATTTTTCTAAAACTGACCTTTGTGTAACAGTTTTATACATAGTTTGACCTAAAAATGTAACAGTGTCAAACAAAACCACTACAGCATCCTCAGAAAGATCAAAAGCGACCCAAATTCAAGCTAAATTGCTTGAATGCCCCATTTGGGTTGGATTACTCAGCACTAAAGCGGTAAAATCCACAGGCAACTGTTGTAGCAAGCCATTTCGACCGCAGCAGTAAAGGACCGGTCACTACACTACCATTAGACGGACGTCAACGAGCCGTTTGGTTAGTTTGCCAAACTGTCCGCATACTGGCTTTGTTTCGGTTTCAGGTGGCGAGTCACCATCAGCATAGATTAGAAGTGGTTAGTCATTACTAACGGATTTGATACGGATTTGTTACTGAAATGATCTTTTGTTATCAATATGACACTTTACTAAATTATTATTTTTACAACCAATGCCACTAAATTTTTTGAAGTATCGTTTTGATGATTATCAATCAAAAGGGATATATATATAATATTTATTTATTTGTTTCAAGAGAAAACTTGTGGTAGGTATACATCGTTTTTGTATGAAACAGAGGATAGTTTGTTGGCGAATAGTGCGCTCAAAAATAAAAATAACAATTTAGTTTATAAAGAGATATCTATATAATAAAATGTTAATCTGGATAAACGTCACTTTTCACAGGTCCAATCCTATTCAATTCCAAACTAAAATCAAACACGTCAAATTTGTCGAATAGACCTCCGTGGCAAATAACCGTCATCATCACAAATTTAAAACTTAACAAATAAAATATAATTAAGAAACTGCTTTCGTTTGCAAATCCATTTTGACTTGTAACTATAAGTATGTCTATATTATCTACTGTTACTACAGATATCAAAGCGATTAAAAGTAAAATGAAATATTTTCCAACCTTTAAACTCTGTAACTAAAATAAAGGTGTTAAAACACAGGTCATTTTTAGCAAAGAGTCCTGTTGTAACCTAAAACAAAGCATAAAGCTTTGTTCACAGTTGTGGGGGTATGGAATATTCAGCCGTAAGGCTGGTATTCGGAAGAGCACTCGAGTCGCTCGGATATTCGGCACTAGACTTCCAGTTACGTGAGAGTCCAGTTGATGTGTTTATGCTTTACTTTTGTACTATTGTTTAATAGAAACTTTACAGATATTTTGCTTAAAGGTTAATGTAAGTCTGGAGCTTTTTGAAAGAATTAGGAGTCTCGCATAGTAGTCTGTGAGCGAAAGATCGTTGAGATTGTCCTTTTATATTTTATTTCATATACCTAATCTAATAGAATGGAACAAATTCTAGTTACATTGGTAGTTTACTTGATTTAACCGATGTCATTATAGGAAAACATTACAAAATACGTGCTCATTAAAATGATTAGTAGGTATACTAATATTACTGTAATTATAGTATACAATCACAATTACTACCTAATCAATAACGTTAGTACAATAACGTTCTACACGCCATTAGTATACATCGAGAATTTATTTGAATGATATATAATGATTTGTCTATGATAGTAAGTTTACAAGAGCGGTATTTTAACTTTAATATCAGATTTGTTACTGATTTGCTAATAAAACGATCTAGATTTGCCATCAAAATAATAACCTATTAACGAACTGTTGCAATTTTGTCAACCAATGTCATTGTCACTAAAGCAATCTCTTTTTGATATGCTCTTAACATGAACTTGATATCAAATTGATAACATGAAAAGTTTGTTGTTAATACAAGTGCGTGAAACCGTAAACTTTTCAACCGACTTCAAGATTTCGAAGGAGGTTCCCAAATGTCGGGATCTTTGTTTTTTTTTATGTATGTTCACCAATTATTCGAAGACGGCTGGACCGATTTAGAAAATTCTTGTTTGTTTTGAAAGGGTACTTGACAGTTGGTCCCATTGTCATCAGGTCAGGATCTGATGATGGGATCCTGGAGAAATATAGGGAACTCTTCAACTATTATGGGCACATCTATAACTATTTGAGTATATTTTACATCGACTTGGGCATCTGATCTTGGAAAGTTAGAGTCTAAAAGAAGTCGGTTATTTTTTTGTCTAAAATTATTACTGGTTTAATGTGTAAATACAGATTTTTAATCTTTAAAAAAAAACGCAACAACAACCGGTACGGAAAAAACTTATTTGTAAGTAAGAAACGAAAATTAAGGGTGGTACCATGCATGCACTTAAAATAAAAATAAAATAAAAAAAACCGGCCAAATGCGTGTCGGTCCACGCATAGGAGGGTCCCGTACCTTCAATGGAATAAGAACCAAACTAATACCAAAAGTTCGTATCTGATGCCTATGGAAGAAGTTTTTGGAGATAACTCAAAAATGGCTGAACCGATAATGTTCAAAACAATTTTCATAGAAAGTATATGATAAGGCGCATCTCTTCAAATTTTTTCATATTTTTTGAACTTTCGGTTCAAAAGTTACAGGGGGGGACACAACTTTTCTGACTTTCGAAGCGATTATTTCAGAAAATATTTACTCAATCACAAAATAGTCAAAAAAACCTCAATGTTATTTTGAAAGACCTATCGATTGATGTGTCACATGTTGATATTTGGTTATTTTTTTTTATTTAGTTACCTGTATGGAGCGCCCCCCTAAAATTTTTTTTTTTCAAATTTAACTAAATAACTAAGTAGCTGCATACAAAATACACCTTATGTGTAAATTTTATTCAGATACGTCGTATAGTTACCGAGTAAAATGCCTGTGACATACGGACGGATAGACAGACAGACATAACGAATCCATAAGGGTTCCGTTTTTTGCCATTTGGCTACGGAACCCTAAAAATCCGATTTCTTCGAATCCGGATACAAGCACAAATTTTACGCTAGGGTCAATGCAATTTTTTGTACCCTTATCAAATCTCGTCCTAAATTTCTCGTTTTCATTACGGAGCTTGTAACGTTAAAGTAGCAAACATTTTGTTGCAATCCGCACCTGTTTTAATTTAAGTGCGCGTTTGCTAAAATCCAGCTGATTTCATTGAAACAAACAATCACCTAGTCTGAAATATATTTTAGAATTACCTACGTGCAAAATGGTTGAATTTGGGGCAACTGTAACATGAAATGCCAAGTCAGCGCTCCGCAGCTGACGCGCCTGAATGGTCGTTAATGAACGATGTTTCACTTCTATACGAACTTTTTAAACTAAACTCAAATGGTTTCATTTAACGGTCTGGTTCAAAAAGTTTCATGTTGTTTTTTGTAACTAACAAATGAAAATTTCATGTCGAAACCCATCTGAGTTAGCAAGGCTTTTTTTTACAAAAACACTTTCGTCATAAGAGAACTAAGGAAATAAATTCTCTATTTCTAAAGAGTTTATATAAATTCAGTCTTTCACTGTAAGCTCAAAGAGCGCTATAAAAATCAAAATAATAAAATAAATAAAATATTGTCTTCGGTTGCAGCGACAGTTACTCATGAAATAAAACAACTAAAAACGGATTATATCGCGTGTAGGTACTGAGCTTAAATTACATCCCGACGTTTCGAACACTTTACAACGTTCGTGGTCAACGGGTCGACTGAGGAAAAATATACACTTGCAATGCAATATGTTTAATATTTAATATGTGGGTAGGTTTGCATATTGTGATAGTTTTTGAACGGAGGTAATTGTATATTTTTCCTCAGTCGACCCGTTGACCACGAACGCTGTAAAGTGTTCGAAACGTCGGGATGTAATTTAAGCTCAGTACACGCGATATAATCCGTTTTTAGTTGTTTTATTTCAAAAATAAATTTTCAGGCAGTACACCCATATCAGCATTGCATAATAATATGGAATATTCAGAGGAGAAATCAACGGATTCCCAAAAGAAGGAAATTGTTCCAAAATAATGTACACATACGAGATGTTGTAACAGCCATGAATTTCCGATTGAGATTATTCAATAGGTTTCCGGTAGTCGAAAGAGACATCTGCATGTAATTTAGATAATAAATAACTACATTGCGCTCTGGGTCCGGGTTTTTGTGCAGATTTTTGTGATTTTTGTGTTTTAGTGCAGAGCCAATGCCGTGTTTTACTGGCGCGTTTTGGAGATTTATCCCACCATTAAAAGTCAAATTTATATAATTTGATATTGAATTGTCATTACTAGATATCAGTGTTACTCATTTTGACTTATTGGTATCAAGTATACCGTACCAAAGTCAAAGCCAAAGTCAAAAATCATTTATTCAAGTAGGATTTTACAATCACTTTTGCATCGTCAAAGTACATACTTAATTTAGGCTACACGAAAATACTAACAACTTCAAATTACAGAATAAAAATATTAAAATAAGTACATTTATAATTATTACACAGTAATCATCTATAAAATTAAATTGTATGTCACTTAATCTGATTTGATGTCTCTAGATTAGTCCATGCATTACTGTCACTAAGGTATTCTTCCACGGTGTAGTAAGCCTTTTGTAATAGCCCAGATTTAAGGTATTTTTTAAATCTTGGTAATGGTAAGTCTCGTGCTTCCCTGGGTAATTTATTATAAGAAGTTTTACATTTTCCTAAATAACATTTATTGATTCTCTCAACACGAGAACTGGTAATTACTATTTTATAATTATTTCTAGCACTTAGCATTTTCTTAAAGGAGGACGTATTTTTAGAGCATAATATTATGCAGTCATATACGTATTGTGATGCCATAGTCAAAATATTTATTTCTTTGAAAAGTTCTCTTAGCGAGTCAAGTCTCCTTAAGTTATATATATTTCGCACTGCACTTTTTAGGGTTCCGTACCTCGAAAGGAAAAAACGAAACCCTTATAGGATCACTTTGTTGTCCGTCTGTCTGTCTGTCAAGACCATTTTTCTCAGGAACGCGTGGAGGTATCAAGCTGAAATTTATATCAAATACTCAAGTCTATTGTCCCTTGGAGCTGTAAAAAAATCAAACTTAAAAGCCAACGCAATCAAAAGATACAGTCGTTTATGCTGCAAATTTAACCTACCTACGGGGTACTTCTCGTGAACTTAGAAACTTGAAATTTGGCACGAAGCAACGTCATATAGCATAGACAATGTAAAAATTACAAAAAGTAGACATTTTTAGTAAACATATCTATTTGTAATAACGGGACTTAACCGCGTATATATTTTTAAAAATTACCTTCGACGTTTCGAGGACGACATTGTCCCCGTGGTCCCGAAGAAAGACTGGCTCCAGTTGACATCAACATCTTCTAGCCGCGCGAGTTTTTCGAACTACCCGCACTTGGTCTTGATTATCAACTTGAACGTTTTGCACACTAGGGATGTCACTCGGTCGACATACAACACTCACAATGTCCGGCTTTCGAACCGACGGTATTCGTTGACGCTTACATTTACTAATGACAGGATTCCATGTAGATGAAATCCTAAAACCATCGTCCCGATTGAAATTGCAGTGTTTTTTGATTTCAATGGCTTCACGAACTTTTCTACTGTAAAACCGACGATCCGTAGAAAGGATTTTAGGATTATGAAGCTCAATCCAATGGTCCGGTCTTGACTCCAGTAAATGCTCAGCAACGGCAGACTTGTTCACCTGACGATTTTTGACAGCTGCTATATGTTCCTTGACTCTTTCCGCTATTGTTCTCTTCGTTTGTCCGATGTAGGAACTACCACAACTGCAATCGATCTTATAAACGCCAGGTGACTGAAAAGGGATAACGTCCTTCGGTAACCTTAGATTTTCCCCGATTTTCGACAACGGTGTGTACACGGTCCTTATAGAGTACTTCTCAAGTACTGTTCCAATCTTATCCGTTATCCCTTTTACATAAGGCAAAAATGCTGGTTGTCTTGACACATTCGGACGCTTCACTCTTGCCTTTCGTCTGGGTTGCCACTTTTTCACCTTATACACATTCCACCTAAGTACCTCCTGAATATGCGACATCTCGCTCTCCAAATATCCAGGGTCACACAGATCATGTGCTCTGTTCACTAATGAGCTGACAACCGATTGTAGATGACGGGGATGGTGATGAGAAAGAGCGTTTAAATACCTGTCTGTGTGCGTCGGCTTTCTATATATGGTATGCTTTAGGGTTCCACCTGTATGACCAATCACTTTGACGTCCAGAAAGGGTAAACTGCGCTGTGCTTCCAACTCATACGTAAAATTAATCTTAGGATGAATTGAATTTAGATGTTGGAGTAGTTGCTCTACTTCCTGCCTCCCACCCTTCATAATACAAAAGACATCATCTACATACCGCTTCCACAACTTCACTGCCCATTGCTGCAGGTCTATACTGGCTTCGATAGGTTCCATCCAGATATTTGCCAAAACCGGTGCTACAGGGCTTCCCATGGCAACCCCATCGATCTAGAGGTAATGTCTTCCACAATATAAAAAGTAACTACCCTCTAAGCAGTTTCTTAGCAACACCATAATTGACTCCGACATGCCACTATCGCTAAGCTTCTTTCTGACAACCTCAAGACATTCTTTCACTGGAACATTGGTAAACAGCGACTCCACGTCGAAGCTCAGCATTACGTCCTCCGGTTCCAAAATTACTTCCTTGAGAATGTCTTTAAAGTGACGAGAGTCCTTCACATAAGACGACGTTTTACCCACAAGAGGCTGCAGTACTGACGCAACATGCTTTGCGAGGTCGTAAGTAGGGGAAGAGATTTGACTCACGATTGGCCGCAAAGGTACATTAGTTTTATGTACTTTAGGCAGTCCATATAATTAAGGTGGTAGTACGATCTTTGGTCTATACAAACGATTGAAAACGTCCTCCTCGAATGACTCCCTGTAGTCCCTGATTACAGCCCTAATGCGACGAGTGACCCTAGCAGTAGGATTGTACTAAAAAAAATATATACGCGGTTAAGTCCCGTTATTACAAATAGATATGTGTAAAAACCGTGAAAGTTTAAATCAGTGTTGTGATTTTTAGTAAAATCATACAAAAAAATATATTTTTTAATTTTAAACTTACTACCTTTTTCCTCGTAAACGCGTGGAGGTATTACATTGAAATTCATGTCAAATACTCAGGGCTATAGGACCTTTCAGATGTAGCAAAACCAAACTTTTATGTCAACGCAATCAAAAGAAATAGCAATTTAAGTTGCATATTTTGAAACTGAGTACTTGCAAGAAACTCAAAACCTAAAGGGTACTTCCCGTAAACTTAGAAACTTGAAACTTGGCACGAAGAAACTTCATATAGCACAGATAAAGGAAAAATTGCGAAAACCGTATATTTTTAGTTACATCATATAGTAAAAATATTTTTAATAATTTTAAAGCTACTACTCCTATATACCTACAGGTTTGTACGGAACCCTCGGTGCGCGAGTCCGACTCGCACTTGGCCGGTTTTTTTGTAATACGAAAATGGTTTGTATATCGGCGGCTTTACCCCAGACTAACCGTATTTGTGGTTATTGGTAGATCTGGTTGCCCTAAAAATCAGCGTTGTGGCTACCTACCATGTCATGTCATGACTCATGCTGAGTGGCAACCATTTTAGTGTAAATTATTATTTTTGTATATTCCATGTTATGCTTCTCTTAGCACCGAATAAACATTTTTCATTTAATTTCATTTCAAGTAAGAAATTTTGAATAAGAGTTAAAGAATAGTAGACGATGATTCAGATCCATGATTATTATCCGTATTTATTACATCAATAAATAGGTACTTGAAAAAGAAACATATTTTTTATTGCACGACGGTGGCAAACAAGCATACGGCCCGCCTGATAGTAAGCAGCTACCGTAGCGTATGGACGAATGCAGCTCCAGAGGTGCCACATGTGCGTGGCCGACCCTTTACAAAAACGAGAATTCACTGTGTTGACACTGTTGACGGCTAAAGGAACAAGAAGCTCCCTCGTCGTCAACACACTGGTGCTCTTTGAGCTCTTTCCTTACTCACCAGCAGGAACTCAACCCTATGAGTATGTCATGACTCATGCTGAGTGGCAACCATTTTAATGTAAATTATTATTTTTATTATTTTTGTATATTCCATGTTATGCTTCTCTTTGCACCGAATAAACATTTTTCATTTCGTTTCATTTCAAGTAGGAAATTTTGAATGAGTTATAGAATAAATTACAACATGTTTGAATATGAATAAAATCATCAATAATAATTGCCTTGTTAACAGAACGCTTAACAAATGTTGCTCTTGTATGTGACTTTTGTGTACTTATACCTAAAGGTCCTGACAACACCGAGATTTCAGGTCACTTGTATTTAGCGATGCTTCTGGAACAGCACCTCTTTGCCACGGCCTAAACGCTGCACCCGATTTAGATAAGCGACGCGTTAATTTCGTGTTAATATATCAACGTCCGGCTGTTCACAAATCTAATGACGAACGATAGCTTCACTGATTGGTTGTTTACATGTAGTTCCTGTATATTTCCTAGTGGCCTTTGCTCTTAACATGCCATGTTTCCCTTTATTACTATATTTATAAAATGGTACATCTACATAACAATCATTTCAATTTTTTTTTAAGTTAACAAACAGGTGTACCTACTCTCACTGTTTACACCTCTTTCGAAATCTTGAAGTCTGTTAAAGCGCACACTTTTCACAACACTCACCGTTATAGAATTTCCACAGCAGAAGAGTAATTCACAAACTTTAAAAATGCTCACCTTCAGGCTCTCATACCTGCTCAATGTAAGATCGAAGTAACTAGCCACACTTTTACAAAGAATTCTACTCCATAAAGTTCCTGACGCGGGATCCGAACGGATGTCGCCGGAGAGTCGTTTGAATAAAGTTAGCTCACTGATTTATGTGCAAACTTTTCGGAATACCCCGTCCCTGGAATGTGTCCATGTATTGTCTTTATCTTTAGGACTATACACGAGTTCTGTTAGGTAACTCGAATCCCATCGGCCCGCGGTTGATGCCTAAACAATGTGATCAACTCAACTTCGTCAAATGTTACTCTGTTGATTTCACTTATTATTGGGTCATATATTAGCACTTCGTTAATTTAATAGATGATTGACTCGAGCTGGGTCTTTTGAGCTTTTAAAACAACCATATTGCAATACGCTTTAATTTATATGATAAAAGATATTCTGATGACAAAACGCGGAAGGATTGTTCTTGAAAACTTGATCATACTCCGTTATTGATTCTGGACAACTCATACTTTTACTCTCCTTTAAAACTAAAGTGGATAGATTATGAAACTGAAAATAGATGTCATATACTTCAGAAAAAGTGACCAAACCCTCCGGTGTCCGAGGCCAGACTTGAACTGGCGTCTTCAGCTTTCGCGGCTGACGTCCTGACTGTTACGTGTTTAGTTTAGTCTATGGTAGCTGAGATTGTGATTATCTATGGTGATCATTGGAATAAAAGATGGCTTCAAATTAGCAGTGTTCTGTGTTTTAATTATTATAAATAATGCACAAACATGGTGTCAGAAGTATAAATACGAACAAAACCAATTACCACGATCATGAGTGAAAATCAGTTACCAAACAACGCCAATCAACCTACTACGGATACTAAAATGGCAGAAAATCCGCCGGTAACGCATGGGCGCACGGCATACTTGCGGCCATTACAGTTTACAGATTCCATGGAAGAAAATTGGAAGCTGTGGATACAAAAGTTCAAGATATTCCTGCTTGCTGAAGATTTGGAACAGGTTACGCATGAACGAAAAATTGCATTGTTGCTTCATAATATGGGGGACAAAGGTGTAGAAATTTATAATTCTTTCAACTTAGACGAGACTAAAAAACTAAGTTATGAAGACGTCCTTCAACGATTCAATAGTTATTTCATCCCAAAAGTAAACGTTACTATGCAACGACATAAATTTTTCACAAGAACTCAAGGACCAACAGAGTCCTTTGATGATTTTCTGACAGATCTCCAAAACAAAAGCATGACATGTAACTTTGATGAAAAAAGAGAAGAACTGGTACGCGACGTCATTGTAATTGGCCTTGGCAGTTCCGGAATGAAGGATAGGCTACTGCGTACTGAAGATTTAACGTTGCAGAAAGCAGTCAACATGTGTAGAGCTGCAGAGCTGTCGCAAAAACAAGTCACAGAATTATCAAATGAGACAGTCGCCACTCCAGTGTTACATGTCAATTTAGGGCAACAGAAAAAAGGAAGTTTCAAGAAAAGAAAATGTTATCGCTGCGGAGACGATTGGGACCGCAGTCATCAATGTCCAGCTATAGGTGTCAAGTGCCAAAAGTGTGGCGTTAAGAACCACTATGCCAAAGTGTGCAGGAACAAACAAGTGGCTACAATAACAGAGGAAGCAACGACCCAGGACAGTGAGGAGGAGACTTTCTTCATTGGCTCTATTGAGTGTGACCAAGAATGTGAGTGGATAGAAAAACTATTTATTAATAATAAACCAATAAAGGCAAAACTCGATACTGGTGCTCAGGTTAACTGCATGTCTCTTTCCACACTTAAGATGCTTAATATTAATGAAAAATGTATTATTCACAAGCGTCTTAAGTTAGTGACACTTAATAATACAACAATTCCTGCTCAAGGAGTATGTACCATTAAAACATATCTCAAGAATGGCAAGTGTGATAATGTTGAGTTTGTAATTGTCAATCCTAACTGCACAACCATCTTGGGATGACCATCTTGCATAAAACTTAAATTAGTGACTAGAAACATAATAGATACTATTAATGTATCGTGCAACCATGTTACAAATAAGATCATAGAGCAGTATAATGAATTATTTGATGGTATTGGCTGTTTTAAAAATCCATATAAAATTGTCTTACAGGATAATGCTATTCCCAGAGCCGATCCACCTCGTCGGGTCCCAGTAGCATTACGGGAAAGTTTTAGAAAAGAATTGGATAATATGGTGAGGCAAGAAACTATTACTAAGAATGAGGATCCGGTGGAGTGGGTCAACTCTGTTGTTGTGACTAAGAAAAAGAACAACAAGATTCGTGTATGTATGGACCCTCGATATTTAAATAAATTTATTGTAAGAAAGCATAAACAATTACCAACAATTGATGATATATTAGACAAATTGTCAGGATCTAAATATGTCACAAAGTTTGACTGTACCAGTGGGTTTTGGACAGTCAAACTTGACTCAGAAAGTTCGAAATTATGCACATTTTCAACTGCATTTGGTAATTATTCCTACAAACGTTTGCCATTTGGACTTTCTGTGTCAACAGAAGCTTTTCAAGAACGCATGGAGGAAACTTTTAGTGATATTAAAAATGTACAGTTTTATGTCGACGATTTGATTATATATGCTAGTACTGTAGAAGAACATAATAATGCTTTACTTAATGTATTAAAAAGAGCCCAAGAGTGCAATGTTAAATTCAACAAGGAAAAGTCTCAGATTTTATGTAAAGAAATTTGCTTTCTTGGCATGATTGTAAATGATCAAGGAGTAAAACCTGATCCAGTAAAAGTACTGGCCATTTCAGAGTTAAAATGTATCCGTGACAAAAAAAGAACTAGAACGCTTTCTTGGAATGACAAATTATTTGTCAAAATTTATTAATAATTATTCAACCATTACAAGTCCATTAAGGGAACTTCTTAAAAAAGACATAATATTTAAGTGGCTTACTCCACATGAAATTGCATTTAATAAACTCAAAGAGGCAATAACAAATGCTCCCACCCTTAAACTGTTCGACTGTAATAAAGACATAGTTGTTTCAGTAGATTGTAGTTCTGAGGGGGTAGGTGCATGCCTTTTACAAGATAGACAACCTATTGCATATGCATCGAAAGCACTCACAGAATGTCAGAAAGGCTATGCTCAGGTTGAGCGTGAGATGTTTGCTTGTGTCTTTGGATGTATCAAATTTCATAAATACATCCTAGGAAAACATGTAATAGTTGAGACAGATCATTCAGCATTAGAAATTTTATTCAAAAAACCCCTTTCCTTAGTTCCTGTGAGACTCCAAAGAATGATGTTAAAGATACAAGGGTATGATATAACTGTTAAATATGTTCCTGGAAAACAAATGTATATTTCTGATTTTCTGAGTCGTTCTTTTCTCCTTGATAAAAATGATGAGACAAAGCAACTTGATGAGGAGTTTAACAAAGAAATTGTGTGTTCTGTAGAGCTTGTGATAGATTCATTACCTATTTCTAGTGACAAACGAGAACTCATTACCATGAAAACCAATGAAGATTTCATACTTACATCTCTAAAAAACTATATTCATAATGGATGGCCAAATCACAAAGATAAACTTAATGATATAGTAGAACCTTTTTGGAAATTCCGTAATAGTTGTCCATAGTTGGCCAAATAATTTAAAGAAATAATCTTATAAATCTTGAAGCACATCAAATTATTTTGTTCAATATTTTTTGATTTGCAATTTTTAAGCAGTTACACTACTATATATAAACTGAAAATAGATGTCATATACTTCAGAAAAAGTGACCAAACCCTCCGGTGTCCGAGGCGAGACCGGAGGGTTTGGTCACTTTTTCTGAAGTATATGACATCTATTTTCAGTTTATATATAGTAGTGTAACTGCTTAAAAATTGCAAATCAAAAAATATTGAACAAAATAATTTGATGTGCTTCAAGATTCATAGATGGCAGCACCATCTCTCTCGCTATACCAGAATCACGTAAGAGATTCGGATAGGAGGTGCAAGCACGTACTGCGCATGCCCTTAGAGTATGGTCAACGGCGCCCAGCCGTTTCAAATTCAGAGATTGCATATACATGAGAAAATTTGTCAAGTTCCGCCGTGACCGGGTGGTCTAGTGGTCAGGACGTCAGCCGCGAAAGCTGAAGACGCCAGTTCATATCTGGCCTCGGACACCGGAGGGTTTGGTCACTTTTTCTGAAGTATATGACATCTATTTTCAAATAATCTTATAGTCATACCAACTGCTTTACAAAAAATGATGTTAGAAATTATTCATGAAGGTCATTTAGGACTGAACACCTGCCTTAGAAGAGCCAAAAATATTATGTTTTGGCCCGGAATGACAAGTCATATTAAAGAAATGTGTGATAATTGCCAAATTTGTGCCTTGTTCAGAAAAAATAACTCCAAGGAACCAATTCAGTTTCATGACATACCAAGGCTGCCTTGGTTAAAGCTTGGCACAGATATTTTTGAATTCGACAAACAATACTATCTCATAGTTGTAGACTACTATAGTAAGTTTTTTGAGGTTGCTCGATTAAATGACTTGTCTTCGAGGACCATTATTAATCATATTAAATCCATGATAGCAAGACATGGTTGTCCATTAGAAATTGTCAGTGACAATGGACCTCAATACTCTAGCAAAGAGTTTAAAGAATTTGCTAATACATTCGGATTTAAACATGTCACTGCGTCTCCTGATTACCCAAAATCAAATGGCCTTGCGGAGTCCTCTGTCAAAATTGTTAAATCAATGCTCAAAAAATGTAAGGAGGATCACACTGATCCTTGCATGGCTTTGTTAAATTTTAGAAATAGCCCTAAGGAAAATAGTCCTTCACCAGCTAATTTATTGTTTAATCGAAACTTGAATGATCGTTGTCCTGTTTCTACAAATTATTTAAAACCTAAAATATATACTAGAAATTTCTTACTCGACAAGAAACTACAGAAGCGGGTAGCGAATAATTATAATAAATCGGCTAGTCCATTGAAAGAGCTTCATGTCGGTCAAGAGATAATGTTTAAAAAGAAAATGTCAGACGAACGCTGGCAAAAAGGACAACTACTGAGAAAGACTGATTTTCCTCGTTCTTATATTATTGAGGATCAACATGGTCATCAATTCAGAAGAAACAGACAGCATTTGCGTGTCAATAATGACTCTCAGTTAACTACTCCTGATACTAGTGAACATGTTAATTCTAGAAATTGTGTAAATCCTAATCAGTATGATATAAATTATGATAGTGATGATAATAAGTCAGTTTGTAATCCAGAAGAAAATGGTAATCAGGCCACCGATTCAAACAGTAATGTACTTAACAATAATACAAGTTGTTCTTCTGAACCGATTCAAAATAATAATATGTATAAGACCAGATCTGGTCGAATTGTTAAACCGCCGTCTAGATTAATTGAATCTTAAATTTAGATGTTAAGTTTATTAGACTTAAGTTTTCTAAGGAGAGGAATGTTACGTGTTTAGTTTAGTCTATGGTAGCTGAGATTGTGATTATCTATGGTGAGCATTGGAATAAAAGATGGCTTCAAATTAGCAGTGTTCTGTGTTTTAATTATTATAAATAATGCACAAACACTGACCACTAGACCACCCGGTCACGGCGGAACTTGACAAATTTTCTCATGTATATGCAATCTTTGAATTAGAAACGGCTAGGCGCCGTTGACCATACTCTAAGGGCATGCGCAGTACGTGCTTGCACCTCCTATACGAATCTCTTACGTGATTCTGGTATAGCGAGAGAGATGGTGCTGCCATCTATGAATCTTGAAGCAAATCAAATTATTTTGTTCAATATTTTTTTGATTTGCAATATTTGGATAGATTATGTTTTTATGTCTTACTTACTATACCTATATTACTAAATAACTACAAAATATACGGTTTAAAATACTACCAACTTTTTAGGAGTCTTCATGTTAAAGAAGATAAATAAATAAATAATAAATATTATGGGACAATCTTACACAAATCGATCTAGCCCCACAGTAAGCTCAATTAAGGCTTGTGTTGTGGGTTCTAGACGACGATATATACAGGGTGCTATCTGAGACGTGATCAGTTATATGTTTTTCTAACTCCATAAACAACTAGCAGTTGAATGCCCCAACTTTTACTAAAATCAGACATTTTTTTTCTTTTTTTTTACAGGTTTTTGTAATTTATTTTTCTTTAAAAAGTGATAATATTAGTGTAAAACAGTTTTATAAGATATTTAAGGTAAAAAAAATATTAAATTATATTTTATCCGGAATAAATGACAAAATTGTTATTAACGACAGTTCCATTTCATCTTATTCTAATAAGTAGTTTAAATATCCCGAAAACCCCGTCAAATGAAAAATAAATTACAAAAACATGTAAAAAAAAAAAGAAAAAAAATGTCTGATTTTAGCAAAAGTTGGGGCATTCAACTGCTAGTTGTTTATGGAGTTAGAAAAACATATAACTGATCACGTCTCAGATGGCACCCTGTATAATAGATGGATAAAGATAAATACTTAAATACATAGAAAACGTCCATAACTCAGGAACAAATATCTGTGATAAACACACAAATAAGTGCCCTGACCAGGATTCGAACCCGGGACCTCCTACTCCATAGGCAGGGTCACTACCGACTAGGCTCGGAGGCCGTCATAATGATAGTAAACGTGGTTATAATAGTAGTTTATGTAACTGTTACGTAATAAGGGTCCTTAAAACATGAGTGTGGTTTTATGAAATGAGCCGCAGGCGAATTTCATAATAAGATCACACGAGTGTTTTAAGGCCTAATTACGTACAGTTGCATACACTGCTTTATCTACACTCATATTATTTATTCTAAATGCCTTATTTGGAAACCATAGAATGGCCGCCATCGCACCGCCACCATGGCCAACTCGATTGTGCCGGCGGTCGCGCGGGCGCGTGTCGGGCTGTCGGCGGATCCCCGGGAGGGTGCAAGGTGTACATTATGTTATCAAAACTCATAGCACATCAATAATTGAGCATGAAAAGTTAAAATTACGGTACTGCTACGGATAAAAAGCTTATCATAGTAAAATCGGTCGTGGTAATGCTAGCCATTGCCTACCGTTTTCGAACACGTTTTAGAGAACTTAGAATATGAGTGTAGATAAAATAATTTGAACACTGCCCTAATATTAGCCACTTCCGCTGTTAACTGTAACATTAATAGATCGATTTACAACCAAACACGAATAGCTATGATTATCGAATGGAAATTATGATGTGCAAACTGCAACAGCCCGTCGGTGATTATGTCAATACGCAAACAGCTTTGGTTTATGATGACAAACATGGCTAATAGCTTGTCGGTCTAACGGAGATATTAACTGTAATATGACTGGTGTTGCGCGAATATATATAATATACTATAATTATATCAACGTAACATTGTGTTTATTAATTACACAACGCTCATCATAAATCATAATATACGTCGGTACCGACTTACCTGCATATTATTGATTGTTCGTTAACTTGTGTTTTCTGCATACATTCGTTTTAAAACTTAGATAAGACCCATTACTGGGTGCTTGAGAGGCTTTGTTGAAAAAGTAAAGTATGTAGCGAAGCACCCCTACGGTATTCACTTACCATTAAGCGGATTTTATGATTGTCGTCGTGATATTTAATAAAAAGGCCTGTTACAGCAAAAATACATCTGCAATTTGTTTGCGTTAGTAGCTTAATAAGTGTATTTTTATTATGATTTATATATTTGTCTGGGCGCTCTACCTTCTTTTTATGTTAAGTTTCCAAACTTAACATAAAAATACCGTCCAGAAGCGTGTCGGGCCACGCTCAGTGTAGGGTTCCGTAGTTTTCCGTCCGTCACAGTAAGTGTCCCCACTTAAGAGTTAAATATTTGAAAGCACGTCATTTCATTGTGATTTTGTAGAAATTACAGGTACAATAAACACCTGCTTATACGGTTAGATTACAAACTTAGTTCAGAAATTATTTTGTAATTTTTAGGGTTTCGTACCTCGAAAGGAAAAAAGGAACCCTTATCATCACTTTGTTGTCCGTCTGTCTGTCTGTCTGTCTGTCTGTCTGTCTGTCTGTCAAGACCATTTTTCTCAGGAACGCGTGGAGGTATCAAGCTGAAATTTATATCATATACTCAGGTATATTGCCCCTTGGAACTGTGAAAGAATGAAACTTAAAAGCCAACGTAATAAAAAGATACAGTCGTTTATGCTGCAAATTTTAGAGTTTTTCGGGACTCGCAAAACCTACGGGGTACCTCCCGTGAACTCAGAAACTTGAAATTTGGCACGAAGCAACGTCATATAGCATAGACAATGGAAAAATTACAAAAAGTAGACATTTTAGTATAATCATACAAAAAATATTTTTTTAAATTTTAAACTTACTACCTTTTTTCTCGTAAACGCGTAGAGGTATTAAATTGAAATTAGTAATAAACATACTACAACTTTTGCTTGTTATAGGTTTGTACGGAACCCTCGGTGCGCGAGTCCGACTCGCACTTGGCCGTTTTTTTTTTCAAAAACTATTCAACCTATCAAGTTCAAAATAATTTTCCTAGAAAGTTTTTATAAAGTTCTACTTTTAAGATTTTTTTCATATTTTTAAAACTTATGGTTCAAAAGTTAGAGGGGGGGGGGACACACATTTTTTTTACTTCTGGAGCGATTATTTCCGAAAATATTCACATTGTCAAAAAATGATTTTAATAAACCCCTATTCATTTTTAAATGCCTATCCAACAATATATTAAACGTTAGGGTTAAAATGAAAAAAAAATCACTCCCCACTTTACATATAGGGGAGGTACCCTAATAAAACATTTTTTTCCACTTTTTATCTTACCACTTTGTCGGCGTGATTGATATACATACATATTAGTACCAAATTTCAGCTTTCTAGTGCTAACGGTCACTGAGATTATCCGCGGACGGACGGACGGACGGACAGACATGGCGAAACTTTAAGGGTTCCTAGTTGACTACGGAACCCTAAAAAAGGTAGAATTCATAATTCAGTGGAGTAATTCTACAGCACTTTATATACATTGCATACCGCTTTGTATGTCAGTGTCTGTAAAAATACTCAAATGATCTAGGAATTCTACCTTAGTAGCAGTATTATTATGGTTGCAGCCTTCTGTACGATTGAGATGGTGGAGTTACATTCATCTAATTTAGTTGTCAAGCGCCTCCACGGCGGGTAAATAACGACAGCAACTGCGCGACATGCACTAATGAGTGTTGCACGTCTTATGCAAGTGACGCGAGAAATGCAGTTGCAATTGACTGACGTTTTACCAACAACCATGTGGATTGAGCGAGAGGCCTATTTAAAACAGTAAAATTTGTTATTGGCATTATTTTACTCCTCTCTGGTTTAATATATATAATATATATACTTTTCCTATAACTTTTGTATATATGTATCTATCGTATCTACCTTTCTCGTACCTTGTTGTACATGTTGCCGCATTTGTCTACCTCTTTTCACTTCTTATCTCATCTACTCAAAGGTTAACTGGAAGAGATCCCTTAAAGGGATAAGTTCGCCTTTGTACTTACGTTTTCCTATTATTGTATTGTTTTGACTGGTTTTTGTACAATAAAGAGTTTTTTTTTACATTACTTTAATATTGAACGGGATATGACCCTAACATTTTCAGTGCTACTCAATTGTATATAGTCACTACCAACGACATATTTCGGAGAGCTTAGGTCTCCATCTGTAAGCACGAAGTATGATAGGCGCACCGATCCGAGACCCGTGTGATTTGAACCGTTAGAATATCAATTACCATTGTTTCATTGATATCAATAAAATATCAAGTTTAATTGGATACAAAATCAATACGATACTTCAAACGTGTAGTGACATTTATAGTCAGAATTTAGAATCACAATTTAATATCAAAACAAGGTCATATAAACAACAAATTCAAAGCAAATCAAGATTTAGAACCTAGAACATCAAATAACAAAAGAGAACGAACAAGATTTAAAAAAAAAACATTTTATATATATTATATTACAATACATTACGTTAGGAAAATGTTAGGTATTCGGTTAATACCAAGTAATGCACTTAAATATATTGTAAAGTTTTAAGTGTTTCAGGAGTTTCAGGACACTCTAGTGTCGTATGTTTACGATCTAGCTCGTAAGCTCACACTGTAAACAAGGGCTTATAAAATCTGTTTACAACCACTCTGAAAGACATTTAAATTCACTATTCTACCCAGAAAAGGCTTTTTGAACTTAAAAAAATATGTAAATCATTTGACTTTATGCGCAGTAAAATTACTATCAATATTAAATATACTTTAAATCAAAGTCAAACATTCCGTACATTTACGTTAACCATAAACAACGTCATAATTTGTTCATAATAATAATATAAGTTTTTGTTAAATAAGTGTTTTGAATTTACTTTTTACTTTTTTCTTGGAATTAGCTTGAAAATAATTCCGATGTACCATCAGGTTCAAAATTGCATGGTCATCAATTTATCAATGAATTCATTCATAAATTGGCCATGCAATTCTGAACCCGATGTACCTCCAATACAACTTCAAAATTGGTTTAATATTTGTTTAGTGTTGCAGTTATGTTTGAAATAGATTGTGTTATGTATTTTTTTATATATTTTAAAACTAGAATACCGCACTAGGTGTTTTTTTAACGTTCCGTGTGCAGTAAAGTTGTTGACGATATAATTTCCCTCAGGGATGCCGGCCCGCCCGGTCGACGGGGCAACCGGTTAGGCACCGCTTTATGGTTTTACGTTAGTGTTCTGGTTGTTGACTACAAAGACTTTACGGATAGTGCTTACACTACTACTTCACTCAAATTTTACTTTAACAGTACCTACTTACTTTGAGCTTCAAAGGGGTTTTAGCGGTGTAACTACTATGGTATACTATAGTACACCGCGCAGAACCTTTCATTGATTGCGCCGCTCAAGCATTGACTCATTTCGCACCCAATTGGGAAAAGTAATGACACCGATTTTTATTATCTATTCTGTTTCATAAAACGTCCTCGTATGTTTCTACTACCATTTCAGTATGATGTATATGGGATCTATCCATGAATACAATTCACATAATACCTACGCCCAAGTGAAATTCCAATTAGTGAGATAAAGCTAGTCGGTACAAAGGGCAGGAGCTGTGTCTGGATACCTTAGCTCTTAGTGAGATTAGTGCAAAGACGTGCCATCTCTGTTGGAGCACGTTTACCGATCTGTCGAGACTAAACTTAACTAGCGCTACTGTCTAAATTCAGTAACAAGGTTCCACTGGCCTGGCTAATACATTGTACCGATTGTATAATTATTGGTAACAACCTGATTGTATACTGGAAGAGCCCGGCAAGAGCGAGATATGGCGCTACAAGTTTTTTCACCTATGCCATCCTATGGCCTATCTTCTTTTGTATGAGGGCACTCTTTTCAAACGCCTTTTCTTTTCTGACTTACCTATGTAATGACTTTCAAGTATGCTCATAGTATACTACGAATGGCTCAAAGTTCAATTAATACAACCAGGAGATCAGTGATTGATGAGTAAGTCCTATGCTACGGTCAATGCTTCAGATTCCCGACATGGACTAGCAAGCACTAATCCCTTTCCAAATATCTCAGAGTGACCGAGTGAGCCATTGAAATGATACATTTTGTCTTACATAAAATCAGGTATGGCTGATTTTTTTATATGGCAATAGTGATGAAATACTTATGTTAGACAGGAGTTTCCGACCTCAGAATTACACCGCGTCAATGACAAAAAAAAAATGCTAAAGTTTTCGTGTTATTTTTCGTTTCTAACATTTTTTCTAACTAAGGACGTATGTTACGGCAAAAGTTCCCAATAGATATTTTATACCCCGACGGTGGCAAAGAAGCATACGGCCCGCCTAATAGTAAGAAGATACCGTAGCCTATGGACGCCTGTAACCCCAGAGTATTCACATGCGCGTTGCCTACCGTAACAATCCTTCCTTCTTCTAGTAAGTAGACTTCCTTCCTTACTAGTAGTAGGTTCCTTTATAGTAAGTAGACTATATTTTCAATAAAATGAACCTAATTAAATTTAGAAACACTTCATAGTTCTCGAAAAAGAACTCTTCAATGTTGCACGTATTTTTATATGTATTTTAAATGGGTAGTATATGAGATAAGATTAAATCCGGTTAACATACAGCCACTCAGTCTTAAGGAACTTTTGCTGTAATATACGTCATTTGTTAGAAAAACTGATACAAACCAAAAATTACACGAACATTTTTGTGTTTTTTAAGAATTTGACATTGACCAGGAGTAATTCTGAGGTCGGAAACTCTTGTAAGACATAGGTATTTCATCACTATTAACATATTAAAAAATCAAGCTTACCGGATTTGATGTCAGGCAATATCCTTTAACAACCTACCATTGCCATGAGGTACGGGTATCTACGCGCTATCTTGTTTCACGGACTGGCTGCTCTGATGGGAATTAGAGATATCCTCAATCGGCACATTTTGCAACCAAATGCATGGTTGTTTGCTTTTGTATCTTGTTATCTCCTGTTCGTTTGACTTACGACAATTTTCAGTCATATAACTAGATAGTATATTGAGGTACAATAACAGACTATTCAATTTGTAGTAGAATGTCCTAAAAAACATGTAAAAATAATTTTGAAGATTTGTAATGTTTTTGTTCCTGGTAGACGATGATTCAGATCCATGATTATTATCCGTATTTATTACATTAATAAATAGGTACTTGAAAAAGAAACATATTTTTTATTGCACGACCGTGGCAAACAAGCGTACGGCCCGCCTGATAGTAAGCAGCTACCGTAGCGTATGGACGAATGCAGCTCCAGAGGTGCCACATGTGCGTGGCCGACCCTTTACAAAAAGGAGGATTCACTGTGTTGACGGCTAAAGGAACAAAAAACTCCCTCGTCGTCAACAAACTGGGTCCTCTTTGAGCTCTTTGGCAACCTTACTCACCAGCAGGAACTCAACACCATGAGTAAGGTCTAGTGCTATTTGGTTGTGGTTTTCTGTAAGGTGGAGGTACTTCCCAAGTCGGGCTCTGCTCCAGATTTGACCAAGATGACACTCGCTGTCCTGTGCCCTACCACACAGCGAGATGACATTCGGAGTACCCATACCTCTTTTTTGGACGTAGTTTAAGGACATACCCGCGTCCGGACGTAGTTAAAGGACATCCCGTGTATGTCCTTTAACTACGTCCGGACACGATCCAAAATAATTAATTGGACTCCAGCACCAAGAGTATGGGCTACGGACTACCCTAACGAAATAAGGAACACGAAGTGGCCAGCTTTTAGTCCATAATTTCATATACAACTCAAGCAAAACACGAATCTATAGTTAAGTAGGCGGGAATCATTTAAATAAGCATTGTTCCTACGTTTCAGCCCTACTGAATGTGATACAATTTCGAGATAAGTCAGCTTCGCCACTAGATTGTTTGCGTTTAGATACGACGATAGCCGAATCATTTCAACTGTTGTTCAGATCAATGATACTGAGTTGTAATTGAAGGGGCGTGTGTTGTGGCTCTTGATACCGAAACGCGCGTTGCGAATATGTACTGGAAAACAAATATAAATACAATGGAGTTTCATGACTATTATTTGCCCAACAACGCAATACTCCGTTACCTATCTCTCGTTACCTAGATTATTATTTATATTAAGGATCGTAATGTCATGCCATATGTATTTTAAATATTTTTACGGCAGTTGGGTAAGACTAGGCTGTTTAAGTACGGAGCAGACAAGTCTGCTAACAAAAATCAAAATTAATAAACATAATTATTAGTAAACAACTGAAATATTTTTTAGATAAATAAGTCAACATTAATTAAAAGTATAAGCCAAGTGAAGTTCTTACAGACAACTTCGCACACAACGGAACTGTCTGGAAGTCTGGAAGCTACAGGGACGTCCGTGCATTTTGATGGCTTTTTGATTTCGAATAGTTGTACTGCGATAACTTTAGTAACGTTTTTTCTAATCTTTATGATATTTGATTTTGAATGAATTTAAGCATTTCTTATATGAGCAGGATCGATCAGGGGATAATGGAGCTAGAAGGCACAAAAGCGATATTTAATAAATGCGGTGGTATGTGCCGCGGATACTTACGCTGACGCAGCATATAAAGACGATACTAATTTTGCAACTAAACCTATAGTCGTTGGTGCACACGACAACAAAGGGCATTATACGGATTTTAGTGATGATAGGATCACCTTTTGCATAGTGAGACTTTAGGATCTATAGGCCATTTTAGGAAGCAGAGCCACCTAAATTTATGGTGCGGTGGGGGTAAAAAGGGGGGGTTAACATTTTTTCGACACATAGATTGAAAACTATAAGTCTTAGCAACATACTTCAAAGGCAAAAATTGTAGAGAATTTCATGAAGAATATTTCCTTTATTGAAAGTTTTGTGGTAACTTCAACCGTTTTTGCAAAAAATATATGACTGTTCCTACTTTTGTGGAATGTGGGGAAAACAATTGTTCTATTTGTAACACATTATAGTGCAGAGTTATCCAATAAAGATTTGGCTTGAAAGTCTCGTATCCAGGCCATAAATAAAATAAGTAAAATAATTATTTTCTGTTCTGTATTTGAAAATATTATTATTGGTATGGTATTAACCATGTATATTTGAGTTAGGTAAACACCCGGTTTCTAATAGTAATTAAATTAGTATGTTAAAAATCGTATATTAAACGGTTTAATTGAAAATAATGATAATAATGATGCAGGTATTGTACACAAGGATAAAATAATCGAGAGATCCTAGGTACCACTCATCACACCACTAGCGTAGCGTACCTAACCAAGTTCATATATATTATAATGATATTAGGCGTTGTCCGTTGATAAAAGGTTTAAGCGCCCCACGATTTTAGTTTTTTGTCTAATCAATGCTCTAGCTACATTGATGAGAAGAGTGGTGTGATAACTGGTACCTAGAACCTACTGAATTATTTTTATAGCTTTTGGTACATTATCTTGTTTATTTTCAATAAAAGCTTTTGAATTTACCTAAACAATGTTTATTTTCTTTTCAAGTTGTTATGTTACTGAAACTGTCTAAACTCCGCTTACTTTATGATCCGCAATGCACTGTGTTCTACTAATAAATCCCTTTCATTTCATACTTGATTGAGAGGTTTCTTAAGAAATGTGTAATACGCGGCATTCCGTAGCGGCAGCTATCTTGGATTTACAATGATACTGAATCTATTAAATTGTAATTGTCATCAGAACTTAAGGTGTGCACAAGATATCGGATCAATTTGTCAACAGAACGAGGGTATAATTTCAACCAAAAAATTATGGAGATATGGGATGAAGCATGTAGCTGTAGTTATACAGACTTACATTTAGTTATGTAAATATTAGTTATAATAAATTAACAAATCCATACTAATATTATAAATGGGAAAGTGTTTGTGTTTGTTTGTTTGTTTGTCCGTCTTTCACGGCAAAACCGGGCGACGAATTGACGTGATTTTTTAAGTGGAGATAGTTGAAGGGATGGAGAGTGACATAGGCTACTTTTTGTCTCTTTCTAACCCCCCACTTCCCTAAAATGGGGGGTGGAAGTTTGTATGGAGCATTACGGGGGGCAATCAGGAAAGTGGAACCGTGTTACCCCGAATTTAACGCGAGCGAAGCCGCGGGCAAAAGCTAGTTTTCAAATAAGTTTGTGTAATGTCTAAGTAGGTATAACACACAATTGTTATTTTTATTTTATAGTGCACTATTCGCCAACAGACTGTTCTCAGTTGAAGGTATACCTACCGCTTAAGTTTTCTCTAGGCCTCTCCCATGGCACGCCACTGTGCTCGATCTTCTGCTCTCCTCCTCCAATCCGTACCCGCCAAGCGCTTGCCTTTGGGTAACTCAATGATGTGCTTACTAAATTGATAGTTTTTAAAAACTACCCTACCGAATACTTACTCGATCTAATACCCCTTTATTGGTAACCGGTTCGCGTATCTTCTAAACCAACTGTTTATTTCACTTACGGATTTATAACAAGCATACAAAGGCAAGGTAAATAATAGCGTTTGAAATGGTTGACGTCCATTTGGTTGTGAAAGATATAATTAGGCAAGCATTAGAGCTCAAACCACATCGTTTTTCCTATTACATATTTAGATTGTGGTTGATAACAGGCCTATTATAATTATTTTTTTCGTTAAAGATATTATAACCAATATAGGATTTATAATACAGGGATATATAATATGTTTATAAAGGAGAATAACAGAGCTTTATCATGAAAATATATTTTTCATATTACGACCATAAATAAAAAAAATATAGGCATTTATTCAAAAAAATATCAAGCGTTGATTTCATACTTTTTATGTTTTCTCAGTTTTCTTATATGGAAAGGTATAAATAAAATACCAAAAATGAATTCGGCATCCTTGCTTTACACAAAAATGATATCAAACTTGACTATATAGCTGTATTTTATTTTTAAATAAATTTGCATCAAATATTTGATTGGCTCCCCTTCTTAAATTAATCTTAGAGCCTAAAGGATTAGCTATGCAAATGGAAATTCCACCATCATCATTTTCCGTATAAATAAGTGTACACCACCGACTACTACGCAGTGTGGTGCTTAGGACGCGGTTCCAGCAGCGTGCAGCGTTCGGATATAGTTTCTGCCATATGTTTAATGAAGGAGGAGATCCATACAGGTACAATATTCTATTCCAACCACGACATTTGTTATTATTATCAAAGTAAAGAAAGCACACCTCGAATCCTACTTATATTTGGAATAAATACTCCAATGTACATAGTCTACAAAGAAAACGTTGATTACGTTGATCTATTTGAAAAGCTCCACTTTGTTTTGATTTCAAAATAACTAACCAGTATCACCGAAGCCATTGACATAATAAACTTCAACATAGCCTGGTTTAATCACTTTGATCTCCGCAATCAAACATTTCCATCTACGTTATTATTTCCAGCCTTCATCTTTATTTAATAATTAAATTTCCCTTTAATATTTGTTATCAGAGCAACGGAAATATAATTCAAAAGTACAATGGCGTGGTCAGGATCCTGTAGTTTCTTGAGAATCGTAAATTATCAGACAAACCCGAAGGTAAATTCAATTTTACAACACATCCGACATTTATTTGTGAGCTGTGTTTTGTGTTGATTTGAGACTAAAGGAAGGACTGCATTGTCATAACAACTACTACTTGACGCAGCAAAACTTCTACACAGATATGACGTGTCTTTCGAGTTCCGTATTTGTTATACTCAAATATTTCTAGGGAATTTTTCAATGTGAAAAACTCAAGAAAAGGTTCAAATTTATATTAAAATGACTGGTAGGTATCACACTTAATTTCTCTGCCAGGGCTGAAGCCGAAAAATTATTTTCAACTTATTATTATGTACAGCTATAATTATATTATTTACAGCTTTTTATAGGGATAAAACCAATGTTACATTACTTTTCAAGAAACACATATTAATACATATATTACATAAATTTATGGCCGTAATTGTTTTGATAAATTAAATGTACTTCTAATAGTTTACGGATCCCTTTATGTAATAATACCGTAATGTAAGTTTGACCGCAGGGAAAATTAAACTAACATGTTTAATTGAATGTGAAATTGTTTTTGATAATTTGATAACTATTTTCGGCACCCTTACGCTTATGTTGAAACTTGATATATTATTGCAAAATACAAGGATAATACGTTTGGCATTTTTTTACTAAACAACTTAATTTTGAAACGTTCGAATTACAGAAGCATTCAAACTTTTATTATTTCCATTTTTTTATGGACTATCAAATTCCAACACTAACATCAAAACAACTTCTAGTCAGTATTTTATGTAAGAAAATTTATTTTATTCTCAAAATAATTAGTGTAAGGATGCAACCGGATGACACGTGTCATATGTTGCGCAATTTTTAACCCCTGTAAAAAACTATCAGTATCGCTTTCACGAAAATTGAATGAGTATTTTATCCAATATAAATACATTTTTAAAGCGTCTTGTTGACGAAATAGTATTTTGTGCAACAGTTACATAATAAGAGACCTATTCAAACTCAAACTCAAACTCAAACATTTATTCAGTAAGTAGGCCACAAGGGCACTTTTACACGTCAAAGTAAAAGAGAGAGAAAAAAAATCAAACTACACCGGTTCTAACCCTACACCTCTGACCCGAGAAGAATTATGTCCGGCAAGAAACTCGGCGGGACTTATTTTTTCAAAACAACAGTACATCAAAACTAAACAATACATATAGTGCGTTGTTCTATAAGAAAACATATCAAACCAAGGTTAGATTAACCAACAATAGGTTATAGTTTAAGAAAAATACCAAAGAAAAAAGATGAGTCCAAATCTGACTATTGAAAATAAATTACATACAAGTTTGATATACTTTCTTACCTAAACTGTGTCTTCTACATAAATTTCCAAATTATAATAATCCATCATCAACAGTTAGAAACGAACTTTGAATTTAAATAATATAAAAAAAAGTACTTAAGTGATTCTAGTATACAATAAACATACTATTTCTAAATTATACTTAGAGATGTATAAGGTCTCCAAGTGTCTTGAATAAAAAAATATGGATAATCAAGCACCGAATGTTGTGTCTAAAGCCAATTAAACTAAAATTAAATATGATTAATAAAAAGTTACGTAAATGTGTTGCCCCAGTTAGCCTAAACAGACCGGTCTCCACAAACAGCACCCGTTCACGAGTATGACGCATATCTCAGCCATCGCCTCCCTCAACCTTTCTTCGGGAAAGTGGCGACCCGATCAACGACGCCACCATAAGCAGAGCCTTTTAAGCGAGCATGACATGTTCAAGCTGGCGGGCTTTATTAATTAATAAAAACTAGCCATGTTTAGTCTGGTGAGAAACAATATTCTGTGCTCGTATTTTACATGCGTGAACTAAATTACAATATAAAAGTGACATAGAGATGTACATGTCTCTAAGCGTCAGGGTCATTAAATATATATCTATACATATAAATATTTGCGAATGCAAGACTTAGAGATGTATAACGTCTCTAAGTGTCCAAATACTAAATAAAAACAAAATAAAATAAAAATGAAAAACAGGTAATACTGGACACTATTAAAGCTGCTTCATAGAGTAATGTACCTAATAATTTCTCAATTTGTATTGTACTAACTATATCAAGCTACAGGCTTAAAGGCATCGTTATCCTCAATGAATTCCTTTAAAGTATAGTACTCTCTCCTCAACAAATAGCGCTTAACATAAGACTTGAATTTATTTAGTGGCAAATTCACTACATCAGCGGGGACTTTGTTATAAAAACGTGTACAGTTCCCAGCAAAAGACGTACGAACCTTACCGAGGCGGTGGCCAGGCTCAGCAATCTTATCTTTATTTCTAGTGTTATAGTTATGGATATCACTGTTGAGCTTGAATTTATGGATGTTTTTCCGCACATACATAATGTTTTCAAGTACGTATTGAGATGCTACGGTAAGAATATTTGCCTCTTCAAATTTTCCTCTTACGGATGCTCGACCGCGCATTTTATAAATGCCACGTACAGCTCGTTTTTGTAGCACAAATATGGTCCCAATATCAGCTGCTTTACCCCACAACAGAATTCCATACGACATAACACTGTGAAAGTAACTGAAGTATACCAGCCTGGCAGTTTCACTGTTTGTTAGATGGCTGATTCGCCTCACGGCATAGGCTGCAGAGCTAAGTTTCCCAGCTAGGGTAGCTATATGTGGATGCCATTGTAATTTCGAGTCTAAAGTGACTCCTAAGAAAACAGTTTGATTTTCGAATTCCATTATTTCATCATTTATTATAATCTTGCTGCTGTTAATCTGCTTGACGTTGGGAAGTGTAAATTTGATGCACTTCGTTTTCTTGGCGTTCAAAAGTAGGTTATTAGCCGTAAACCAATTTACTACTTTGGAGAGTGTACTGTTAATACTATCGAAGCTGTTTTCTTTTCTGTCCACTTTAAATATCAGAGATGTGTCATCAGCAAATAACACTATATCATGTTTATCTTGCACAATTTTAGGTAGGTCATTAATGTACACCAAAAACAGGAAAGGACCAAGTATTGAGCCTTGAGGCACTCCGAGTGCCACAGGGGACCCAGAAGATTGAGTTCCATTAATAACCACTCGTTGTGTTCTATCCGATAGGTATGATGAGACGAGGTTAAGGGCACCAGCTTTGATCCCGTAATGGCTTAGTTTTCTCTTTAGATTTTCGTGATCAACGCAATCAAATGCCTTCGATAGGTCACAGAATATTCCAACAGCATCTTGTTTTTTTTCCCAAGCGGCAAAGATGTGCTTAAGAAGAACAGCACCTGCGTCAGTAGTCGAGCGACCTCTGGTAAAACCAAATTGATTTCTGGCGAACAATTCGTTTCGGTTAAAATGTGACACAAGTTGATTTAGAATTAGTTTCTCGAAAACTTTGCTCAGTGCCGGCAGTATTGAAATTGGTCTGAAATTGCTTGGTTCTGTTCTCGATCCTGATTTGAACAAGGGGATGACTTTGCTGTGCTTCATTATGTCTGGAAATATTCCTGTATCAATACATTTGTTAAATATATCAGCTAAATGTGGTGCAATCGATTCAACAATGGAATATAGAACTTTAACAGATAGGCCCCAAAGATCTTCAGTTTTCTTTAAATTTAGGGATTTAAATGTTTTAATAACTAAGTTCGGAGTAACATATGAAAATTTAAAGAAATCTGTACACTCTGCTATATTTGTTTTCAGTATTGCCTCAGCGACGTCAGGCGATGAATGAAGAGACTTTGTTGTTTCTACCGGTATATTAGAGAAGAACTGCTCAAAATGATCCGCAACTTCAAGGTCCGAACTCACTAAATTATTATTAATACGTAGGTTGTAGTGCGGATCTTTGATTTTACGTTTCCCAGTTTCATCGTTGATTACTTGCCAAACAGTTTTTACTTTATCCTTGGAATTTTGGATCTTTCTGGACAGATAATCAGCTTTAGCAGCGGCACACATCATCTTAAAAGATTTAGAAAAGTTCCTGACATAATCTAGGAATTCCGGACTTTTATTAATTCTTCTCAAGTCATATAAATCATAGAGCCGTCGTCTTTTCTCATGAATATCCGGCGTAGCCCAGTCGCTAAATTTCGTCTTGACCTTGCCTTGCACCTTCTTCGGAATGAAACAGGCATCAAATTCCCTTTTAATACAGTTAAACAACTCAATACTCATACGGTTAGGGTTTTCCTGGGTAAATGGAACATAACATAATTGTTTCGTGATATTCCGACTGAATAAATCTAATCGTCTTTCGGAAATTGGTCTGCACATAGTGACTTGTGGAATATCCTTAGTTTTTCCGCTAAAAGAGGCTTTTTGTCCACAGTGGTCAGAACTTAAGTTGTTTATTATAGATTTACTAGTCGCATCCTTGTTACTGAAAATGTTATCTATACATGTAGCACTGGTTGCTGTGATTCGTGTAGGCTCACAAAATAAATTTACTAAATTGTAGGATTTGAAAGTACTAAGTAACCTTACACACATGGATGAATCTTCAAGTAAGTTGATATTAAAATCACCACACACAATAACACTTTTATTACTACAAAAAACACTTGTAAGAACTTCATCTATCACTGACTCAAATGTGTTATAGTTTGCCAATGGAGGCCTGTACACGCATATAATTATAAATTCTTCTAACTCTATTTATGTACCGTTGCACACAGTACTTTTTCTATGACAGCAGTAAACAGAATTAAATGTGGACGAGTTTAGGAAAAGGCCCACTTTGTTGGTTTACATAGAAACTTCATTCTTTCACTAACAAATAGTGTATATTATGTAGTTTTAGAAAGTACATAATAATAACTCCATATCGACAACCTACAAAGTGGGTCCTTTCTCCCGGACTGCCATAAATACCTATAGAAGACAGTAAAATAATGGATGGGTTACTTTATATGGAGTTTTCATACAACAAAGTGAAACTTTTATTGTTCTTTCATTTTTAAGTGTAATCTTTGTGTAAATTAAATCCTAGGTTATAGACAAACTTTCATTTATTTATGATAATGTATGTATAGGTTTTGAATATTATTTTTGTGATTATGATCGGAGCATTATTCGATTTCACAATTTGGGACAGGTTTATTTCATTGAATACTGAGTCTGTTGCTGTGGGATTTGGTTGTGGCTCATTTTCCATATTAGTTGATGTGGCTGATGCGGTGCATGCTTTGGAATTGGTGGCAGAAATGCTGGATATGGTGGGGGTAGCTTGCTGGTTTGTTTCTTTTTTTAAATGTTGTACTGCTGCTGTTGATGTAGAAGGACCATTATAATCAATTGAGTCCATCAACTTTTCAGAGACTTTTCTTTTAGTTTGGATAGAAGTGTCAATGTACCCCTCAGCTACAGTCGTGGATTTCCATCCACCATGCCGCTTCAAATCAGTTATGTTACTGCCACCATCTACTAACAAAGTGGCAGACGTCCGCCTAAAACAATGCCCCGTGTATGATTGGGGTGTATAATAGTTGTAAATAGCTGGCTATAGTTTTGCCCAAGTTCCCAAAAGTGTTGATGCCTACATTTTGGTCAATACATTTGCCCGCATTGTATCTAAAGAAAAAATTCTGACTTTTGCTTTCCCTCGGGCGAAGAGACATATATTGTTTACAAATTATATAGAAGTCTCCTGCAATGATGAAGGAGCGGTCTAATTTATTTTTAGTGTTAAATAGCTGCACAAGCAGGGTATTATCCAGGTCTTTCACATCTGCATATTTTACAGCATGTAATTCTTGTCGGCGGCATGCACCCATCACACCGAATATCACAGCAACCTTTAACAAAAATAATTACAATTAATTATTTATATTTTATCAAAACATGCATGTAAGCAATATTTAAAAGGCCAAATATAAAATTACAAACCTTGGAAAACAGGTAAAGGGCGTCTGGTGCTTCAGTTACAAACTTTTTGACTTCATTTGGTAGAAATGTTTTTGATTTTTTTGCTTTAAAGCCTTCGGATTTTCTTTTCAACAAGGTTTGTAGCTTACTATAATTGGAAATGTCGGTTTGATGGTATAAATTTATAGTTGATTTTAACATCGAGTATTCAGACCACAGCGTGGACGGTGCGAACTTCTCGCTCAAATATTGGAAGTATACGATCATAATATTTTCAGAAATTTTTGCCGCTTTTGTTTGTAGCTTCCAAGATATAAAATTATCGTAACTCTTCTGGTAAGTCTTTTTAGATTTTTCTGGTAAGAGGTTATCTAGTTACTGTTAAAGCCAGTTCCTTTATTTCTTCAGGGGTACAACTTTCGGATTCACTCATTGTAACAATACGTTATCTTTTATTGACAAAATCGACTTTTTCAACGATATAAAATGGATATGAAGCTCGTTTATTCCGCACATGAAAGCGTTTTCGAGTTTGCAAACAAAATTCGAATGTCAATGGCATAGACAAAAGAAGCTTAGACAGTTCTCAATTACAAAAAATTCAGCTGCGTTCAAGTAAAGCTAAAAGTGTAAAATTCAATTTCGTTGATAGAATACTGGTTTTCATTAATTTTATGCAAATAATAATATAATTTTGAAACGTTAAAGTTTTCTAAATTATTCAAGAAATGTAGGCACTTAAATTTGTATTAACTTGAAAACGTAATTTATATTGTAAACAAAAACCAACTTTTTTCAATGGAAGTCAGCGCTTTAAAAAAAAAACAGTTGCATAATATGTTTTGTGTGACTGCTAGCAATTACACAAAGTACCTATAGACAAATAGACTTTAGCACCTTCACTTCAATGACATGGTTTATAATACCACTATCAGTCATTTAATTGGCATATTGAAGTGCTGGAGTAGAAAAAATGATATTGTATGAGAAAGTTATATTTAAAAGACCTTTAAGAAAGAAAACTTCGGTTCACCAATCTACCCAAACTTGTTGTGAATCGAAAGTTTTTCGTTTTTGAACGAGTTGGAATATTTGCTAGTGATTGAATGCAAACTTACCACAATAGTAGTGAAAGGTTTGACTTAGCAAATTGTTTTTATTGTTTTTAAGGTAACAAATGAATATTGTTTTGAATATTTCAGAAACTTCATTTACCTATATGTTGAATAGAAAAAATTGTAAATATTAATTGAATTGTTAATGCTATCAAAATAAACTGCAGATCATTATTTTTCATGGCGATTTATTTTTACCGTCAATTAAAAAAATATATATAATTATGAAACTTAGAAATTCTGGACCTAAAATCTTTTCTACGGATTATTGGTACCTATTGGTAGTGCAAAAATTGAAACAACTATAAAAATAAAATTAAAATACTGGAATTCCAATCAGGACAATGGGTTTAGAAATTCATGCACTCATTTATAGACGGAGAGCTAGCCACGTCAGATATGACACAATAATGAGAGCGACGAAACCCCTATCGTTAGTTTGCTATACTATGCTTATTTCTAGATCCGGACATCTGGCAGCTGTAAAGTGGTGGAGGTCAAAAAATGCAAACCACTCTAAGAATACAAATCCTAGAATTCTGGTTTTGATGCAGTATTATGAGAAATTATATAAATTAGATAATATCATTGCCAAAACTTTCTGATGGGGGAAAGTAGTCCAAAACGACGTAAAGCGTAATTCATAGTGTGTAGCCTACTGTTTCTGTTCCGAAATATTACGCAATGTTTTTTATTCTAATGTTAAAATATAGGCCTTATCCAGGCCTATGAATCATGCCCGCGCGAGCGAGTTATATACTTATGTTTTGCGCGTCCGCCGGCGGAGCTAAAGTCACCAACGCGCTCACTGAACGCACGTCGTACCGCGCGCGACGCTACTCGGAATTCGGAACAGTCATCACAAAAAAAAATAATTTATTGCGATGTGGTTGGATGTAAAAATAGCAAAGCTAATAAAAACTTATCGTTTTTCGCTCTGCCGACGGATGGGGAAAGGTAAGTAGGCATACAAACTTTTTTTTTATACCACGACCGTGGCAAACAAGCATACGGCCCGCCTGGTGGTAAGGATCTACCGTAACCTATGGTCGCCTGCAACTCCAAAGGAGTCACATGCGCGTTGCCGACGCTTTACAAAAAGGAGGATTCACCTATGTTATAATAATAATAGACATGTTATCTTTATTAATCTCTCGAATAACTATGATGATATTGCTAAAAGGCGATTATAATAAGATTGAGATAGCTGTCAATCCATATTAATTTTGACAGTGTGTGGCAAATCTGTCAAGATTAATCATATTCTCATCGCGGCAACTAAATATCAATCAATATTACTCATGTAACTATAATTGTTATGCACCATGCGAACCACTTAAACACTAAATCATTGCAAAATACCTATTTCCTTAACTATAAAATATTTCCAAACATAGGCAACCCTAGCGATTGTGCGGGTGCGCGGGAGGTGCGGGGTGCCGTGCGTTGAAGGCCGCTCCATTGTATTATTGCGTAGGTACGTAAACCGTAGGTATTTGCTTTTTCTATGAGTGATTCATATCTTTTCGTAAGAACTATTATATAATCTGTGCCCTATCCTTTACACTTGAGACAACTTTGGCAGTTTTTACCTATTTTGGTATTACTTTTTCGATATCAAAAATTTTGTTAGTCTGTCACTCTGACCTCCACTCATTAAAAGCTGCCAGGTGCCCGGATCTAGTAATAAGGATAGTATAGCAATCTAACCAGATGGGTTTTGTTGCTCTCATTATTGTGTCATAGCTGACGTGGCCAGCTCTTAGTCCATTACGAATATTGCCTGTTAGAGTGCTCCCTCCATACAACTGGTTAATAGCCCGAAAGATTGACATGATGAAGGCATGACGACTAAAGGGACTGAAGCAGGAACGGTCAGGGGGCGTCTATAGGGCACCCGTTCTAAAACTTGGTATTCACGCCCACTCTTGGTTCTTTAGCCAACACAGAGAATCCTCCTTTTTGTAAAGGGTCGGCAACGCGCATGTAACACCTCTGGAGTTGCAGGCGTCCATAGGCTACGGTAGCTGCTTTACTTTAGCTGCGAGCCGTATGCTTGTTTGCCGCCGTCGGGTTATCAAAAATAGATAGGTAATATAATCATTTTCGTAGTAGTTGGCGACTTTCGAAAAACTGTGCAAAGGAAAGATGCTGATTTAATTTACTTGAACAAAAATGTAAAAAAAGCAATTCAAAGATGTTGTAAACCGTTGGTTCCATTGAGATTAGACCGATATTTATAACAAACAGAAACATATTTTATTTAGAGTCATTTCCCCAATTGCCGTGACCAGTCATGACAAGTAAAGACGCCTTTAGATCAGGGACCGGAACCGGTTAACAATAAATTTCATAGAGTTATTTTTAAAAACCCAATCAATTTGGTAAGCTCATCGTTGTCTCAACCAAAGGTAAGCGCTTACCGAAATCAAAAACCCCGAATGACAAATGTTTTTTAGAATGTGATTATGCTATTTTAATCTCTATTGCTAAGATATCCGACAGGGAAACCACATTGAATATGGTTAACTTGTTCAAAACAGTTAGGTACCCTATCATTAGGATTAGGTACCCAATAATAGGTTATCCATATCATTGGGTACTCATTATTAACCCATCGAAAAAAAATAATCAAATAGAGGTGCTTTTCGGTCCCTTTTTTAGATGTTCTAATCTTTGTTGTTAACGGGTTAACAATTTAATAGTTTAATGTTTATTGCATACAAAGATCTAAGAGAACAAAAGGCGGAATTAATGCTTTATGCATATGACTCATATTACAAAAAAAAAATCAGCTGTGGAATTAAATATTCAATTTTCGTAATGACGGCATATTAACAAAGAGATTTATTGAATAAATTATACTTTATTATTACGCTGCCTCTACTTTGAATGACACGAGGATTCGTTCGCCCTACTGTAAGGATTCATTTAATTATAATTTGATATTCTTATTTAATGAATGATTATTGATTACATTACGCTTTATATACGTTTTAGTATGGCAAAAGTTATAGACGTAAACGTTAATAGAAAGAAAGAAAGAAAGAAAGAAAATACATTTATTAGCACAAAGGAGAAAAGGAAAACAACAATTCAGACTTAGAGCTAACTTTGCGCTATATGGTTCTCACTCAGCTTGGTGTTACAGAGTGCTGCATATGGCACACTCCAAGACGCTGATTTCCAGTGAGGCTCAGACGTACTACCACTAATTACTTACAACCTACAATTACTGACTAATGACTACAACTAATCAAAGATACATAGATATATTATAGATATATATATTTATAATTTAGACTTAATAACTATAACAGCTGTAGGTATGCTAAAGCAAAACAGATATATTTTGGATGTTTGTGTGTATGTGTGACTGTGTGTGTGTGTTTGCACGGTTGCCTTAAGTAGTGTTTTTTTTCTTTAAGCAGCAAGTATTTTTTAAGTTAGTTTTAAAGGTAAACAAGGTTTTAGAGTTACGTATTGGTGGAGGTAAGTAATTCCCGCACTTCGTGGCAGCAAAGCGGAAGCTGCCACGGAAGGCAGCCGTGCTGTGTGAAGGGAATGTGAGGCGCGGTGCGTAGAGAGAAACTTACTTTTTCGTAGAGGTCTGACGGTTCTATATTTTTATCACACCACAAAGTAGTGTAGCAAAATGTAAATGTCTTCGTGAGCTCATGTTCATAAGATTATATTTATTCAAGAAAGGACTAATATAAGCTCGACGTGGTACAGGAAAACAAAACCGTGCTCATGCGTTTATTAGAGGCAGAATTTCTTAATTATGTATGGTTCCCTATTTGGAGTTTCCATAAGAGGAACTAGAAATATTCGAAAAAATAAAAATGTGTTTTTTCTACTTTTCGATTCTAAATTACAAAATAACCGTAAATTCTATATATCATATGTAAGGCTGATTTGTAGGAAATTTTAAACAGTACTGGTATGTATTAATCATGTGCCCCTCTCCTCGATCGACATCCACTTCTCCACATTCTACTAAGATGCTACTATTGGGACAGTTTTGCACCTAACTGTAGGTTTGATAAGATATATGCCCAGATCATAAAAATCCTTCCTTTGGAAAAACTGCGACAGCTATGAGTGTGAAAGTTTTTAACCATCTTCCTATTGATTTAAAGAAGTTGCCACTGGAAGCATTCACAGAGAAACTTTATACATGGCTGACAGACAAGTGCTTTTATAGTTTGAACGAATATTTTGCATGTATTAACAATTAAACTATAGGTACATACCAGTATTTAGTGCAGCATGCTAGATGTAAGAATTATTGTATACCTCACGGAGGTAGAAAATGGAGATACTCTGTAATTACTTCAACATCTATGTAACCCGTTTTCGTTCAATAAATGAATTTTTACTTTTAAAATGTTTCATTTTGACATTTGACTAAATAATAAAATTCCATATTAATGGATAAATACGAAAATGTCACTCATTTAATACAAATTATTGATTGATACTTCGGGTACCGTCGTATTCCGATTGAGATCCAAGTTTTCCCAATGGAAATACATTATACACTAAATCTGTATTATCCTACACATACTATTAAAATAATATAAATAAAACGAGCTTAGTTTGTTATTAAATCAAATACAAACATTGAAAACATTAAAAAAATAATCATCCCAACAGGAATTGAACCTGCATTGATAGTGTAACGTTGTTACATTGTCTTTTGGTTCTAATTAGAATAGTTTCTTATCAATCAATTTCAACACCTTCGATTCGATCGGTTATAACAATGCTTCAAACAGCGCCGTTCGAATGCACCTTGTGTTTATCTGTATGGGGTTGTCACCTAATAAATTTAGCCTAAATTATGGGTTTTTCTTTTGTCATTTTTAATAACATTGGCGTTTCATAAATAGGTATTTTATAAAATTAGTAAATGAAATGTAGTCAAAGGAAATGTATCTGAATTCTGAAAGCGGGTTCTGAAGTAAAGTATTTGGTTATTTAATATCATGGCTTTGACCTATTGATAGGAAAGTTGTTTGGTTGAAATCAATCAACAATAATTAGAGGGATTTATATTTATTTAATTGCCACCCTGAATTGGGTCCTCTGCCCTCTGGTTCCTCCATCTTGGGAGTCACTGACATGACTCGGTCATTTGATTCGCGGCCATGTGGAAGGGCGGGCTCATGCAGCCTTCTTTAGTTTTGCCCTTGGTGGCAGCGAAGGTGGCGGTTCAATAATCCTCGGTTATCTGCAAAGGAGAATCGTAAGTAAAGATTAATAGGGTTTTTGGCTATCACGGCGTGAAACGTGTTCTAGCTATTTTGACCATGCTTTTGGTTTTCAGATTTGAACTTGCCTGAGGGAGGGCGTGCTCTGTAGAGATGTTATAGGAATATTTTCCATTCTCCGGTAAGGTTTCTTTCTTCAGTTTTGACAATTTATCAGGGCTGTAGTTCAGTCGACTAATGCAGATAATATATTGTTCCTTGCAGGAGTCGGGTGTTGTATTTTCCAACCATCGTACAACGATGTTGTATTTTTCAACCAATATGTTGTATTTTGCAACCATTGTACAATGTAGTACAAATGCTATAGTGAAGACTTAAATTGTACTCTCATATCATTATGGATCGAGCAGCGGCTCCTCCATGTGTTTCATCACCACCTTGTTCCGGCCAAGCGGTCTGAGCTTCTCGGAAGTCGGTGCCCCGCTGCAAAGTCTGTGTGAGCAGTTTCCGGACAGCGTCCTGTAGCTTTGCGACGTGGCAAGCTTCTTGCACATCAGCGACTGGCGAAGAACAGCTTCTGAGGTCGGTTCAGTCCTTTATTAATTTTAAATGGCAGTAGGAATTCTGTGGAAAAGTAAATATCATTAGTTTTGAGAACCAACATTAAGTATTTAAATTTAGAAATCTCTGATATATAAAACCATAGGGACTAACCTAAGTAGTTAAGAATTTAGATAGAAACCTGAATAAATCTCAACCTTTGAACCTTGTTAACGACCTAGCTTAACCGCTGAGCTCCTAAAAATTTTAGTTGGTGTCGAACTTAAACGAAAAGAGAGATTTATCCAGTGTTTAGATTTTAAAAGTTATTTTCAAAAGCAAGAATAGGTAATAAAGATTTAGTACAGTATCCACTTGTTTAATTTCACACCAGCCCTACATAGAGCAAGACCCTTGCGACATCAACATTTGATTTAGTGATTTAATAATAATTTGTTTAATTGTGTTCAGGAAAAATAAGCTGTGGCATAGTTCTAGGTTATCAACCTAGCCTAAATTTTATCTACCTGACAATACGCCTTTCCGGGGCTCGATCGCTTTACCAATTAAGCCTATACCTTACTACCTTTTAGCTACCTTAAAATCGTTACAAGTTATCTGTTAACCGTTAGTCAAAAGGGATAATTAGTGAAAAATGTAAGATAATACACATTTTCAGTCCCCGTTCATCCGAGCACGTCTCCTCTGTCTCCGTGTTGACAATAAGCAGGAAATAGGTCCGGCGGCGAAATGACGTCACGATCCGTTTCGGTCATGAATGTAGATTAATCTCTACGGCCGTACGCCAATAGTGATGCTTTCTGCCGTTGAATACCAAATGCTAGTTTGTGGTTAGGATCTGAAGTGCAAGATAAATCGTTTTGAATCTTCATTTAGCTCGAAATATATTTATGGATAATTAGGGATGACTGTGCCCAGCTTAGTAGCCAACTAATACTTAGAGTACGTAATCGTCGTAAAATGTTCACCATACAACCTTATTTTCCAATTGTATATTTCCTAGATTTTTAAAGTAAAAATATAAAGCTTGTCAATAGCACAAAAGCTCCTTTTAATAAAATGTTAACAATCACATGGAAAAGTACTTTAAATTTGAAATGGGGAGTAAAATGGACTTTAAAAATATTCCCAACGACAGAAACCTCCATAAGGTTCTCTAAGAGAAACGTCTTTAGAAATAACCAGCCGCAACGTCGCGCGCTGCACTCACAATGATTGGTCAGTACCTCTTGCTGTCAAAAACTAGTTCCTACTAGGCGCTCGTAGGTACACGTAATTCGATTTTCCGTGAAAAGTTTTATTAGTTGCGTGATAACTTGTGGCGGTTAAAGTTATGACTATGAGTTAAAGTATTACCTTCAGTTTAGATAAGTTGGCATTGTCAGACTTAGTTTATAATATTTTTGTCAACGATTCGTTATTGAGAGGCTAATCCAATTTTAAAAGCTGCCTTTCAGTTTTTATTTAAAATATACGATCCAAGGTCAAGCTTAGGAATTGTTGCATTATCATTAAATGCGAAAAACAATAAAAAAGCGTCAGTGTCTTTCAAAACCACACCTCAGATCGTCATTAGGAATTCATGACAGAGCCACTCAATTCATGTCAGCCTGACAAGCTGTTGGGCCTTAATCGGCCTCTCGCGTGACTCGCCTGACGCTTCAATTAACAAAATGGATAATTCCAAGCCGAGACGACAAACTAATAATATATTTCGTGATTATCAAATCGCGCCCGAGCCGTCTAGAGGGCGATGATTGTCAATTACTGAGACTTTGATCACATACGTAATTTATTGCCTCTTGATAAATTTTGAGCGGCTTTTGTTTATGCGATATTGGTATTTAAAAGTTGTGATTGTGTTTTGATTTTATCAATAAGTTTGCGGTTAATATTGATTGATGAGATTAGGGCTGTCTAGCCATTTTAATGGCTCTTGATAATTTGTTTCGAGAAGTTTATATAACTACGATCTATCACAAAAACCAAATATATTTGTAAATATATTTATCATCAAATAGCTGACTATTATATATGAAAATAAAAACGATATTTTGTACTAAAACAAAACCTACATTATATCTTTTATTTACACGTTTTTAATATTTTAATTACATGGCAATGATGAGAGACAAATGGTTTCTAATGGGCATTTATTGACATGAAACGATTTTTTTTTATGTAAGTGGTTCCTAAACCACTTACATAAAAAAATCGTTTAACCTACCTAACCTAACCTATTAGGTCACCGTATTTTCCAATGTCAGCTGTCAACTACCTCTTCGTTAACGGGCAACACTAATAATAATGCTGTAAGCACAATGTCAGGTACCTGATCCGGTTACCTAATCAGATGAACCGGTTGATTTTCTTTGTTTGCATTCTGACCGTATGTCAGGTTTTGAAACCGTACGGGTAGAACCGTATTTATCTGGCGCTCTTGTATAGACATATGCTTTCAGATGCCCAGATCCTGTAAGCCTATGTAAGCTTGACGCGAAACCCTTACGTATGCTTCCAGCGTAAGAAGCTATCTTCAGTGTCTATGTAAGCCAAATAATTGACACCTAATCGGTCGGGTCTAAACCTTCGATCGTCTAATCAATCAGGCTGGAACACTAACGCGATAATGATGAGCTTAGGTTACCATTATCCCTGTATATTATTCTATTGGAATTTCAACGATGTATTTATTTTATTAGCCTAACGCTATTCAGTTCTATTCGCAGTTACTATTGTAACAAAAAATAAGTACAAAATAAAATGTTATATCGAATCGGGTAGCGATAAAAAGCGCTGTATTAAAATTAATGAACCTATATAAATTTAATATAAAATAATATCTCTAATGGAAAATAGAATATATTAAAAAACTTTAGCTTTGATTAGAAAAAAAAAACAAATTACTTAATCAAACAGCAGAAAAAACTCATATAATAATTCAAACAAAAACGTTATATACCCGTCAATTAGAATAAGGAGCCGTTACCACTCCGACGTACTCTTTAATCGCTAAACGTTCCTTTACAACATTTGGGAAGGATTGAGATATCAAGTCTGGTCGTAGGACTGTGTGTGGATGCAAATTCGATTTAGCAGACCGCAAATTTGTCGGAACTAGTAATGAAATCGGATTACTATAGAATCTTCTCTATAGTATCGCATGTCGGCATGACGCTGGAGTTAACGACGGAGCAAACCATTAACGAGCGTCAGACGTCTACAAGCAAGAAGTAAACGATATTGCTGACGTATTTTATTCTATACTTCAGTCTGTTTTATTTCCATAGTTCGAGCAACAATGTAAAGGAGGTACAGTTTCAGGAAAATTTTACTGAAAATATGGCTCCTGAAAGTAACCGGCCAGTCTTATACCGTAATAATACTATCAAAAAAGTACCGGCTGAGTGGTTCTTGCGGTACTATTGTGGGGCCATTTATTTGGGCTGATTGTTAACCCTAGTATTATTTGATCGGTGTTTCCATAAACAACTTTTACATTATTTTGTTCCCTGGCCTCTGTATGTCATTTAAAATAAGAAATATCAGTCATAAATTTATAAATTTTCTTACGAGTAGGTACTTTAATTTATTTTTTATTTGACATTTTTGTGACTGTTAGTTTTACGTTAGGTTTTTTTTTGTGCCTTTTTAATTTTAAGATTTTCATGTGGTTTCAATGATTTAGATTTGTACTGTATTATGTAGAATGATTGTATTTATAAGATAGTTTTTGAGAATGGTTTATAATTAAAGTAATATAAATATAGGGATTAGATAATTAGTTTTAATAAAACTTCATATCCTTTAGAAAATTGGTGGAGTTTTGAAGATATTATGGAACAAGTCGAACGCGATTAAATTTCCACTTTATCTCATTAAATACAAACTTCTAAATAATTTTATATATCATGCAAAACTTTCTTGACAACTATCCGGTATTATTTATTTGATCAAGAAGTAATGGCTTGTCGCCTACCCTCTGTTTATTGTTACTAAAAAAAGTTCAAAATTATAGAGTACCCACGACCGTCTGAACCTGCCTAGATTCTATTGATATTTTTGCTACTGAACTTTTAAAAATGCGCTGTCCTTAGCACATTCTAGTGCAGTAAAACTCCCGATAATGCCTTCCCTGTTAGTTGAGATTTATCGCCCGGCTTGCTATTAAGACCTAGTTTGCGTGGCGTAGCATTACGCTGAAGTAATTAATTTAACGCTGTCCAACTAGAAGACGGCTTTCCTTCGAAAAACCTACTCTTGTACCTACATTTTCTAACTTTTGGAGTAGAAGAGAGACAATGAAATATCAAGCATTTTTAACTCTAACTATTATGTACTTAAACTCAAACATGGGAGGTCAATGTGTGTAAACATTTATATAGATAGGTTAATTCTGATAAAGATACGATTCAAAGGGTATTTCAATATTGATCAAATTCAAATTTAAAATGTAGAAAAAATATATACGTATATATATTTTTTATATATTTTTTTTATACCACGACGGTGGCAAACAAGCATACTACCCGCCTGATGCTAAGCAGCTACCGTAACCTATGGACGCCTGCAACTCCAAAGGAGTCACATGCGCGTTGCCGACCCTTTACAAAAAGGAGGATTCACTGGGTTGATGGCTAAAGGAACAAGAAGGTCCCTCATCGTCATCGCACTGGGTCCTCTTTGAGCTCCATGGCAACCTTACTCACCAGCAGGAACACAACACTATGAGTAGGACCTTGTGCTATTTGGCTGTGGTTTTCTGTAAGGTGGAGGTACTTCCCCAGTCGGGCTCTGCTCCAGATTTGAGCGAGATGACATTCGCTGAACGTGCCCTACCAGGCTACCACACTTAGCGAGATGACATTCGCAGTGCCCAAACTGACTAAGCAAGCTTTTAAATTAAATTAAGGTTCGCCTTATTCCCTAGCCATCTTAAATATTACAAATTATGTAGTCCTTAATTAATTCTTACGTTGAAATAATGATAATTATCTCCTAACGTTTTTTATAATAAAGTTAAATTAAGTTAAGTTTTTATATAGTTATTTACAATATGAGGGTAAAACCTTTTTCACCTAATCCAATTAAAACCCTACGCAGTATACACCTCCGCAATCAGGCGTTGATGACGTCACGTACTATTAAGGACATATTTTTATCCCACGGGAGTAAAGGAAATTGCGCGGATTACCGGCGCTTGTAGTAAAAACTTCAGCCGTAAACCCCAGCAAAATATCCGTAAAGTGTTGGATGACTTTATGACAGCTAACTGAGGAATGAGCACGAACGCAATTTGTAGGGTATTAGGAGATTTTGTACACGTGTCGGCGAAATGGCGGTTGAGTCCATGGTTCTGATGGATGGTTGGGTTAAAAACGACAAACTGAGTTAAATGATGTGATAAACTCGAACGGCCTCCTAGCCCAGTCGGTAATGTCCCTGCCTACGAAGCAGGAGGTCCCGGGTTCGAATCCTGGTCAGGGCATTTGTTTGTGTGTTTATCACAGATATTTGTTCCTGAGTTATGGATGTTTTCTATGTATTTAAGTATTTATCAACATTTATCTATTATATAAATCGTCGTCTAGTACCCATAACACAAGCCTTATTGAGCTTACTGTGGGCCTAGGTCGATTTGTGTAAGATTGTCCTATAATATTTATAATATTTATTAATAAACGTAGCTACTACTTACTCAATCACACTCATGGTATCTCTGTTAATTTTGTCGAATAAAAACGAAATGGATTAAGTAGGTAACTTTTTTAATAATATTTACCGTTATTTCTTAATAATGACGTTAAAAGTGCAATATATATCTATATTTAAAGTACAAGACGAACATACAGTGTAATAGGCACTATGTATGTTTTTTTTAAATTTTTCATTGGAAAATTAGGCAAAATATTTAGGTATAGCATTAATACTTTATACAAAGTAGCAGTCATGTATTTGCCTTTAAGTCAAAATCAAAGTAAAAAAAAATGTTTTAAGAGTTAAAAAAGTAGGCATAGCAACAAGCACTATTGTATCGCCAGTTACAAATATTAACTTAAACTAATATATTATATTATTTAGAGCAATTTATTGATGCAATTATAATAAAAATTATTTATAATTATACTTTAGATGTCAAAATGAATGACAATAATTTAACGAGAAACTTAAATATAACAAAAATATTATAAAATACTAGTCTAGAATGTTTCTAGAATAAAATTGATAGAAATGTCAAAATGTTTTTTTTTTTTTTAATAAACCAATAGTAATTTGTTAACAGTTGAAATAAAATGATTTACACGGTGTTTAATCATCCATAACTAACTTAAAAAATAAGTTTACGTTTTAAATAAGTCCTGAATTTATTAATTGATAATTTGGTAATTTCTATCCGAAGTTTATTATAAAACCTTATACCCATGAATATAATTACCCATGAATCTTTAAAAAAAAATTGATTTAATTTTTTTTGTACCTTTGCAAAACTGACCCATAGAAATGGTTTACTTCTGCAATTTTTGTTCATGGCGTTACATGTTATTTTTGTATATCAGCTTGCTTACGGCTTATCATTGAAAAACTCCCAGTAAAATAAATGCTTCGAATACGAAAATTCCGTGTTGGTAAACTGAATGTCAATTATTTAGCTCCTCTCCCTGGCACGCTGCCACCGCTAATATGATTAAGTGCGCTTAGATTCACTGCAGTTTTCATTGAAAACCAATTGGTGAAGTCTTTTTTGCAAACACGGTATGTGGTGACCGTTTCAAAGGATTTTCTCGCTAAAACAGAAAATTTCGAATGCTAGAAGTACGAAATTCCTCAATTTCATACTTTTAGGATTCGAACCTTTATTTATTATTGTGTATCTAAAAGTATTTATTACTAGCTGTGCCCGCGGCTCCACCCGCGTGGAATTCGGTCTGTGTCAGTAAGCGGCTAATTCACCCCTAATTCCTCTCCCGCTACTCTGGAGGCGGAACTTGAAGCAAAGTTGACAGATGGATACGCTAGAGGACAGTAGTCCTAATAAAATATTTTACAATTACCTCTAAATGAAACTACACTCAAAAATGAATACTTTTTTATCCTATTAATTTTTTTTGGTATGATTTAAACGACTTAGAGTAGTAGGTGAATATCGGTGATACAGGACCACTTTTGCATTTATACGTTCATGTCCACGGCAAATATCATCCAAATCGATCCTCCCGTCAAATCAGTCTAAGCATGAAAGGCAAGAATAGGCGCGGTTGAAATTGGGGTGTGAGGGGGGTCACAAATGTAGAAATGATTTTTTGGGTTCCGTAGCCAAATGGCAAAAAACGGAACCCTTATGGATTCGTCATGTCGGTCTGTCTGTCTGTCCGTCTGTATGTCACAGCCATTTTACTCGGAAAATATACGACGTATCTGAATAAAATTTACTCATAAGGTGTATTTTGTATGCCGCTACTTAGTTGTGTAGTTAAATTTGAAAAAAAAATATTTTTAGGGGGGCGCTCCATTAAAAAAAAACTAAATAAAAAAAAAATGTTAACCAAATATCAACATGTTACACATCAATAGATAGGTATTTAAAAATAACATTGATGTTTCTTTGACCATTTTGTGATTGAGTGAATATTTTCTGAAATAATCGCTTCGAAAGTCAGAAAAATTGTGTCCACCCCCTGTAACTTTTGAACCGTAAGTCCAAAAAATATGAAAAAATTTGGGGCGATGTGCCTTATCATATATTTTCTAGGAAAATTATTTTGAACATTATCGGTTCAGCCATTTTTGAGTTATCTCCAAAAACCTTCTTCCATAGGCATCATGTACGACCTTTTGGTATTTTTGGTTCTTATTACATTGAAGGTACGGAACCCTCCTATGCGTGGTCCGACACGCACTTGGCCGGTTTTTTTCTATTTGAGGTGCACATGGAGGGGGGGCATGCAAATTTAACTCAATCGAGTGTAGTGGCTACCACCCCCCCTTTTGGAAGTTGAATTTTTATAGGCTACGTATAACCTGGCTGGGGATTTCCTTGAATTGGAATTAGTAATCCTTAAGGGGTGATTTCCGGGATAACAATGCAAAATAAACCGGCCTAGAGCATGTCGGGCGATGCTCAGTGTAGAGTTTCGTAGATGCCGTCCTGTTACAAAACATCGGTTCAAAAGGTCGTTTATTAAGGGATATTTGGCGGCTCTTACGTCATTTTACTATCCGGCACTTCCTTGCACTATGCGTCTTTGACTGATAATTCAAAAACGGCTGAACCGAATTTATTCAATATAGTTTTTAATGACAGTTCTTATCAGGCCTCACCAAATTTCAGCTTTCTAGTGCGAACGGTAACTGAGCTCCGCGGACAGACGGACGGACATGGCGAAACTATAAGGGTTCCTAGTTGACTACGGAACCCTAAAAAGAGATAAATTAGTAGTTCATGTAAATTTTACGTAATAAGGCCTAATTATGTACAGAAGCATACACTGCTTTACCTACACACATATTAAAATCCATTGAAACCATTAGAACGACCGCTTTTATACCACCATGACCAACATTATGTGCCGGCGGTCGGGGGTGGATTTTCATACGCTTTTACCACACTGTCACAGATAATACACTGATGTTACGTTACTGGTTGCAATAATGGTGGTAATTGCATACGGTTCCGAGCGCGGAATAGAGGATTTATGATATTGGTGTAGATCAAGATATTTATTCTTCAATGTAAGCACATTACAATGCACTAATGAACGTCAGAGAAAAATAAAATATGTGAGTGTCGTGGAACACTCGGTTGGAACGAAGTTATGTTATTTAATTTTTGACTTTTTCGTAAATTTTGTGGTTTTAATTATTTTTGAAATTTTTGAAAATTTTTGAAATTTTTGAAATTTTTCCATTATTGACATTTTGGACATTTTTTACTTTTAGGTTTTCGACTTTTTTCACTTTGTCACTTGTCACTTTCACTTTTTACTACACTTCACTTCACTTTATTAAACTACCACCTATTCTAAACCTACACCTCTGGCCCAAGAAGTATTATGACCGAAAGTAAACTCGACCGGACTTTTTTTTTTCCAAAACAGTAATACATTATTAGATCTTAAAGATACAAAATAATGCGTAGTTCTTCAAGAAGACATATCAAAACAGCTTGAGAGACAGATAATGTACCTATTGTTTAATTATAAAGAAAAATAAATCCAAATCTGACTGCTTCACAAAACGTTTGATATGTTTTCCTACCTAAACGGTGTCCTATAAATGTTAGATTATTTTGTAGTAGTTTTTTGGTTTGGGCCATGCATCTTTGTCCGTCATATATAGTACTCGAACCTGCAATAACCCTTTGACATTCATGACATTTTCAAATATTTCTTAAGAGCGGGTAAAGTTAAATTTAAAGCATCGACGGGTAACATGTTATAAATATGAACACTTTGACCAAAAAATTACAAGTTATTTCAATACCAAATTTCATCTAAATACTTACAGCGGTAATTGGTCGTTTTTTCCCCAAAACCCTCCTGTAAACTTCCACCCCTTTTGCATCCGCTTAAGGGATAATATCCGAGATAAAACTATTTTATTTCCTTTTCCAGAGCTCAAATTACCTCCATACTAAATTTTATCTAAATAAATTCTGCGGTTAATAATTCCCTATACAAATTTCCAACTCCCTTTTCACCCCTTTAGGGTTGATTTTCGGGGTGAAAACTATCCTTTGTCCTTTCTTGAGACCCATACCATACCAAATTTCATCTTTATCAGTTCAGCGGTAAAAAAATCCTCTTACCAACTTCCAACCTCCTTTTCACCCCCACAAGGGTTTATTTTTGGGATGAAAACTATTCTGTCGTTTCTCGGGACTCAAATTATCTCCGTACTAATTTCTATTACAAATTCTCCATACAATCTTTCAACCCCTTTTCACCCCCTCCAAGGTTGATTTTAGGGATCAAAACTATTCTTTGTCATTTCCCGGGACTCAAACTATCTTTACACAAAATTTCATCAAAATCCGTTCAGCCGTTTTCACGTGATACGCGGTCAAATAAACAGACAAAAAGACAAAAATTCTAGAAATTGTTGGAACGTGTTCTGTTATCGATTCTAAATATCCCCAGCCAACTTTTTTTCGAATATATTCCATGAACAGACTTTTGACCCTCTTCAGCTTTATTATATGTATAGATAGTTTTCATTGAAAGTACCTTTCGGGCTTCACTTCCATTATTTTTTTCAATTTTTTTTTACCTACGATTCTAAAGTAAGATGGGGGGGGGGGGCTTTTTTGATGTTGAAACTATCCTTTGTCCTTTCTCGAGACCCACACTATCTCTATACCAATTTTCATCTAAATCAGTTCAGCGGTAAAAAATTCCTCATACCAACTTCCAACCCCCTTTTCACCCTCACAAGGGTTTGAAAACTATCCTATGACGTTTCTCGAGACTCGAATTATCTCCATACTCATTTCTAACTGAATCGTTTCAGCGGTTAACATTCTCCGTACAAACTTTCAACCCCATTTTCACCCCCACCAGGGTTGATTTTCGGGATTAAAACTATATATTATCCTTTCCCGGGACTCAAACTATCTCTATAAAAAATTTCATGAAAATCCGTTCAGCCGTTTTCACGTGATGCGTGGTCAAATAAACAGACAAACAGATAAACAGACAAACAGATAAACAGACAAAATATCTAAAAATTGTTGGAACGTGTTCTGTTATCGATTCTAAGTATCCCCAGTCAACTTTTTTTCGATTATCTTCCATGTACAGACTTTCGACCGTCTTCAGCTTTATTATATGTATAGATTCTTAAACCTTATGAAGATATGTATAATAATTAATTCAAATTATCATCCTTCTAGCGTTTGTCCCAGCCTTTTTGCCGCGGCTATATTGAGCCTGGGGTCCGCTCGGCACCCTAATCCCAGGAATTACCATAGGTACTATTTTTACGAAAGCGACTGCTATTTAATGCATTAACTACCCAATACAGCTATCGCCTAAAAGTCTGAATCAGAAATGTCAGAATTTGCTTGAAATTTCCGATGCAACTCCAATACAAATTCAATATTGGTTGATTATTTTTTGTGTTGAACTTATGTTGAATTGTATTTATAATATACTAGCTGTGCCCGCGGCTCCGCCCGCGTAGAATTCGGTCTTTGTCAGTAAGCGGCTAATTCGCCCCTAATTTCTCTCCCTCCCCCTGGAGGCGGAACTTGAAGGTCTTGAAGTAAAGTGGACAGATGAATACGCTAGAGGACAGTAGTCCAGATACAATATTTTACAATTATCACTAAATAAAACTACACTCCAAAATCAATACTTTTTTCGTCCTTATGAACATTTTTGACATGATTTAAACGACATAGAATAACTAGGTGTATATCGGACGATATAGTACCACTTTTGTATTTATACGTCCTTGACTGTACCTATTCATTTCATGTCCATGGCAAATATCATCCAAATCGATCCTCCAGTCAAATCAGTCTATGAATGAAAAGGTAAGAACAGGCGCGGTTGGAGCCCAAAAATGGGGGGGGGGGTAACTATGTAATTGGGGGGTTCACTAATGCAGAAATGATTTTTTGAGCCCCCTCAGCCTTTTTCGAGGGGGTCAGTAATGAATTTTTCTATTTGACGTGTACGATTTGGGGGGAGGAGGTATCGGACCGCGCCTGGGTAAGAAATATAAACATAAAAATCCATACTTCATATCATAACCTAACAACTTTCAACTAATATACTAGGAGATTTTGTACACGTGTCGGCGAAATGGCGGTTGAGTCCATGGTTCTGATGGATGGTTGGGTTAAAAACGACAAACTGAGTTAAATAATGTGATAAACTCGAACGGCCTCCTAGCCCAGTCGGTAATGTCCCTGCCTACGAAGCAGGAGGTCCCGGGTTCGAATCCTGGTCAGGGCATTTGTTTGTGTGTTTATCACAGATGTTTGTTCCTGAGTTATTGATGTTTTCTATGTATTTAAGTATTTATCAAAATTTATCTATTATATAAATCGTCGTCTAGTACCCATAACACAAGCCTTATTGAGCTTACTGTGGGCCTAGGTCGATTTGTGTAAGATTGTCCTATAATATTTATAATATTTATTAATAAACGTTAACACAAGCCTTATTGAGCTTACTGTGGGTCTAGGTCGATTTGTGTAAGATTGCCCTATAATATTTATAATATTTATTAATAAACGTAGCTACTACTTACTCAATCACACTCATGGTATCTGTGTTAATTTTGTCGAATAAAAACGAAATGGATTAAGTAGGTAACTTTTTTAATAATACTTATCGTTATTTCTTAATAATGACGTTAAAAGTGCAATATAGATAGTTTTAAAGTACAAAAGGAACATACAGTGTAATAGGCACTATGTATGTTTTTTTTTAATTTTTCATTGGAAAATTAGGCAAAATATTTAGGTATAGCATTAATACTTTATGTTGGCGCAGTCGGTAGAACCAAAGTAGCAGTCATGTATTTGCCTTTAAGTCAAAATCAAAGTAAAAAAAAAATGTTTTAAGAGTTAAAAAAGTAGGCATAGCAACAAGCACTATTGTATCGCCAGTTACAAATATTAACTTAAACTAATATATTATATTATTTAGAGCAATTTATTGATGCAATTATAATAAAAAATATTTATAATTATACTTTAGATGTCAAAATGAATGACAATAATTTAACGAGAAACTTAAATATAACAAAAATATTATAAAATACTAGTCTAGAATAAAATTGATAGAAATGTCAAAATGAATTTTTTTTTTTTTTAATAAACCAATAGTAATTTGTTAACAGTTGAAATAAAATGATTTACACGGTTTTATCCAAAACTAACTTAAAAAATAAGTTTACGTTTTAATAAGTCCTGAATTTATTAATTGATAATTTGGTAATTTCTATCCGAAGTTTATTATAAAACCTTATACAATTACCCATGAATCTTTAAAAAAAAATTGATTTAATTTTTTTTTGTACCTTTGCAAAACTGACCCATAGAAAAGGTTTACTTCTGCAATTTTTGTTCATGGCGTTACATGTTATTTTTGTATATCAGCTTGCTTACGGCTTATCATTGAAAAACTCCCAGTAAAATAAATGCTTCGAATACGAAAATTCCGTGTTGGTAAACTGAATGTCAATTATTTAGCTCCTCTCCCTGGCACGCTGCCACCGCTAATATGATTAAGTGCGCTTAGATTCACTGCAGTTTTCATTGAAAACCAATTGGAGAAGTCTTTTTTGCAAACACGGTATGTGGTGACCGTTTCAAAGGATTTTCTCGCTGAAACAGAAAATTTCGAATGCTAGAAGTACGAAATTCCTCAATTTCATACTTTTAGGATTCGAACCTTTATTTATTATTGTGTATCTAAAAGTATTTATTATTCTTAAACCTTATGAAGAATAATTAATTCAAATTATCATCCTTCTAGCGTTTGTCCCAGCCTTTTTGCCGCGGCTATATTGAGCCTGGGGTCCGCTCGGCACCCTAATCCCAGGAATTACCGTAGGTACTATTTTTACGAAAGCGACTGCTATTTAATGCATTAACTACCCAATACAGCTATCACCTAAAAGTCTGAATCAGAAATGTCAGAATTTGCTTGAAATTCCCGATGCAACTCCAATACAAATTCAATATTGATTGATTATTTTTTGTGTTGAACTTATGTTGAATTGTGTTTATAATATACTAGCTGTGCCCGCGGCTCCGCCCGCGTAGAATTCGGTCTTTGTCAGTAAGCGGCTAATTCGCCCCTAATTTCTCTCCCTCCCCCTGGAGGCGGAACTTGAAGGTCTTGAAGTAAAGTGGACAGATGGATACGCTAGAGGACAGTAGTCCAGATAAAATATTTTACAATTATCACTAAATAAAACTACACTCCAAAAATCAATACTTTTTTCGTCCTTATGAAAATTTTTGACATGATTTAAACGACATAGAATAACTAGGTGTATATCGGACGATATAGTACCACTTTTGTATTTATACGTCCTTGACTGTACCTATTCATTTCATGTCCATGGCAAATATCATCCAAATCGATCCTCCAGTCAAATCAGTCTATGAATGAAAAGGTAAGAACAGGCGCGGTTGCAGCCTAAAAATGGGGGGGGGGGGTAACTATGTAATTGGGGGTTCACTAATGCAGAAATGATTTTTTGAGCCCCCTCAGCTTTTTTTAGGGGGTCAGTAATGAATTTTTCTATTTGACGTGTACGATTTGGGGGGGGAGGTATCGAACCGCGCCTGGGTAAGAAATATAAACATAAAAATCCATACTTCATATCATAACCTAACAACATATCAACTAATATACTAACAACGAATTTTGGTCTAATATTAGTTAGAAGACTTAGAAGTAAGATTAGAAAAATGGAGATTAGATATCAAAATCGTGAGGCTGAGTATTTACATGCACTGTGCAATGTGTGGCAATTAATTTATTGTCGTTTAATTTTGTTGTACTATTAAGTCAATAATTCATTTCAATATGATGATATCCGTACCCCCACTTCTAAACTTAGAGTTGATTTGGCAAAATCCTTCCTAAGTGGCTTATTCATGTCACAACGTATTCATTTCAGCGCCATCTGTTAGTTATGCAGGGTACTCGTTAGTTCTCAGGACGTATTTGGAAAAAAGTTTACACCTCCTTCCTAAGTAGCGCCATAAGATTCAGGTGCAAAATTAACTCAATCGAGTGTAGTAGCTACCCCCTTTTAGAGGTTGAATTTTTATAGCCTACCTATACCTGGCCGGGGATTTTCTTGACAATTGGAATTAGTAATCCTTAAGGGGTGACTTCTGGGATAACAACGCAAAAAAAAACCGGCCAAGAGCATGTCGGGCCATGTTCAGTGTAGAGTTCCGTAATTGCCACCCTGTTAAAAAACATCCATTCAAAAGGTCGTTTATTAAGGGATATTTGGCGGCGCTTCCGCCATTTTACTTTCCGGCACTTACGTCCTTTCACTATGCGTTTTTGACTGACAACTCACAAACAGCTGAACCCATGCTATTCAATATATAAAATATAGTTTGTATTGAAATTACCTTTCAGGCTTCACTTCCATTATTTTTTTAAAATTTTTGGACCTATGGTTCAAAAGTAAGATGGGGGGGGGCGCCCTTTTTTGTAGATGTAACTTTCCTTTGTCTTTGTGTGTACATTTGGTCTGATGAATTACATGTTTCAACACAACCCTGTGAGGGCACTGCAAAAGGTTCTAAACTAACTACACTGCCTTTCTAGAGACCCATGCTATCTCTATACCAAATTTCATCTAAATAAGTTCAGCGGTAAAAAAATCCTCATACCAACTTCCAACCCCCATTTCACCCCCACAAGGGTTGGAAAACTATTCTATGACATTTCTCGGGACTCAAATTATCTCCATACTAATTTCTACCTAAGTTGTTTCAGCGATTAAAAATTCTCCATACAAACTTTCAAACCCCTTTCCACCCCCACCAGGGTTGATTTTCGGGATTAAAACTATTTATTATCCTTTCCCGGGACTCAATCTATCTCTGTACAAAATTTCATCAAAATCCGTTTAGCCGTTTTCACGTGATGCGTGGTCAAATAAACAGACAAAAATTCTAAAAATTGTTGGAACGTGTTCTGTTATCGATTCTAAGTATCCCCAGCCAACTTTTCTCGATTATCTTCCATGTACAGACTTTCGACCCTCTTCAGCTTTATTATATATGTATAATGTATAATTATATAGAATAAGATTGTTTATGCATTTTAAAATTAGAATACGAGACCTACTCGTACATCAGCTACCTACACAGCTCATGTAAGATCGGATGCAAATGCAGGGTGTTTTGAATTCATTTCCGGTCACTTAATGGATCCGGAAATAGAATGGATATAGCCGGAAGCTCCATTTCTACCAGACATTGTGATCACCGGAAGCCTGAAGATATAATTATATAGTTAAAGCCTGACCAGAAATATATGATCATGCGCCATGTTGCGGAATTTCATTGGAACTAATTTCTTAGACTGGCAATAATTTTAATGACAGGATTATATGCATGTATGAGTGCATGTTATGTCATTGTGGCGGTGAACTTGAATAATAATAAAGTGTATAATATTAAATAATAAACGACAAAAAAATCCCAAAATCATCCATAATCAAGAGCAAAACATTGTAAATAGTGTATGTTATAAACTGCTGTAAATGATACGCACCTATTTCGCTGTGAAACAGTTTCAAATTAACATCAGAGCTAACAGGTAAACAAATCAAGATGTCACCATACTATAGAGAATAATACGCTCTATATCTTTACTGAACTGTTGCCATATAAATGAGGATAATAGCGCCCTCTTGACAATGATCATATATTTCTGGTCAGGCTTTATATGGACTGGAAACTAGCGCTTTGTCACAAATTTTACGGAGTGTGAGTAATGTCTTTTATGTAAGATTGCTTGTTCGTTAATTTGCTAGAATTAACGTACTACACGTGATATTAACGAAGATTTATGTGTGTCTAATGGAGTCGTAATTTGTGACAATTGAAGCGACGTGACAGTTTAATTTTGTGAAATGTCTGGAATATGTAACTTAAAGTATGTAATAATTTTGGTTCATTACGTTATTTCTAAAGGTTACGCACATTTTATTGTATACCTCGTAATTCAAGTAGCTGCTCGAAATGAAATGAAATGAAACTTTTATAGGTAACAGTGGTGGTTTTATTATTTTTTTTGTTACAGGTCGTTTTGTAAATAACATTGGTTGTTTATAACAATTATAACTAATACATCGTACATTGGTATTATCATACTATATAATTAATTAAATTTTAATACAATTATTTGTATTTTATATGGTAAATGGTAGGTCAAAAAATTAATTATAGCTCTTTTGTAACTGCTGTGTTACTGTTTCCAAGGGTCTGACTTGTTCCCCATTCATGACAAGTCACCGCATTCCAAGTGCTTCAAAGATATTGTCAAATAAATACGCCCGAATGGTCTGTCATTTAAAAACATTGTTTTGAAATTCGAAACGAGTTCTATGAAAATGGTTTCCATATGTGTGCGTTTTAGAAATCGTTGAATGTTTAGATCACACGATTCGAATTCCACGAAATAATTTATTCCTTTTGTTATTCTTAGAATCGTGATCAGAATTGATTCTATAAGAACACAAAAATTTGGAATTCGTATTATCGAATTTCCATTACGCTACTTCCGAATAATTATCCACAGAAAATTAGCGGATTCGAAAATACTGGGACACTTTTATGTTCCTGTGGGACCTGGGCGAATTTTTCGACTCAAACTACACTTGAATTTAAAGCGATTTTTGAAAACGCTCATAAATATTGCTTCCTGCGGCCGCAGGTATTTTTTATGTGCCCAAACCGTGTTTGTGAATAAGAATAATGGACCAACTGTTTGCTGAATAGAATCCAGTTACGATAAATTACAAACTTTACTAAATCCACTCTGTGATATTTTTATTTATAGATTAGATTAGATTTCATTATTTGTTAAAGAAAAAAACATAATTATTTTACACTAGATAAAACAAAAGGCTTTCACTAAAAGATCGTCATACAAATTCATTCGAATCAGCACAAAAAAAAAGCATTTTTTTTAAATTTAACCCCAGCCCATAACCCGATAGGGGTAGGACCCCTAAACTTTGATAGGACACGGCAGATCTAGTGCCATGATAAAGTTATATTTTGCCGCCAAAGTGGCATATGAATAGGTCTACACGTACAGTTCCTACCAATAAAACTAAGTTGGTAATCAAAGAATTAACAGATGTTCTTCAATTTCTAGACAAGTCGTTAAGGGTCGGCAACAAGCATGTGATACCTCTGGAGTTGTAGGCGTATATAGGCTATGATAGCTGCTTACTATCGGGTTGAATGCTTGTTTGCCACCGTCGTGGTATATAAAAAATGGAGACGAAATTTTGGCTGAGAATTACACAATAAGAATTAAGAAAAAAAAAGAAAAAATTTTAGTTAATTGTGAAAATATGTAACAAGGCTGTAAAATCATTATAGCTAAACATTTAAGTTTTGTACTTCATACAATAGGGCTATCAATTAAATTCGGCTATTATACAGATCTGCTTCAAACGACGAGATGCAATTCGACACAATGGTACTTCGACTGGACAAGAGGGTATTGGATGCCAATGAAGCATACATTCCCTGAATCGGTATTGACGATTAAGAGGCCTTATTCTGAAATGTACAGTCGATTCATCGAATCATTTGATGTGGAACTAGCTATCTAAGTCTAACAACAATGCTAGTGATCGCGTTGAGAGCGCGTTGAGAGCGTTTTAGGGAATAATTGGTATAGTATGCTAATTATAAAATCTTTAAAAAAATATTTTTTCACACGAAAAAGAATTGGCTACTTTCCTAAAAAAATATATTTAGTCCGTCATTTTGATTATTAAAAAATATTGGACGCATATTTTTTATTTTGTCAATCAAACAAAAATTGGTGAAGATATAGCCCGTTAAAGTTCCGCGTGACGTCACATTTCAGTACAATTTTTAATATAATGTGACGTCACGCGGAACTTTAACGGGCTATATCTTCACCAATTTTTGTTTGATTGTCAAAATAAAAAATACGTGTCCAATTTTTTTTGATAATCAAAATGACGGACTAAATAGAATTATATTTTTTTCACCCGGGAAAGTACCCAATTGCTTTTGTACTATGGAGGGGGCCGGCTGGGATGACATGCCCCATTTTTTTCGCGTCAAAAAACTTTTTCTCTTACCTTTCCTTAGTCGTAATACGATACCAATTATGGCCTTAAACGGATCACTACTATTTTTCCTACATCCTGTATCCCTTACAGCACCGGCTGATACGATCGTGCGTTCAACTTTAAAAAAATCTAGTTTGAAAAATAATCAAGTTTGCCGCTTCAGTACGGCATCGATCGATCGTGCGTTCGATTATTATTCATTTTAAACCCGCGTGCGTTTAGTTAGGGGGCCAGTCGTCGGCGCGGTGAGCGTCAAGCAGGTACGTGTACGAGACGGACGACCAGGTCAGAAGTAGGTATTCACGAAATTTTTTAATTTGTGATTTTTAAATGTGTTAAATTCGTTTTTTATTAAATTAAACGTTCTTCTGTCGTATAATGTAGATAATTAAAAGTTAAACAGAAATTTTAGTCATTTTTTTGACCCTAAAGTTATAACGCACGATCGTGCGGGTCAGGACGCAAGTCGACAAATTTCAATTTTGTTGACTATGATAAATTGAAAATATGATCAATCAAAAGCGTTTTTTTTAATCATTTCATGTAAAACATGTAAGAAATCTAAAATTCTATTAATAAATGTTTATTAACTCCTTTGAACTTTGTAATTTACCCTTATATTTAAAAAATAATAATAACGACTTTACTAGGGGTCGCAACGAAATGAAACGATCGTTCGGGTGGGTTTTCACAAAATTTTTAGGGGGGAGAATTTTTTTTGTATTTTTTTTGTCTTTTTATGGGCCTTAAATGCACCGAATAATGCAACTTCAAACCAAAAATCCAACAAAAAATTCTCGTGCTGTAAGGGGTATAGGTTCTGCGAGAGTGATATTAAGAGTGTCTGCATTCAACTGCGACGCAACTTCAAAACAACCAATATTGAAGGCGGAATAATTTTTAAACAAATTCTCAGTCGTTTAGGCGCTAAGCTGTATTGCGTAGTTAATGAATTTGAATTGTATTGAAGTTAGATCGTGTCTATACGTGTTAGAATACGGCTCCAGCTGTTATATCAGCTTTTTAAGTCTTCACGTTGGTTTTAGAGACATTCTGTATAATCGGTACTAACATTTTAGGGACAACCTGTATAATCGGTACTAATATTTTAGGGACACGCTCTATATAATCGGCACTAACATTTTAGTGACAACTTGTATAATCGGCACTAATATTTTAGTGACAACCTGTATAATCGGTACTAAGATTTTAGGGATAATCTGCATAATCGGTACAAACATTTTTGTTTTCGTTCTATGTATGTGCAATACAATTAAGTTAATAAATTACGAACACTTAGTGGATTTGAAGTGCTAACCTAATATTAGAACTTACTAATCCGACATTGTAACGAAGATAAATTACTCGCCACTCTATCTTACATAGCGTGTTCTCTTACAATAATAGAGTCAAACAAACAGCTACTAACGAAAAAAAACGTCTCGTGAAGTGCTATTTTTATTTATTTCTAACACGCAACCATTAATTCACTCGTATTTTCTTTATTAGTCAATTTATAAAAAGCCCTAAATGAAACTGATCGATATCAAATTAAATAGTAAATTTGAGTAATACAAAGTAATCAAGCTCAGAAAAGTATTTCTAAGGCTTCATTATGAAGGCAAAAAACGATTCGTGCCGTTCTCTAAATATTCATCTTCATGAAATACTGAAGTCGCGTTCTGCTTTAATATTTAAGCGTTACTAAAATACCGCTCGCTCGCAAATGGGTTGGCGGAACGACTGAGCATCTTTCATAAGCTTTGAGTTTTGTTTGAATGTGGTTTATGTTATGATATCTTGTAACTGAATGCCGTGGTTTGAGAGACATATATGTGTATATGTTTTAACTACATATGACGCAACATGGTTTTGAACATATTGCAAGGCAGAGCGATGGACGTTGAACCAAAGCGTTGATGAATTGGTGGCCTCATTCTTCTGTAAGAAGCTCTGGCGTCTGTTAACTCGATGGACAGATGATATTCGGAAGGTAGCTTCTGGATAATGTATGAGTTCATGTCGCGGTTCATGAAGGTAGGTAGCCGGTATCTGTGAAAAGAGCTGGCCTATGCTATGCCTATACGACTATCCTACGAGTATTCTAAATTAAAGGTAAATAATTTTACAACTCAGTAGGCAGAAGGGTTTGAAGCCAATTCATTCAATCCTTTTAGTGCTACAAAGTTACTAGAGTTGGTACTCTATACTTCCCGGCATTTAAACTATACTATTTATTTTTCTAATGCGATGATGACTGTATCGATGCGTTGTCGTTAATTATGTAATTGTTTTTGGAAAATGTCATATATACCGGGTGTTTCCTGTAATAGGGGCAATAAATTAAACCGTAGATTCTACTCCTCAAACTGGACAATATTAGTTCAGCGACTTTTAAAAATAACTTATAATTTGATTTTTATTTCACTTTAAAGTTTATTTGAACACGCAATGTATTGCGAAATTGATTATTTCTGTTGGGTGACAACATGAAGTTAAATACAATCTGGAGGTCATACTTCGACCACAAAGTGAGGCCGAAAGAGATGGTAATGTGGGGGGCTGCATCTCATTCTAAGTAGAGTGACCGAGTGATATGTACGATGATTTATGTGGGATTGGGATAGTATGAAGATAAATATAAAATAAAATATGCTTGTCGTCTAGTAAGTATTGTCCAGAATGAGAAGTCTCATAGTTCATATGGGAACTTATACATTCTACTGACTTGAGGAGCTGGCCACTTCAGATACGTTGGCGCAATAATGAGAGCAGAGAACCCCTCTAATTAGTTTACTATTTTAAACTTATTGCTGGATCCGGGCATCTGGCAGCTATTTATCGGAGGACGTCAGAGTGACAGACCAGCAAAATATTTCAGTTAATAGGTAAAAACTGTCGAAGCCTATCGCTAATATATTTTCGGACCCGGGGTATGTCCTTAAACTACGTCCGGACTTGGGTATGTCCTTAAACTATGCCAAAAAGAGAGGTATGGGCACTGCGAATGGCATCTCGCTTAGTGTGGTAGGGCACGTTCAGTGAATGTCATCTCGCTCAAATCTGGAGCAGAGCCCGACTGGGGAAGTACCTCCACCTTACAGAAAACCACAGCCAAATAGCACTAGACCCTACTCATAGTGTTGTGTTCCTGCTGGTGAGTAAGGTTGCCAAAGAGCTCAAAGAGGACCCAGTGTGTTGACGATGAGGGACCCTATTGTTCCTTTAGCCGTCAACACAGTGAATCCTCCTTTTTGTAAAGGGTCGGCAACGCGCATGTGACTCCTGTGGAGTTACAGGCGTCCATAGGTTACGGTAGCTGCTTACCATCAGGCAGGCCGTATGCTTGTTTGCCACCGTCGTAGTATAAAAAAAAAAAGTAAAAAAAAAAAAATATAATAACAAAAAAGTAAAAACATTGCGTATCGCTACGGAAAAAAAACAGTAGGTAGGCGACAAACAATACATTAACGTAACGTCATTTTGCACTATTTTCCCCCAACAGAAACTTTTTTTTTTTTTTTTTTTTTTTTTTTTTTTTTTTTTTTTTTTTTTTTTTTTTTTTTTTTTTTTTTTTAATGCCACGACGGTGGCAAACAAGCATACGGCCCGCCTGATGGTAACCAGCTACCGTAACCTATGGACGCCTGCAACTCCAAAGGAGTCACATGCGCGTTGCCGACCCTTTACAAAAAGGAGGATTCACTGTGTTGACGACTAAAGGAACAAGAAGGTCCCTCATCGTCAACACACTGGGTCCTCTTTGAGCTCTTTGGCAACCTTACTCACCAGCAGGAACACAACACTATGAGTAGGGTCTAGTGCTATTTGGCTGTGGTTTTCTGTAAGGTGGAGGTACTTCCCCAGTCGGGCTCTGCTCCAGATTTGAGCGATGACATTCGCTGAACGTGCCCTACCACACTTAGCGAGATGCCATTCGCAGTGCCCATACCTCATCCTGAAAATGATATAATCTTATTAATTACATGATACTGCACGGCACCAAACCTAGAAGATATTTATTTCTTACAACTCGTTTGCATAACACCGATGAACAATTGCCAGATGTCCGCGTCTTAAAACAGGGGATAGTTAGTGTAGCAAACTAAAACTAAGTAAGTACAGGGGGTTCGTGGCTCTCACTATTGCGTCATATCTGATGTGGAGTTTCCGACTTTAATATACTTAAAGGTAAATAAAGAAAACATCAATACATCAAACTGCTCAATGGTTGACTGGAAGAGATCTCTTCCATGTACAAATATTGTATATTCTTCCTGTTGTGTTTTTCTTTGTTGTACAAATGTTGTACAATAAAGTATATTTTAACGGCCTCCTAGCCTAGTCGGTAATAGTGACCCTGCCTATGAAGCAGGAGGTCCCGGCTTCGAATCCTGGTCAGGGCATTATTTGTGTGTTTATCACGGATATTTTTTCCTGAGTTATGGATGTTTTCTATGTATTTAAGTATTTATATGTATATATCTATTACATATATCGTCGTCTAGTACCCACAACACAAGCCTTATTGAGCTTACTGTGGGACTAGGTTGATTAGTGTAAGATTGTCCCATAATATTTATTTATTTATTTATTATACTGCCACTACTACATTTTTAGGGTTCCGTAGTCAACTAGGAACCCTTATAGTTTCGCCATGTCTGCCCGTCCGTCCGTCCGTCCGTCCGCGGATAATCTCAGTGACCGTTAGCACTAGAAAGCTGAAATTTGGTACTAATATGTATATCAATCACGCCGACAAAGTGGTAAAATAAAAAGTGGAAACAATTTTTTATTAGGGTACCTCCCCTATACGTAAAGTGGGGAGTGATTTTTTTTTTCATTTCAACCCTAACGTGTGATATATTGTTGGATAGGTATTTAAAAATGAATAGGGGTTTACTAAAATCATTTTTCGATAATGTAAATATTTTCGGAAATAATCGCTCCAGAAGTAAAAAAATATGCGTCCCCCCCCCCTCTAACTTTTGAACCATAACTTTTAAAAATATGAAAAAAATCTCAAAAGTAGAACTTTATAAAAACTTTCTAGGAAAATTATTTTGAACTTGATAGGATGAATAGTTTTTGAAAAAAAATTACAAAATAATTTCTGAACTAAGTTTGTAATTTAACCGTATAAGCAGGTGTTTATTGTACCTGTAATTTCTACAAAATTACAATGAAATGACGTGCTTTCAAATAAAGTAAAAACGGGGAAAATCGGTTCACGCAATAAAGAATTATTCCATAAAAATCATCTTCCATACTTTAAGCTCGCGCGCAAAAGTTTACTTAATTTGCCTACAGATGTCGCTGTACGTGGAACTCTCATATCATATCCTACATGGCCGTGTTATTAACTCTTAAGTGGGGACACTTACTGTGACGGACGGAAAACTACGGAACCCTACACTGAGCGTGGCCCGACACGCTCTTGGCCGGTTTTTTTGTATGGCCTTGTGCCATTTTAGGACCCTTTCGAAAGGGCCTAAAAAGACCCGTGGGCCACTCCTGTCCTGTGTAAGTAATACTTAGGAAAAGACCATGTACTTGTGTACATTTCTGTAAAAACAACAAAACCGACCCAGAGCTTGCCGACATCATAGTCACCCTATTGTTTGACAATCTTAACTTGTTGTTAAATCGTATAATTGAATGATTGTGGATTACCGGTGAAAGGAAAGTCTACTTTATTGTAAAGTCTCACCCCTGCACCCTTTTACGCAACATATTTTGACCATTTTTACTTAAAGATGTTGTTACGAAATGTTGTTGAGCTGAGCGGCGTCATTTCACATTTGAAATAATATCAGTGACATATTATGTCAGTGGTGGGACTGATGGGATGGGGATACCAGACCGTATTTTAAATATTACAAAAGTTACTAGTGTCTGCAATATTAATTGCAATTCTTTAATTTAATGAATGAATAATATTTACGTCGTAAAAAAATTCAAAGCAGCTAAAAGGGAACAAAGTGTTAATTCAAATCTTGCAATAAATTATTATAAGTAGGAAGTAACTTCTAGTGTGTTACTAAAATAAATGTATATAAATAAACCCACATTGGTAAGTTTCATAAGTTGGCAGCATTGTGCGAGTGAGACACCGCCCCCTACATTATGCTCTCTATCGGACCGTTTTTATTACTTTTTACTAGTGACCTATGAACGGCTCTTTTGCTCGGTAATAAGGTTCAACTGTGGTTAGGGAAATATAGTAAAAGTACTATCCGGATTGTCTTCTGATCCGTGGGTGACAAGAGTGATAAGCAATGTCAATTAGACGGATTTTAACGTACATTGAAAATACTATTTAGTATGTATGAAAAAGAGACAATATAAAAACTTCATTTTTTTTAAATTGGAGAACAAACGTTTCATTGTTTGAGGAGTAGAATCTACGTTTTAATTTATTGCTCTTATTACAGGAAACATCCTGTATACGCTGGCATAATTAACAACCCACCTGCATAATGCATATCCTGAACTATTAAATAATACCTATTCTGTACAATAAATGTAACCAATTAACACTACGTTAAATTCTCCATTTCGCGATAATATTTATAGAATACACTAGCGGATGTTTAAATCATTATGTGAGAACCGCAACAGAGTCGGAGCCATTTAGACATTTTATGACACAATTGTACGCTTATTTGCGGTTCAAGCGAAAATTATTGTCACAATTTAATATTGCTTATAATGCTTATCCGAATTGTAATTTAGCTCCGGTTCCTGATTAGAAAATGTTGATGTCAAGATAATTTTGAATTTGTTGACAATAATACATAGTGTCACAATTTGATGTTGCTTATTCGAATAACAATTTGAAAATATTTAGTATTTGGTTGACGAAGTTAAGATGTTGACAACAGAATTTTGTTATTTATTTTTGTACCTGCACGCGCTATAAAGATTTTGAAGTGATTTAAGAATAAGTATAAAGAATAAAATGTTACTCCAGACTCCTCATGGGATCCAAAGTCGTTATAACAACCTCATTAAGTAGGTAACTATCTTGACAATGATTTTATACATAAGCAAAAAAAAATTAAACAAGAAAAAAACAAAAGCGTTTCAACGCTTCAAGAACGACGTAGAAAAATACTAAAAATAAGAAAGGCTCAGCTGTGAAGCTCAGCCTTCATTAACAAATTAAAAAAGTATTACAACTTATCCTTTTATTTATTATCCAATTTTTAAAATGATTAAGCTACAAACGAAATGTTTACTTTATAAGTTTTACAACATTTTAATGGGAATGTTATAAGCCAATTCATGCTGCTGTAAACTCAGTTATTTTCAGTCAGTTTGCTTTTTTCTTCCGAATTTGTAAAGGACACAAACACAGTTTCGTTTTGTTTTTATTTTTATGTGCTGTATTATCCAAAAATAAGGGTGATAAACAACTCACCAAATTGCGAAGTCTTAGTAGTAGCAAAAATACTATATTTTTTCTGCTGAGCAGAGGCGATAGCTAGGTTGAAAAACACATTTTAACAAGCCCAAAGCCGGTGATCTAATTTAGTCAAACTAGTTACTTTTTAACCAGTCTGCCTGGCACTTCCGGCCATGCAGGAACTGCCAGACTGGGTTTTTCTGTACCTACATACAAATTGCTATTTGTTGCCACAAATGTCATCTTTGTATCAAATGACGTAGGTAAATACCATCAATTTTTTACACCGGAAGTGGTATTTTTTTGTGCTTTCAGCCAATTCTAATTTTTGTAACTATTTTTTCGGAATCAGCATCACTTTTATGAACATGTGTCATGGAGCTTATTTTTGTATCACGTAACGTAGCAGATCATACGGTCCCCGCATGTACTAGTAATAATGGAATCCGGCGAAAAAAGTCACCAATGAAACAAACCTAAATACATCAGTGTACCTATGTACATTATTTATGTGCGTATCTCCGCATTAAATGTCGTAATCAGGCGAGTCCACAGCTCCCTCGTGTGCATAAAGCACATCTAACTTTAATTAAAACCCGGATTTGAGCACACGGAAAAAACACGAGTTAGAAGTACCAGGTCTGGAGGCAAACAGTCGTAAATCTGATGCTTCGGTAATGGGTTTTCTTATGTCAACAACGTGTGTATGTGTAACGTTAAGTACCTGAATACACGGTAATAAAACTACGTAAAAACGAGGAAAATGGCGTTTTTCTGGCGTCTGTTGGCTTTAGTTTTTTGCGGAATAATGCTATAGCCGGAGAGCTAGCGCCAGAAAATAGTAACTAAATAGTTTTAGAGCTACTTTTAGTAAGTTTGTTGATAAGTAGGAATCTATATTACTAAACCTGAGTATCTAGTGACTGTACAAAGGATGGATTTTAGACAGTATAGGCCACTTGAATGATACATAGAGTTATATATACCGTATGTAAACCTACCAGAATCATTTATTTTAACCAGTTGATCTGCACGTCGAGTATGTACTATACCATGCTTTTTGTTAGTATTACTCGTAGTAGATTATTTTTAATGTAATTGTCATTTTGAAATTATAAAATCTTACCTTTTTCTAAGTCGGTAAATCCTATAAGTATCATCCTGTGATTACCTAGTCGGTTACTAAGTTCTGTTACTAGAGTTTTCACTAAATAAATAGGAATAGGTAGCAACATTTTAATTATTCATGTATATCATTTAAAAGCTTATTTAATAGTCAATAGATTACAATATACTGAATTGAAAATTATTGTCGCAGTTTTTCAGAATTCTTTATAACACTCGGAAATAGGCGTGAAAAATATACGTCAAAATTACACTCCTCGTTCATGTTGATTTTAAATCCTATTTATTTTTAATCACGTTGAAGATGCATCAGGCTTGCACAATTCAGTAGCTATATTCTTTAGCTTCAATTTGGTATATGTATAGTTCACGTGGGTCTATCTGATAAAATACTAGACTATACGTTGCAAGTCTGCTTGTTCCATAGCAGTCTAAATCTATGTATATTGTACAAAACTTAAAAATAGGCAATGTTTCAAATGGTAATATCTGTGGGATAAAATCGGAAGAATATTAAATGGTGGTCACGCAATTACCTCTAATAAACAGGTTTCTTACAAACAAGCAATGGAACCTCCGAAACAAAGGTGCAATATTTATTTGATGCACTTTTGTAAAGTGTAATTTTCTTAAATTTACCGCGTGTTTGCGTCTTCAGGCAATCTTGTGCTTTACAAGGATTTTCAATAAATTTCTCATCAGTTTTGTATATTATTGTACCATATTATGTTCATTAGAAATTAGGCTATTAAAAAAATACTTGAAATTTTTATTTAAAACTTTATTTTATATTTTATCAGTCAGAAATCTGGTAACAGAACTTAGTAACCAACTAGGTATGTTTACGTTGTGAGTGACAGATAAATGCAACCCCATTGTTAACTAGAACATTCACAATTTCCATGCATTCATTTTGAAGACTTCTTTAATAACCGTTTTAGGGCTTTTTTCAAGCTGATAAATGAAAGTTGTAGCCAAATTATGTTAAATTTATCACGTAAACAATACCATCCACTTCATTTTACTTTCCTCGGTGACACTTAATTGTCAAATTATTATTTTTAGGGTTCCGTACCTCAAAAGGAAAAAACGGAACCCTTATAGGATCACTTTGTTGTCCGTCTGTCTGTCTGTCTGTCTGTCTGTCTGTCTGTCTGTCTGTCTGTCTGTCTGTCAAGACCATTTTTTTAGGAACGCGTGAAGGTATCAAGCTGAAATTTATATCAAATACTCAGGTCTCTTGTCCCTTGGAGCTGTAAAAAAATCAATTTTTTTTTTTTTTTTTTTTTTTTTTAATGCCACGACGGTGGCAAACAAGCATACGGCCCGCCTGATGGTAATCAGCTACCGTAACCTATGGACGCCTGCAACTCCAAAGGAGTCACATGCGCGTTGCCGACCCTTTACAAAAAGGAGGACTATGAGTAGGGTCTAGTGCTATTTGGCTGTGGTTTTCTGTAAGGTGGAGGTACTTCCCCAGTCGGGCTCTGCTCCAGATTTGAGCGATGACATTTGCTGAACGTGCCCTACCACACTTAGCGAGATGCCATTCGCAGTGCCCATACCTCATCCTGAAAATGATATAATCTTATTAATTACATGATACTGCACGGCACCAAACCTAGAACTGTAAGATATTTATTTCTTACAACTCGTTTGCATAACACCGATGAACAATTGCCAGATGTCCGCGTCTTAAAACAGGGGATAGTTAGTGTAGCAAACTAAAACTAAGTAAGTACAGGGGGTTCGTGGCTCTCACTATTGCGTCATATCTGATGTGGAGTTTCCGACTTTAATATACTTAAAGGTAAATAAAGAAAACATCAATACATCAAACTGCTCAATGGTTGACTGGAAGAGATCTCTTCCATGTACAAATATTGTATATTCTTCCTGTTGTGTTTTTCTTTGTTGTACAAATGTTGTACAATAAAGTATATTTTAACGGCCTCCTAGCCTAGTCGGTAATAGTGACCCTGCCTATGAAGCAGGAGGTCCCGGCTTCGAATCCTGGTCAGGGCATTATTTGTGTGTTTATCACGGATATTTTTTCCTGAGTTATGGATGTTTTCTATGTATTTAAGTATTTATATGTATATATCTATTACATATATCGTCGTCTAGTACCCACAACACAAGCCTTATTGAGCTTACTGTGGGACTAGGTTGATTAGTGTAAGATTGTCCCATAATATTTATTTATTTATTTATTATACTGCCACTACTACATTTTTAGGGTTCCGTAGTCAACTAGGAACCCTTATAGTTTCGCCATGTCTGCCCGTCCGTCCGTCCGTCCGTCCGCGGATAATCTCAGTGACCGTTAGCACTAGAAAGCTGAAATTTGGTACTAATATGTATATCAATCACGCCGACAAAGTGGTAAAATAAAAAGTGGAAACAATTTTTTATTAGGGTACCTCCCCTATACGTAAAGTGGGGAGTGATTTTTTTTTTCATTTCAACCCTAACGTGTGATATATTGTTGGATAGGTATTTAAAAATGAATAGGGGTTTACTAAAATCATTTTTCGATAATGTAAATATTTTCGGAAATAATCGCTCCAGAAGTAAAAAAATATGCGTCCCCCCCCCCCTCTAACTTTTGAACCATAACTTTTAAAAATATGAAAAAAATCTCAAAAGTAGAACTTTATAAAAACTTTCTAGGAAAATTATTTTGAACTTGATAGGATGAATAGTTTTTGAAAAAAAATTACAAAATAATTTCTGAACTAAGTTTGTAATTTAACCGTATAAGCAGGTGTTTATTGTACCTGTAATTTCTACAAAATTACAATGAAATGACGTGCTTTCAAATAAAGTAAAAACGGGGAAAATCGGTTCACGCAATAAAGAATTATTCCATAAAAATCATCTTCCATACTTTAAGCTCGCGCGCAAAAGTTTACTTAATTTGCCTATAGATGTCGCTGTACGTGGAACTCTCATATCATATCCTACATGGCCGTGTTATTAAGTGGGGACACTTACTGTGACGGACGGAAAACTACGGAACCCTACAATGAGCGTGGCCCGACACGCTCTTGGCCGGTTTTTTTGTATGGCCTTGTGCCATTTTAGGACCCTTTCGAAAGGGCCTAAAAAGACCCGTGGGCCACTCCTGTCCTGTGTAAGTAATACTTAGGAAAAGACCATGTACTTGTGTACATTTCTGTAAAAACAACAAAACCGACCCAGAGCTTGCCGACATCATAGTCACCCTATTGTTTGACAATCTTAACTTGTTGTTAAATCGTATAATTGAATGATTGTGGATTACCGGTGAAAGGAAAGTCTACTTTATTGTAAAGTCTCACCCCTGCACCCTTTTACGCAACATATTTTGACCATTTTTACTTAAAGATGTTGTTACGAAATGTTGTTGAGCTGAGCGGCGTCATTTCACATTTGAAATAATATCAGTGACATATTATGTCAGTGGTGGGACTGATGGGATGGGGATACCAGACCGTATTTTAAATATTACAAAAGTTACTAGTGTCTGCAATATTAATTGCAATTCTTTAATTTAATGAATGAATAATATTTACGTCGTAAAAAAATTCAAAGCAGCTAAAAGGGAACAAAGTGTTAATTCAAATCTTGCAATAAATTATTATAAGTAGGAAGTAACTTCTAGTGTGTTACTAAAATAAATGTATATAAATAAACCCACATTGGTAAGTTTCATAAGTTGGCAGCATTGTGCGAGTGAGACACCGCCCCCTACATTATGCTCTCTATCGGACCGTTTTTATTACTTTTTACTAGTGACCTATGAACGGCTCTTTTGCTCGGTAATAAGGTTCAACTGTGGTTAGGGAAATATAGTAAAAGTACTATCCGGATTGTCTTCTGATCCGTGGGTGACAAGAGTGATAAGCAATGTCAATTAGACTGATTTTAACGTACATTGAAAATACTATTTAGTATGTATGAAAAAGAGACAATATAAAAACTTCATTTTTTTTAAATTGTAGAACAAACGTTTCATTGTTTGAGGAGTAGAATCTACGTTTTAATTTATTGCTCTTATTACAGGAAACATCCTGTATACGCTGGCATAATTAGCAACCCACCTGCATAATGCATATCCTGAACTATTAAATAATACCTATTCTGTACAATAAATGTAACCAATTAACACTACGTTAAATTCTCCATTTCGCGATAATATTTATAGAATACACTAGCGGATGTTTAAATCATTATGTGAGAACCGCAACAGAGTCGGAGCCATTTAGACATTTTATGACACAATTGTACGCTTATTTGCGGTTCAAGCGAAAATTATTGTCACAATTTAATATTGCTTATAATGCTTATCCGAATTGTAATTTAGCTCCGGTTCCTGATTAGAAAATGTTGATGTCAAGATAATTTTGAATTTGTTGACAATAATACATAGTGTCACAATTTGATGTTGCTTATTCGAATAAAAATTTGAAAATATTTAGTATTTGGTTGACGAAGTTAAGATGTTGACAACAGAATTTTGTTATTTATTTTTGTACCTGCACGCGCTATAAAGATTTTGAAGTGATTTAAGAATAAGTATAAAGAATAAAATGTTACTCCAGACTCCTCATGGGATCCAAAGTCGTTATAACAACCTCATTAAGTAGGTAACTATCTTGACAATGATTTTATACATAAGCAAAAAAAAATTAAACAAGAAAAAAACAAAAGCGTTTCAACGCTTCAAGAACGACGTAGAAAAATACTAAAAATAAGAAAGGCTCAGCTGTGAAGCTCAGCCTTCATTAACAAATTAAAAAAGTATTACAACTTATCCTTTTATTTATTATCCAATTTTTAAAATGATTGGGCTACAAACGAAATGTTTACTTTATAAGTTTTACAACATTTTTAATAGGAATGTTATAAGCCAATTCATGCTGCTGTAAACTCAGTTATTTTCAGTCAGTTTGCTTTTTTCTTCCGAATTTGTAAAGGACACAAACACAGTTTCGTTTTGTTTTTATTTTTATGTGCTGTATTATCCAAAAATAAGGGTGATAAACAACTCACCAAATTGCGAAGTCTTAGTAGTAGCAAAAATACTATATTTTTTCTGCTGAGCAGAGGCGATAGCTAGGTTGAAAAACACATTTTAACAAACCCAAAGCCGGTGATCTAATTTAGTCAAACTAGTTACTTTTTAACCAGTCTGCCTGGCACTTCCGGCCATGCAGGAACTGCCAGACTGGGTTTTTCTGTACCTACATACAAATTGCTATTTGTTGCCACAAATGTCATCTTTGTATCAAATGACGTAGGTAAATACCATCAATTTTTTACACCGGAAGTGGTATTTTTTTGTGCTTTCAGCCAATTCTAATTTTTGTAACTATTTTTTCGGAATCAGCATCACTTTTATGAACATGTGTCATGGAGCTTATTTTTGTATCACGTAACGTAGCAGATCATACGGTCCCCGCATGTACTAGTAATAATGGAATCCGGCGAAAAAAGTCACCAATGAAACAAACCTAAATACATCAGTGTACCTATGTACATTATTTATGTGCGTATCTCCGCATTAAATGTCGTAATCAGGCGAGTCCACAGCTCCCTCGTGTGCATAAAGCACATCTAACTTTAATTAAAACCCGGATTTGAGCACACGGAAAAAACACGAGTTAGAAGTACCAGGTCTGGAGGCAAACAGTCGTAAATCTGATGCTTCGGTAATGGGTTTTCTTATGTCAACAACGTGTGTATGTGTAACGTTAAGTACCTGAATACACGGTAATAAAACTACGTAAAAACGAGGAAAATGGCGTTTTTCTGGCGTCTGTTGGCTTTAGTTTTTTGCGGAATAATGCTATAGCCGGAGAGCTAGCGCCAGAAAATAGTAACTAAATAGTTTTAGAGCTACTTTTAGTAAGTTTGTTGATAAGTAGGAATCTATATTACTAAACCTGAGTATCTAGTGACTGTACAAAGGATGGATTTTAGACAGTATAGGCCACTTGAATGATACATAGAGTTATATATACCGTATGTAAACCTACCAGAATCATTTATTTTAACCAGTTGATCTGCACGTCGAGTATGTACTATACCATGCTTTTTGTTAGTATTACTCGTAGTAGATTATTTTTGATGTAATTGTCATTTTGAAATTATAAAATCTTACCTTTTTCTAAGTCGGTAAATCCTATAAGTATCATCCTGTGATTACCTAGTCGGTTACTAAGTTCTGTTACTAGAGTTTTCACTAAATAAATAGGAATAGGTAGCAACATTTTAATTATTCATGTATATCATTTAAAAGCTTATTTAATAGTCAATAGATTACAATATACTGAATTGAAAATTATTGTCGCAGTTTTTCAGAATTCTTTATAACACTCGGAAATAGGCGTGAAAAATATACGTCAAAATTACACTCCTCGTTCATGTTGATTTTAAATCCTATTTATTTTTAATCACGTTGAAGACGCATCAGGCTTGCACAATTCAGTAGCTATATTCTTTAGCTTCAATTTGGTATATGTATAGTTCACGTGGGTCTATCTGATAAAATACTAGACTATACGTTGCAAGTCTGCTTGTTCCATAGCAGTCTAAATCTATGTATTTTGTACAAAACTTAAAAATAGGCAATGTTTCAAATGGTAATATCTGTGGGATAAAATCGGAAGAATATTAAATGGTGGTCACGCAATTACCTCTAATAAACAGGTTTCTTACAAACAAGCAATGGAACCTCCGAAACAAAGGTGCAATATTTATTTGATGCACTTTTGTAAAGTGTAATTTTCTTAAATTTACCGCGTGTTTGCGTCTTCAGGCAATCTTGTGCTTTACAAGGATTTTCAATAAATTTCTCATCAGTTTTGTATATTATTGTACCATATTATGTTCATTAGAAATTAGGCTATTAAAAAAATACTTGAAATTTTTATTTAAAACTTTATTTTATATTTTATCAGTCAGAAATCTGGTAACAGAACTTAGTAACCAACTAGGTATGTTTACGTTGTGAGTGACAGATAAATGCAACCCCATTGTTAACTAGAACATTCACAATTTCCATGCATTCATTTTGAAGACTTCTTTAATAACCGTTTTAGGGCTTTTTTCAAGCTGATAAATGAAAGTTGTAGCCAAATTATGTTAAATTTATCACGTAAACAATACCATCCACTTCATTTTACTTTCCTCGGTGACACTTAATTGTCAAATTATTATTTTTAGGGTTCCGTACCTCAAAAGGAAAAAACGGAACCCTTATAGGATCACTTTGTTGTCCGTCTGTCTGTCTGTCTGTCTGTCTGTCTGTCTGTCTGTCAAGACCATTTTTTAGGAACGCGTGAAGGTATCAAGCTGAAATTTATATCAAATACTCAGGTCTCTTGTCCCTTGGAGCTGTAAAAAAATCAAACTTAAAAGCCAACGCAATCAAAAGATACAGTCGTTTATGCTGCAAATTTTAGAGTTTTTCGCACTCGCAAAACCTACGGGGTACTTTCCGTGAACTCAGAAACTTGAAATTTGGCACGAAGCAACGTCTTATAGCATAGACAATGGAAAAATTACAAAAAGTAGACATTTTTAGTAATTTTACTATACAAAAAAAAAATTTCATACATTTTAAACTTACTAACTTTTTCCTCGTAAACGCGTGGAGGTATAAAATTGAAATTTATGTCAAATACTCAGGGCTATAGGACCTTTCAGATGTAGCAAAACCAAACTTTTATGTCTACGAAATAAAAAGAAATAGCAATTTAAGTCGCATATTTTGAAACTGAGTACTCGCAAGAAACTCAAAACCTAAAGGGTACTTCCCGTGAACTCAGAAACTTGAAACTTGGCACGAAGAAACTTCATATAGCACAAACAAAGGAAAAATTACGAAAAGTAGACATTTTTAATAAAATCACACAAAAAAAAAATTGAACTTACTACCTTATTCCTCGTAAACGCGTAGAGGTATTAAATTGAAATTAGTAATAAACATACTACAACTTTTGCATGTTATAGGTTTGAACGGAACCCTCGGTGCGCGAGTCCGACTCGCACTTGGCCGGTTTTTTTTCATAATTAGTAAGCGTCACAAAAGAGTTCAGCTAGCAATCAAATGACAAGTTAATTTTCAATGTCAACGTGTCTCATTCAAACAATACATAAAATTATCTATAATGCCATTGAATTTTAGTGCTGACGAGATAGTGGATATGATTGTCATCTATGGGGAATGCAGGAATAATGGTGCGGCAGCTCTTCGGCTGTATGCCGAGAGATTTCTGCAAAGGAGACAGCCGACTGACTCGCGTGTAATTATAAAGGCAATTATACGACTGCGAGATAATGATAGACGTACCAGTAAGTACTACTGGTGGGCGACGTCCTCCTATTGACGTCAGAACTGAAGAACGGATCTTAAACCATTTTGCAGAAAAGCCTGGCTCAAGCGTTAGGAAAGCAGGGAGGTTGTATGATATTAGTCATACAGCTGTCCATGCAATTTTAAAACGGAACCAACAGCACCCATTGTTTGTGGTTAAGGTACATGCTTTAAAATGATTTCTTACGGTGAGTAGACTTCGCGAATAGGGCATAAAGAAAAAACAAACGCTATGTTACCTCGTATTTAAATGATAAGTATGTTCACAGCTTTATTTCAAGTGAAATGTCATGTGTTGAAGTTGACCTTGACTTGACAAATATTTGACAAAAGATAAAATTGTAAACAAATAATACAAGCTGTTATAGAAGTATGATTTAATATTATTTTAGTTTTGATTTTTTTACCATGAGTTATAAAAAGTGTCTGTAGTTAAATAATAATAATAATAATGAATATTCTTTATTGTACATTCAAGTGTAAAAATATGTCCCAGTATCTTTATTCCGTTGTAATAAGTGCGTAGTACCATATTTATGAGACGATTTTTCGGTACGTATTTTTGCACTTGACTGTACACCACATGAAAAAAGAAAAGTGTACAGTGATACAGTGATAAAAGCTAGGTAACAACAGGCGGTCTTATCGCTAAAAAGCGATCTCTACCAGATAACCTTTGGGTAGCTTTTGGATTTAAATAATTTACATGCCACGACCTTATTTGTCGCCTAAACAAACCTGGGTTTGAATAGATGTTACTGGTAAGTTTACATACGTATATGTAGTTCTGGGTTTGATGAAGTATTATGGGTCATTTATCTATGTCCCATGTTAGAGGATAAGCATTGTCAGTTATGATGTTAAGTATCTAAATATATAAAAGAAGAAACTGACTGACTGACTGACATATCAACGCACAGCCCAAACCGCTGGTTCTAGAGATTCCAAATTTGGCACTGATAGCAATTTGTATGTAGGTACAGAAAAACCCAGTCTGCCAGTTCCTGCATGGCCGGAAGTGCCCGGCAGGCTGGTTAAAATGTTACTTAAAGGGGTCAATCTAGTTACTTTTTAACCAGTCTGCCGGGCACTTCCGGCCATGCAGGAACTGCCAGACTGGGTTTTTCTGTACCTACATACAAATTGCTATTTGTTGCCACAAACGTCATCTTTGTATCAAATGACGTAGGTAAATACCATCCATTTTTTACACCGGAAGTGGTACTTTTTTGTGCTTTCAGCCAATTCTAATTTTTGTAACTATTTTTTCGGAACTCAGCATCACTTTTATAAACATGTGTCATGGAGCTTATCTTTGTATCACGTAACGTAGCAGATCATACAGTCCCCGCCCGTACTAGTAATAATGGAATCCGGCGAAAAAAGTTACCAATGAAACAGACCTAAATACAACAGTGTACCTATGTACATTATCTATGTGCGTATCTACGCATTAAATGTCGTAATCAGGCGAGTCCACAGCTCCCTCGTGTGCATAAAGCACATCTAACTTTAATTAAAACCCGGATTCGAGCACACGGAAAAAACACGAGTTAGAAGTACCAGATCTGGAGGCAAACAGTCGTAAATCTGATGCTTCGGTAATGGGTTTTCTTATGTCAACAACGTGTGTATGTGTAACGTTAAGTACCTGAATACACGGTAATAGGACTACGTAGAAACGAGGAAAATGGCGTTTCTCCGGCGTCTGTTGGCTTTAGTTTTTTGCGGAATAATGCTTTTAATAGCCGGAGAGCTAGCGTCCGAAAATAGTAACTGAATAGTTTTTAGAGCTACTTTTAGTAGGTTTGTTGATAATAGTAATCTATATTACTAGACCCGGGTGTCTAGTAACTGTTCAAAGGATGGTAGATTTAAGACAATATAGACCACTTGAAAGATACACAGAGTTATAAATATACGAGTATGTAGTTCAGGGTTTGATGACGTATTATGGGTTATTTATGTCCCATATTGTAAGTATTGTCAGGTATGATGTTATTATTCATATTTATCACTTACTGTTTTTGTTTATGCAAAAATGCGCTATACTCGTATTATTGATATGTGTTCCAATGAGGAAATATAGACTCAATGCGTTCACCGCCACTACTAATTCGGCACTTTTTAAGCATTATTTTTTTACAATAGAGTTTTTCTAGCCTCTTGTACGGAAACCAGACGCTTAGACCAAGTACTAAAATATGTACAAGTATACCTGGTTATTTAAGTAATTAAGGTAGATTTTTGATCAACATGTTTCGATCAATTTACGATTATCAGTATCACGAGCGCAATCCGGCGGCTAATAATGATGCGGTTAGTATGATAATAGTTCGGTTATAGTGATAAGAATATGATGTCGAACTACTACGAAGTTTCGTTGCAAATTATAATCGATCACCAGGGCTAGCTCTTAGTCTGTAACTAAAACCTATTTGTGACTTTGCGTCGTCATCTTCTTGGTTGATTAACACGCTTTGGTAATACTATTACATCGGAATTATTGAATTAAAATATCAAAAAAGTAAAAAAAAGTTAGTGTACCTCCACAGACAATAAGTTATACTAGTAAAGCTAATTTGAAGCATGTATTACAGTAGAGCTCAAGTGAGGGTCAAAGAGGGCACAAAAATCCTCAGATGAATTGAATCAATCTCAGATCTCTATTTTTTTATTTATGATTTTGTTTTAATTTTAATTTAACATTAGTTTAATGTTAAGATATTTTTTATTGCATTAAGTTTTAACTCTAATTACGAGTATAATTTTTATATGGACCGCTGTTGTCTACAATAAATTGTTATATTTATATTAAAAAATAAAATGTAAATCCAAGTACTAGCTACGAGTACTTACATCGGACGGCGGTATTAAGAAACTCATTTGCCTTATTATTATGTACAAAACGTACCCACCTACTTCACAATTTAGTATACTCGTTTTTAAAACTCGTCCTGTTCCAGTTGACAAAATAAATAAAATATCGAGCACTCATTCCGGAGATTCCAAGGAAAGACTCTCTAGTGCTTTGAGCGCTCTCAACAACGCATTGATCCGAGCGGTGCTACACCGCGACCACGTATTTAGAAAGTGTCTTTATTTGTTCCTGAGTTGTTGGTTATTTATTTATTTAAGATATATTTAGAGTGTTTTTTATTTTACTTTTTTGATATATTTCGCCAAGCGAGGTAATATGGCCAGCCTTCAGGGCACGCTGCCCGTTGACAGCGATCTGGGCCACATAGTTATCTATAGTTTTGAGTAGTTGTAATTGTAGTGTACTAATATCTTAGATATATTTATAAGGCCATGCCGTACAGCCTCGAATAAAATAACACTTCATAAATAGGAAAATAAAATACTTTTACATCGTCAGTTTAAGTGCTAAATACATGGAATAGACGTAAAAACATTACAGATACTTAGGGCCTGTTTACACATTGATTAGTGTTAAGTGCGAGTCCATACATTTTCTTACTTGCGTTAAGTAACAAATGTATGAACTCGCACTTAACACTAATCAATGTGTAAATGGGGCCTTAGATACAGTTGTACAATATAAATAAATAAACTACCTAGGAGATAAGTTTACAAAATTGCCATAGATGAAAGTTTCTACAACTAACAGTACATCTATACAGTACAATGTGGAATAAATAGACAAGAAAATAAGTTACACAATAGTACATAATGATACAAGTGTGCTAAGTTGATCATTACATACGAAGCGATATTGTGCGCACGAACGCATGTGAGCTGAGCTTATGTAATGATCAAGCACACGCGTTTCATACGACGTTTTTCGACACACTTGCGAGGAAATAACAGAATAGTATAATTAATAACTTTTTATAAATACATTAATTGTCAGAATGTTTACAGGATAGAGGTACTTACGAACCTAAGATAATTAAATTAACCTAACCTAACCTTTTTTGTGATGTTATTGAGTATCTGGAACTCTTTTTCAAATCATGTCATAAAATTAAAGACTTCACATTTATTGTGCAATAAATTATAGTATTTTATTCTTACGTATTGCTCACTAGATTTTTATGATGACATTTTACTAGTATCACAATTTTGAAATATATCCAGAGGGTAAATTAACGCTAAAGTTGTCTTCTTATTAATTGAAAATATAAATTGTTTTAATTAATAAAACACAACGAGAAAAGTCTAACAAATAAACAATGGTTTGAGGTTAACTTATAAACGGCGCGCAATTTTCTTTTTTGGTAGTGCGTGTAGCTTGAGGCAAAGGCGCGGACGTATAATGCCAAACAGCCAATATTAAAACAGACAATTCGTCTTTAAAACGTAATTTATTGTGTATTACGAGTAATATAACAAGTTGAAATGATTCTTATTCACAATCAGGATTGTATAATTTGTATTCTATCGTAAATGTGTATATTTTTAATATATTTACTTTTTTAGAATGTAAACTCATAAAGAGTTAAAAAAAAGTAAAGGTAATACCCGACTAAATTACAACGATTCGTCTGCGTACGTACAACTTGGTACTAGAGTACAAACGTCACTTGATCGGATTAATTAATTATTCCACTAGTTGGATAATTATTGTGAAATGCACGCGTATTTAATATCTAGGATTATGAGCATAAAAGCGGTGGAATAAGAACCTCGTTACGAGCAGGTGTGTTGAAAAAGACAACAACACGCGCAGTAGTGATAGAAAACAACAAAAAAGAATGAAATGGAGGTTACACAATGCCAATGTATACAAACGCATTGGATCACAATAAGGAAAAGAAAAACAGGTATATTATCATTATTAACTTACTTAAAATCATATCAAAAGCAACTCGTGTCATGCCTTAATACCTCCTGTTGCCGCTGGTGTTGAAGTGTGAAAGTTTTGAGATTGGCTTTAAAGCTTGTTATATTTTGAATGAATGAAATGAATATTTTGACGCATGAACATAACTATTTCATATACGTAAAGTAAGTAATGCGTCATTAACTTATATTTTATGAACAGCTCTTTAAGTATCTATCTATATATATATCTATTATATATATATCGTCGTCTAGTACCCACAACACAAGCCTTATTGAGTTTACCGTGGGATTTGGTCGATTTGTGTAAAATTTTCCCGTAATATTTATTTATTTATTTATTTATTTTATAGTCGTTCAAGAACTATCTAATACAGTGTAGTGAACTCACTTGTCGAATTTTGCTTTTCGTAGTCGCTTTCCTCTACAAAGCGGGAAAATGCTGGGATCTGATACAAGGTAAGCTTTTTATATAAAGTGTAACTGTAGAATGGAAAGTGATAAGCCCCTAAATAACCTAAATGTACAATGAAATTGCAAAGTTCAATTTATTGCGAAGTATATTAATTAGAAGTGCACCAAATTTACGCACGACTTTTTTTTTAATAAGCACATTTTTACTCGCTATAAACCTTCCAGATATAACTCGTATTCAAATATCGAAAAAACCGATATATCAAGACTGGCTTCATAATTTACGAGTGTCTTGGTTTAATAACCAAGGTATAACTTCATATTTTATCTAATACGTAAATACGACGTGTTCAACACCGCATATGGGTGAAATAAGTGCCACGAAACAAGTTTTTCGTCGCGATATTATTTGAATCCCGGGTCGCAAGTAATGAAAGCCCTAAGTCAAATGTATCAGCGACAGGCATAGATTTAATAATTCTTCAGATGGAGTACTGCTAACAACAGTTTGTGATTCCATAATGAGCCAGTGTCCTCGTGGTTACGCACTACACACACATACGCACAGCAATAATGAGCCGCTCCCCCGACAGTCGTGTCCAAACGGCTATGCAGTCAAGTGCTGTAAAAAAATAATTAAAATATGCCGTCGTGCGTTGTCAAATGCTGCAGAAATGCCACCGGTCGAAAGAAAAAACGGTTAGGGTAACTTTTCACCGTTAAGTAAACAATTCATTGCGTAATCATATTAAAAATCAGTAAATTCGTATACTATTAACTTCACGGTAGCGGTGTTGCCAGGTGGTTGAATAGGGAAACTTCCCGAACGTAAGAGGGTCTATAATCGCCGCGATATGTTGTCAATGCGATATTGACGTCCCCACTACCAACTAGACGTTTTATTTCACGCACGTTTTCAACGAATATTAACATGTTACCTATAGTTAATAACTTTTATGCTTTTGTAAGCAAACTACTTATATTCTTTATTATTATTGGTATAAAATTTGTAAATAAACAAAATTATATATTTCTTAAAATTATTCCTAAAACTTCGTAAAACAAAAAAACCCATATCTAATCGTAGATTGAACGCGCAAAGTTATGTCACCACTACTGATCTGTCAAATTTTCGTTTCATTCTAACTATCGCTCCCTCTCACTCTGAGCGGCTGACTAGTCGCTTTAGTAATCGACTGGTCAAGCGATTAGAACGAGATGGAACTGTAGTTAGAGTGAGAGGTCAGCTGTTAAGTCAAACCGATTGTGTTGATCGATCGAGGAGCATTTTTAACCAACTTAAAAAAAGGAGGTTTTCAGTTTGACCCGTATGTTTGTAAAGCCTGACCAGAAATATATGATCATGCACCATGTTGCGGAATTTCATTGGAACTAATTTCTTACACTGGCAATAAATTTAATGATAGAATGATATGCATGTGTGAGTGCATGTGATAGGCTGTCACTGTTGTCAAGTGTCATTGAGACGGTTTACTTAAATAATAATAAAGTGTTGAATATGAAATAATAAACGACAAAAAATCCCAAAATTATCCATATTCAAGAGCGAAACATTGTACGTAGTGTGTATAATAAACTGCTACAAATAAAACACTCGGGGAATGAAACTATTTCGCTGTGAAACATTTTCAAATTAACATCAGAGCTGACAGGTAAACAAATCAAGATGTCACTATACCATTATACAATTATACGCTCTACGACTGTTGCCACATAAATGAGAATAATAGCGCCCTCTTGGCTTTATATATGTATGTATGCATGTATGTTTGTTCGTGATTATCTCGCGTTTGGCTGAACCGATTTTGATGTAGGTTTCAAAAAGTTTTTGCTACATTCTAAACAAGGTTTAGTATAAAATAAGGCTTCGGTCATTGATTACGTAAGACATTTTTTGCCAGAGACCCCCTTCCGCCTACGTAAGAAAAATAATAATAATAATCCTCCTATCTGCAGTAGAAGTAACATATGGTCACTCCCCCCCCCCCCCCCCCGAATCATGTTACGTAATAACACTTTTAGTTGTGTTGTGTTCGTCTTAGCGTGGGCAAAATAATAGTATTGGGACGACAAGAGAGGCCACCACACTCAACAGCAGTCGTGTGCTTTTAATAAATAGTGAGTTTAGATTTTTTTTTAATTTTACCTTTTAGTCGGGTCTTCAGAAATATATTTCATCAAATTTATTACAACAGGTGCTCATTAATTCTATTTATCAAATATATATTATTAATCTATTTTTTTTTATTCAAAAATACTGTATTCTTAATCGGGAAATTTTGTATTACATGGCAACACTCGTCTGTACACACACATTCAAACCAGCCGCCATCTTGCGTCACAGTTAGTTGTACAGGCATGCTCCATCTTTTTAATTTATTCATCCAAGGCGACAGGCTAATATTTCACCGAAACGGCCTGAGGGAATAGTCCGTTTGCCCCGAAAGTAACCCGAATTTACTACGGCTCTTAGTTAAAAACGTGTTTTAGTAATATTTAATACAATACAATACAAATATTATTCAACACCTCAAAAAAAACAGTAAAGAAAATATATCAAATTAAAGTAGAGGTAAACAACTGGCAATTTAATTCGTTGGGGAATTCAACTGAGAGAAAAAAGAATACTTTAGCGAACTAAATATTTAGCTATATTGATTTTAAAAAATTGGATTTTCAATTTAAACAAAATACGGATTTACTAATGTACCTATCATCTTATATTGTATATTGTTTGTATTTCAGTTTTATTTGATTGATTTTACCGAGGCACTCTATCATTAATCTTAAACTTTTATGCTTGAAAAGTAAAAAATCTCCCCAGAGATTATTGGTGTGGTTAGAAAAATTATAGTATAAAATAAGGCAGGTAAGTAGTACCTATCAAATGTTAGTATTTAGTAAGGATTTTTAATGAAACTTGTAATTATTTAACGCGCTTAATTCAGACATAGAAAACCAAAATTGAATCAGGATATGTGATACGACAAATTTATTTATTTATTATTCAAAACAGTTACACAGCATTATAGTAAAAACCAAGGCACTGCGTACTACAAAATAAACATATAAAAACATATAAAATGACTTAAATCTAGGTTGATTTAGGCGATGCAACTGCGTGGCTCCGTTGCGTGGCAAATACTAATTTTAAAGGAATAATAAATGAACTAAAACAAATATTGATATACATTTTCTGTCAACAAAAAACCCGACATCATTCTTACAGAAAGGTTTAACCGCATTTCCACTAGTCTAGGGTAATAACAATCGGAAGCCAGTAGAAGCGGGCTATTGCCCCGGGAAAACAAACAGAGAGGCAATAAACCCTACGAGAATGTACCCGCTATCTTTAATAGCGTTTTATCCATCGGGCTACACATGTCGCTTTGTGCTGGCTTCGCTACGTCTTATTTAGAGCCTGATATTTGTTCAGCAAATGGTACAAAGGTTTGGGTGTTTAAAACCAATATGAAATGGGTTGGAAAGTTTTCGCTGTAAGAGCTGAAGGGAATTGTGTTTATTCTCCAAGTTATATTAAAGCGCTGGCAATATTACGACCGGTTATTTACAATTTATTGTTGTATAACAATAAATTGTAAATAACAATAACGAACGATCTACAAAACGATCGTGAGGCCTGTCGTAATGTATGGATCAGAATGCTGGGCGACGAAAGTGACAGACGAAAGAAGATGCTGCATGCTGCGGAAATGAGAATGCTGAGATGGATGTGTGGAGTGATAAGGAAGGATCGGATTAAAAACGAGTATATAAGGGGAAGCTTGAAAGCAGCACCAATAACAGAGAAAGTGAAGGGTGGTAGGTTAGCATGGTTCGGGCATGTCATGAGGAGGGATGAATGTAATATAGGCAAAATAATGTTAGATATGAAAGTGGATGGGCGAAGAGCTATGGGTAGGCCAAGGAAACGATGGATGGATTGTGTAAAAAAGGACATGAGGAAGAAAGAAGTGAGTGAGAAGATAACGGGAGATAGAGGAGAATGGAAGAAGATGACATGTTGTGCCGACCCCACATAACTTGGGATAAGGGCAGGGAGAAGAAGAAGATTTACAATTTATTTTTGGGATTGAATGTAGGAATTAAAATGAAAAATAAAGCAAATTATTTTTATCTGGTCAGAGGGTGTAGCGATGTAGGGTTAGAATCGATGGTAGTTTTTGTGACATTCACAAGTGCATAGTAAATTCTAATTTGATAAAAAAAATGTAATTTGACAGCACTAACATTTTGATTTGTCAAAAGAGTTCGGTAAACTTTTTTTTTTATTTCGCTCAAGTTTTTGATACTGTTTTGCAGTAACTAAAGAAAATTCTGAATAATTTGTATATATAGTTTGAAAGAACGTTTCTTTTTAAATTGTATAAGTTGAACAATTTTTTATTTTCTTGTTTTATTTATAAGTAATTCACCCTAATTTAACACCTATTTCGCAATTTTTGCTTGGAGAGGTGAAAAGAGTAAGGTTTTTATTGATTAAAATTAAGTTAGACTAGTACGTAAAATACATAAATACGTTGGAAAATGAGTCGTCTGAGGAATAAGTGGAACAGTTTTTTCATTTTCATTTATATATTTTAAAGATTAAGCTTGAGCAATTTTATGTAAAATTGCCGAAGTTTAGGTGATATTTATGGGAAGGTATTAAAGCATTTCACAAAAATATAAATACAGAAATAAACTGTATATCATGCTCTATTCAGGTAATATAAAACATATCAGGGACCATAAACAATAATAATTAATAATCGAGCGACAAGATTGTACGAATCAACGACCTCACTAAACAAGCCCTGTAAGAATTCAGTTTTAGAGTATTAAATATTAAAATATATAAACCCAAATAACTGTTTTACAATAACCAGACTTCAAACTATCTTATCAAATGCGATTCATGTGCGTAATTTTTTTATTTGCGATTTTCGTCTTCAAATCGTTACCGGACTCTTAAATAGTACAACAGACAAAAAAAAAAAAATATTTATATGTAATACTATAAACGAAAAAAAATTAGGGACAATCTTCATCAAATCGACAGAGTCCCAAACTAAGCGAAGCTTGTACTATGGGCACTAGGCGACGATATACCGTCAGGTGACAAACAAAACCTAATGGCTAAAATTATTAAACGAAAATCAACCTTGTGTTATTACTAATAGGGTGCATTATGGCTCTGAACTTGTGGTAGTAATTCGTGAGTTTTAGTTGTCACTCGACGATATATACCTAGAGGCCATTAATATAAGTTGTCTATTAACTGAAACCCTCGACAAAAGTCTTTCGCCACGCTCAATTAATCTAATAAGGATGATCTTATAATGACAAAGACATCAGCGATATGTAATTATTTGGCTTCTGTTTTGGTCCGTACCAAAGGAAAAGACATGTAGCTTATATCAACGATTTTTGTTTGTTAACGGAACCCTAAAAATACAATGCTTTTTATATATGTGACAGCTTATACTGTCGGCAAATCGCGGCTCTTTTAACGGCCTCCTAGCCCAGTCGGTAGTGACCCTGCCTATGAAGCAGGAGGTCCCGGGTTCAAATCCTGGTAAGGGCATTTATTTGTGTGTTTATCAGATCACGAATATTTGTTCCTGAGTTATGGGTGTTTTCTATGTATCTAAGCATATATTTATCTATATAAGTATGTATATCATCGCCTAGTACCCATAGTACAAGCTTTGCTTAGTTTGGGACTAAGATTAAGATGGGGTAAGATTGTCCCCAAATATTTATTTATTTATTTATTTAAAGGGTCAGTTGTGGCTTTTCCGGTTCTCCACAATTTTTTTTAAATCAAATATTACAGTAAAAAAAACATAAAACAGGCAACTGCGGCTCTATGAGCTTCCAAAAATTCCATTTCTTCCCGCCATCAGGCTCTTTGTCAAAAATAATAGCTGACCCCTGACTTATATAGTCAACGTCAAAGATATGTTTACAATTTTAGACCTTATTTCATTGTAATAAGGTGCCAAATTGTAGGGTACAAATACCTTTCATGTCGAATGTACTTGTGACAGCTGTAACTTGAAGAACATGTTTCGCTTATCATAATGAACGCGTTGATCGCTGAGCTCAGCAGTACCAAAATCGGATGTTCTATTGACGGAATCTGTGTTAATAATATCAGTTACGCGGACGATATGGAAACTCGTCGGCGTGTGCGAGGAGTATGCGGAGGCCCAAGGACTCAGGTACAACTCAAAAAAGAGCGAGCTGCTAGTGTTTAGTCCGCGCGGGAGCAAATTTGACAGAGTGCCGCCCGTTACACTAGACGGAACGCAATTAACACGAGTGTCCAAGTTCAAGTACCTGGGCCATTGGGTCACCGAGGACTTGTCGGACAATGTCGACGTGGAGAGGGAGCGTAGGGCGTTGGCGGTCCGGGGCAACATGTTGGCACGCAGGTTTGCGAGGCGTACTACAGAAGTGAAGACAACTTCGTTTAGAGCCTTCTGTCAATCTTTTTACACCTGCAGCCTGTGGGTCAACTATACTCAGCGGACTCTCAATGCCCTACGAGTCCACTGAGTACAACAATGTGTTCAGGATGCTGTTGGGTTTGCCGCATTACTGCAGCGCGTCGGCCATGTTCGCCGAGGCGCGCACTGACGGCTTCCACGCCATAGTACGCAAACGCGTCGCCTCGTTGGTCCGCAGGGCGCGGGAGAGCTCTAATAGCATTTTGAGCACATTAGCAAACCGGTAAGACTGTCCACTAAATAAGCTTCTTGTCAGCCTACATGTCAGGACTCCCACTCACAGGGTATAAATTATTTTTAATTATTATTTTAGCCAATTTAATTTTTTATTTTTTATTTTAATTGATTCTAATTGTACACTCGCGTGCAAATAATTCGGGTCAGTACGAAAAACTATAATATCTCCTAAAATAATAAAGCTAGGAGCCTGAATTAAATTGTATATTATAGATAAATGCATAGTTAATAAAACAACGTCAAGAGTTAGAGATGATATTCACTTGTTTATTTAATTAACATAGTAAACACGATATCAATTAATTATAGGTAAAAAGCAACCGTGGTACCTAACACATAAAACTAAAAACAAAAAAAAAGTAAAACATATCAATACTTCGTATTGCCTCCTCGGGCTCTTCTTACAGCTTCTAAACGATTGGGCATACTGTTTAGTTGGGCATTAAGTTTCTTATGCGATTGGGCATTAAGTTTCTTATGCGTTCTTGCGGGATATTAGCCCATTCTTCCACTAACGCCTGTTTCAGGTCTCCTAAGTGTAGCTGGGGCGGGGTTTCGATTTCTTACACGCCTTCCGAGCTCGTCTCATACGTGCTCAATCGGATTTAGGTCCGGGCTTCTCGAGGGCCAGTTCATAGTGTTGATGCCAACCTCCTCAAAATAATCTTCCACAATCTGTGCGGTGTGTGGCCTGGCGTTGTCATGCATGAACATTGAGTTTTCACCCATATTAATTACATATGGGCCTACATGCTCATTAAGAATCTCTTCCACATACCTGGCACTAGTTAACGTTCCATTTTCTATCAAAACTAATTGCGTGCGACTCTCTGAAGAGATTCCAGCCCAAACCATAACAGATCCACCGCCGAAAGCAACTTTTTCTTCAAAACAGGCTGGAATAAAACGTTCACCTGGCCGTCTGTAAACTCTTCGCCGCCCGTCATGTGCATAGAGCATAAATCTGGATTCGTCAGAAAACATAATTCTTGCCCATTCTTCGGCACCCCATCGCCTGTATTCGCGTGCGTAAAGTTTCCTTGCAGTTCGATGCCCTCTGTCAAGTTTTGGGCCATTTGCCGGTCTATGTGGGGTCAAATTAGCTTCACGAAGCCGCCGCCTTACAGTCCACTCGCTGATGTCATCTCTTCGGGTCTCCCGAAGTTGGTTTTTGACTTCAAGGCAGTGAGATGCCGATTTTGGAGCATTGTTGTTACAATAAATCGATCTTCTGTAGCCGTAGTACATCTCGGCCTGCCGGTTCCTGGTCTTCGAAGGTTCCTGCCAGTTTGTAGGAAACGTTGGAAGACCCTCTGCACCGTAGATTGCTAGCACACGCCTGTTCTTCTTGCTGTATATCTCTGACTTCTGCCTTCTTGTAACAAAGTGACGATACGTGTACATTCATCTTGTGTTAGCGACATGATAGTAATTCAATAATGACCATCAAAGTCAACAAAAACTGCCTTTTATCATTTTGCTTTGACAGATTGAAAACAAAAGTGAGAAAACAATCAAAAGTGAAATAAGCTCAATTTGAATTTGGTACCAAATTCGACTTTTTTTTTAATAAAACTTTTTCCAGAATTCTTGTAGAACATTGAAGGTTCAATTTAATTCGATATTAAATTCTCTTTAATACACAGTTAGTTTCCTGCACATACCGCTATTAATTTGCAAAATATAAGGGTTTTTGTCACCGACCCGTATTATTTGCTTGCGAGTGTAGTATTCTTAAGTAATTATGTCTTGACATTTAGGTAATTATTCTATTTGTAATTTATTTTAGCATCCAATTCTAGTCTTAGTCCTATTTTATGTTGATGTTGTGTACTAACAAATAATTATTAAGATGTGTAATTACTAATTACTAACAGCTTATGGATTTGACATCTGAAATAAACAATATACAATACAATAATTGTTGATAATGGTATTGAATAAGCGAGGCACTCTTTACGAGAATGTATAAAATATGTTTGTGTTTGCGTCTTTCAGTACGATTGTGAATAGCGGCAGGCTGTAGCACGGATCGCATGACGAATGCATGGCAATAAACAAATACGGTTTTGCCGCGGCGTATAGGTAGACACAGTCTCGCTTTTTAGTATGAAATAGTCACGCAAACTTCAGATAATCATTAATTGACAATGTTCCTTACACAGAGCCTTGACAGTAATCCTTATAACACGTTTTAATAGGCATGACGAATTATTTTTATGTATGGTATCAATAGATTCGTTTTGTTGTGAGGATCAAATGTCTGTAATAAGAGTCAATGTCTGACATTCGCACTTGTTTCTCAAAACGCTCCTAGTCGCCCTCTTTAAAGTATGAAAACAAAGATGAAATTGCTATTATGACACTGAAATATTGCGTGTATGTTCATGGTTACTATACTATTTATATTGCTGTAAAATCTGAGATAAAAGAATGACATTATCATTTTTTTTATTCAAAATAGTCGTAAAATTTTGAAATTTCGAGACCTGACATTTTTAACCATTTCAATAATTTATTTAATTTCACTTTATTAAGACAAATTGCTAATTTTGCATCCATTTATTACTATACTCACTGTAGTAAGTTTATATATAAATAATATTTATTGATCAGGTAAGCACTTACTGAGTTACCTACAAAACTCTGAATGCCTAATATACAACTACTAGCCTTTTCCCGCGGCTTCACCCGCGTACTATAAGTACTCAAAAAGGATAAAGGACTTTGTGACCACATTTGCCCCTTTTGGGGGTTGAATTTTCAATAAACTTGAAACACGTGTTCACTCATTTATCGTTAGGAATACTGCTGTGAAGTTCGAATAAAATTGTCTAACAAATCTTGATTCGCCATACAAATTTTGGACCCCCATTTTACTCCCTTAGGGTGTGAATTTTGAAAAATTCTTTCTTAGTGCATCCCTAGACCTTATAAGGAACCTACGTGCCAAATTTGGAATCTCTAGAACCAGCGGTTTGAGCTGTGCGTTGATATGTCAGTCAGTCAGTCAGTCAGTCAGTCAGTCAGTCAGTTTCTTCTTTTATATATTTAGATTAAGTTACTTAGTTCAGGTATTACGATATAAAATTTTAATTTGAACTCGATTTGTCTTTCTGCATTACAACGATTTTATTATTATAATTGTGTGTTAACACTGATAACTATTAATATATGACTGTACCTATGTAATATGAATCATGTACCTATTGTAATTCTGTAAACTTTTTTTATTTTTTATAATGAATAAAAAAAACGTTATTATTATATATTTAAATTAATTTTAGTACAAAGTTCAACACGTGTCATCAAAGTTCTTACAATTGAACGGTTTAATCGCGTATTCTATCCCGTGACCACGGGCGCTGGAAGGAGCTCGAAACGTCGTTGGGACATTTTAAAAATTAATGTTTGTTTAACGGCCGCCGAGCCCAGTTGGTAGTGACACTGCCTACTAAGCAGGAGGTTCCGGGTTCGAATCCTGGTAAGGGCATTTATTTGTGGGCTTATCACAGATAGTTGTACCCAAGTTATAGATGTTTTCTGTGTATTTAAGTATTTATCTATATCTACATATCTATTATATATATTGTCGTCTATTACCCGCAAACAAACCTTATTGAGCTTACTGGGGGCTAGGTCAGTTTTTCCTAATTGTCCTAATATATTTATTAATAACAACTATAATGAATTATCATCGCGGCAACAGAAGACAATATTATGTGTCATCGTCCCTATTAGTGTATAGTTTGTAAATTGTATTTAGTACCTGTTTTGATCGTGTTACGTTCAAGCGACATAAAGAAGCTATCTTCACGCGCGGCGGTCATGTCCAAACAAGCTCGTCGTATATTAACGAAGTAGCAGCAATCTCAGGCTATCTTAATAATTTATGGCCCTCCAGGTGTCGCCCTGAAGACATTTACATAACCGGTAGGGGCACACGCAAATTTATGGCCACGCGTATTTCGCTGCCTTGAAATTCGGTCAAGCGTGACGTATCTACCTACATAAGTTTGTGTTAGCAGTTCATCACAGCGTCAGATGTATAATATGGCATGTACGTTGATTTTAGTCGTTTCGTGCCCTTAAGGCTCAATCATATCATAATGTAGGCAATTGAAATTACAAACTATTAGTAGTTACCCTAAATAAACACTTTGGACCCGGGGTATGTCCTTAAACTACGTCCGGACTTGGGTATGTCCTTAAACTACACCAAAAAGAGAGGTGTGGGCACTGCGAATGGCATCTCGCTAAGTGTGGTAGGGCACGTTCAACAAATGTCATCTCGCTCAAATCTGGAGCAGAGCCCGACTGGGGAAGTACGGACCTTACAGAAAACTACAGCCAAATAGCACTAGACCCTGCTCATAGTGTTGTGTTCTTGCTGGTGAATAAGGTTGCCAAAGAGCTCAAAGAGGACCCAAGTGTTGAAGATGAGGGACCTTCTTGTTCCTTTAGCCATCAACACAGTGAATCCTCCTTTTTGTAAAGGGTCGGCAACGTGCATGTGACTCCTTTGGAGTTGCAGGCGTCCATAGGTTACGGTAGCTGCTTACCATAAGGCGGGCCGAATGCTTGTTTGCCACCGTTGTGGTATAAAAAAAAACTTAACTAAACTATTTTTGCTATGTTTGTGATAGGTAGTAATCATTATTTATTTATTTAAACCTTCTATAACAGACGTCGCTAGGTATCCCGCTAAGACTTATTTAAAGGATATAGTGGAAAATTCGCAGTCATCATTCATCAGGTAAGTCTCAGTAGCTCAGTTGGTTAGAGCGACGGGCACGTATCTTGGAGTTGCGAGTTCGAGTCTTGCCTGCACGGTGCACCAGTGGATTTTCCTACTTTTCCTTAACATCTGAACATAGTGGTATCGTTTGTAAACGTTTCTGCTTAATACAAATATAATTATATATTTCTTACGAATTAATAACTTATGGCTTCACTGCGGCCACTGAAGCCTATCTGTAACTCCAAAGGTGTTACAGAGGCGTTGCCTGTCTTTGAAAACCCTGTTCACTCCTTTTCCTGCCTGTATTGCTATAAGTACTTTCGCCGTAATAGTAGTTTATGTAACTGTTACGTTTTAAGGCCTAATTACGTACAGTTGCATACACTGCTTTATCTACACTCATATTATTTATCTAAAATGCCGTATTCGGAAACCATAAAATGGCCGCCATTGCACCGCCATGGCCAACTCGATTGTGCCGGCGGTCGCGCGGGCGCGTGTCGGGCTGTCGGCGGATGCGCGGGAGGGTGCAGGTGTACATTATGTTATCAAAACTCATAGCACATCAATAATTGAGCATGAAAAGTTAAAATTACGTTACTGCCACGGATAAAAAGCTTATCATAGTAAAATCGGTCGAGGTAATGCTAGCCATTGCCTACCGTTTTCGAACACGTTTTAGAGAACTTACAATATGAGTGTAGATAAACACATTTTTCATCCAATTTCTGCTTGTACAATTACATAAAGCCTTGAAGCGAAGGCCAAGCTGGCATCCAAAAAGCTCGGTGTGCTCAATAGAGCGAGGCGATACTTCACTCCGGGGCAGAGACTGCTCCTATACAAGTCGCAAGTCAGACCCCACATGGAGTACTGTTGTCACCTTTGGGCGGGAGCACCTGGATACCAGCTTGGGCCCTTTGACTCGGTGCAAAGGCGCGCTGTGCGGATCGTCGACGATCCCAAACTCACGAGCGATATTGAACCTTTGAGTCTTAGGAGGGACTTTGCCTCCTTATGCGTGTTCTATCGCTTGTACAATGGGTTGTGCTCTGAAGAACTGTTTGATATGATGCCCACGGCAGCTTCTTATCACCGCACCGCTCGCCGCCGGCAGGGTGTTCATCCCCACACCCTGGAGCCCAATGGGTCGCGCACAGTACGATTTAAGAGGAATTTCCTCCCACGAACGCTGCGGCTGTGGAATGAACTCCCTGCCGAGGTTTTCCCAGTGGGCTACAGTATGAGGTTCTTCATAAAAGGAGTGTATAGGTTCCTAAAGGGTAGGCAACGCGCATGTAAATCCTCTGGGGTTGCAGGCGTCCATAGGCTACGGTAACTGCTTACCACCAGGCGGGCCGTATGCTTGTTTGCCACCGTCGTGGTATAAAAAAAAAAAAAAAAAACATAAGTATGATTTTGTTTCGGTTATTCAAAGACAAAAATCAGTGAGGACTTCCGTGATCGAAATTTTCACTAGATGGCAGCACCGTGACGTTATTAAACATGATTGGTGGATGTGGATTATGACAGCTAGACCTCTCGCCACGGTGCTGTCATCTAGTGAAGAACTCGATCGCGAAAACCCTCATTAAAGCCACCTAAGGACCATCGCTAATAACAAAAAATAAAGAGAAAATGAGTTTTGCTTGAGTTCAATACGTTCTTTTCTCTGAAGTATAATTAACAAACTGGCATCATGTCCTGCGGAATCGTAAAAAACCTCAAAGTACATCCAAAGTGCAAAAACCTTAACATAATAATGAAACTATTCTAAAACCTAGGACAATAAACTAAAGCGGACGAAATTTTCAACTATGTTGCTCGGTGGCATTTCGCAGCTAATCCTTGGACTGTTTGTATCGATTCTAAAATGGAATGCATTTTTCATTCGAGGTTGCAAGTATCTGCAATATGGACAGATTTTACTCGCTAGAACTCGACCACTCGGGTCACTTTTAGTATAAACTAACGACCCGCCCCGGCTTCGCACGGGATAAAAAATTGTTATTGTGGGTTATCCCTAAGAGATAGACATATACTATCACGGACTTTATTGTAGACAATTTTAAGGTGTACAATACTGTGTACAACATTATTTTGATCCACCTCGTAGGGTTCAGCCAGCGATTGCAATGTAAGAGCAAAAAAATGTGTTTTTTTACGACATCACATTAGAAACCTCTATTAAAATTATCTGTTTTTAGGGTTCCGTAGTCAACTAGGTCCGTCCGTCCGCGGATAATCTCAGTGACCGTTAGCAGTAGAAAGCTAAAATTTGGTACTAATATGTATATTAATCACGCCGACAAAGTGGTAAAATAAAAAGTGGAAAAAAATGTTTTATTAGGGTACCTCCCCTATACGTAAAGTGGGGAGTGATTTTTTTTTTCATTTCAACCCTAACGTGTGATATAGTGTTGGATAGGTATTTAAAAATGAACAGGTGTTTACTAAAATCATTTTTTGATAATGTAAATATTTTCGGAAATAATCGCCCCAGAAGTAAAAAAAATGTGCCCCCCCTCTAACTTTTGAACCATAAGTTTTAAAAATATTTAAAAAATCTCAAAAGTAGAACATTATAAAAACTTTCTAGGAAAATTATTTTGAACTTGATAGGTTGAATAGAAAATAGATGTCATATACTTCAGAAAAAGTGACCAAACCCTCCGGTGTCCGAGGCCAGATTTGAACTGGCGTCTTCAGCTTTCGCGGCTAACGTCCTGACCACTAGACCACCCGGTCGGTAGATTGAATAGTTTTTGAAAAAAAATTACAAAATGAACTAAGTTTGTAATTTAACCATATAAGCAGGAGTTTATTGTACCTGTAATTTCTACAAAATCACAATGAAATTACGTGCTTTCAAATAAAGTAAAAACGGTGAAAATCGGTTCACGCAATAAAGAATTATCCCATAAAAATCATCTTCCATACTTTAAGCTCGCGCGCAATAGTTTACTTAATTTGCCGATAGATGTCGCTGTACGTGGAACGCTCATATCATATCCTACATGGCGGTGTTATTTTAACTCTTAAGTGGGGACACTTACTGTGACGGACGGAAAATACGGAACCCTACACTGAGCGTGGCCCGACACGCTCTTGGCCGGTTTTTTTTCTACTATATTATGCATGTATTATATATACATATAAACCTTCCTCTTGAATCACTTATCTATTTTAAAAAACCGCATCCAAATCCGTTGCGTAAGTTTTAAAGATCTATTTAAGCATACATAGGGACAGACAGCGGAAAGCGACTTTGTTTAATATTATGTAGTGATTTCCACACACAGTGACTGATTTTCATCGTCCTTAAGTGTGACCCTAGATGGTACACGTATATTATACGAGGAAAATTCTCGAGTGCATGAAATATTAAGCCTATTAATTATGGAAGATTACAAGACTCGCGGAATAAGCGCGGATCTTAATGATCGTATGATCCCGCAGACACTGTGTGGTAATTAGATCTACTCTAAGGCGATTATCACAGTGGCCCCGCAACCGGATAAATGTCTCGGACATTTGGTTAACGTAGACCTTAAAGCTGATGCCGATATTGAGCGCGAACGATGGAATTCTCTTTGACGCGAACGCAGGGCGTTGTCCGTCAGAGCCAATATGATAGATAGCCCGCAGGTTTGCTCACTGCTCCAAGGATGTGGAGATCACCCTTTTTAGGGCTTACTGTACGACCTTCTACACAAGCAACCTGTAGGTTCATTACACTCAAAAACGGTACAGCGCTCTGCGCTAAATATAAAAACTCGTTCAGAGTGCTGATGGGGCTGCCCAAATTTTGTAGTGCATCTATACATATAATAAAGCTGAAGAGGGTCGAAAGTCTGTACATAGAAGATAATCGAAAAAGCCAGCCAACTTGCTGGGGATACTTAGAATTGATAACAGAACACGTACCAACAATTTTTAGAATTTTTGTCTGTTTATCTGTTTGTCTGTTTATCTGTTTGTCTGTTTATTTGACCGCGCATCACGTGAAAACGGCTGAACGGATTTTGATGAAATTTTGTATAGTGATAGTTGGCGTCCCGGGAAAGGATAATATATAGTTTTAATCCCGAAAATCAACCCTGGTGGGGGTGAAAATGGGGTTAAAAGTTTGTATGGAGAATTTTTAACCGCTGAAACGATTTAGATAGAAATGAGTATAGAGATAAGTTGAGTCTCGAGAAACGTCATAGGATAGTTTTCAAACCCTTGTGGAGGTGGAACGGGGGTTGGAAGTTGGTATGAAGAAGAGGGTCGAAAGTCTGTTCATGGAATATATTCGAAAAAAAGTTGGCTGGGGATACTTAGAATCGATAACAGAACACGTTCCAACAATTATTAGAATTTTTGTCTGTTTTTACCTTTACCCGCTCTTAAGAAATATTTGAAAATGTCATGAATGTCAAAGGGTTATTGCAGGTTCGAGGACTATATATCACGGACAAAGATGCATGGCCAAAACCAAAAAACTACTACAAAATCATCTAACATTTATAGGACACCGTTTAGGTAGGAAAATATCAAACGTTTTGTGTAGCAGTCAGATTAGGGTTTATTTTTCTTTATAATTAAACAATAGGTAGGTACATTATCTGTCTCTCAAGCTGTTCGGATATGTCTTCTTGAAGAACTACACATTATTTTGTATCTTTAAGATCTAATAATGTATTACCGTTTTGAAAAAAATAAGTCCCGTCGAGTTTCTATTCGGCCATAATACTTATTGGGCCAGAGGTGTAGGGTTAGAACCGGTGGTAGTTTTGGAACGAAGTTCCTTCTCGGACGGTCCGTGGATAGGGGGCTAGGCGAAAAAAAGTCACGTGACCGTCACGAAAATGCGTCACGTCACGAAAACGCGACACCCATACGATTGAGAAGCATGTAAAATGAAATGAAATAAAAAATATATAAAAGTGAAAGTGAGAAGTGACAAAGTGAAGAAATTCGAGAACCTAAAAGTAAAAAAAAGTCAAAAATGTCGAAAATGTCAAAAATGGCTAAATTTGTAAATTTCAAAAACTTAAAAAATTGCCAAAATTACCAAAATTACCAAATTTTCCAAAATTTCCAAAGTTTCCAAAATTTCCAAAATTTTCAAAATTTCCAAAATTGCCAAAATTCCCAATATTTCCAAAATTTCAAAAATTTCAAAAAAAATAAAACCACGAAAATTACGAAAAAGTTGAAAATGAAATAACATAACTTCGTTCCAATCGAGTGTTCCACGTGTTTTATTTTTCTCTAACGTTCATTAGTGCATTGTAATGTGCTTACATTGAAGAATAAATATCTTGATCTACACCAATATCATAAATCCTCTATTCCGCGTTCGGAACCGTATGTAATTAATTACCACCATTATTACAACCAGTAACGTAACATCAGTGTATTATCTGTGACAGTGTGGTAAAATATTATATTAGTAAAATGACGTAAGCGCCGCCAAATATCCCTTAATAAACCACCTTTTGAACGGATGTTTTGTAACAGGGCGGCATCTACGAAACTCTACACTGAGCATCGCCCGACATGCTCTTGGCCGGTTTTTTTTGCATTGTTATCCCGGAAATCACCCCTTAAGGATTACTAATTCCAATTCAAGAAAATCCCCAGCCAGGTTATACGTAGTATATAAAAATTCAACGTCTAAAAGGCGGGGGTAGCCACTACACTCGATTGAGTTTAATTTGCATATCATTTCTGTATTTGTGACCCCCCCCCCCCCTCCAATTTAAACTGCGCCTGTTCTTACCTTTCATGCTTAGACTGATTTGATGGGAGAATCGATTTGAATGATATTTGCCTTGGACATGAACGTATAAATACAAAAGTGGTCCTGTTTCGTCCGATATACACCTACTACTCTCTATGTCGTTTAAATCATGCAAAAAAAAAATGATACAAAAAGTAATCATTTTTGAGTGTAGTTTCATTTAGTGGTAATTGTAAAATATTTTATTAGGACTACTGTGCTCTAGCGTATCCATCTGTCAACTTTACTTTAAGTTCCGCCTCCAGGGTAGCGGGAGAGAAATTAGGGGTGAATTAGCCGCTTACTGACATTGGCCGAATACCACGCGGGCGGAGCCGCGGGCACAGCTAGTCAGAAATGTTCGCAGAGGCGCGGGTAGACTGCTTCTACGCCACAATGCGCAAGCGAGCCACATCCCTGTAGCCAAGATGACAATCGTTTGCAGAAAACTATACGAAACGCTACACGCTCTCGCTTACTCTTTCGTATTAGTGCGACAGAGACACGAATAGCGTTTCGATTCATTTCCTGCAAACAATTGTCATCTTGGCTAAGCCCCTGGTGCGACGAATTCGCGCCAGTGCCAACAGTATTTTGAAAATGTTTTCTGAACGTGTAGGCTGTGCGTATCTCAACCACTGTACAATGATACATTTAAACCGAACCGGCAATATGTGAAACAAGTGAGACATGGTAATTGATTGAAATGACATTATTTTTATATTATTTCATATATAAAATTTATAATTTATGATTTAATTATTAATTAATTTCAATCTATTTTTAATGCATCTCTTAAATTGAGGCCGTCAGTTATTTATTTATATTGATTATAATTTAAATCGTAAATACTAACAATTTATTTCAAGTATTCGTATTAACAATAACGATCAAAGTTGGTCTCTGAATAAATTAAATTGAAATTGAAAAAAATAAGGGTCTTGTTACAATGAACTTGTTGACACTCGTTTGCAAGTAAATCGCAAGTTCTCAGTTGGAGGCGGACTACTAGTTTAAAGATCATAAGTAATAAATAAAGAAATATTGAAAGCGGTATCTATTCACATACCATGTCTTTGTGTGATCCTCGTTCACAAGAGATTTGCCGAGTTGTCGAAATTACCCGTCTTAGTGGCCGACGTACAGAGCTTGTACGTTGACGATAAGTGGACCTTATTACAATTGAATAAGGTCTATGATCAGTTAAATATTTTGACTGTTGTAAACCTGTATTTACTGAGCTCGTATGAAACGACTCATTATACACGGAGACTGAAATATTTTTGTAGCGGTAATACCGCTTTAATTGGCTGTAGCTCAGTGGGCGTTTTTGGATATTATTGGTGAGTATTTCAGGGAGGTCCTTATAGATCAGAATCACCTTAACGGGCGAGGTGTTCAAAATTAGCTTGACAAAAGTCATATCATTATAAACTTATTATAAACAAAGCGGGACTTACTTAAAACTTTCCTTTCAAGCTAAGATAACGATACCATCCTCGTGGTCCCGGGGAAAAACTCAAACAACGAAACGTCGCAAATAATTTTCAAGTTCAGGTCCTATTTTGTTTAAAATTGTGAGTAAAAGCCATGAAATTTAAATTAAGTGTTTTGTCGCGACTTTGAAGTCAAGAAATCATGACCGAAGAAGTTCATTTCAAACATCTCACCTGCCTACAGTTGGACCAAAAGCAACGGTCCGATGGAGTCGAAACTATTAACACTTTCACGACCAGGAACCCGACTGTCGGGTTCTCTCTTCGTAGCTACTACGCGCTGCATACGACAAATACGTGGCTACGGGCTACGAGCATAGCGCGTAGCACTAGGTGGTACGGAAAGTGTTGAAGATAGACGTCTCGCTCACTTTCGCTTTCTGCAGTCGCTACGCGTCGCAGCGTTCTTCCTTTATTTTATTTTATTTTTATTTATTAGGAGAACAAACAGAGTTAAATGTACACAATGCTTAAGATTCATTATTAATTACATAACAAACATGCATTTAGCTCCTCAACAGTCCTCACTGAGATGTATAGATTAGTTTACTTATACTACTTAAATACTAAGGTTTTACAAATATAATAATGTTTCTATGGTACACTGAAATTGTTATACTATTCAGCAAAACATTAGATGACAGCGTAAATGTAAATGTACAAAAAAATATATGAGTATAGTGATAACTTGGCTACTACATATCTTATTTTAATTTTTTTTAATGATTCACAAAAAAGAAACAATCTAGGCTTACTTATTATTTAAATATTTATTTGTAATTACTTGTTTTGTAATACAGTCTCTGTCTCTCTCATTCTCAGTCCTCTGAAATTTTTTGCAGGATTTCCTTTTTGTATTGGATTTTGGACTTTTGGGATATTTTATTGCCGTACCGTATTGCTTTTGACTCTAGTATAGCTACTTCTGTTGCTGAATATATGCCAATTTTTACTAAATTGCCATTAACTTTGAATAAATAAAATGACCAACCATTTTTAAAGAAGTTCACATAAAAAAACTGTCATTCGTGGCTCTCCTTTAAGAACAGTGATCAATGTACGATCGTCACGCAGGGCAGGCACGCGAACTGTTGCTAGTTGCTACTGTCTAGCCCAGTCAGCGAGATCGTTATACAATACAATACAATACAAATACTCTTTATTGAACACCTCAAAAAGAAAACCAGTACAGAAAATACCGAGTTAAACCGAGTCTTTTATTCATACAGTTGCTTATTTATAATATGCTGGAATCAGAACACGATTACAGTTGACAGATTTCCCATGTACATACGTAACATATACATACGTCTAAATTACTCTGGATAGTCTGGATTGACCGCTATCTCCGTCCTGTTCAGATCGCAGGTACCTTATTCTAATTTTAAAATACATAAACAATACATTTAAAACACAATATATTCCAAACATAACTCCAACAGACAACAAATAATCAACCAATATTGAAGTTGTATTGGAGTTGCATCGGAATAATTTTTAAGCAAATTCTGATATTTCCGATTCTGACGTTTAAGCTCTAGCTGTTTTGCGTTGTTAATACATTGGAGTTGTATTGAAGTTGGATCGTGTCTATACGTGTTTTAATAATTAGAATACGGCCACTGTACAGAAAATATATTTGTTAACGTCATGACATACCTACAGTTATGTAGGTACCCTAAAATTAGTTAATATACTAATAATATTATGATCGAATTAGTTTTTATTATTTTTTATATTGGAATTTTTGTTAATTTTGGTTTTAAATGATATTTTATATACATTTGACATTTATAAAGGATAAACGGATTTGAGTTATTATTTAATGAACATAACACACGAAAATAAATACTTTTCGGGTAGGTGGAGAAAAACAAGTCACATCTTGTGCACTAAATTTATTGTTAAAAAAATATTTATAATCACTTTTTGGACAATTAAACCTAATAATATTGATGCTTAAATAACCTTTATAACCTACCAGCATTTCCATTACATTTTCTCCACAAGTTAACTTCGATTTTTATCACTCACTTCACTCTCACAAAATGTCAGAAACAAGTGCAGTAAAAAGTTCAATTGAGGAATTGTCCGAGACATTCAAGAAGACGATGGCGCAGTTCCAGAAAGATCTCGACAACGCGGGCACCACTAATCCAACAGTCGCTGCTGTGGCTTCAAAGTTTGACTTTTTCAAGGACTTTGTTGTGAGGTCTCTCGATGCCTTGCAGAAGCAGGTGGAGCTACTTATAGTTCTTTGTGTTTTAATGTGAATTTTCAATAAAACTTGATTGAAGGTTACACGTTTTTTAATTACTAAGAGTTACATAAATTGTCCCGACAATGGAGCGAGAGCGACCGAAGTTGGGTTCGAACTGCTTTGTCTTTTACTTAATGCTAGCACTTCACATTCGCCCACACACGCACATAACACGCGCACATAACACCCCCCTTATCACTCAGAAGACCTTCCCGTGAAGAAGGGCTGAACAGTTGGGGCCAACTCGACGTCCTGGGTCCTTGGAATCGTGGTTGACCGGCGTAATTGAATCTTCCTCCACATCAGTATTCCGGCGGTTACAACAGCCAGCACGTATAAGGGTATGGTCCACAATAGGTGACTATTATCTTTAGAATCAAATGGTTGTATCTGTTGAAGTTCCTCCTTTTCTAATAGAGCTTCGAGTTTATACAATTGTTCTAATGGAATCTTTTCCAGTTTCAACGGTTGTGCAATATTTCGGATTGTTATATTCGACAATTGAAAGGATATCAGTTTGATTGCCTGTCCTTTAATATCATTTCTGTAGTTTTTAACAGATGAGCTTGCGGTGGTGAAACTACAGCCTTCCGGGACTTCGATCAGGTATGTTCCTTGGATAAATCTAATTTCTTCGTTGTCGCATAAGAGTTGTGATTTAGTTCGTTGCGGACACGTTATCGCGTAATGGTAGTCATCCAATTTCTGAAGCAACTCGAAATCACTTGTAAAGGCAGTATATTGGCAGCTAGTAGAAATTTCGTGTTTTAGCATTAACGAGTAGATGCAATCGTCAGACCTTGACGCCAGAGTAAAAGAGGTTTCTTCGCAGTAGTATGTTTCTTGAAATTGTTTGCATTCTTCCTCCATGTACTGGTGTTTTTCGCCGTTCATTGCCATATAGGGTTTAGGAGGGATCAGAATGGTTGAATTGTAAGTGGGAGTGGGGAATAGATGGTAGTAGTGTATGTATTCTTGTACATTATCGGAAACTTTAAAGCGAATATAATTCTATTATCTGCATAAAAGGAGCCACAAGTAATAATATCATAGTAATCTCGTAACTCAGTATTTTCATTAATAAGCATTTCTTGTTTATGATAAAGCTTAGACAAAACATTTATCATGAACATAATATTTTCGGAACCTATTACACTATGGTGGGTGATTCCTAATTTAGAGAAAGCAATTGCATTTTCGAGCATGGTAACAAAGTCAAAAATATTCCGTAAATTACTTTTTATCATGTTACATAAACAGTTAATTTTGATGTAATCAGACAAGTGATAATTGGTCATATTAACATCAGTTATTATTTCGTTCAAAGTTGTATGGATTTTATATTCGTTGGAAATTATAGTGGACAGAGTGACATTGAATGATTCTAACATTTGTTTGTTAATGCTTGTTCCAGAATTCAATTTATTTCCAATGATATTTTGATTTTTCTGTAAAGTTTGTATGGCTTGATTATAATGGTGTGCGTCGTCGTGATCCAAATTACCAGTGATACTTTTTATGATAGAGCCCAACCCATTAATTAGACCGCGTTTTTGTTTAGAGTGAACAGCGTACAAAGCATTGAATTTACCATAAATTGTGTTAAGGTCGTTTAGGAAAATTTGAGTGGTCATTACTGAGGTATCTCTAAAATAAAGGGGGTCCGCAGATTTAAGATAATCTAAGTAGATACCGATATAACTCTCTACATTATTAATGCTACCTAATTCGTAATAATGTAAAAATACGTGTTCAGTCATCTGAATTTTAGCAGTGCCTAGTTTAAATGGCAGGACACCGGGGTTGTTATCCAGCTCCGTGAGGGTCACTTGACGCCCTTGGGTCACTCCTATCAGGAGGGTCCTGGAACAATGGTCTTTGTTGAGTTAATGGCACTCTTAACGTCCTTTTATGATGACTGATATCCTTATCGTCTATAATTTTTAATTCTAAGTTTTTCTTAATTCTACGACCTAAATAGCGGGGCTTCGTCTTTTGACGAGCAGCCGCGGGATTTTTCACATATACGGCTCGGTTCTCCTCGTATTTGGGAGGTTCAGATCTATCCCTGTTAGCATTTGAAATTGACTTTTCTTGGTACTCTAAAAGGGATTTGTTAAGGTTTGCGTATAATTCTTTTGTTACGTCTTTATGCCTATTTATATAATTTTGTACATAAACATCTTCAATATTTATGTCAAATAGATCGCGATCGTTAAAGTGCCCGTTAATAATTTCAATAGGTTTTTTCTTGGTTGTCGAATGGATACTGTTGTTGTAACCAATAATTGCATAAACCATGAGCTCATTAATTGTGAGCTCTGACTGTTTTTTGCTTATGATTCGAATATGTTCTAGAATGGTAGAATGGAACCTTTGTATGGCCCCATTCGATTCAGGGTTGTTTACACTGATAAAATGAAGTTTAATTTTGTGTAGTTTAGCCAGTTCTTTTATTAACTGATTTTTGAACTCTGTACCTTGGTCAGCGGTGATACACAAAGGTAAGCCATGATGGGACATATATATTGAAAGAGCGTTTAATACACTCAGTCCGGTACAGGATTGTAAGGGATAAGCTTGTGCATATTTAGAAAATATGTCGATGATAGTAAGAAACTTTTGCCTGTTAACTGTGAATGTATCTATATGAAGTATTTCAAATGGTTTTGTGGCTACGGGTACAACTTGATATAATTGTTTATTTGGGTGTCTCTCATATTTGCTGGTTTGGCATATATCACAGTTGTTTATAAATTCAGTTACACTGTTATTTATATTTGGCCAATAGTATTGTAATTTTATTCTTTGTTCGGTTTCCTGAATTCCTCGATGGTTAGTTGGACCGTCATGAATGTGTTGTATGATTTCGATTTGTTTTTCACGATCAGTTACGTCCTGGACGTGGGTTTTGCAGAAAGTTAAGTTATATGCCGAATTTTTGAAGGTGCCTTGTAGTATTGAGGTAACAATGGGAATGAATTCGTTGGGCAAGAAGATGCCATATTTGATTTGAGGTTTTATAAATTCTTGGAATAGTTTAATTATATCGGATTGGATGTTGTTTGTATTTATTTGAGCTAATATTCTATTTTTAGTTGGGAAAATTTTGATTAATTTCGGTTTCGTTGGAGAGTGATAGACAAAATTCAAGAAAAGCTGATTATTAAAAATATTTATTTGTTTGTCTGTAATGGGTATTTCTAGTACGGGATTTTCTAGTTGAGAATGCACAGTACTTTGCGGCTGAGCAGGTGCACGGTTAGTTGTTTCTCGATTTTTTAATTCTGCTAAAGGTAAGTCATCTTCATCCGATGAATCGCTTTCGGGGAGAGCCATATGACGTGCCAAGGTTGCTAAAGGTAAATTGTCTTCTTCGTCGCTTTCGGTTCCTGAATGATTTACAACCATGGACATCGGCACATCATCTGGGTCCTCATCAGGATTATTAGTGTTTGAATTAATCTCATTGTTTTGCAACCCTATTCGTGACAGCGCGTCGGCGTTCGAATTTAGTTTTCCTTTTACATACGTGATAGTGTAATCGTATTCTTCTAGACGTAAGCGCCATCTTGTCAATCGGCTATTTGGTTCCTTTATGTTCATAAGGTATTGCAGGGGTTTGTGGTCAGTAATTATATTGAATGTCCTACCGTACAGGTAAGGGCGGAAGTATTTTGTAGCCCAAACTATTGATAATAACTCTTTCTCTATTGTGCTATATTTCGTTTCACTTTCGTTAAGCGTTCGAGAAGCATAGGCAATTGGAAGATCGGATCCTATTGGCCCTTGCGAAAGTACAGCACCTATAGCATGATTTGAGGCGTCAGTGCGCAAGTTAAAAGGTTTTTCAAAATCAGGGTATTGTAAAATTGGGTCATTTGTTAGCAAATTTTGACAGTGTTTAAAACAATTTATATACTCTGGGTTTAATTCTATTTTTGCACCTTTTTTTAGGCATGATGTCAATGGTTTGGTCAATTTCGCGAATTGTGGGATAAATTTTCGATAATAGCCTAGTAGTCCTAGAAATGATTTTATTTCTTTGGTTGTTTTTGGAATGGGGAATTGCTGAACTGCTTTGATTTTATTAGGGTCAGGTTTAATACCTTCTGTAGTTACTACGTGTCCTAAGAAAGGGGTTTCGCGTTTCATAAACTCGGATTTATTTAGCTGTATCTTGAAATTTGATTCCCGGAGTCTTTGGAAGACATCTTCTAAATTTTGAATGTGTTCTTGGAGGGAAGTGCTGTAAACGATTATATCATCCATGTATACCATTATGTTCTTCAAACCGCGTAGCACGTTGTCCATAACCCGTTGAAACGTTGACGGCGCATTTTTTAAACCAAATGGCATACGGAGATAGGCATAATGCCCTCGGTATCCTTCATTTGCCGTGTCTACACTAAATGCCGTTTTCTCTATGTCATCGGGATGCATTTCTATTTGGTGGAATCCGGATGCAAGGTCCAATGTTGTGAAGTATTGGCATCTTCCTAATTTGTCTAAAATATCATTGATATTAGGAATTGGATACTTGTCACCGATTGTTTTTTCGTTTAGTTTTCTATAGTCGACTACTAATCTCCACTTAGTTTGACCTGTCGCGTCTTGTTTCTTTGGGACAATCCAGATGGGAGACGACCATGGGCTATTAGAGGGTCGAATAATGTTTTGTTCAAGCATTGATTGAATTTGCCTGTCCACTTCCGCTTTGTGTATTTGGGGATATCTATAAGAACGCGTATAGATCGGAATTTCATCCGTTGTATTTATTCGGTGTTTAATCTGATTTGTAAACGTAAGCGGTGTGTTTTCTGTATAAAAAACATCACTATAGGCTTCGCATAAGTTTAAAAGATTGCATTTTTCTTCTATGTTAAGATGATCCGTTCTAAGAAATGAGAGCGCATTATCGTTTTTCTTGCAAGTCGTTTCTAAGTTATAAGTTTCATAATTATTATTTAACTCCTGCGCCTTAAGAGGCGATGATAAAAACACGATGATGTCATTATTAGTGGGATTTGTTATTTGCAGGTGGGCATAGCCTGACTCTGCTCGGGTTACGGTCCCGAGAATGTAACAATTGTTTACATCGGTGCGTGGGATGTAGATATCACCGTGACGGATGTCAACTGGAACCTTTATATCCTTTGTTGAGTTTGATCTTATAAGGGCTTCAAATAAAGATTTTGATCCGGTTGTCAAAACTTTTATTGGTATTTCAGCATTTCGTGTAATAAGTAATTTATTTTCCAGGTCAACTTTAGCTCCTAAATTCTCTAACATTTCGAAACCAATTAATCCGTCGAATACATTATGAAACTTGTAGATGTAATATTTCGACAATGTTTTCTCCTTCAGTTCGGGGAATGAAGGTATTTCCACAGCATAATTATTAACAGTGTATTCAGAATTCACAGTAAATGGTTCAAACAGTAGCGGGTGGTTCTCGAAATGAGTTTCGAAAACGTCCGGTGATAAAAAGGATTGATTAGCTCCGGTATCAATAAGTAGCTTCAGGGGAGGTTCTTTAATTTCGACATAGGGTAGCCGTTTTTTTAAGTGAGCATTAATCTCTAAGATCATGGGTTGTCGTTCGTATCCGAATCCTGGGGAAAATCCTGATTAATTTCATTTCCGGTAAAAGTAGGCTCATAGTTCTCATAGAACTGCTGGTGGGCTAAGTAGTCTGTGTATATATTGTTGCACTCGTACTGCACGTTCTCAGTACTGTGGCCACCGGCGATGGCCGCGTTATCGTAGTCAGCGTCAGCAATAAGTGCATCGGGCGCCGGACACTGTTGTTGATACATAGTCTGGCAGGTATAATTATTTAAAGGGTTATTTACAGCTGGCATGTATGGCCTGAGAGGTACCTGGGCTGATCTATATGAAATTCCGCTCATAGGTTTCGGTGGTTCTAATTTATTGCCAGATTGATATCCAGAAAATTGTTTTGATGGATTGTAAGGATATTGGGGTCTGAATTGGGGTCTGTTCCACTGGTTATTTTTATACGGATTGGGGTAAAAAGGTCTGTTTTAGTTATTTTGATAGGGGGACATGTTTTGTCGTTGTGGAAACAGTGGTTTATTTAAATTTGCGAAGGGCACTGGTCGTGGGGGCAAGTTGTGCGGAGCAAACTTGTTGAGGTCTAACGGTTTTTGGAAATTAGTTTGGGGTACCTGTCTTTTTTGAAGATAATGTATGTTTTGTTCCTCTTTAATAAATTGTAAGGCTGTCGGCATGTCCGTAGGACGCATGGTTCTGATTGTTACACCCAGAGGGTCCTTAAGGCCAGTCAGGAAAGCTTTCAAGGTTTGAGTTGCAAAGAACTCTCGCTTGCAAGCTTTCTTGTTTGCGTCAATTTCGTGTAAATTCACGTAATTTATTATAGTACTGAGTAAATGCATGCAGCGGTTATAAAATTCCTGGGGTGTCTCATTCTCTTGACGTAAATTAATTAAGTCCCTATTAAGGCAGTTTTCGTCCCGTTGGTCAGCGAAATTTTTTAATAAAACCTGTTTTATCTCAATCCATGATGTGACACCATTTATAGTAACGACCTCTTCAGCTTTCCCTTTCAATTTATTAAGGATACTATGCAGCAATATTTGATTATTGAAATTATTGGGTTGTGCTACGTCATAATATTGGGCCAAAACGGTTTCGCACGTAGTGGTGAATCTGTGCAACTGATTTGGACTCCCATTGTATTCTGGTATAACATTAAGAGCTATCTTTAATTGGTTAATATTATTATTATCTTCTGCCATTATAAACAATCACAAAAAAAAATCGTACACAAAAAATATTACAAATTCGCAAAAACTAGACAAAACTTGTACAATCAAACGATTTGATACACAGAAATGCAGATTTTATGAATTTCTGTAATGTACAAAAATACACTGGAAAATGGAAAGGACTCACAGTATGGCGACGGCAAACAGCATTTTCGGCTCCGGAGGTCCGGTGACTAGGCTTTTGAAGTGGAAAAGCTCTAGTTATCCTTTATAAGACTGCGCCACTTATAGTTCTTTGTGTTTTAATGTGAATTTTCAATAAAACTTGATTGAAGGTTACACGTTTTTTAATTACTAAGAGTTACATAAATTGTCCCGACAATGGAGCGAGAGCGACCGAAGTTGGGTTCGAACTGCTTTGTCTTTTACTTAATGCTAGCACTTCACATTCGCTCACACACGCACATAACACGCGCACATAACAAGCTTGTCACTCGCCAGGTGGACCACATTGAGACGCGCTCTCGCCGCAAGATGTTGTTAGTACATGGTATAGATGAATCTGATTCTGAGGACACAACAAATCTTGCGGTTAACAAACTGCAGGCCATGTTAGAAGATCTTTCCGCAACAGATATTGAGCGCAGTCATCGGTTGGGTGGTCGTGGAGGGCGCGGCAAAAAGCCTAGAGCCATTCTTGTCAAGTTCAAGGATATAGCCATCAGGGATGATGTATGGTTTGGCAAGGTGGCACTCAAGGGCTCAGGCGTCACACTTGGAGAGTTTCTCACAAAGCCCCGCCACAATGCTTTCATGGAGGCTCGTGAGCGTTTTGGAATGCGCAACTGCTGGACCTGGAACGGCGACGTGCTTGTGCTGGGAAAAGATGGCGTGCGCCGCCGTGCTAACAGCGTCGCCGATGTGACAGCTCTGTCGGTTGCGCAGGCGACGCCTACCGATGCCGACGCGGAGCATCCTGCCGCTTCGTCGGAACCTGATACTCGGCCCGTCCCCCAGGCTCCGCGAGCTAGGCAGCAGCGTGCAAAGAGGGAGACTGTGAAGGCGAAGATTCGATCGTAGAGTACTCGTACCTACTTTGTTTGTTTACTGTGTAGTGCTTTTCTTGTTACCGTGTTACAATTGACTTCTTAATTTTGTCGTGCAGCACTTATCTGTGTCTACCCTTTCTTTCTTTTTTGATTAATTTGTTTATCTTAACTAGTTTTCGTAATAGCATTTGCTTTGCTTTGACATTAACTTGACATGACAGGCGCTTTGACATGAACAGCCCAGTGTTGCCACTTGTAAATTATTGCGTTCCGTTTCTGCTCTGAATGTTAATTATTTGTTGTTTTGTTTTTAATTTTGATCCATCCAGATATGCTGGCGGGTAGCTAAGGTACCTTAAATTAGTTTAGGGTTAGTAGATATATTATTTATTTGCTGCTGGCGGGTAGATTGTAGAGTTTTTGTTTAGTTTTTACTGTATATATTTTTATATTTATTGAATATTAGTATACACTTATTATATACTTATTATATTTTTAACTTTATATATATTTTTCAGATGCCTTTCAGTGATAACAGTGATCAGTATTTATCTTTTTCCTCCTTAGATAGTGTAAGTGAAGACAGTTTCCATAGTTTGCCTCCTTCGCTTCACGACATTCTGGAATCTCAGTTTAATGATGTACCTAAAAATTTTAACGTTGTGCATTTAAATGCGCAAAGTATTCCTGCACATTACAGCGATATGTTACTCTCTTTTGACATTAAGAACATTCATGCTATTTTAATTTCCGAATCGTGGCTCGGACCAGCTTTGCCTTCAACGTCTTACTCTTTACCTGGTTTCAATTTAATTCGGCACGACCGCCTTGGAAGAGGTAGCGGTGGAGTTGCGATTTACCTTCGTTCTTACATCCCCTATTCAATTGTTAATGTATCTGCCAGCTCTTCTACTTCTGATGCCGCAGAGTATATGTTTCTCGACGTTTCCCTCTCTCATTCCAAACTTTTACTTGGCGTTTTTTATTCCCCCTCCCTTCACGTTAATTACTTTGATTCTCTTGAGAAACTTCTCGAGGACCTTATGCCTTCTTATAATCATCGCATTCTTATGGGAGATCTAAATACGTGTCTTCTGAAGGATGACAGTCGATCCCGGCGCCTTAAATCCCTGGTAGATGCATGCAATCTAACTATTCTCCCTTCAGACGCCACACACTATTTTCCAAATTGCTCGCCTGCTCTTCTTGATTTAACTTTAGTTTCTTCGACTTCTCATGTGTCTAAATTTGGACAATACTCCGCGGATGCCTTCTCATATCATGATCTGCTCTATCTCTCTTACAAAATTCGTCCTCCCAAATCTAAATCAAAAATTCTTTTGCAGCGCAATTTTAGTGGATTAAATGTGGAAAAGCTTCGAGATGACGCTTTAACAATCGATTGGAGCAGTATCGCTCGATCGGGTTCGGTAGACGATCAAGTTTCTCTCTTTAATTCGCTCCTCATACAACTTTATGACGCTCATACTCCTGTTCGTGCAATAAAAGTCAAGCATCTCCCTGCTCCTTGGCTCACTGAGGATATTAAAGCCCTTATAGAGAGGAAGAATCAATCTAAATCTAAGTATAAGGCTAACAACTCTGAGAAAAATAAACTTAAATATCATACCCTGCGCAATCGCTGTAGCACTATATGTCGAGATGCTCAGAGGCGTCATATTCACAGTTCTGTTGAAGATGGAAATCCAGCCAAAGTGTGGAAATTTTTGAAAGGTCTCGGAGTTGGCAAATCTCAACAGGCAACCAATTTAAACAATATTAGCGTTGACCAGCTTAACCAGCATTTTTCATCGTCCACCTGTTTCAGTGGTCCTAAGAAATCTAACTCACTTCATCATCTTTCATCACTTCCTGCCTTAGATTTCTCTTCTTTCTATTTTAGCCATTTCTGTGAGAGTGATGTTAGGAAGGGTATATTGAATATCACTTCTAACGCCGTTGGTGTTGACTGTGTTAGCCGAAATATGATACTCCCTCTCCTTGATTTGTTTGTTCCTATTATCACCGGTATTCTGAATTTTTCCATTTCATCAAGTACTTTTCCCAGTCTGTGGAAGGATGCCAATATTATTCCTTTACCCAAAAAATCCAACCCCAGTTCCTTCTCTGACTATCGCCCCATCTCCATTCTTCCTTTCCTATCCAAAGTCCTCGAACGGCTAGTGCATCAGCAACTAACTTCCTTCCTGAATAGAAATGACCTCCTAAACCCATTTCAATCTGGTTTTCGTCCGGGCCATAGTACTACCTCGGCTCTTGTCAAGGTTACCGATGACATCCGTTTGGGTATGAATGACCAGAAGCTTACAGTTCTTGCACTTCTAGATTTCAGTAATGCCTTTAACACGGTCGATTTTGACATTTTGCTCGCGTTCTTACAGTCTCTTAACATATCGGCTGCAGCGATTGACTGGTTCCGCAGCTATTTGGTTGGTCGTCGGCAAAGAATTAAACTAGATTCTTCGTGTTCTTCCTGGTGCAGCACATCAGCTGGTGTTCCACAGGGTGGTGTGCTGTCTCCTCTTTTATTTTCTATCTTCATTAATTCCATAACTCTTGATCTCTCCTCTTCGTATCACCTCTATGCCGACGACCTTCAAATATATTCGCAGGGTATGCATAGCGATCTCAATTCAGTTATAGAAGCCACGAATCTTGATCTGCTCCGCATATCAAATTGGAGTCAAAATCACAGGTAATTGTGATGGGTAGCGCTAAACAAATCTCCAAAATTGACTTTCTCAGGCTCCCTCCGATAGTCTTCGATGGTATCCAAATTCCTTTTTCCAACCAAGTGAAAAATCTTGGCGTAATCATGGATCGTTGTCTATCATGGGTGCCTCAGGTGAGTGAAGTGAGCAGGAAGATGTTTGCTGCCATAGGGTCTCTCAGACGGCTCCGGAATTTCCTGCCAAATGCTACTAAAATTGCGCTTGCTCACTCGTTACTTCTCCCCATTCTTGATTATGCAGATATCTCCTATTTAGACCTAACCGAGGAGCAACTTAATAAGCTTGAGCGTATTCAAAATGCCTGCATTCGGTTCATTTTCGGATTACGCAAATTCGACCATGTTTCTAGTTTTCGTTCTCAACTCAAATGGCTCCCTATCCGTCACCGCCGTAACTCTCACATACTTTCTTTACTCTTTTCTATACTTTTTAACCCTGCAACTCCCCGCTACCTCAAAGAGCGTTTCTCTTATCTTAATTCTATTAGATCCTCTCAAAAATTGCTCCTAAAAGTGCCATCTTCATCTTCCAAATTTTATAATTGCTCATTTACGTTCCAGGCCGTTCGTTTGTGGAATTCTCTCCCTCTCAACATTAAACGCGCGCAATCTATTGGTAGCTTTAAATCGCAACTTAAGGAATACTATTTATCTCTTCCTTAGGTTTTTAAGTTGACACTGTTGTTTCTTATTGTGTGTATTATATATGTATATATGTACGTATATGTATGTTTATTTTGTATTTATTTAAGTATGTATATTCATATGAATGTGCTGTGTTATCTATTTTCGTCTCTTTTGTTTCTATGCACCACCTACTGCTTATTGTTTTTCTCTAGTCTCCACTACCCAAAGGTTGTCTGGAAGAAATCGCTCATTAGCGATAAGACCGCCTGTTGTTACCTCTACCTAAATTTATCTAATTGTAAAATTTGTGCTTGTAACTGTATGAGGTGTGCAATAAAGAGTATTTATTATTATTATTATTATTACTATTATTTTAAAGATGCAATCATTTTATAAATACAATTAAGATTCTTTAATAAATCAAGATGCCAGACAATTATGTTCCCTCGTGTATACTCCCTCGTTCTCTCACTCAACTAAATGCGTTCTTGGCATCTTGGCATCAGCACCAGAGTGTGTTCTGTTTGCGTGGCGATGGACGACTGTTTTTAGTGAATGTTTGAAATTCTGTGAAGGGATGGATAAAAGATGATCAACTGTTGTTATGTTGTTGTTTAATGTACCTAATGTTTAAATATGATTGTAAATTTATTAGTTATTTATTATGATAAACATCACCCAGCATTTACATGTTATCACATTCAAAATACAATCTAAATTTACATAGCAAATACAAAAAACAAAAAGCCAAACCAGTAGTATTATGTAACCAAAGATTTTTTTATCAGGATTATAATTTCATGGCGCATTAGTTGTACTGTAATGTTATGTAAACGTGTATTTGATCACATAAATAAAAAATAAGTTCCTCATTGAATGGAGTAATCTCTGAATTTCGCATCGGACAAAGTGAACATTAAAATACCGGCCAAGCCTCTTCATTACAGGCTAACGACGACATTTATTGCTATTACACTTTTTATAGTATTTCCAGAGTAGGTTTGTTGAGTTATGATATTATGTAACCAAAGATTAAGTATATTAGTTTGTGGACGCATTAAGGGTCGGGTATATGTGGGAGAATTTTCATATTCTGTCAAAATACCCTGATTCACACACAACCAGTCTTCACGCACACTACCACATTTTTGGCGGACAGATCATTGACCCCTCATATTTTTTTACAGGTTGCCATTATTAGTTTCATACTAATCAGTATTATCACACCTTTGTGAAAGTTAAGCTGTTATGTTTTCCTTTGTAAGAAGACAAAGAAATAACATATTTTATCTTGCTTTCCTTGTCTATCCTGTTTATGTCACATATTAGTCCCGTCACTAAACTTTAAGTTGTTCGTGGAGATCACATTTAATCCTACACTATTTTGTCCTTGGGATCTAGTAAAACAACATTTATTGAAAAGATGTATTAAGTGTATCCCAAAAAATACATTGTGCTTTCTTTAAAAAAATTTTTTTTAAATTTTAATGTTTATTTCCCACAAACATTAAATCCTACACTAGAAATTTTTAATCCAAGGGACTACCTGAATATTTAAAACAGTATTTGAAATATTCACCACCTGTCAAGTTGAGAATACATAAGAAATAATAAAAATGTTTAAAAAATTCAATAATAATCAAACACTAAATATACAAATGGTGATTTTTCACTATATTGTCGAGACAATTATTACGCTTCGTTTAAAAAAAATTTACTGTGACTGTATTATTACTATTTCTTAGATGATTTTCGAACACGCGCATTAATTCTACACTCATGATTTAGATGCTCCTTTTAGCTTTAATAATATGTTACATATAGGTATTATCAAAATTTCACCAGTAAATATACTGAGCATTTTCAGGAATTGTAAAATTAGTAATAAAAAAATAAACATAATTGGAACGGGGTGCGGGGTGGAAACTACAACACAAGACTTGCGGCGGCCGATACGATTAGTCCACCTAAGGTCATTGACCGTGTAGGTATCCAAGAAGCGCAGAAGGGCATAGCGTATGGTGCGTAGTTGCTTACTTAGGAGTAATAATCAGGGTGGAATAAATAATAGGCTCATTTTATTTATTAGTATTACACAATTTTTTTAATCACACTGATAAAATATCATTCTTAATATTATTTTATTTTATAGGTATTTAGATAAATGCCTATGTCCTGACTGAATGATCCACGCAGAGCCGAAACTACTGAAGCTGGAAAGATGAAATTTGCAGTTAAGGTTATATTTTTAATTTGTACAAGTAATAAGGATCGATTTTGATAAATTAAAGCCCTAAGGGGGTGAAAAGGGGGTTAAGCATTTGTATGGTTAGGATTTAAAATTTTAAGTTAGAAACTTGAAACTTCGTACGTTTGTTGCTAATTAAAAAATAATAAAAGTCATTTCAGTGTTTTCTGGTATATAACCTCTAACGGGGTTAAAAAGGGTTGAAAATTTGTAACGAAATATTTAAAAAAAAATTGTGACGGGCTTGAAAGTTCGTTTGTAGGCTACTCAGCTCCAAACAAAAAAATAATCTCAGCGTTTTTCAAAACTCCACCCCAAAGGAGTTGAAACGGGGTTGAAAAGTTGGATTGTAGCCAGGCCGAAACTACTTCTTTCTAGCTTCACTAGAAAGTTATAATTTTCATTTGTAATGTGTACAAGTAATAAGAACAAATTTGAAAAATTAAATCCCTAAGGGAGTAAAAACGAAGAGTTAAACATTTGTATTGGTTAAAATTTTAAGTTCGAGGCATGCAACTTCGTACATTTAATACATTAAAAATAATTAAAGTGATTTTAGCGTTTTTTTTTTCATTAAACCCCGCAAACGGGGTTAAAAAGGGGTTGAAATTTGATATAGATACCTATTTTTTTGTGACAGATTCGAAAGTTCATTTGTAAGCACTTCAAAACAAAAAAAAAACTAATTTCAGTGTTTTTCAAAATTCCACCCTAGATGAGTTAAAACAAGGTTGAAAAGTTTTTACTAAAATGAGGCCGAAACTGCTGAAGCTAGAAAGTTGTAAAACGCTGAAATTCCACCCCAGAGGAGTTAAAACGGGGTAGAAAAGTTTGTATTAAAGCGAGGCCGTTACATCGGAAGCTACAAAGTTGTAATTTGCGGGTGGGGTACATTTATAATATGTACAAGTAATAGGAAGCAATTTTGAAAAATTCAAAAAGGGGGTTCAAAATTAGTATGGGTAGAATTTAAATTTTTAAGTTAGAATCTTAAAACTTCGTACGTTTGCTGATCATTAAAAAATAACAAAAAAGATTTTAGCAGTTTTTGAAGTTCAAAAGAGGTTAAATGGGGTTAAAAAGAGGTTGAACCCCATTGAAGTTGAAAGTTTGTATAAGAGATTACAAGTTTTGAAAGACAGACTTGAAACTTTGTTTGTAGGCTACTCTTTATAATCTGCACAAGTAATAATAAGCGCGTTGAAAACTTGTTTGTGTGGTGTTTATAATTTTAAGTTCGAAACTGCGTAAGTTTACCGCTAATTTAAAATAATAAAAGTGATTTTAGCGTTTCTTTTAATTCAACTCCTAACTGGGTTAAAAAGGGGTTGCAAGTATGTATAGATATTTTGTGAAAGACTTAAAACGAAGTTTGTGGACTTAAAATAAAAAAAAAACTTTTTAGGGTGTTTTTTAAGAACTAGCCATATTGTGCGAGGTGATTTGGTTGGCCATAATAAACAACTTTTACTATTGGGTCAACTCCGAAATCTAAATTTTTTTGGCTCTTACATACATTTCGGCCGATCCGACGTTGACGTTTTCTATGGGGACGCCAAATTTTTTTTTGGATTTCAGGGTCGGTCCTATAGAAAAAGTTGTTTAGTAACGAGTAAAAGACTTACTAATCACCTCTCATAATATGGCTAGTTATTAAAAAAACATCCTTTAAAGTTTTTTTCTTTTAAATTTGTCTGCTTATTTAATGCCTGTCATTAAAAGGTCTCTTGGATTCTCAGAAATCGATTTTCGAAATGATCGGATTAAATTGTACAAAATTGAAAATGGTCGCCGTTTTACAATTTTGATGTTAGATTCGTATTAGCTGTGCGGATCCTCAGATATCGATTTTCAAAGTGATCAAAAATAAACAGAACAAAATAACATTGCGGCCTTTTGTATTGATGATAATCACATTATTTCAGGATAGCGCTAATTTTTCGAATTCAAACCCTGGCCAAAATTATTCTATTAATTGTATGTCAATTTCAAAACCAAATAAGAATAAGAATAAATAAGAATAAATAAAACAACTTGTCAAATTTTTTTACAACCCTGAACCTTCGGCAAAGACGAGAAACAAATAGGTTCTATGAAGTTAGATGACTGTATAGATTATATAATTGATATGTGTACTATTCACACCCATTTTTATTAAGTGATAGCTGTGATATTATACAGTCGACTACAAAGATATGTATCCACTTTTGAACCTTATTACAACGGATTAAGGTGAAAAAGTAGATACAGCCTAGCTCTTTGTAGTCGACTGTACAATCCATTTTTAGGGTTCCGTAGCCAGAATGGCAAAAACGGAACCCTTATAGTTTTGTTCATGTCCGTCTGTCCGTCCGTCCGTATGTCACAGCCATTTTACTCGGAAACTATAGGATGTATCTTAATACAATTTAGACATAAGGTGTATTTTGTATGCCGCTATTTAGTTATGTAGTGAAATTGCATAAAAAAATATTTTCAGGGGGGCACTCCATACATGTAACAAAATAAAAAAAAATACCAAATATCAACATGTTTCACATCAATCGACAGTTCTTTAAAAATAACATTGAGGTTTCTTTGAACATTTTGTGATTAAGTGAAAAGTTTCAGAAATAATCACTTCGAAACTCGAAAAAATAGCGTCCCCCCTTTAACTTTTGAACCGTAAGTTCAAAAATATGAAAAAAATTAAGAAGATGCGCGTTAGCATATGCTTTCTAAGAAAATTGTTTTGAAAATTATCGGTTTAGCCATTTTTGAGTTATTTTCAAAAAAACTTCTTCCATAGGCATCAGATACGACCTTTTGGCATTCGTCTAGTTCTTATTCCATTAAAGCTACGGAACCCTCCATTATGCGTAGTCCGACACGCACTTGGCCGCTTTTATTATTAGTCTTTCAGCGCCGTAACCACCAAAAAAACAAACGCAATAAACCGAAAACATCAAAACAAAATGTATTATCCGATGGGTATCCTAGCAAAGAAGCTATAAATAACAGGTATAGCTCTCCTATTCATTCATAGCTTACAAGCGAGTCTCACAAGAAGAACAGATTACTGGTCACTAGACTACGCATTATGAAGCCTAAATCGACCGAGTATTAAGTTATTTTATATGTTTAATTTGAAGTTCGCAGTGCCTTGGATTTACTGTAATGACATGTAACTGTTTTGAATAATAAATAAATAAATAAGTGTGTTTAATACGCAATATGAAGTTTCTCATGAAGTAACCACTAAATACAGAGCTGAGAATGGCGTCACTCGCTTCTATCCTATACAAAATTTACAACAATTCATGTGAATGATTTAACTCATAAACTCGATTTTTGTTGATGTTTTATTTGAGTATAGCAAATAAATTCTCTTGGTGTATCGTCCTTTATATTGCCCGACGTTTGTCCAATGCAAGGACTGTGCTTCCTAGGTACGACAATAACAGTTCGATTGCATCTATCTAACCATCGAACCTAAAACCATAATATACTCTGTTCTGAAATGACTGATTGGGGCAAACATAATGACATTTCAATATCGGAAATCAGAAATATATTAAATTTAAACTTTCGTGAGACATACTATCACTATAAAATATAACGGTTACACTCACGTCACTTTAGTCACTTCGCGCTACATGTTTCGGAGAGCTTAGGTCTCCATCTTCAAGCACTAAGAGTGCTATTTCGAACCGGCCCATTGCGCGCTGTTGCACGACGCGTTGTCGACTAAAGTGACGTGAGTGTAACCGTTATATTTTATAGTGATCAGAAATATAGAAAAAAGTTTAAATAAAATATCCCTTTACCAACCTGTAGTACTTGCGAGTCTTCTGATTTGCTCTATCTAATACAAGTAGGTAAGTAATCTGTGCTACGTAGTAACCTTGCCGCGTAGGCGGGAGTTTTAAAATATGAACCTTAAATTATAAGTTGTTTATTTCGATTGCTCGTAAAGCACTTAGTATATTTACGATATTTTTTTGATTGTGTATGTTAAATAAATAGACAATTTAAGGAAACAATATTTACAAGTGTATAAAGTGATTATATTCGCCAAAAAAACAAAAAAAAGTCATAATAAATAGATGTAAACATGTCACCGTGGTGAAAAATTACTGTAACACTTAGATCTGTATTAGTACCATACTACCAAATTTTCGAATTGTGTTCAAATTTCTAAGTCACTTTTTTATAAATATAAAGAAAAAATGTCACTTCTCTGAGCTTTCGTCTATAAGTGACATTTTTTCTTTACACTCACCACTTATTTAAACAAATACAATAGTGCTAGATCTCCAGTGTAGGATTTAGTCAATGTAGTGTTCCAGACGTTGTCTATAATGTTTTCGATTTCCTGAAATGCACAATCACGTCACTGGGGAAAAATGTGTAGTGGGAATCTGACTACCCTAGTTAATAACTAGAAAAAGCTTCCAAAAGTGTAGGATTTAATGCAAGGTAAAATTTTTTGGCCCCCGTCTAATTGTGAATAATGTAATGAGTGTAACGACATAAGGCATACATTCGGACGTCGACGTCGCACCTAGCTCAGGCCATGCCACATCGCGCCCGATTGTAAAAGCCTTTAAGTGTATCTTAATAAGATAATAAGTAATAGGTACTTACTAATAAAAGCCTTGTTTTGTATAGCCTAAAATTATATGTAAAAAGTCTGCATCTGTAATTATTCTTATTTTATTGTCGTAGGTATCTCGATTTTGGTTGAAAGGACCGCATTATGTTAGTGTCGATGGACCTAACGGAGAGAAAAATCACACATATTAATCTCGGACTATCGATGGAACCGTACTCCAATAATATTCAGTTCTTTGTAGACGACATCTGCAAGGAATTACATTCTTTTGTGAGCGGCCGGGATTCATATTGTGTCTCAGAATAGATCAAAACATCTTTTTAGTAAGCATTCGGATATCGGCAATTTCTTAGGTCTAGCATCGAAAACATAGCGGGAAGGCGGTTTATATTGCATTTATCCTGAATAAACCACACTCCTACTTGTTCTTGTATATTCGTTTTGAAAACGTCTATTTACTAGGTACTCAATGAGCCGTATTCTACCTTTATAACACGTTTAGACATAATCCAACTTCAATATCGGAATTTGCTTGAAAATTATTCAATTCAGAATTTGCTTGAAAATTATTCCGATGCAACTCCAATTAAAACTACAATATTGGTTTATGTATTTTAAAATGAAAATACAGTACAATGTTTGTTCACGATAAAAAAGATCGTACGTCAAATAGTTAAATCTTAGTATTTCAAACAGTTCGCGTAACATACAGACAAACGACAACGCACCGTATCTAGACACACGGCAGTGTGTCCGCCAAGTTCGAGCAAAAAAAAGCGACACACCGGCCGTGGGTTATAATTACACGAACCATTTCGGGCCAATTTCGACCACCCTATAACTCCAAACATATTTTATCTACGCATATGAAATTTCGAGTGTCTGTTGACATCCCCTTAATTGTCTAGAATACAAAATTTCATTATTCTACCTATAGCAGTTCTTGAGATATTGACGTCAGAAAATCGCTATTTTTACTATACACTCACTCACTGACTCATCAAAAACCTAGACCACTTCCAATGGTCGTACTGACTTGAAATTTGGCATGGAGATAGGTCTTAAGGTCAAAGTAAAGGGAAAAATCTGAAAACGGCCAAGTGTGAGTCAGTTTTAAAAATAGCGAAGGTGTAACTTTGTTCTACTATGAAGTCATAATGAACTAAGTGGGTCTATCTTCCAATGGTCGTATCGACCTGAAATTTGGCTCGAAGGTTTGTCTTTAGGTCGAAATAAAGTAAAAATCTGAAAACGGCCAAGTGTGAGTCAGTTTCGAAAACAACGAATGTGTAATTTTGTTCTACTATAAGTAGGTATGGAGTGGAAATGAGATAAGACTTATTTAAATTTAGATGCATACCAATTTAAGACAATACATGTTTGTCTTAAAGACAAGAACAATAAAATTTTTCACCACTCTGTGTGTGTCTGTTGCGGGAACCGAACCCACGATTTACGAAGTACAAAGCAGGTCACTAGGTACACTAGGTGCGCTAAATCAGTCAAACAAAAATGAAAAGACAATTTTTTCTCGCATAGTCTAAATAATTTCTAATTTTACAACTAATAAAATCGCAGATTCTAGAACATGGAAATCATATATACTCTAAGATGGAATTATATATACTACTGCCCATCTCACCCTCCGATACGCCACGGGATGAGATGGGATGGTGCACTTCTAGGGCTACATAATAGGCCACCAATTATAATACCTACTGGTAGGTAGGTATTACCAAGTTATTAATTATCTATGTAGGTAGCTTACTTACAAACAGAATAAAGTACGTTATTGATGTATGTAATTATATGTAAGTAGGTACATTTTATAGGTGTAGGGAGCCAGTTTATTGTAAAAATCACCTATAAATAAATAGTAAAATAGAATTAGACGCTTAGTATAAAGGGTATAGTATAAAGTACATAACTAAGTAAGTTTTAATAGAAAATTATATACTTGACACATTGCAGTCCAAAGGTGTCGATTCATTGCATTGAAAAGGTGTGTGGTGTGTGAAAACTTGCCAAGTAACATCATTAAAAAGTACTGAAAATAATAAATGTTATCAGGAAACTGCTAAAAAAACCGGTGTGCGTTTCTCTGACTATTATAATTTTAGGTATTTCTATGTAACGTGATACTTATTCAAAATGTACCTTAAAAACTGCTGGAAATCAAGTGTGCATTCCTATCTACCAACTCTCGTTCGAAGGCGGTTTAGGGCCGACCATACCCGACGGGGTTCTTTGAAGCCGGAGGGATTCGTGGTGTGAGAGGGATGAGGGGGTTCGTTATGACCTTGTGGGCTTCCCATTCCGCAAACCACGCCTCCACCATGCTCCAAGAGGGTTGTTGTTTAGGCATCTGTAGAGCAGGGGGGTTTCTAGACTTCAACCTTTTTTGTCCAAATTCGGCGAGGTCATGGTTGATGGGGAGGCTGGAGCTACTGAGCGCTTTAGCAGCTTAACGATGTAGGCTATTGTTCCGACGTAAATGTGCAGGAGCTATATCGCTCAAGGTAGGGAGCCAGTGGGTAGGTGTCGGCTTGAGGCAACCTGTTATAAGTCGCAGAGTCTGGTTGAGATGCGTGTCTACGGCCGAGGTATGTGCACTGTTCATCCAGACAGGAGCGCAGTACTCAGCCGTTGAGTAAACCAAGGCCAGGGCCCAGGCCCCTCGAATCTGGGCCGTTCGAATCTCAAAAATCGCCACCCAGATTTCGTGATAGTTGTATGAAATATAATAAATGATTAAGTGAATTATCAATTAAGTGAATTATCAAATGCATTAGAATATTAGATTTAAGTACGCTAAATGCATTGGTATGCATGCTTCTTTATATTTAGGTACTTTTTGTAATAATTTTGCATGCCAGTTTCTGGTGGAATGTGTGTGACGCCGAAATATTTTTATACCATCTTTTGTACCACATTTTTTAGCAAAATAAAGATATTTGTATTTGTATTTGTATTTGTATTTGTATCCGTTATTGCTGCCGTTGCCGAAAATAACTAGCTTAGGTTAGCTTTCGATTAGAGTAGACCAAGGCAAATTGGATCACAGGGCGATCCGATTCACATCACCCTACAAATACTAGTACCTAGCTGTTGAATTCCATCCAATTATATCTAGTGGCGGTTATCGATGTATTGTTCCCATTTTAATTGGATGAATCGAATTTATCGACAACAATATTCCACTTCGAGACACTTATAAAGCTGGGTTCAGTCAGTTTGAAAATAAAGCTTCATTTGTTATAGTTCTCCCAATTTCAGGAAATACAGATGTGAATGGCATTGTAATGTTTGTTATTAAGTAAAGGTGGTGATTATTACTGTATCAGCAAATCTGTAAACGATTAGCACCCAATAGGGAGTCTCTGACGTGACAAATATCGGCCATTACTGTATCGTCCCCCCATTATGTCACACGCAAAGATTAATTTGTAACCATGTTCTGACTGTGAATTACATATAAATAAATTATACATGTTGCATATGGTTGAGCTCAGCTCGATTTCAGAACCAGTTGAGTTCAACGTCTGTAATGTGAGGGTGGTAAAAATTTAAAACTCTCCAGTCAAACACACATGCCGTATTCTAATTTTAAAATACATAAACAATACATTAAGAACACAATCGTTCTCAACCATAACTCAAACATTTCATACAACAAATATTCAACCAATATTGAAATTGATATTTCTGATCCAGACGTTTAGGTGTCAGCTGTATTGCGTGGTTAATGCATTGGTGTTGTATTGAAGTTGGATCGTGTCTCAACGTGTTTTAAAGTTAGAATACGGCCCCAGTAGACACGCATACGTATACGCAGACTGTCTCACATTTGTCGGTTACCTATTTAATGTTTATTTCAAGTTAATATCTAAAAAAGGTGTCTTGACAGACAGACTGACAGACAGACAACAGGGGAACAAAAATGTAATCCTGTAATGGTTCCGTTTTTTCCTTTTGAGGTACTGAACCATAACAATACAAAAAAACGTGTTAACGTGGAACCCTTATAAAAAAAAATAGGACAATCTTACACAAACCGATCTAGTCCCACAGTAATATCTTCTTAGTAGTGTCTTATAGTTTTGGTCATGTCCGCCTGTCCGTCCGTCCGTATGTCACAGCCATTTTACTCGGAAACTATAAGACGTACCTTAATTAAATTTAGACATAAGGTGTAGTTTGTATTCCGCTATTTAGTTATGTAGGGAAATCGTAGAAAAAAATATTTTCACGCTCCATACATGTAACTAAATTTAAAAAAAAATAGTTTACCAAATATCAACATGTTGCACATCAATCGATAGGTATTTAAAAATAACATAAGATTTTGTGATTAAGTGAATAGTTTCAGAAATAATCGCTTCGAAAGTCGGAAAAATAGTGTCCCCCCTCTGTAACTTTTGAACCGTAAGTCCAAAAAAATATGAAAAAATTGGAGAAGTTAAATGTATTTTAACCGACCAGGAGCTGTATAATCTCAAGGATTATTATAGTTATTTTTAAAGACTAAAATACATGTCATACAATTACGTAGAATTCTGGCACGACATGTAAATATAGCTTTTATATATATTCTAGTGCATAATGTATATAAACGGAATAAATAACTATGACTATGACAAGAATACTGTAGGGATAAATGCTTTGCCAACTGCAAACTCAAACCAACATTCTAATCTTTTTATCCATTGGTTCTTACCGGGAAATTATTAATGTGGTTATAATAAACTGTAATAATACCACAAAATATTTTACCTTTCATGGATATCTGTCCTATAAATATATAAACAAACATGCCTATCTATCGAAAAGTCTACTCAAGTGCGCACTTCACGCTCGAGCTATCCCGTAACGTGGAGCTGACAATAAAGTCCAAGAAAGCTTTGACGATTTGTACGAAATGGTCGAGATGAATTGTACTTTGTACCTTCACAAGGATGTGTTCTGCTCGCTCGACCGTGCAGTCTCACAGGCTATAATACTTAGTGCACAGAAAAATAGATCCAAAGAACCGGAGCCCGAAAAATCGTATGATAGCAGATTATTTTGGCGCCTTTGTCAATATATTCTCGGTTTTATTAGGGTTCTGTACCTCAAAAGGAAAAAACGCAACTCTTATATTATAGGATCACGTTGTTTGTCCGGCTGTCTGTCTGTCTGTCAGTCTGTCAAGACCCTTTCTCAGGAACGCCGTGGAGCTATCAAGTTGAAATTTACATATTAACGTACGTCTAAGGTTCCTTGAAGATGTAAAAAAAATCAAACTTCTAAGTCAACTCAGTCCAAAGATACGGCCATTTAATCCTTATTTTCTAACACTCCGCTGGGGACCTAAAAACTATAGGGTACTTCCCATAGACTTAAAATTATGAAATTTGGCAAAAAGGTAGTTATTATAGCATAAGTATAGAAAAAAGTCCGAAAATAGTTAATTTGTTGTTCCATCACAAGAAAAAAAAATTGTGATTACAAACTTAGAAAACCTATAGGGTACTTCCCATAGACCTAGAAACATGAAATGGCCAGAAGCGAGGTCTTACAGCACAAGTAAAGGAAAAAGTCCAATAATGGTTAGGTAATTTGTTGTTACATCACAAGAAAAAAAAATTGCGCTTACAAATTTCCAAAACCTTGGTATAGGGTACTGCACTTCCCATAGACCTAGAATCCTGATAATTGGCAAAAAGGTAGGACTTACCGCATAATTTAAGAATGAAGTCCAAAAATCGTTGATTTATTGTTCTTTCACAAACCAAAGATTGCGTAAAATACAGACTCTCAATTAAATTTTTCTTTTCATTACATATAGCAATTTTTCGATGATTGTTAAAAACAGTGTGATGTACGGAACCCTCAGGACCCCTTAGGGAAATCTCGGCAAGGCTTCGAGTGTCAGTGCTCATGAAACTATGATAGATAAAGTTTAGCGCGATCTAATATTATCTAATTTTTGCATGATGTATTGATGGCTGTGTTACAAACATATTTTTTTCAAATCTACTCATATTTTTTATCCGTGGCACAACCTTTGATGAGCATTTAGCACCTCCAACAATAAAAAACTTTTCAATAGGGGAATGGATTTTTGTAATTAAAACTATTTCACTCTCTCATTTTGATTATTACTTAGGGTCAGGGAGGGAACAGTCGCTAGGATTTTTTCAACAGGCTGTTGCATGAAAAATATAAATCCCTGAACCAATTGTTGCAAGCACAGAGCACCGTGCATTATTACACTTTCATATGTAGCAAATATATTTGCTGTTACTTTCACCAAAAAAGATATATCCATTCTTTTTTAGAAATTGGGAATCGAGCCGCTGTACACAGTGGTTCTAACAGTACACAATTGCTAGGTACGTAGGAATCGAACCTAAATTATATAACAAATAACATTTTTGTTGAATAAAACGGTAATTAGAATAGGTAAGCACAACCCCCGGAATAATCGTTCCTGATTTCATTCTTGATTTAAAATAGGTACCTACCTAAATGTCGCATGATTTATTCACTTTCATTTTATTAAAAAAAAAGATTGCATGAATTACTTTTAATAATCACAGAATTTTTAATCTTATTCATATTCAAGTAAATTTTAGTCCAACTCTGTAAGGTGCACAGTGGTTCGCGAGCCACCGTGTACTTTTCCAAAACGAACGTCTGTTGACCTTGGCGTCAATTTGTATTTTAGTTCAAATTAAAAACACAAACAAACACCTACGGCCTTGAATTATCAGCCAATACTAAGTAGATTAGACACACTCTTCGATAATAACATAAGTAATTGAAAATCTCGTACGAGTTAAGAAAAAAGAGGAGTGAAACTGATCTGGAAATGTAATTTTGATAGCATTAAACACAAAAACGCACCATAACACATTCGCATGGTGCCGGAGCGCCTCACACACAACGGTTCCGATTGATGTAGAGGACAGACATAAAGCTCTTTCTGTTTCTCGCACAGCACATTCGAGTCACTGTTCCCACCGAGCGACTGTTCCCTCCCTGACCCTACGTATACAGTTATTTACATTTCATTGTCATTGAATGTGGAAGGTCTGTGAAAACTTTTTGCAGAGGGCGCTGTTCCTGATTACATACAATGACAGAAAGACACATACAAAGAGAGAAAGATGAATGGTCCTTAACTAGTTTGCAGTCAAAAAAAATTTTGTTAGACAAGAACCTACCCTATGGAGTTAATCTACAGCATTTTAATTTTAGTGTGTTTTGGAAACCGGTGGATTTCAATTCGGAGCAATTCGAGACAAAACATTGTCATTTTCGCGTAAATGAATAAAAATTACTTCGTGCCATACAAATTTCTCTTTTCTAAAGACCAATGTTGGATATGTCTCTTTGACAGTGGCCTTCCCCATTAAGGATGAAGAATGGATTTATTACATAGGATTACGCCACGTTTTCTTGTCTGCAGCATTTTTGGCATCATTACAACTAATAGTCCTTAAACCAGGAGAAAGCAAACCACGTCACATGCGATGACTTGTGAAGTGGTGAAGGCGATGTATGATGAAGCCTCATGAAGGACAGCTGCCGCTACTGCATTGAAAAACAGCAACTAAAATCACTTTAAAAAATGTTCATCGTATCCCGCGTGAAACTGTCATAGAATAATAGCATAATACCTATTAAAGATATTTAAAAAAATCATCAGCTGGCTGTACTGCAGTGAAAAAACCGCCAGCTAGTCTTCAGGGTACCTTTTCGCATGCTCATAAAATTTGTTCCTGGCGTTCGTCCATAGAATAAAAGCTATAACTATCTAGGAGTTTTATTTGGTCTACTATCAGTCAACAATGTCACATAACATAATCATGAAAACTCATTTCCGTTAACTTTACGCTAGCTTCACAGTAACGAATCCCATTTATTCCGGAGTCGGTTATATAAAATACCTGATTAAATACGTTACGTATACGTACCTCACGATTCTTACAAATAAATAAAATATTAACAAAAAGCCCGTTTTCTGTTGGGCTATCTGGTTTCGTGACACGGAAGCGTAAATTCAAGCAAAATGAAGAATTACAAGTGCTTCAAAGTTTCGCCTTCTTATCCTAAAACACTCGGGTATATACAGAGTGATCAATCCAAATGGGTCAGTAGGGAGAATTCAGAAACTATGAGAGATAGCGACATCTGTTCTTAGGAACCATGGTTTCGATTTTAGATTTAATAATAATGGCATTAAATTTTTTTTTATTTCAAACATAACTGGGAATCGAGCCTGGTCGAAGTCTCTGTAAATACTACACGCGATTACATAAAGAATATTGACCAGGTTCGTTTCCTGGTTATGTATGAGAGTTAAAAAAAAAGTTTGAATGTCATTATTATTAAATCTAAAATCGACGCCATGGATCTCTCATTGTTTCTGACTTCTCCATATTCACCCATTTGGATAGATCGCCCTGTATATATGTTTCTTTTTATTGGGTTATTTTGTTAGGGCTTGATTTTTGGTTCGGTAGCGTCAATCATCCCTTAGGCTCACCCCACACTAGAGTCTTTCGGCGTCTCATCAGCGCGGCGTTGGCGCGGCGTCGATGCAACGTCAGTGCGACGCTAGTCGACCGTCGTCGCCGCGTCGAGGCTGGAGCAACGCCGCTTCGCCGCTGCTCGGGCGCTCGCGCTGCGTCGACGCTCGAAAGACGCTATAGTTCAAAATCTGTAAGAATGAACTTTTGACACTTCAGTATTGACGTCATTAGTGATGAGGCTAAGACGTATCGTTTGTCAAATTTAGCGATTATTTATGAATTGTTCGAATCGATTTTACTACAACCGATTTTTTCTTGTTATATGCCTATATATTTTGTATCACAAATCTTCTCAAATTATAACAATAAGAATAATGTTTATTGACTAATTCAAGACCTAATACAAGTGTAAGTAATATTTGCACAGTACGCTAATAGCTTAAGAGAGACTTATGTATTAGGTTTGAAACAGTTTCACCGGAACTGAACCTCTCTGTTTCCCGAACTAGGCGGATGCCTGTGACTCGGAAGTCAGTGATTCCACGAGAATATGAGTTGAGATGAGTTGTATGCAGTTATGCCTAATATACAAAAATAAATTAAGAAAGGAAAACTTAACTATAACAAAGCAGAATATAAAATTATTTAGGAAATGATCATTTAATAATTGTTATCTACTAATTATGCATTATAATAATATTAATAATTCCATAATTAATACAATATGATAAAAAAGTCTTATATTGTCTATTGATTACATAATCGATTTTATCGACTTACGGAAATGTTATATGAATCGGAACAGCAGACATGGTCACAACACTAAATTTAAAAAAAAGGAGGCGTAGACCGTAACTGTTTGCATGCTAAATTGTTATCGTAAAATATTCAATAACTAAGATATGAAAAAATATAACATTCATTAAGTTATGTTTATGAAAAGTAAAATATTGTGTTTACGTACATGACAAGCTGTAATATCGTTATGGGATTTTGTTTATAATTTCAAAGTGTCTTGCGCGTTTACGTTCTACGGGCGTTGCGATGTGTCAAAAGTTCATTCTTACAGATTTTGAACTATAGTGTGGGGTGAGCATTATTTGATCCGGATTGAGACACATTGCGTACCTACTTACTCAAGCTAGACTAGTTTAGAGTGAACTCCGACCAAGAATAATGATTCTGAACTGATCTTTCATCACATATTAAATTGGTAAGATATTTTGAAGGCTTGTAAGTTGTTAAAATACTGTTTTTTGTCGGAATGACGGATACTGAAATGTGTAGAAGATTAAAATCTTTGGCTTTGGGCCCGATATCTACTGTATAATATTGTTATCTTGAGAACATTCACGGTAGGTTATGAAATATTAGCAGAAGTAGTGTCACAATAGAAAATATATATAGAGAATAAAGTCTTTATCTTCCGCTAGTATTATCAACCCAACACCATAGATTTATATGAAGTGGATCTAATTCTTCGATCACAAAATGAGGCCGAAAGAGAAGGTAGGCTCTCTAACTGTATCTCATTTTGACTAAGGAGGTAATGACGTCATCAGAAAATCAAAATGACAATATGTGTCAAATGTGTCAATTTTTCCATCGAGTGCGAGTGGAACACTGGGCAGCGCATTATGCTCTCTATCGGACCGTTTTTACTACTTTTTACTAGTCACCTATGAACGACTGTTTTACTCGGTAATAAGGTTCAACTGTGGTTAGATAAAAAGTGTAAGAATTAGATCCACTCCATATAAATCCATGCCCAAAACAGGAAATGAGTACTTACCTAAAGTTTTTTTTTTACATTCTACTATTATAGAATACTATTCTATTATAAAACTGGTTTGCCAATCTTCATGCTATATAATAGTAGGACAATGATAATATATCCCTAATAGTATTTAGTTGCTGTATCCATGATCATAATATAATTCCTTAATTAATATCGTATCACACCTCATTAATTTGAGCCGCATCACTAACGTTATCACACGACTAATTAATTGTTATATTCTACTCGTACCTATTTCTGGATGTTTCTAAGCATCGTGGATATTTCATGGACGAATGAATATAACTACTATGAATATAACTAGTCCACTAGTCCATCTCGAATTGAAACTCGCGATTTCCTTTCAACCGTAAGGACCAATATAACAAGACTCTTCTGAAGGTTTTTTTTCGCCTTCTAGCTCCACAATCCCTTGATCGGTCCTGCTCATATTTGAACTGTGAAATTACATGTATCTCCGCTACAACCTCAACGAGTTTCATAAAGATCAGAAAAACGTTACTAAAGTTATCGCGGAACAAACCCTCGAAATCAAAAAGCCATCGAAAAGCCGAGACGTCCCAGTAGCTGAACTTTTGTAAGAACTTCACTTCGCTTACGCTCCGCTCGTTCGATAGTAGTATTTTATACAATCGTGACATAATAAAGAGCTTTTCAGTCGAGTACCGTGTTTAGGCTACGAAGCTTGCTAAGTGGCCTAAGTAAGGTACGAGATTGAAAAGCTTAATTATGTCACTATTGTATACAATAGTTTTTCTACGCGTGCTCAAAATAGGCAAGCCGGTAAGAATGGAGTTCGACGGACGCCTTACAACCTGCTGGTTCTATAAAATTTAGCAACCTCGATCTCCCGGTGGATTGTGCTGAAACACGGAACTCGACTGAAAAGCTCTTCATTATGTCACTATTGTATAATAGTAGATTGTACACCAAGGGGATAAAGCACTGTTTTATGTCACGGGCGCGATATTGAATCCCGAACGGAACGAAGGACTCCAGACTTTCCACCCGAGCGCAGCGAGGGGGTTATGAATTAATTCCCGAGCGTAGCGAGGGAATTAAGACTGAGTCCTGAGTGCAGTGAGGGGTTTAGGCGCGCCCGTGACAAAAACAGCTTTATCCCCGAGGAGTATACTTACTCTACTTTTCTCACCTCTTGTGAGACAATAAAATAGTTAAGGCTACTACTAGAAACGGATTTTTATTAGGGTACCGTAGCCAAATGGCAAAAAACGGAACCCTTATGTATTTGTCATGTCTGTCTATCTGTCTGTCTGTCCGTCCGTATGTCACAGCCATTTTACTTGGAAACTGTACGACGTATCTGAATAAAATTTACACATAAGGTGTATTTTGTATGCCGCTATTTAGTTATGTAGTTAAATTTGAAAAAACAAAAATTTTAGGGGGGGGCTCCATACATGCAATTAAATAAAAAATTAAAAAAATTAAACCAAATATCAACATGTGACACATCAATCGATAGGTCTTTAAAAATAACATTCAGATTTTTTTGACCATTTTTTGATAAAGTGAATATTTTCTGAAATAATCGCTTCGACAGTCAGAAAAATTGTGTCCCCCCCTGTAACTTTTGAACCGTAAGTCCAAAAAATATGAAGAAATTTGAGTAGATGCGCCTTATCATACTTTCTACGAAAATTATTTTGAACATTATCGGTTCAGCCATTTTTGAGTTATCTCCAAGAAACTTCCTCCATAGGCACCAGATACGACCTTTTGATATTAGTTTGGTTCTTATTCCATTGAATGTACGGAATCCTCCTATGCGTGGACCGACACGCACTTGGCCGGTTTTTTAAAGTATCAAAAGTATAAATTGATTCTTGATACATTAGTCCATTTTATTCGAATTTTATCTTCTATTTTTATAGAACCTGCAGTTTTACTCCGTATACTGCAGCTCATATGACACTCGCGGCATTTGTTTTTGGTATTTAAAATTGAGGTGGCCAGCGCGAGTTTCAAATCAGTTCGACGACGCGGCGGCGCGGGCCCGTGCACCGTGCGGACTTTACGAAATTAGACTTTAAGCACATAACAATAAGAACTATGGGAAGTGAAATCACATTATTAACCAGCGGGTTATAATGAGATTTAGTACAACATTATAACCCGGCTAAAGCCATGGGCTATAAAGATTTTCTTTCGGTCAGGTTTGCGTGATATATAATTTAGCATTGTCGAGCAGGTGGTGTGAAAAATACTATTATTTCACACCTCAAAATAAAGAAACACACTGAATGCAAGTTACAAAACATACTACTACAATGACCGACTATGTTTACTAACTAGTTACACATAAGTCGTACAGTATGCAAACTTAAATGGAAATGGGCAGGTCACATTGCTAGGATAAACGATGGACGTTGGAGCGAACGCGTCATACAATGGCACCCAATAGATGGTAAAAAGAAAAGTACAAGAAACCGTGGCAACAAAAGACGCGCTGGAATGATGACGTAGTGAAAGTAGCAGGCAACACATGGCAAAGAATAGCTAGAGATCGTCACAAATGGCGGGAAATGGAGGAGGCCTTTGCCCAAAAATGGGCGTCCAAATGAAACACATATAGATTACCTAACTTTATTACGCTAACACAACTAATCAAGTAATCATATAATTAATATATCTTCTTTACTAACTTTAAATAAGAACTAAAATCAAAGATTTAATATGTAAAAATTTAATGTACGACCGAAACTGCAAACGTTTGGAATAAAGTGCTTTCATAATAATAATAATATATACACATAAGTCTGTGGCACCGATCAAATAATACTAGGGATACAAAATCGGCCCAAAAAAAAGTCCCCTCAATAGTACCACAAGAATGGCTTGTGCGGTACTTTCTTTGACAGTTTTATTACGGTATAAGAGTGGCCTGGTTACTAATTTTCACGAGCCATATTTTCAGTTGATCTTGTTTGAGCCTTACATTGTAGTTCGAAGGTCTGTAGTATATTTTAAAATTTTTCATTGTATTCTCGAGTAACTAGTTTCAAATCCAAACAGATTTTCAAGTAGTTACGGCCTTTATGCGTAGTATTGCAGGATATATGTCTGTGAAGATATGAGGAAATCCGAATCGAAAGGGCCTTGTAGTCTTTATACAGATTAAACATAGTTTTCAAGCAATAACTGCGTAAGCGTCAGCCGCCATAAGGTTCCTTTTGATTTGGATTACCACAAATGCATTTAATCACGGCTGAGAAACTTTCATGTGGTCTGATCTTATTTTACTTTGATTTAACATAGTGCATTGCTCGTGCGCGTCATGTTATGAGGGTAGAGAGTGTAGAAAGGTAATAAATTAAACGATTAAATTGAACAGATGTTGTTTATTAAAACATAAAACGTATTATTTAATAACCAAACCGAAAAGTGAATCAGAACAGTATTATTTACATTTGGGAATACTTATGGAAATCAACAACAAATTTTAACAGTAGGTAACTACTTAATTGGTACTCAAAAACATTTTATTTTAATAGCAGGAATCCAAAATAAACATTACTTCTTATAGATAAGTAACGGCGTCATATAATTACAATCATTTTTGGTTTTGAGTTTATATAACATAATTTTTATAAATTGGTAAAACGTTAATCTTCTTCTTTCTTCATGCCTCTTCCCATTTCAATTGGTAAAACGTAAATAAGTATACATTACTAAATAAAAAATACTGTTTTCGAAAAAAATACTAAAAACTTTGCTAGAATTATTTTTTCTATCGTTAACTCGCATAAAATTAAACTTCTTAGTAATATTCAAGTTATATATTACACTTGTAACTGTAATTATATGATACCCTTAACAGGCCATCGGTAGATCTTATGCCCTTGCAATAGGGATTACAAATGGCCGGTTAACAGTTTTGGCGATGGTACGTAGTCAGTTCAGTAGATTTTGTTTGACCTTTTCGATGCCATGACAAATGTCAGTGCACTCATTCGTACGCCAATCCAAAAATAAGTTTAGCGTAAAGCGTATATCTTATGATGGATATGTCCGTTGTTGGCGTTGATCCTGTGGTGCGGGTATATCCGTCTTTGGAGTCGAAAAGGTTAACTAAGTACAGCTGTATTTTATTTACCACAAATATTTCCCAATGTAAGGTTGAAAACAGTTTTAATAGAGCCTAATATTTACAGGCCGGTTTAGTCGATTTCAAAAAGTATTTATTTACTAACAACCAAATCTGATAAAACAAAAAATTATACGTAGATTATACACTTTAACATCGATTTTACAAACGTTAGTTATTAAATGTACGGCGTATCTAAAAAGGCATTGCTAGATTATTTACAGTTCATAAAAAATATTATTTACAAATATAACTATGTATATTTCAAGTTACATGCAGTGCTCGTGATTGCAATTACTGGAAAAAACTAATTATAAATTGATTACTTACTTTAGATTTTTAAAATAAATTAGTTTCATGACTTAAAATTAGGAAACTCATACAGGTAAATGTACATAGATTGTCAGTAAATCGGTAAATTACAATTCTCATACAAAATATGTAACGGTTGAGTACATACAATTTTTGTTAATTCGATGTTCCTTCCAGTATTGATTGGATTTTTAACCCATATCAAAAAACTGCACACAATAATAAGAGCAAGAAAAATAAGGACATACTTGTATAAGTGCAATAAAATACCGTTAAACCAAAAAAGCAAACGAAAAGTTTTTTAAACAGGAGTTAACTTTAATATTTCCAGGAACGCAACCAATTATTTTCTAAAGTTACTTTTACTTAATAACGTTGTTGATATGTACATGAAAATATTATAACAAACCCATTAGCACCTCATTTGTAAGGTTTTAGATTTGTTCTTGGTTTCATGTTCAGTATCAAATTTTACATGGCATACATGTAGTCATACTGCGCTTAACGCTTATGGGTGTAACCTCAAAATTATAATAAAACATCACTTAATTTACTTATTGTAATAGATATGTACCGAAGATCATAGAAAAAATAATTTAATCGTAATTTTATTTAAACTGATTTCATAGTTATTTAAAGCCTGACCAGAAATATATTATCATGCGCCATGTTGCGGAATTTCATTGGAACTAATTTATTACACTGGCAATCATTTTAATGACAGGATGATTATGCATGTGTGAGTGCATGATAGGTTGTCACTGTCATTGTGGCAGTTTACTTGAATAATTAATAAAGTGTTGAAAACGACAAAAAATTCCAAAATTATCCATAGTCAAGAGCGAAACATGGTAAATAGTGTCTATAATAAACTGCTGTAAATAATACGCTCGCGAAATTAAACTATTTAGCTGTGAAACATTTTCAAATTAACATCAGAGCTGACAGGTAAACAAATCAAGATATCACCATACCATAGAGAATAATACGCTCTATGGTTATACTGAACTGTTGAGAGTAATAGCGCCCTCTTGACAATAATCATATATTTCTGGTCAGGCTTTACAATTAAGCGGTATTACTCCGTCTTATATCAACCGTTTGTTTGTAAATCCATGAATTTATAATTATATTTTTACTTTGTAAGCAGACGTTAAAATAATCACTTGTTAAACGAGGGTTCCCGCGATCGAGTTTTTCACTAGATAGCAGCACCGTGGCAACAGGACTAGCTGTCCATCCACCAATCATGTTTTTTCATATATTTTTTTATTGGTGGATTTTGACAGCTGCTGCCAAAAATACCTGTCGTCACGGTGCTGCCACATTCTGTGTCTCTAGTGAAAAAGGGTATATAAGTCAAATTGGATCAGTGTAAAATGACACAAGTCCTATAAAGTGTACGTACTTGTACTGTTTTTCGCTGAGTCAGATTGACAGATACCCCTTTTCACTACCACAGAATTATATCCTTCTTAGAGAAATAAACTACATGGTAATGATCTCTCAACACGCTACAGAGACAAAAAAACGTGTAAGCTTTTCAATGCACAACATTTTACTGTACTAATTTGTATTTTTTTTATTAAACTGTGAAATTCATTATCAACTAGCAATAGTTAATAAGAGAAAATAAACCTGTTTAAGTTTCTTCGATTTTGTGAATTCAATATAAATTCGTAAAATGAGGTTGTTACCAAGACTTTTCAGCAAAAACTAAGATCAAAGTTATAGTGGGTAAGTAACAGTATTAATTGTAGACTTTCCTGGTATACTAGACTGGGAAAACGTACTGAGAAATTAACGTAATCTTTCGATGAAAAAATACCAAATATCATCATTTTCAAGGTCTACGTAAATTAGTTGTTACTAATTTATGTTGTCACATAAATGAACGATATTAATAATGGAGATATACGTCATATATTTTAAACACTTTGTAAAAGAAATGTCGCCTGTGGATGATCAGCGATAGTAAAACGATAGTAATATACCATAATAATAACATTAATAACCATAAGTAAGTATACTTGAAATTAAATTATTGACAGCGTTTTTCTTATGGAAAAAACAAAATTTATAGGTTTTGTAATTTTGTTTATACTCGTACTAGTTACCTAAAGAATTGTAGGTAGTCACTAAATTCCAGGATAAAAATACTTCGTCAGTTACAGCGCTTTTAAAGACAAACTACTAATAACTTACAAAATAGTATATTATGATGTTGATTTCTTCCATTGATTTCTCAGTCTATTCGAGAACAAAGTCTCGAAGTTTTTTTTTTAAATCACGTTAGTTAATATAAGTCCGGGGACAATTCATCACGTCCCGGATCACGTCGGCGCGAGTAGTAGCCCCAGAGATAGTGTTAACAGGATTACACTCGAAGATGACGCCTCACTTGAACTCTTCACTGGAAAAATAACAGCCGTGTGAATATGAAAGCCACTTTCGCATAAATTAGTATATTATACAATCGTGCTGGAGCACGATGGAGGCCAAGACAGTTGCTCAAGATAGAAAGGCGTGGAAGGATTTTGTGGAGGCCCTATGCACCTCCGGGGTGCCCTAGGATCAACAACAACAACATACAACAATGTAATGAAGAGCTTTTCAGTCGAGTACCGTGTAAGGTACGAGATTGAAAAGCCTAATTATGTCACTATTGTATACAATACTTTTCTACAAGTGTTCAAAATAAGTAAGCCAGTAGGAATTAAAAAGAAAATAATTATAATAAAAAAATAAAAAAATATTAATACTAAGTTACGTCTGCTAACGATACCACAACGCTTAGAATTAAAGAAAAGTAGAAAAATCCACTGCCTCAGGCATGATTCGAACTCGCAACTCTGAAATACATGCCCATCGCTCTCACCAGCTGAGCTACTGAGACTTACCTGGCTGCGAATTTCTCAAATATATAATTTACGCGTCTTAGACGCCTGGGGCAGTAGATTTTTCTACTTTTCCTTCATTTCATATATTATTACTTTATATTACATAGCTTAAGACGGTAACCGGGTCCGTAATCGCGTCGATACAGTTTCGCAAAGTTGTCGCAGCTGGGCTCCATTTCCGTCACCCCGCGTTACTCATCCGGAACAAAATTACTTTCTCACAAAGTGCCGAAATGAGGCACTTAGGGCTGTTACACATGGCTACCTAATGCGACAATGTAGTCGTGATGTAATGGTAATACAGTCGCTGCTTGACAGAAACTACAATTATGATGCAAAGTTATCGGTGAAGACACTAAGCTTTCAGTTGAATTAACGTTTTTGATCATTTGAATTAAAAATGTCCACAAAAATCAAGTTCTGTTCTGTTCGAATCGTTGAAATTTATGAATCAAATTGTGCTTATGTGTGGTACCTCGTGCTCCTTATAAGAGCTTAATGATGAGGTGTCTGTGTTGTCTGTGAACTGATAAGATAAAATATAAAAAATACCCTTAAGCACATTTGCATTAAAAGATAAGTGTAGTTTACTGTCTAACCGAGCTAAAACTCTTAAATCTTGTGATGCAGTCGCATGCTCGTATGCATCAAAGCTTTTAACGTAGTCTTCTTCTTTATTCCGTTTTAGGAGTATTTTTGAGAGTCGTCAAATACTTATGTGTAAAATTCTACACTGTTATGATAGCTTTCAACAATAATTACAAGTTAATTATAAAATACATCATTACCAAGCAACATAGCCTCCTTGCTATCAGCTAGCTGGCTGTTCCCGACCACGGCTTCGCTGCCCTCCCGCCAGGCGGGCGCGACGCGCGCCGTGCACCGCACCTGCATCGTACGTCCCACCGGCACGCGCAGCCCCAGCGCCGACGACATCAGGCCGTGCGCGTGCAGCGTCACAGGATACTCCACCAGGAGGTCCGTGTCGGTTACCTTAACAGGAAAATTATGTCTCAAAGTGTTTGTAAACAAAAATAACTAAGAAATAATTGCCAATGCCTTCAAAAAGCGATTATGAATATGTTGTCCTCCTGCTTTAGGTGATGACCAGATACCGGATGGATAGGCGTCATCGTATGATTAGTAAATTCTATACACCTTATATCCATACCATATTCCATATCCATATGTCCTGATCTATTATATTTATTCAAATTCAATTAATTTATTTCGACCAACTAGGATCGTAGTTAAGGTTAGTTGCAATATCTTAGCCTAAAGTTAGTAAAAATTATAACCTAATATGTACAAACAAAAATTAAAATTATTTTTTAAGGCACAGCACTCAGGAAGGTTTGACTGTAAGTACATGGATCAGATGACAGTGATTCAGATACTGACTATTTATGTATATTATATTTCAGTGGTGTGCAACAAAGCAATTCATTCATTCATTCAATATCGGCAACCCGTCCAATCTCTGGTGACATACAATAAAACACATGAGTTCTTCCCAACTGAGATTTAGTTTTGACTAGTTAAAAAAAATGTGTGGTCCTTCGAGTCGGATTGATATTTTTTGTTTCTAAATAGTCAAGATCAGTAAACGTTAATGGGACACGTTTAAAATTGCACATATGCATTCTGGATTTAAATATAACTAGCTTTTGCTAGCAACTTCATCCGCGTGAAATTAGTAATCCACTCCACCTTTCACCCCCTACATGGTTTATTTTTGGGATAAAAACTATCCGATATCTTTTACCGCGACTCAAACTACATCTATGCGAAGTTTCATATTAATTGGTTCAGCGGTTTAAACGTGAAGAGATAATAAACAGACAGACAGACATTCGCATTAGTAATATTAGTATAGAAATCTATGAATATGGATAACATAAAGATTACCTTTTCTCCGTCGATATCCCAACTGAGCACGGCTGCCGGGTATGACCTCCCCGATGTGCAATTTAGAAATAATGAATCCCCTCTTCTGTTCTCCTGTTCATTTCCAGTAATTTTAGGACCCTCCCTTGGTAAATCTAGGAGGAAAAAAATCCTAATTAAAGTAAAGGCAGGTATAACCATTGCAACTATTTAAAATTAATTTATGAATTTCAAGTTAAGAGTATTTATAGTAGGTATCAATGAATTTAGTCCTATGACGACTTCAAATTATACCTTAATTTTCTTTCAAGAATAATATTAAGAATGCTATAATTATAATTTGCTCAAGTTCTAACTTTTCATTGTAGGTACTACTTACTTGCTAGAATCATCATCCTCCTAGCGTTTGTCCCGGCTTATTATTACGGCTCCATTGAGCCTGGGGTCCCCTTGGCAACCTAATTCCACGAATTGATGTAGGCACTACTTTTTACACTACCTATCTGCTACTGCCACCTAACCTTCCAACTCAGAGAGGAAAGCCTATTTTGGTTTAGTTCCGGTTTTCTCATGTGTTTTCCTTCACCAAAAAGCGAATTGCCTAACGAATATATGTATAGTGACAAACACTCATTAAAATTACTTACAAATAACTTCTAGTTTTCCTTCCCCGGCTGCTGAGGAGAAGCTGGGTGCTTCAGCAGACACCTCGCACCGGTACAGCCCCGACGTCTTGAGCATCACTTGATGCAGGATCACTTTACGGTCGTCTGACTTAGCAACCTAATGAAAAAAAAAACAAAGTGTGAAAATTCGTTATGTCTAGCAAGTAATTAGTAGAACTCGTAAAGCGGGAAAGTAGAGCGTAAAGATCATTCTGAACACCTCGCCTGCTTAGCTATTTTCGCAGCTAAAATGTAACGAAGACCCTAAATTATTATAAAACAAACGTCAGACAATGTAACATTTTCCCTAAAAAAAATTAACAGCATAATATTTTGTAGTTAATTATTAATTTTAATGAAAATATGTATCTTCAAGAGACAAAAGCGTTGGGCAATGTTCTGGAAAAATACTTATAAGTAAAACAAAAAACGGCATTATAAATAAGGAGAAATAACGATTTAGAAATACTTCTCTTTGCAGTTTGATATTGTAGGTTTCTGTTTCTCAACAGGCGCCAGGCGCACGACACATTGCACAATATTGTAGCTCTTTCTTGAATTTCTTAACAATTTCTAGGTGCTCAGGTTTCCCGAAGCATTTAATAAACGTTATTTTTGGCCTCAGGTAGGTTCTACAATATACAGGTAAGTATAGTAAATGGACCGGTATTTCATGTTACAGGAACGTGTGTGTATTTGCTCGTTTATAATATGTAATAATTTTAAACAAAAAAGAACCGACTTCACTTAGCATCCACCTTTACAACAGCAAATGCTCGAGCTGTTGTAAAAAATACTCAAATCACTATGGGTGTTCCTATAAAAGTTGAAGAGTTCCCTCGATTTCTCCAGGATCCCATCATCAGATCCTGACCTGGTTACAATGGGACCAACTGTGAAGTATACTCTTTCAAACAGAAATCTTCAAATAATCGGTGAACATACATAAAAAAAAAACAAGCAAAAACAAAGTTCCCGACGAATTGTATTTAAATTTAGCGTCAGAGTAATAATTTTTTTTTCGTGGTAGATCTATAGTAGAACTTTTCTATATTTACTTTTGTAGGGCAGAATATTAATAGGACATCTGTAAAAAAAAATTAAATGTAACCCCGTTTTTTATCCAAAATATCGATGCAGGTTTAAGTCCAGGGGGACGATTTTTGAGATTCGAGCGCTCGAATATGACATTTAAAACTGTGAATAAAACGAAGAAATGATGTTTTAAAAATAACAGCGATAGTAATTTCAAATCATCATTATTTATACTATTAATTTCGTGCCTAAATAATGACGACAAACTTTTGTGTGCGATTATATTCGAGGTTAAATTCTTTGAATACGAGCGCTCGGTTGTCAAAAATCGCCTCCCTGCTGGGTTGATCATTTTTTCAATGTTTTCAATGTTTGTATTTGATTTAAAAACAAACTAAAATACTAATTAGTTTAGTTCTACTTTAGTGTAAGGTGTTTGTTTGTGGAAATTTAAATATAGGCGTCGTCGTGAACCCTCTGTTTCTTTTTGACACCCTCCCCGCCATTACTGCAGCAGGAACGGCGGCATTCCAGTCTCGTCACGGCAGTGGTGGCCTTATCTGGATGTTTTCGAGCTACAATTAAGCGACGCGCGGCGGCTTCGGGCATCAACTCCTTCGTATGCAAACGCCAGGTCGAAGCGATCTGGGCGTTTATTTATTTATTTAAACTTTATTGCACAAATAACAAAAATGTATGTACAAATGGCGGACTTAATGGCAAATGGCAATCTCTAGCAGCAGTCAACCATTTTTCAGTTTTTAGTAGTTCAGTTAGCGTTTAGTGAACACATAGTAGTAACTTTTTTTTAATACCACGTCGGTGGCAAACAAGCATACGGTCCGCCTGATGGTAAGCAGCTACCGTAGCCTATGGACGCCTGCAACTCCAGTCTCACATGCGCGTTGCCGACCCTTTACAGGGAGGATTCACTGTGTTGACGGCTAAAGGAACAAGAGGGTCCCTCATCGTCAAGACACTGGGTCCTCATTGAGCTCTTCCCGTTATTTCATTAATTTATATAGTTGTATTTGAACCTAGATAATCAGATTCCATATAAATATATGTTTTATTTGTTATTAGTTTCAAAACCAAATTACGAAATTACCTCCCGTCCTGAATAGAAATTATTTTAAAAAGAAATAATCTCCTTCAGCATATTCTAGCTGCCGCGATGACATTGCATGAATAGTCAGGCCCTTATCTATTGTCTGGGTTTCGGTTCATTTCTTTCTCGATCTTTTCACAATATTTGCGAAACGTTGTTTACTATTGTTGTCCTTACTATATTAGAGAATCATGTTTTTTGCTGTGATATAATAAGATAGCCCTTAATATCGTCGAGATGGTTATTCAGAATATTGTACCTTATTACGTTTAGATTGGCTTTCGGAATCTAGTAATTGGTCCGTACTTTTTAATTAAAGTTTTAAGACTTAAAGGAATGAGTCGTGCTCTCTGCAGTTGCTTCAAATTGTTTTTATTAAGTAAGCAGTAGTAGAACACTTTTTCGTAGAAACAAAAGAAAAATACAACAGGAAAATATACAAAACATTTGTACGAAGGCAAACTTATCCCTTTCAGGGATATCTTACGGAATCTGAGTCAACACCTAGGAAGAAGAAGTCCTTCACCTATAACTCCTATCAGGACTTATTTTATTGATCTCTATACAGCGTAAGTAAAGGTAGAGGCAGGTCCCCAAAGAGGTGGACCGACCAGATCAAAGCCAGCACGTCGATCACCTTAAACGAATGCTCCCTAAACATCATACAATGGCGGCGAGTCGTGAAACGGGTCACTCAAAATACAACATAATGGCCACGAGCACTCTGCTCTGTAAAGAGTGTAACGACAAAGAAGAAGAATACAGCGTAAGTAGACACCTCGACTTATGGCCCTCATTTGGGGAAGGTCAGATGTCGAATATCTCTTGTCTTGTAATGACGATAACGTAAGTAAGCAAATGCTTGATGATAATGATGATGGTATCAAGTTGTCCTTCATCAGGGACATAGGGTTCTCAGAAGGAATTTCCTTTGCCCACGGTCCTACGACTCCTGCACGGTCTACTCCAGCTCCATCCAGCCAAGGCCAATTGATGCATCCTCTTTTTCAACTGTGCACCCCCAGGTGCTACAAGAGCGATCAAACACTTACATCAACCTTAATCCCCTCGATCTTGTAGGCGTGCTTCGGTGGGTCGAACTTAGGCATGTAGCGGTAGAACTCCTCGTTGTCGCGGTACCACTTGACGGAGTAGAGCGCGTCGTCTCCCAGGTCGTAGTCGCAGTCCAGCTGCGCCGGCTGCCCGCGCACGCGGTACGACGGCACCGACACGCGCACCATCCGGAGCAAGAGGGATTCTAAAACAAGAAGTGAAAAAAATCACATCTATAAAACAATATCAAAATGAGAGATAGGGACCAACAAAAACATGTTACATTTAATAGATGTTTATGATAAATAAAATGTCAACTTAAAACTAACTAAATAAACTCCTAACCTCCTAATATTAAAAGATACCTTAAACTACACCTCACTTCGACCCCCACCCAGTCTTAACGTCTAAAAGATTCTAGCATCATTGGCGCGCTGGATGGCAAGCGATATTTGTTGGACTGGGTAGGAGCTGAAACGGGGATCATCCGGGGTCACGCAAACGCCGTCCCAGGTCCTATCAAGTTTCTAGCCTCGGAACACCAAGGCCCCGCCGTTTCTACGCCTACGTCGTTTATACTTTGCGTGTTTTAACCTGGCGGCATTCTCGGCTGTCCTGTTAGTGTGCAAGAAATGAGAGGGTGCAAATGTTGCGTACCATAGCAGGCAGTGGCCTTTCGCCCATGGAACCAGAGTAAGGCCGTCCGGTCGCTTTCCGTCCATGCGATTTAAGCCTTGATTGTGTCGTCAAATATTTATTTTTTCATAATTGCCTAGAAAATCTAGCTATGTTATATGATTTATAAAATAATTATGATGGAATTTTAAAAACAACGCTAATTTAGTTTTAAATCGCTTTAATTAATAACAAATTAATTCCTACTCTTGACGGAGCGGTCTGTGCAAATTTAATCAACTCTATCTACGTTTATTTCCCCGGAGTGTCTACCAACCGGACTCTACAGCAATTATTTAACACAAGCATCTAATACGGGGTGAAACCTTGTTGAAACCTTAGCAAAGTTCAGTTTAATCTGTAAAGTTCTCGCTTAAGTTGACGACCAACGCCAACTACACTGTTTAAGCAAGCAGTTTGTGGTATTCCAGTATCAGGCTATGGGGCTAGGCTGTTAAGTTACTATTAATGAGATGTTCGTTAGTAATTTGCCGCAAGGTATAATGTACTATATCGTTGAACAAGGTTATCACTAATAATTAGACTGAAGCTTTAAGATGATTCTGGAAGTCGAATGATAGAATTAAAACTTCTTGTAGCGTAATTCGCTTAGTTTTGTCAGTTTATTTACATACAGAATGTAACAAAAATACTGGTGAACGGTTTAAGGGCATAATCGGTATCGTATTGAGACTAAGAAAAAATAGGAAAATTTTTTGATTGCAAAAAAAAATTGTATGGGGCACGTCGTCCCAGCCGGCCAACCCTCCATACAAAACCATTTTTGACGTGACAACGTCTTATGATTCGATGGAGCCGGCTGCACGCACGAAAAAACATGACTCATGCGGCGTTACCTCGCTCTGAGGCGTTCCATTTAAGGCTTGAAGTGCAAGCGAGAGCGCGGAACGAGCGACAAAGAGGCACAATCGGCCTTCGCGTTCGGCAGCGTTCGCCATCTGTCTCTCTCCTACTTGAGTGAGCGATGCGTCCGCATGGACAGCTGCTATACAATAATACATTTACATGTTTTCGTCAAGTATGAAGTGCAGTGAAATAAAAAAAATCTTTTGAAAAATGCAACCATTCCATCAGTATTTTCTTATGACGTTGTCACGTTCAACTATCGTCAGTAAACCGACTTTACAGACAACCGATTTTTTTTCACGTGAAAATGATGACGCGTTCGAAGAATATGATTTGTCAGTAGTTTGATTTTCATTTGATATAGAATACGATTCGACATGTCAAAATTGACGTGTGGCTTATTCAGATCATCCGTTCCTAGTTATCAATTATCTTGATAACCATCTAGTTCATGTCAAATAGATATCAAAACAAGGCTTATCGTTAATATGGCACATCAAACGTTTTAATAACAGGACAAGGTACATTTTTAGATGTAATTTTTATGATAGAAGATCATTTTGACAGGAAATCCGTTACAAGTTAACGGGGGGTTTACGGGGTTATTCATACATAAAGTTGTCAAATCTGAAATACTGTTGAAACTTATGTGTTCCTATCTTGCCATTTGCTCTAGCTAGAAAGAAATAACATTTTACAGAAGATTCCTGAGTTTCATCAATAACCGGGTCATATTTTAAAGTTAGAATACCGTTCTTGTGCAAACCACGCCGGCTCCAGACACCTACCGTGGCGAGATTTTCTATTTCCACTGTACGCGAGTGCGACAACAGCTGGATTAAAATATTGGAAAGGGAATTCCACTGGACGTCTCTCGTCGCTGGTATGTTTAATATTTCATTACAGTGCCAGTCAGATTTACCTGAATATTTGGCTAACATTTACTTGAATATTGTAATGTAATGTAAAAACTCTTTATTGTACAAAAACCAGTCAAAAACAATACAATAATAGGAAAACGTAAGTACAAAGGCGAACTTATCCCTTTAAGTCCGTATATCCGTTTAGTTCACAGTGCTATTCGTGTTTGGAGTGCGCTTCATCCCAAGTTATTTTTACTTTTAATCATATTTTTTTTACAAATAAATCGTTTAAATGTTGTTAAACATACATATTTAATACTGAACTGAGAAAAAAAACATGATAAAAAAAGGCAAACAACAGACGGTCTTATCGCTAATGAGCGATCTCTCCAGACAACCTTTGGGTAGCGGAGAAGATAATGCAGAGAAAGTCAATAGGAAGTGCAAAAAACTTATTATGAAAACACGAACAATGAAATGAATGATCTGATGATGACGTCATAAATAAACTACGATCTACAATGAAAAATATATAAATATTGTAATTTCAACAAAGTACCTACGTCAGTAACCACACCTTATTAACCACTAAATAACAGGTTACTTTATGTCGAATAATATAGCCGGACCAGTTTCGAACTTTTTAAACTACTCCGGAGCCCTTACAGAGGATTCATTACATGGGTTCAAAATGATTTTGGTTTGAAACCTATTTCTAAATAAAGATTATTTTTCTTTATTATTTTGTTTATTTTACTGCTGACATTTTATAAAATCCCATGAAACTACTTGTTCTTTTTTTTCATCACTTTATTGTTACTTGATATTATTCTTAAATCTGGTTACAGCATAAGTAAGTGATAAATATTTATAGTTTATTTTAGAGTCAATATGTTTTAAATGCTGTTAAAATGACATTTAAAACTCATTTGGATTTTGATCCTAAATACCACTCATACACATTTTGTTGTGAGTTACAGTATTCTTACGGGTGAAAAAAGAAAAACCAAAATGATGTAACCCGCAAATGCAAATTTATCATTAGAATAACTTTTATCTCAAAGTAGTGTTTATGGTTAAACAATATTATATTTTTCAAATATAGTGTACAAAGGGTTCAGAAGTTCTGAATTTGTATATTTTTTGCGTTTCGTTTTTTGGCACTAGTGAAAAGTGTCATTTTTGTGTTACAGCATTATTGCTTTCTTGCGACTATATAGAGTCCGAGGATATGAACGCGTCGATTTGCTTATTTTGTTTAGAATTTTGAGATGGACAATTAAATTTAAATTGCACATTACAAATATTATTTATTGCACACCTCTATAAAATAGAATAGTAACACAAATTAAAAGTTGACAGTCAGCAGGTGGTGTTATCGCTGGAGAGCGATCTTTTCCAGACAATTTTACATTATGACATTTCAATTCGAATTTGGTGGCTGAAGCCTTTAAAAGAGGCAAACACAGAAGTCACAAAATCAACTACAACTTTGTTGCCTTTAGAGTTGAGACTCGTTCAGCAGCATCAAGGGCCTTATAGGAAATGTCAATGTCGTTATAGCGTTGCGTTGAGTTGGATTAGAGCTGTGTCTGTCCAGTGTGTGTGTTATTTTTCGAATACCGCCCCTTGTCCTAGAGTTAGTGAAACGGCTGGTTGACTAAACTGTGGATGTGATGAAAAGATGGCAGTTTTACCACGTTATGGTATTGAAATAAAGCGAGGAAATCCTCGATTTCGTGCAACAGGGTTTTTTAGGTTTATATTTTTAATTAATATTTTAATTGGATGTTTTTTTTTTAAGTCCCATTTTTACGGCGACTATTTTACACAAAACCTGTGGTAATGTTCGAGTGATTATTTGCAAAGTTATAAACTCACTTAAAGAATATACTTATTTTATATATTGGCAGCTTTCTAGATACAATAAAAAGAGTATTACGTATTTTTAGATTCTACTCTCGTAGCTACATCGTGCAGTGTAAGAACGTGATTGAAATAATTGCAGTTTCCTTATTTCCTGGAGATGAAAATATAAATAGATTTATTTGTGTGGGTAAGATTAGCCCCGTATTTAAGAGATTTATAAAGGATACAATTTCTAAAAAATCGTAGCTAAAGTAAGTTCTATTTTTGATTTAAAAGCGGCCGTTAAGGTACAACACGTAAGTTAATTTCATTACAATATCATTTAAATTCTTCGAGCAACAGTGTAAAGGAGGTACAGACTCAAATAAGATTTACTGAAAATATGTCTCCTGAAAATTTGTAACCGGCCAGTCTTATACCGTAATAAGACTGTCAAAGAAAGAACCGCCCGAGTCGTTCTGGCGGTACTATTGTGGGGCCATTTTTTTGGGCTGATCGTGTATCCCTAATATTATTTGATCGGTGTTTAAATGGCACAATTTATCAAAAACAAATTCGAATACCGAAATAGCCCCAAAAGATTTGGATAGTGTTTAGACAAGTCAAATGAAGGCATACTTACATGTAAAAAAAATGTATTAACATTTATATTCGGTTATAAAATGAGTGATACACACGTCTACATATACTGAATATATCAAGGGAAGCACTGTATATAACCTACCAAGATCTTTAGTTACTATGTTCTTTGTGAATAAATAATTTCATTCATTCATTTTCATATGAGTTTAAAATAGTGGCTACTAAGCGTTCCAGCCAAAATCGTGATGAAATTTATGAAACGCAGTCTCGTAAATAGACATTTATGGGTAAATGTGAAAATCTGCAAAAAATTTAAGCGGAAATAAAAACGCCTCGTGGGACGGGTTTATATTAAGCTTCAGTTGAACCTGCAGAAAATAAAGAGACGGTTTGACAAATAATATTTAAAACGTTTTATACTGTTAAACTGCGTTTTATGAAGCTCTCGATATAAAATCAGGAATTGAGCTCTTAAATTGCCTACCTATTTAGATATAATTTGTGATTAGATAATATTCGTTTATTGTATTGTAGCGTATTTATGTAAGTACGTCCATATATTATTTGAAAAGGTGTTTCCTGTATGTTGTTCTGTTTATTAAATTCCTGCACTTCATTTTTTTTGTTTGTCCTAATAATTGACTGTTAGAGAATTCCCTAAGGCATAAAGTCCGCCACTTGTACATATATTTTGTATTGTGCAATAAATAATAATAATAATAATATGTTAGCCTATATACGCCCCACTGCTGGGCACTGGCCTCCTCTCATACACGAGATGGATCGGGCTATAGTTCCCCCGCTGGCCCAAAGCGGGTAGGGGACTTCACATACACCTTTGAATTTCTCCGCGGATGTATGCAGGTCTCCTCACGATGTTTCCCTTCACCAAAACTCATTGGTACGAGCCGGGGTTTGAACCCGAGAACTTCGGTTTAAAAGTCAGGCGTCTTACTGCCACGCCAGGCTATTATTATTATTCTTAATTTGGGCTATTGATGTGCCGCGTCCACCAAATTTGATCTATTGTGGCAGCCCTTTATATTTCATTACTGATTCCCGTTGCATCCAGAAACTTCCAGATTCTTTGAGCTGTAATGTGTTGCATTACATGTCGCCTTAGGTGGGTACTTCTTTTATGCATTAGTGGTCCGCAGGAGCAGAGGATGTGAATGGCAGTTTCCTCTTCTTCCTGACAGACCCTGCATGCTGCGTCCTGTTTCTTACCCAGTAGAAACATGTGTATGTTCAACTTACAGTGGCCTGTCAGTATTCAGTCACTGCACATGTTTTGTGTCCCAGCAGCTATTTAGCGGCTTTGTTGTTGAACCCTTTAATTAGAGCTTTCGAGTATGCTTGTCCTTTGACGAGTCTGCTCTCGTTTTTTTCAAGTTATGCCGCCTGTTTGGTGATTCCACAGAACGGTTCTGAACCGACCAGGAGTGTGTCCGCACCCTTTCTGTCAAATTCATCCGCTATTTCGTTTCCGTCAATTTCGAGTGCCCTAGTACCCATCTAAGTGTAACTTGTTGGAGTTAGTCAATGCATTAAGGTTATTTTTGCAATTCTGGACTAGTTTTGAGTTTGAGACCGCTAGGCTACCAAGGCTTCCAATAAAATTTAAACAAATACTTTAAATAATTACCTAGTGTCCGGGGGCCCGAGCGGTTATGTGGTACTCCCGTCTAGTATAGGCTAATGAGGCCCACGGTGTACCCGCTAAAAACCCCCCCATATGCCGCCTCGCCGCCTTATTGGCGGGGACAAAGGAACGCTTGCGCTTACATCCGCGACCTCGCCGGTGGCAGCCGCTCGCGAGAGGCTCCTCCGCGGTTGCCCAGGACCCACCACGCTAGGCGCACCAGATGGTTGGGCGCGCCTTCCTCCACGGCCTCCATCCTGTGGTGTAACGGATCAGGGCTATGGTTCCGCCGCCAACCAGAACTCGGCTTCAGAAAATAGTTAGAACGGCGCACCTTATCACCGGCACTTCTCTTTTTCTGCAGCCCCACCGACGCTGTTTCAGCGGAACGGCCCCGCCAAGGTCGTAGGGGGTAGGGAGGGTGGCGCACCGTAATACCATCACGCCTCTGCAGAACAAATCCACCACCAAACTGCGATCCCCAACCCGCATGCCCGGCGTGGGGATTATGGGCATTACCCCTTAATGATAAGTTTAGCCAAGAAATGGCCCCCAGTTCCCGGCCGCCTCGCTATTCCTGGTCATGGTAGCGGCCATGGTAACGGCAGGGCAGGGGGTGCTAGGAATCCCCGGGCTACAACAGGCTACTACACACTTCCTAAATTGACACTGGCAACGTTTAACGGACGCACTCTGAGGCTTGACCATCATTTAGCGCAGTTGGAAGTGGAGTTAGAGAACATTAAATGGCATGTTCTTGGGTTATATGAAGTCCGTAGAGAGGGGGAGGACACTGTAACCCTACTCGGGCCATCTTCTCTACTTTCGCGAGGTTGATAAAACATCCCAGGGTGGCGTAGGTTTTCTCGTCAATAGGGCCCTCTCTAACAACGTTCAAGATATCTCTAGTGTGTTGACCAGGGTAGCGTACCTGATCCTTCGGCTATCCAAGCGGTATAGCATGAAGGTAGTTCAGGTTTACGGACCGACCTCGGCACATTCGGATGATGAAGTGGAGGATATGTATGAAGACATATCCAAAGCCTTGCACAACACCACGAAGGCTCACTTCAACGTTGTTATGGGGGACTTTAACGCCAAGGTGGGAATCCCGAATAGGCCCGCATAGTTATGGAGTTAGGAATCACAGGGGGCAAATGCTTGTCAATTTCCTTGAGAAAGAGGAGCTGTTCTTAATGAACTCCTTCTTTAAGAAACAGCCTCAAAGGAAGTGGACATGGCAAAGCCCCGACACTGTGACAAAAAATGATATCGACTTCATCATGACGGATAGCAAGCACATATTCAGAGATGTCTCAGTGATCAACAGGTTCAATACCGGATCTGATCACCGACTACTCCGAGGCTCTCTGAATATCAACTTGAAGCTTGAAAGAAACCGTCTGATGAAGTCCACGCTCCGGCCTAACCAAATCCAAATCATCGCGGGCACCGAGAAGTTTCAGCAGCTTCTCGGGAATAGATTTGCTGCCTTGGAACCCACTGATGACGCTGACGAGACCCTATACAATCTGGTCGAAACGCTGAGGGACGAGGGCATCAAGTTCTGCAGAAAACAGCGTATTGGCAAGAAGTCTAAACTCTCGGATGAAACTCTGGGGCTGATGACAAGAAGACGGGAGACCACCCAAGCGACTTCGTCAGAGAGGTCAGACCTGAACAAGCGAATTGCGAAGATGGTACGGCGCGACCTTCAGAGCTCCAACACACGCCTCATTGAAGAGGCGATAGAGCGAAACCGAGGGTCCAAAGTATTCACTCAGCAGCTTAGCAGGAGCCACCTGACGAAGCTTAAAACGCACGACGGGAGGACCGTATTGTCGAAGCCGGAGATCTCCGCCGAGATAGAGGATTTTTATGGCCGGCTATACTCTGCACATGCCCTCCACTCTCGACGAGATGACCATGATTCCAGAGCCACCCTGACACGCCACTATACTGACGAACTGCCAGACATCAGTCAAGACGAGATCGTGCTAGCTCTGAGGCAGATTAAAAATGGAAAAGCCCCCGGTGAGGCCGGTATTACTTCAGAGCTTCTGAAGGCAGGAGGTCCTGTTATACAGGAGCTGCAGAACTTCTTCAATGCCGTCCTTCACAGTGGGATAACTGCTAAGGCGTGGAGCGGGAGTTTGGTGGTGCTCTTTTTTAAGAAGGGTGATAAAACCCTCCTTAAAAACTACAGACCCATCACACTTCTGAGCCACGTCTATAAGCTTTTCTCACGAGTAGTCACGAATCGTCTCGCCAGGAGGCTCGACGAGTTCCAGCCACCGGAACAGGCTGGGGTCCGCGGAGGATAAGGCACCATAGACCACATTCACACAGTGAGGCAGATTATACAGAAGTCCGAAGAGTATAATCAGCCCCTGTATGTCGCTTTTGTGGACTATGAGAAGGCCTTTGACTCCGTGGAAACTTGGGCTGTTCTGGAATCCTTACAGCGATGCCAAGTAGACTATCGTTATATCGAGGTGCTGAGATGTCTCTCTGAAGCTGCCACTATGACCGTACAAGTACAGGGCCAGCAGTCTAAACCCATCCAATTGCGCAGAGGGGTGAGGCAGGGGGATGTCATATCCCCGACTGTTCACGAGCGCATTGGAAGACATGTTTAAGACACTGGACTGGAAAGGTAAGGGCATAAGCATAAACGGCGATTAAATCTCACACATGCGATTCGCTGATGACATAGTCATAATGGCGGAGTCGCTAGAGGAGCTGACCCGGATGCTGGACGGCCTAGCTTCAGCCTCGCGACGCATCGGTCTTGCCATGAATTTGGATAAAACCAAAGTCATGATCAATGGCCACATTGATCCAGGACCGGTCGTCGTACATGGCCATCTTCTTGAAATTGTTTCTGAGTACACCTACTGTTGTGTGCAGACCGGATTACCACGTCAAACCAAGCAGCGCTGACCCACTGTACCATTTCATGGTCATGTAGGGAGATGAATAAAAACACTTATTTTAGAATTGTAAAACATTTGAGCAGTGTAGTTGCAGGTGTTTCCCTCTTTTATGGGTTTTCTAGCGTGCTCGTACTAGTGGCTGGTATGTGCCGTGTAAGTCTTTCGTTTATTAGCCAATAATCTTAAACTATTACATGATTGTAGGAGGGTGTAAATTGATATTATTATCGGACATTTCTTCATAGATAAGTACAGAATTCTTATAATCTAGACATTTTGGGTATTACGACATAATTTCAATAAAATTAGACACAGATTAGTACTTAGGAACTAGACATAGAAACACAATATTTATACACATTATTAAATTATAAAAATAAACAAATTGGTATAAATCGAGAAAATGATTAATTTAGATCTAGTTACACAAAAACAACAGTAATTTTAAGCTATTTGCGACAGTTCCCCCCCACGTGCATCAGCACCGTCTATTGGTGTGGAGCAGATGAGAATGAGTCTGGAAGCCGGGCGGCGGACATCTTCTACGTGAGTTTATATATATACAATGGCTACTCTTATTGGTCATCGGGACCGGGAAAGAGTTGTGCGATTTCGCCTCTAGACCACGTAACTCGTGGCGTAGTGCCGGCGGCTATGTCGCCTACGTGTAGCTTCGTAGACCTTTGTTGAGCACTGGATCGCTGCATCAAGTTGAGGCGATCTCGTATCCAGCGCTTCCATACGTGGTCATCAGGCGGGATCTTCTTCTGGATCAGGCGCCGTTCTGTCATGGGATGTTTGAGTCTATCGGGCAGAGAGTTAATTGCCTCGGATAGCTCCCGTTCTGTACCAAAAAGGTTCGTGGCATCGTATGAATTTAGAACGGTAGGCGCACGGCTCTGAGATATCATTTTACGTAGCGGTAGGGAGGTAGAGGGTGCCGATAAGGAGGCGGCGGGCTCTAGGTACATCGCTTGTGTGATGAGACGTATGTACAGTACGTTCCCTCGCTTTTCTCTGCGGTGGCCGTCATTTTCAGCTGCGGCGGTGAGCGGCGGTTGATTCGCTATGAGCCTCTCTTGCGGTAAGTCGCCTACGGGAACCGTGAGGTTGGCCCCGTTACAGGTCCGACACCTTTGGCACTTATTCGTCAGATAACGAATGCTACCGCGCAGTATGACAATGCAGTATTTTTGCTTCAACTCGTCGAAAATGGTCGCGTGATCGTCATGGTTGGACACTTCGTGGAAATGGCGGATCAATAATTTTGTGAATCCATCTTCAGCATGCAGGACGGGTATATGGGTTCCGATTCTGTCTGTCACTATCACGCCATCTCTGTCCAATTTCACGTCGCCTCGATGTAGTGAAGACTTCTCAGGCAGCGCGCGCCCGACTTCCAGCCGTCGTATTTCTTCGGCGTACGATTCATTCTGGCTCCGTTTGATCAATACAGTTTCTGCCAAACTTATGTGATTGTCGTTCATTTCTGTATCTGGATTTCTAACAGACAATCTGGCTTTGAAAACCTCGGCGGCAACCAAAACTCGGGCCGTAGCGCGGACTCACCTCGTATATTTCGAAAACGTACTTACGTCGGGTAGGTATTCCGACCTTTTTAGCGCGTTATTTACGGAACAAACCGGTTTGTTGACGCGTTCTGTGCCCGTTTTCGCGACGGGTTCTACAGATTCTTCTGGCGGCAATCCTATTGTGCGTTCGCTTTCGCCTCCCCCGCTGAGGGACGTACCCTCTTTACACTGGACTAAGCTTACGTCCGAGATTACGTTCGGGTTGTCGGAGGCGAATCCGTTTCTAACGTCTACTGAATTTATATCCTGCTCATTTACGGGAGCTAGGATTTCGTCGTCCGTCGTTCGTGGCACCATGTAGCCTAAGAACGCTACAGTCGGATCCGACGATTGATATGGTGTATCTAGCGGCCGTGTCGCATCTATGGACACTTCCCCCAAATACGTAGGCGGGATCGCAATTGTGTTAATATTGCTAGTACCATTTTCCACGGGCGCAGTTGCGTTCAAACCGTGTAGCAATTTATGGTGCCCAGCTTCGCATCCCTTGACATCACAAGCTACGTATTTGCACTTGAAGCGACCATAGTGCGACGCGTCCAGACACTTGTAACACAACTTTTCATTTTTAACCCAATCCCAACGTTCGGCTACCGATGCATTCAAAAATTTAGTACACGCTTCTATTTTATGTTCGTGATTATGACATATTAAACACTTATTGCGAGACATAAACCGTGCTGGCACCGAATATTGTTTGGGCTTCGTTCCCGTATACGCGGGCTCTTTAGCCTCGCGGGGCTTTGTTTGAGCTACCGTCGGTGACCTATACTCCGACACGCGAGCTTCGATTTCATCGCTTCGCGGGCGAGTGCTCTGGTAGCTATAATTTGAGTCCGAATCGCTCGAAGAATCGCGGGAAAACACGGGAGCGGGAGCGTGGGCGGGGGCGTCACGACGCCCTGACCTGCTTTCCGGCTCAAAGGATATCGAGTTTACGCGCGACTTCGTATATCTACTTCGATTCGTTCTTTTAACCGCGGAACTGATTTCTAACAGAAATTCTGAGATCGCGACTAAATCGGGCGAGTCTAAATTAGCTTGTTTGAACTTGCCCCATTCGTACCTAATAATAAGGTTCAACTTATCGACGATCTTGTTGACTAGCTCTGGCGCGTACAAGTATTTTTCTTGATTTAATGATTTTATTGTCGCTACTGCATTTGCGACGTGCGCGGCAAAAGACACGATATTGCTGTTATCTTCAGCTAGGCGCGGCATGCGTTTAACATCACGTAGCTCAGTCAACACGATCTCTTCAGGATCCCCGAACTGCCTTTCTAAGGCTTCCATTATTTCGTACGGATCCTTGACGGTATATACTATGGATTTTACCGCGGTACGCGCCTCGCCTTTCAACGCGCGCCTAAGCCTACTGACGTTATTCACGTGACTAAACATCGGCGCGGGTATACACTCACTTGCCAGAATTTCATTTGCCAGAATTTCATTTGCCATAATAGTCAACAGCCATTATATTGTTTCCCATAGTTACATATGCAATACTTATTGTTTACTATATTAATCACGTGCCAGAAACTTTGTTTCCCATAAAATCAATTTCAATAATATCATTTGTCATGATCATTGTAAGCCATAATATCACTAGCCATAATATCATTTGCCATCCAAATTGCTTCCCAGAAAGTAGGTCAGGTTAGGTTAGAACTGTGACCTCCTACAAAATAAAATGGCTACCAGAAAGTAGGTTAGGTTAGAACTGTGATCCTCCAAAAAGCGAACGCCTACCAGAATGTAGGTTAGGTTAGGTTAGAACTGTGATCTCCTTCAAAATAAAACGGCTACCAGAAAGTAGGTTAGGTTAGGTTAGAACTATGATCCCCTAAAAAGCGAACGGCTACCAGAAAGTAGGTTAGGTTAGGTTAGAACTGTGATCTCCTACAAAATAAAACGGCTACCAGAAAGTAGGTTAGGTTAGAACTGTGATCCCTCAAAAAGCGAACGGTCACCAGAAAGTAGGTTAGGTTAGGTTAGAACTGTGATCTCCTACAAAATAAAACGGCCCCTACATATGACTAAGTAAATATTTTAGAGCGCCTACAGGAATATAGTGAGCAAATGCATTGTTTGTATGCATGGATTTGGAAAACCATTATTTAGTATGGCGTTTAAATATTCTATTAAATAGTATTATTACAATTAATAATATGGACAACAATACGTATGGCACTCGTACGTTCTGAAATCTAATAATCGGGTAAAGAAAGAGTATGTCACATAATTTTTATGGTAAACAAACCATTCGGGCAAATGAAATTCGGGCAAATAAAATTCGGGCATATGAGTATTATTTTATATAATTTTCGGGCAAACAATAGACAACCATCGGCGCGGTATCTTCAAATTCGGAACGGAATGTGATCCATTCGGTGATATTACCGTCGAAAGCGGGTAATTCTGGGGGCCTATGCATAATGGGAGCGTAATGAGTCGGAACTTCCAGCCGCTCGGGCGGCAGACGTGTGCTTATATGCGACTCGCGGGGCGCGAAATTACGCGTAGCGCGTGCGGCGGACGCTTAAATTTTAGTTATATAATTGCTTTGATCTAGCTGGGACTGTCGGTCTACCCAATTTCTCACACGTTGCTCGTCTTTATCGACTACAGATTCGGTCTTACCGCTAACAGATTGCGCCTCCTGCTGGGCAATCTGTAGCCTTAATTTGGCAGTTTCCGACTGTTTATTAGCAACGGCGAGAGCGGCTTTATGAACCTCGAGTTCCGCTAGTAACAAAGCTAACTTTTCGTCGCACTTTACACTACTCGCACTACGATTTTCGCGCACTTCACTATTAACGCGGTCGCGGTACTGAGAAACGCAGTCCTTTTCACGGACGGACGTGTTAATTTTACACAACGTCCCCGGAGGACTCCTATCTGGCGTTTTTCCTACTTCGTCTCCCGATATATCCGAATACGCGGGCGCCGGCGCCTGTGCCGGCGGCGGCTCGACGATATGGCCGTCGTTATGGTTGCCGCTGGTGCCTATGTCCCTTATATTAGTTCCGCCGGAGGTTGTTTTACCAGACGGCGGGGTAATGGCTCTGGCAGGTTGTCCCTTGTGTGAGCGAAGAGACATCTTGATTGTATGGTCGGACATCTTCTTCTTTCTTCTTGACGCACGTGGGGTTCCCTAACCTTACCTACCTAATACCTAATGGCTGACACTGCCTAGTGCAGTGAAAGCGGCCCTACGTTCACTTTACTTACTCTTGGGCGTTAATCCCTGATGCACTGAATCTCGCGCAAAGGCTAAGTGCAAGTGCCAGAGCGTCCGAAAGCAGTGTGAAGACATCAACCAGAGGAGGCCTTCGTGTCCTGGCAACAAGTTGCCAGGACACGAACGTGGAGTATGGCCTCTACACGAGCGGTCCGTCCAGCAAGCTGGTAAATAGCACAGGGCTCTTCCGCGAAAGCGGGCAGGTGTATCAGCGGTTAAGCCGGACACCGTATGAGATTCTGAGCGAAATTAATCCAGCTCAGCGCGTACTTGTTTCTTTCTTGATTTGGCAGCAGATTTCTTCCATCCGGCTCGAAGGACCAGCTGTTGTGTGCAGACCGAATTACCACGGCCGAACCAAGCAGCGCTGACCCGCTGTACCATTTACCAGGTTATGTAGGGAGATGAATAAAAACACTTATTTTAGAATTGTAAAACATTTGAGCAGTGTAGTTGCAGGTGTTTCCCTCTTTTATGGGTTTTCTAGCGTGCTCGTACTAGTGGCTGGTATGTACCGTGTAAGTCTTTCGTTTATTAGCCAATAATCTTAAACTATTACATGATTATAGGAGGGTGTAAATTGATATTATTATGGGACATTTCTTCGTAGATAAGTACAGAATTCTTATAATCTAGACATTTTGGGTATTAAATTTCAATAAAATTAGACACAGATTAGTACTTAGGAACTAGACATAGAAACACAATATTTATACACATTATTAAATTATAAAAATAAACAAATTGGTATAAATCGAGAAAATGATTAACTTAGATCTAGTTACACAAAAACAACAGTAATTTTAAGCTATTTGCGACACCTACCTTGGGCAGATCCTGCAGTTAGCTAAAAACAATTTTGAGAAGGAGGCCAAGAGGAGGATCCAACTAGGCTGGGCAGCATTTGGAAAACTACGCCGAGTCTTCTCGTCATCGATACCGCAATGCTTGAAAACGAAAGTTTTCAATCAGTGCGTCCTACCCGTAATGACCTATGGAGCTGAGACGTGGACACTCACGATAGTGCTGGTCCACCAGTTCAAAGTTGCTCAGCGAGCTATGGAAAGAGCTATGCTCGGAGTTTCTCTGAAGGATAGGATTCGTAACGAATACATCCGGCAGAGAACCAAAGTTATCGACATAGCTCAAAGAATTAGCAAGCTGAAGTGGCAGTGGGCCGGCCATATCTCTCGAAGAACCGACAACCGCTGGGGTAAACGTGTTCTTGAGTGGAGACCGCGTCTCGGCAAACGTAGTATAGGACGCCCTCCGGCCAGGTGGGATGACGATCTGCGAAAGACTGCTGGCAGATGCTGGATGCGGCAAGCTGAAGACAGGGCGCTATGGCGCTCATTAGGGGAGGCCTATGTCCAGCAGTGGACTAGTATAGGCTGATGATGATGATGATGAATATGGTCAATTCATATAGAAATAGACGTACAAGATTGTATTGACTCATTTTATTGTATTTCAGTACAGTTTAAAATAAATACTGAATCTGGGTATAGTTAAATTATACGTCAGTTGATAAAACAAAAAACATCCGGAGCAGGAATGAAATCATATTTGTCGCTTGATAAGAAAGACCGTACTGTGTTACGATATTGCGTTCAAATCTCATATTCAATACCTTCATATAGTACAAGAGTAGGTACGAGAAAAGAGTTAGTTACAAAAAAGCGGCCAAGTGCGTGTCGGACCACACATAATGGAGGGTACCGTATCTACTATCGAAACAATTAATATGAACAGGTCACAAGGAGATAACTAAAAAACGCCGTTCAAATATATCTAATGATATATCCTCTGAATTTTTGAAGTGAAAACTTCTTTAGCGGGGCTGTGCACTTTTTGTAATGGGGAAAAAAATGTTAAACTCGCGACAGGTCACGTGACCGACAGATACGTCAGATTGAAAATTCGTAAGACGGACACGTGACCTGATCGAATAAATAATTGTAATAGTTCTGAAGTGTTAAATTTTTATTGTAATATAAATTGTCATTTTGTGTACAATAGCGCAATAAATGAATATTGTATTTTACCACATAAATAATAGTACTTTTATACTGATGATTAAAGAAATTCGTGTAAAATGATTCCCTAACCATTCCAAATTATCAAAAATGCACAACGTTAATATTCAAGTTTTCACTCCTGCGGGCACTCCCGGGAGTGCACCCGGTTGTTTTTTTTTAAATATTTTTTGTATCTTTGGATCGAAACTCACACACAATTATTTTGAGTTTCGGGGGGATTATTAAGATTTTTTGACAATAACTTAAATGTATGGAGTGCCCCCTAAAAAATATTTTTTTCAGTAATTTTACTACAAAACTAAGTAGCGGCATACAAAATATTATGTTAAAATTTTAATTAAGATACGTTTAATGGTTTCCGAGAAAAATGGACTCGACATACGGACGGATGGCCAGACGGATATGACGGAACTTTTTTTTTCGGCAAGGTATAATAATATACACGGTGCTCGTGAGCATTGCGAGAGATTTTAACCACGAATTTCTGAGGTCATAAGGAGTAATAAATGTTATATAAATTTAGATCAATTTCGCCAAAAAAAAATTTTTTTTTTGTTTTTTTTTTTCGATTTTTTAATGATTTTGAACATGAAAACATAAATTTAATGTTATTGGTAAAACTGTCGATTAAAATAAATTAGTACATTTTTTTTTCGTAAAAAATAGTTTACGTAAAGTATTCCTTGGCACTTTGATATCTGTCAATAAGAATGTCTAGACTAGACCCCATGAAGGGTGAAATCGCCATCAAAAAAGCGTTTTACACTGAGTCACAATAAAAAATATTTTTTTATTTAATTGATAGTAACTCTGAAACTAGGCGAATTACAGAAAAGTTTATACGACATTTTAGTCTCCAATTATGATCAAGAATGCACTGTTAAAGTCTCTCGCAATCCTCACGAGCACCGTGTATAGTGTTTGTGTGTAAGTAACCTACTTTCTGTTAAAAATTGCTTGCACCTACAAACATTTCTGATTAGCCTGATAGTTTACTGGTAGAGAATCCCTTTAGGAAATAAGTCCGCTATTTGAATTTTATATAGATCTGTACTGTACAATTTTAAATTAAAAAACAAAGAGAATGTAAATAACACCATCAATTCTATCAGTTTTATGTTGTAAATTCAATTCTTGTAGTCGTTAAAATTTAATATTTTTATCCAAGTGATTCGGACGCTTTATGTGCACTGAACTTCGTAAGTACACTTACAAGTAGACGGAATACGGAGCAAATATAAGAAATAATAACAGATGTTAATTATGCTTGCCAAGCATACCAGTACTAGTATAAGTCTGGCATCCGATTACGTGTAGTTGTTATGTAATCCGAGATACAATTATTTAGTGCACAAAATGAAATTCGACTTCATGTTTTGACGTAGTCTAAATGCGTCGTATCTACTCTTAGTAAAAAATGTCCTCTTTTCTATTACGTTTAAAATTAAAATAAATGTACGTATAAATGATTTTTCGTTTTAAAACTAAATTGTTAACACAAGGACAAAAATTGTTAACCCTAATGTGTTTCTCTGTGCTAAGGTAAACCAATCGGTTATATTTACACTCACATTGTATTTTACTTAAGTTGTTAGCTTTCCCCTAATCATCGTATGATATCTTAAGTAGGTATCATAGGTGGTTTTGTTATTGTTTGTTATAGTTAATACTCTGCTTTTCGACTAACTGTCTGTTTTTTGTTTTTTTTGCATGCAGCATCTTTGTTATGTAAAAAAATAAAAATTAACGTAAGTTCATTTTCTTTACCTCCGGTATGTACTTTTATTGTATAGGCATTTGTGAAAACAATAATATTTATTTCACAATTTTTTTTCCTTTAATTGTCTGATGTGAAACATATATTTTCTAAAATAACGGATTACTGTTATTGGCCTTTTTTCTATGTAACTACTATCACAATTGTATCTATGGCTGTTGTTGTCCTGAATACCAATTTTTTTTTATGTCGAACGTTAAGCCAGATATAAAGTCGAATACTTCCATTTTATGCATGCAAGCTTGCGTAACGTCGGCTGAAACCATTTCTTTATTCAACAAACCATATTTTAATAATCGGGCAACAAAAATCACTATTTATTTCTAAAAAGTGGTGGTGTTATAAATATAACGCGGTCGAATACTGGCTGTTATCAAAGTTTTTCACAAGAAACGGAAATTAGGATGATATTCAATTTGGCAACAGTAGGATATCCTGACACACGGAGTCACAGATTCTTAACTTAGGGAGGAGTACCTCCCTAAGTTAAGAATCCATCCAGTCTAGTAAGACAATGTAACAGACACCACGAAAATCGCGAAACAGTGGATACTCGAAGTATTCTCAAGGGAAGTATTGTTTTTCAATCTTACAACAACAAAACTTGATTATCACTTCAAAATTCACTAAAGCACTCCAGTCCCAGTTCGCGACTTGTCCAAATTAAGGCGGCTTGTTTACACTTTGATTGGAGACAGTATAATGAGGGCCTTGTTGATTTGATTCGATTCTACGAGTTCTATTAGCAGCCATAACACTAAAACATCCAGGTATTTGACTCAATACCTAATCCATACTAATATTATAAATGGGAAAGTGTATGTGTGTGTTTGTTTGTTTGTCCGTCTTTCACGGCAAAACGGGGCGACGAATTGAGGTGATTTTTTAAGTGGAGATAGTTGAAGGGATGGAGAGTGACATAGGCTACTTTTTGTCTCTTTCTAACCCCCCACTTCCCTAAAATGGGGGGTGGAAGTTTGTATGGAGCATTCCGCAATTTTCAAGGTAGAAAGCTAAAAATTGGTATGCGGACTATTTGTGACTAACAAAAAAATCGTGCATAAGCTATAGAGACAAATAATATCGTCTACAGTAGCCTATTAAAATAATATTCTGTTCCGAGTTCTCTTCTGTGTTTTAAATCAGGAAAGGGGAACCGTGTTACCCCGAATTTAACGCGAGCGAATTGACAATATTTCAAAATTTCCAAATTTTATAAATCGAAAACCATTTCGAGAAATACACTTGTAGAACACAAAAACCATTTTTTTTTTTTTTTCAGTAATTTTTGGAAAAATCACCAAAATATGTAAACCGGAAAATGACGTCACACGGCTGATTCAATACTACCACTATGAAAAAACGTTATCTTCCGGGTTTCCGTTTGACAACTTTGACAATTACAACACTACTGACAGTGACAGGACAGCTGACAGTTAATTCTTTCAATTCGAATATTTGCTTGTAATTTACGTTTCCTTGGATTAATTTAATTATCTACGTGTTGCGATTTGTCACGGACTCCGGACTGCTTTCTTCTACGACGACCTGACGATGGAATTCAGGGAATCCTCGGAAAACACCCCGGTTGGGTATTAACCAATACCTCTATAACGAAGCGGACACGAGAAACTCAGAAAGATTTGTCAAAGCTGACAGCAAGAGCTTACCGCGTGTGAGTTTTTGCAAAGCTCGGATAAATATAATTTGCCTGGCACAAGAGGTACCGAAGCTTCGTTATCTTCGCGGAGTTCTTATGGACAAACTAGCAAAGGCCTTGATTAAGTACAGCCTCATGTTCCTTTACTATTTGTAAACGAAAACAGTATAGAAGTGATGCTGACGTCCCAAATTTTTAAGAGTTTCTCCAAAAAGCCAAAAATCATAAAATGGATGAATGTTTGTGCTTCTCCAAACGGAATCTGTGACGATTTGGCTTTCAAGTTGAAATGTCCCTTTACAGATAAAACTGAGAAATGATATCAATTAAAATGTCACGAGCCAAAGTTGTTTTGGATTGTGGTAAATAAATTACATTTTATAGAAAATAAAGTACTTATTTTATTAGTATGAACATTTGTCATTTTTAAACTTGTATCCTAAGTGGGTCCTTAAGTACTTTCTGATGACTTGTCAATAATAAGTTAAATATCTTTCCTGTACTTAGAATGTTACTACTGGAGAAGTAAAATTCACCATGTGTTAATCAGGGGAGAAAGAAAAGGTATATTATAATAAAATTATTTTAATTTCGTTCAGTTATTCATTAGGCGGATACCTTCATATACCTAGCACATCTGTGGTGTAAACGTGGTCTAATATAAAATATTCATTCTCACACAATATAATAAACAAACCAACATAATGACACACATCGGCGCAAGAAAAACAACAAAATGAGCCTCTCCTCAGGTCCATCTGTATAATAGTCTCAGATAGTACTTCCCTCAGCTGATGGTAGAACAGTAAATAACGATAACGAATAACGAAACGAAATAACGAATAAAGATGGGCTATAAAGATGTGTTGCTATTGTAAGTTTTCATTAGGTAATATTTAATGCAAGGCATTCTCAACAATCCTTAAGATATCTTTCGAAGTTAGCGGTTTGATATTTTAAGTTTTGACGTTTATCTTGTGCTTCAAATGTCAAACTCTTTAAGCGCACTATGGTCACGCTATGGTTTTTATGTAAATGTCAATCAACGTAACTATTTCAACGTTTTTTCAGTGTATGAAACACAACACGTGACGTCATTTAGCCGATACTTCGACGACTGTTACATACGCCCTTTCTGCCCAAGTAATAGTAATAATAAATGGATTTTTCCACTAAAAAACATGGATTTTCGCAAAAATAAAAAATACGGGTCTCTTAAAATTGTGAGTTCTTTCGGGCCATAGAATAAAAACTAGTACTCAAAAAAATGAAATGTTGTCAATTGTTACTCGCGTCCGCAGGAATAACTTACCACAACCCTGCACGTGTCCCCTGGGTGGTGCTAAATGAGTAACGCCTTCCAAAAGCAACACAGCAATCAGAGTGATTTGTACTCTGATTGCCTAATATGCATGCCATACGATTACCTAGTTGGTTACTAAGTTCTGTTACCAGATTTCTGACTGATAAAATATAAAATAAAGTTAGAAAATCAAAAATTAAAGTAATTATTTAATAGCCTAATTTCTAATGAACATAATATGGTATAATAATACACAAATCAGATGAGAAATTTATTGAAAATCCTTTTAAAGCACAAGATTGCCTGAAGACGCAAACACGCGGTAAATTTAAGAAAATTACACTTTACAAAAGTGCATCAAAAAATATTGCACTTTTTTTAGAAGGTTCCATTGCTTGTTTGTAAGAAACCTGTTTATTAGAGGTAATTGCGTGACCACCATTTAATTTTCTTGCGATTCTATTCCACAGATATTCCCATTTGATATAGGTATTGCCTATTTCTAAGTTTTTCACAAAAGACATAGATTTAGACTGCTATGGAACAAGCAGACTTACAACGTATAGTCTAGTATTTTATGGGATAGCCCCACGTGAACTATACATATACCAAATTGAATCTAAATAATATAGCTACCGAATTGTGTAAGACTGATGCGTCTTAAAGGTGATTAAAAATAAATAGGATTTAAATCAACACGACCAAGGAGCGTAATTTTGACGTATGTATTTCACGCCCTTTTCCGAGTGTTATAAAGAATTATGAAAAACTGCGACAATAATTTTCAATTCAATATATTGTAATCTATTGACTATTAAATAAGCTTTTAAATTATGTACGTTAATAATTAAAATGTTGCTACCTATTCCTATTTAACTATTTAGTGAAAACTCTAGTAACAGAACTAAGTAACCGACTAGGTAAATAAAACAAGATATCGTATCGGCTTTCACACTGCTGCGGTTTGCGCTTGCAGCGCCGGTGCGCGAGCGAGATAACGCTCTGCATGTGTATATCGCTGTCACGCTTGCAAATGTCTTAATCGCCTTTTAAGACGGAAGGATTTCCAGTGTAAATTGACAAGATACTCTATAACTAAACTTTTTAATTGAGTGAAAGTAATTTAATACCTCCCATACAAATTGGTCAATTAATTTTTTTCTTTACGTAACCAGTTTGTCAGAGTTTTAAGTAACGTTTTATTAATAACACTTATTTAAAACAAAGTTGTTAACGATTGAATAATTGTGAACGTTAATGGTTAAATAATTGTGAAAAAAATGTTCGATTTGACAGGGACTCAGAAACAGTTGTAGTATCCAAATAAACTTTCGGTCAGGGCATTGAAATCTATATTTAGGATGTAACGAAAATAGTGGTGATGAATTTAAGGGCATAATTAGTATCGTATTGACAGTAAGAAAAAGTAGGAGAAAAATTTTGGACGCGAATAATTTTTTTTTGTTAGGGACACGTCGTCCCAGCCGGCCAACGCTCCATACAAAATCAACTGTTTTTTCGCGCGATTTTTAATTTCTTAGTTTACTATAATTAGAATAAGTATACCAATTTTATTATGCATTTAAAAGGATCACTATGATTTTTGTTACACTTTGTATAACGTATCAAAATCCCGGGACATTTAACAAAAACCACATTTTCTATACTTTAGGCTCAGTCCTTTCAAAACAGCATACTTACGATATTTTCAAAATCTTAACGTCCTATTTAAATTAAAGCCTGCAAAGGTATTTCATTCAGCTCGGTGATTAGCGTTACGCGCAGGCTCGCTCAGGTTCGCTCGGGACGCCTTGGCATGAACCCAGTAACTTCGTTATTGCCGACAAAGCTGTCCACGGAAATTTATATCGCGCACGAAAATGGAAACTATGCTTTTAGTCACGCTATTTTTAACATTAAATTTAAAATTTTACTGAAATAATATTTGGTGCCCTTAAATGCTTTTTTTAATTCGAAAAGATTTTTTTTTATTTTGGCACCCAACATGGGGCTGACTTGAAAGCGAACCGATTATTTTTATCCTTAAAATAAGTGGTTTGAAATCCCTATTTGATACTGCAATAATACATTCATTAATTGCATTCACAATAACTATTACTAGTATACAGGATGTGACAAAAAATGGTGGTGATTAGTTCAAGTCCATAACTGGTATCGTATTGCGCGACTCGGAAAAAGTAGGAGTAATTGTTTTTTGACACGAAAAAAACTTTTTTATTTTTTTTTATTTAGAATACCATACCAACTATTGTATTGTATATTGTTTATTTCAGATGTCAAATGCTGTTAGTAATTACACATCTTAATAATTATTTGTTAGTACATAACTTCAACATAAAATAAGACTAAGACTAGAATTGGATGCTAAAATAAATTACAAATACCAAAATGTCAAGACTGCAATCATCATAATTAATTAAGAAAATTACAATTAAAATAAATGAACAAAATTAAATTGGATAAAATAGACTTTAAAATAGATATGATGCCCTTAAACGGATCTCCCGCATTTTTATTACACCTTGTATGGTTGTTAACGACCACTTCTAAGTGACAGGCTGAGTAAAAAAAAACTATCAACCAAAATTTCGTATTGTTTTCCACTAAACGTTGATTACCTTGTATAAGTAAGCTGATAACTGCTAAGACAAACATCCTTATTAAGTCCAGGAAAAGTTTGCATCACATCACATTTAAGTAAAGAAAACACTGTCATCACATAAACATTTGTTGATTTTGTTGTCGATGTCGATGATGTAATTATCGAGCGGAAAAATCGTCTGACGACCGCCGGGCACGAGGACTCGCTCACTACTGGGCTCGACTTCGCTCTTCAGTTAAAGCCCCTCGCCACCCGTTAGGATTTTACGGCATTATTTATAGGCTTTGAGAATTTAAAGTATGTAAGTATTCTAAACTGAAATAGATGTCATATACTTCAGAAAAAGTGACCTAGTCAGAGATTGCATGTACTTGAGAAAATTCGACATGTTCCGCCGTGACCGGGTGGTCTAGTGGTCAGGTCGTCGCCGCGAAAGCTGAAGACGCCAGTTCGAATCTGGCCGGACACCGGAGGACTTGGTCACTTTTTCTGAATCTATTTCAGTTTATAATTTATATATAGTAACTACTTAAAAAATGCAAGTTAAAAAATATTCAACGAAATAATTTGATCTGCTTCAAGATTTATGTAAGTATTAATGTAAGTTTTAGTTATTTGGTTTAATTTTCTCGGTATGTAGTGAAGAGTGACTACAAATACGGAGACAAGAGCCGGTCCCTGCTTAGCGGGTTCTTGGCACCCAATGTGTTAACTGAAGTTTCAGTTAACTCCTCACAATATCGATGGTACTAAACGCAAGGAGCGCAAGCCGCGTGAAGTGATTGAGTGACATTGACTTAGCTGGAGAGTTCATTCACTCGGCTAAGTTTGCGGTGAGAGGGTTGGAACTTTACGCAGTTAACGAGAATGATTTAATTTAGCGTTTCAGTAGGTATTAAGTCAGAGTTGTAAGAGTATTGAAATGTGCCAAACTTGATGCCTTTCGTGCTGACTGTTGGGACACTACACAAGACCGGTATACGTGGAAAAAGGAGAGGGAGGCCTTTGCCCAGCAGTGGGACACTCTTGGCTCTTAAATAAATAAAATAAATTAAGAGTGTTGAAACAATATTTTCTTTAAAAATCGTTTCGCATCCTGGCGGTCCAGCCGTCTTTCAATGCGTCTCAAACCCGGGCTCGTACCAAACCAATGAAATTTTCAGAACTTATGTATCAATTAATATTTACCAATCGCTATTCGGTGAAGGTAAAAATAGTGAGGAATACATCCGTGGATAAATTTCAAGGTATATGTGAAGAACCAACCTGCTTTGGGCCAGCGGGGGAACTATATGCTATAGCCCGATCCCCCTCGTGTTTGTGAGGAGGCCTTTGCCCGGCACTGGGACGTATATATTATATTATTATATTTATTTATTTTATTTGAAGGACAGTGCCAACAAAACTAATACCTACGCCAATTCATGGAATTCCATTTCCAAGCGGTCCAAGCTCAGGTTTCAATTGAACGGAGGCAATCGCTAAGAAGATGATGTACTGAAAATTGGGACACTTTGTATATAATTTTTTTATACAATCTGACCCGTTTTCATTGTGCTGGATTTAGGAATAAGCTTATGTAGATAAATAGATTTTTACCCCCCTTATTCATAAACGTCTACTAAAGTTAAGAGGCCTCTGATAATCGTTTGTCCCTTTCCGTCCAACCTATATGAGGGAAAGGGACAAACGATTATCAGCGATCTCTTAACTTTAGTGGCCGTTTATGAATAAGGGGGTTAGATAACAAACATAAAACAGTAACACATATACAACGTAAATAAGTAAATGGCTGGGAGCCGGAATTTGTCCTCCAGAAACTACAAATAATTTAGTTTTAGTTACAGCGTTTGGAATACGAATCCAGTATAATTTAATTATATTCCCAACCGTGAAACCAAAGTTTTGAAATGTAATGCTCAAAGCTAGTTACGGTACTTCCGTTCGTACCAAAAATATTAAAACTTACGGAATCCGCATGTACCTATAATGCAAGAGGCACGAAATCGGGCTATTTAATGACGTCACGTATTAGTTGCCATCTTTACTGCACAGTGATCAGTAACTAAACAGCTGATTGATTTCAAGCGAATTTTAATGTTCCGCTACTCACAAAAGACAGAGCACGAAGCACAGATAAGTTAAACTCTTCTTCAATTAAGTATGTGGGTGCATTCTCCATGGAGTTTGTGTGTTTCTTATCGTGTTTTGTACTTAAACTTGACAATCAGCATACTTTAAAATTGAAAGCGGCATTAATAAAATGATATTCATAATGCTTAATCCAATCTACATTGCATTGTTGTAAGTAAAAAAAACCGGCCAAGAATATGTCGGGCCATGCTCGGTGTGGGGTTCCGTAGTTGCCGTTTCGTTTAATAAGGGACATTGGTGTTAAAGAAAGTCGTTGAATAAGCGATATTTGGCGGCGCTTACGTCATTATACTATCCAGCACTTACGTCCTCTTACGATAACTCAAAAACGGCTGAATCGATTTTATTCAATATCCCTCACTTTCATGAATTAAAAAAAAAAATTTGGTCCCACGGGTTAAAAGTTAGATAGGGGGACGCCCTGTTTTGAAATTTCAGAGCTATTATTTACGAAACTATTAGTTTTATCCAAAAAATATTTAAAAGGCCTGTACTGTTTTTGAAAGACCTATCCAATAATACCCAACACGATAGGGTTGGAGCGCAAAAAAATTCACCCCCATTTCAAAATAAAAAATATTTTTCAGTTTTTATTGTATCACTTAATGTCGGCGCAATTAATGCACATGACACCAAATTTCAACTTTCTAGTGCGAACGGTCACTGAGCTAGACCGCGGACAAACGAACGGACGGACTCAAACTCAAACTCAAATATTTATTCAGTAAGTAGGCCACAAGGGCACTTTTACACGTCAAAGTAAAAGAGAGAAATAAAAATCAAACTACACCGGTTCTAACCCTACACCTCTGACCCGAGAAGAATTATGTCCGGCAAGAAACTCGGCGGGACTTATTTTTTCAAAACAACAGTACATCAAAACTAAACAATACATATAAGTGCGTTGTTCCATAAGAAAACATATCAAACCAAGTTATATTAACCAACAATAGGAAGAAAAATACCAAAGAAAAAAGATGAGTCCAAATCTGACTATTTGAAAATGAATTACATACAAGTTTGATATACTTTCTTACCTGAACTGTGTCTTCTACATAAATTTCCAAATTATAATAATCCATCATCAACAGTTAGAAACAAATTTTGAATTTAAATAAAAAAAAAGTAAGTGATTCTAGTATACAATAAACATACTATTTCCAATTATTCTTAGAGATGTATAAGGTCTCCAAGTGTCTTGATCTATATATTCTATATAATAAAAAAATATGGATAATCAAGCACCGAATGTTGTGTCTAAAGCCAATTAAACTAAAATTAAATATGATTAATAAAAAGTTACGTAATTGTGTGGCTCCAGTTAGCCTAAACAGACCGGTCTCCACAAACAGCACCCGTTCACGAGTTTGACGCATATCTCAGCCATCGCCTCCCTCAACCTTTCTTCGGGAAAGTGGCGACCCGATCAACGACGCCACCATAAGCAGAGCCTTTTAAGTGAGCATGACATGTTCAAGCTGGCGGGCTTTATTAATTAATAAAAACTAGCCACGTTTAGTCTGCTGAGAAACAATATTCTGTGCTCGTATTTTACATGCGCGAACTAAATTACAATATAAAAGTGACATAGAGATGTACATGTCTCTAAGCGTCAGGATCATTAAATATATATCTATTCATATAAATACTTGCGAATGCAAGACTTAGAGATGTATAACGTCTCTAAGTGTCCAAATAATAAATAAAAACAAAAAAAAATAACGGACATGGTGAAACTATAAGGATTCCTAGTTGACAACGGAACCCTAAAAAGTATAAATAATTATCGATAATGAAGATTGTTACAAAAAAAACCAGCCAAGTGCGAGTCGGACTCGCGCACCGAGGGTTCCATACAAACCTGTAGGTATATAGGGGTAGTAACTTTAAAATTATTAAAAGTATTTTTATTATATGATGTAATTTCGAAAATTTGCGGAATTTTGCGGCATAAACGGCTGTATCTTTTGATTGCGTTGGCTTAGAAGTTTTATTTTTTCACAGCTCCAAGGGACAGTAGACTGAGTATTGGATATAAATTTCAGCTTGATACCTTTACGTGTTCCTGAGAAAAAGGGTCAGACGGACGGACGGACGGACAACAAAGTGATCGTATAAGGGTTCCGTTTTTTCCTTTCGAGGTACGGAACCCTAAAAAATAAACAGTTAAAATACAAGTTACCCGTCGATGCTTTAAATTTATCATTTCCCGCTCTTAAGATATTTGAAAAAACTTTAATGTCAAAGGGTTATTACAGGGTCGAGGACTATATGACGGATAAAGATGCATGGCCCAAACCAGAAACTACTACAAAATCATCTAACATTTAGAGGACACAGTTTAGATAGGAAAGCATATCAAAAGTTTTGTGAAGCAATCAGATTTGGATTTTATTATTATTATTTTATTTTATTTTAATTAAACAATACGTTTGTACATTGTATGTCTCTCAAGCTGTTTTGATATGTCTTCTTATAGAACTACGCATTATTGTGTATCTTTAAGATATAATATTACTGTATTACTGTTTTAAAAAAATAAGTCCCGCCGAGTTTCTTGCCGGTCATAATAATACTTCTCGGGTCAGAGGGGTTAGAACCGGTTGTAGTTTTTTTTCTCTGACGTTCATAAGTGCATTGTAATGTGCCTAAATTGAAGAATAAATCTCTTGTCTTTTTATCTTTATCTTTTTAATGGATTTTTTATTATAAGTGACTATAACTGTATACAGCTTTTGAATACCGCTTTTCATATTTGTCCAAATTAATGTGTCCGCACCACTGAACCTTGAGCCCGATTCTCGCGTGAAAACAAATTTCCGTGTCACATCATGTCAACTGCCGAGGCCTTACATTTCATTCATCTGAACAATCTGACAACTCATTGACTTTTAGACATCAAGGGGACTCTCATAGAGTTACCATGAGAAATACTTTTTCTGACTTAATATTTATACCTCTTTAGGGTTCCGTAGTCAAATAGGAACCCTTATAGTTTCGCCATGTCTGCCCGTCCGTCCGTCCGTCCGCGGATAATCTCAGTGACCGTTAGCACTAGAAAACTGAAATTTGGTACTAATATGTATATCAATCACGCCGACAAAGTGGTAAAATAAAAAGTGAAAAAAATGTTTTATTAGGGTACCTCCCCTATACGTAAAGTGGGGAGTGTTTTTTTTTTCATTTAAACCCTAACGTGTGATATATTGTTGGATAGGTATTGAAAAATGAATTGGGGATTTACTACAATATATTTTTTGATAATGTAAATATTTTCGGCAATATTCGCTCCAGAAGTAAAAAAAAAGTAGAACTTTATAAAAACTTTCTAGGAAAATTATTTTGAACTTGATAGGTTGAATAGTTTTTGAAAAAAAAAATACAAAATAATTTTTGAACTAAGTTTGTAATTTAACCGTATAAGCAGGTGTTTATTGTACCTGTAATTTCTACAAAATCACAATGAAATGACGTGCTTTCAAATAAAGTAAAAACGGTGAAAATCGGTTCACGCAATAAAGAATTATCCCATAAAAATCATCTTCCATACTTTAAGCTCGCGTGCAATAGTTTACTAAATTTGCCGATAGATGTCGCTATACGTGGAACGCTCATATCATATCCTACATGGCGGTGTTATTTTAACTCTTAAGTGGGGACACTTACTGTTACGGACGGAAAACTACGGAACCCTACACTGAGCGTGGCCCGACACGCTCTTGGCCGGTTTTTTTTATAATGCGCAGGCGGTGCGCATCCTTACTGTGCAGAGTGCGTGCCAGCCCCACCATACTTTTGAACATGATCTCCAGCAAATTTGACTGTCCCTACTTAAATCATTGCATGCTAATTTATATCAATAATAATGGTTAAGTAGCTAATATGAAATAGAAAGATTTTACTCATGTTTTTTTTTTTCGTGACACTGACCATAATTGTTTAATTTTACTGTAATTGAATGTGGTTATTTATTTATTTTTCTCTTGTATCATATTTAATTGTAATAAAGTTATTATAAAATTTTTATTTTTACTTTTTGAGTAAATCGTTGGTTAAAAAAAAAAATTGAATTGAATAATGCGACGACGGCAAGCAAGCATACGGCTCGCTTTATGGTAAGCATCTATCGTAACCTATGGACGCCTGCAACTCCAGAGGTGTCATCTGTTCATCTAAACTGAAATTTTGCACATTATTTGAACTAAATCAATTGAATAATCATATTGAGTCTTTTAATTACTTAAAATATTAATCTTCCGACCAGTCAGATGTTGGAACGTTTTATCAAAACACACCACAACATAATCCACACCGCGGAAATAATCCAATCCTCGAGTACGAGGAGAGATTACCTAACATAGAGGCTGTTAGAATGTTAGTAACTAAATAAATAGGTTAAGTTATATTAAGTTGCTTTGTATTTTTTTTGTTAAAAAAAATGAGCCGCTTCTCGCCATCAAACGTCACAGTTTGGCGAGGTTTACAGCAATATGGATATGTAATATAAGTTTACATTAATTAATTAATAAAAAATAAAAAATATCGTAGCCCCTAAATAACAACATTAAATAATGAAATAAAAAAAATACAGTTTTTTGGATCCCTTGGAACTCTACGGGGCAAAAGTGTATAATTTTATTAGAAATGTACATTACGTTTTCTCAGGACTATTAGGATGGTACATTTATAACTGGCCACCCTACTCCCGTCTCTTTCCGCATTTCCGCTTCACAAAGAGATTTCGCTTTCAAGTGGTTTTCATCGTTGAAAATCTTCTAAGCTCTATCTTTATAACATTGTTCATCTTATAATATAAACTAGCTTTTTCCCGCGGCTTCGCCCGCGTACTAAAAGTACTAAAAAAGGAGGTTCTCAGTTAGACTCGTATGTTTGTATGTAGGAATGTATGTTTGTCCGCGATCATCTTGCGTTTCGCTGAACTGATTTAGAAGCGGTTTTCGGAAAAGTATTCGTTACATTCTGGAGGTTTCGGTATACCACGTTTTGAAGACGGCGGTTCCCTCATTTTTTATTTTAAAGAAATTATTGCAATAATTGTTTAATTGTTACGCCATCAACGACTTACTACTGAGAGATTATGATTAATACAGATTTCTACTCTTGAATAGAAGCTTTTCCCCGCGACTTCATTTGCGTGGAATTAGTAATCCACCCTCCTTTTTACCCGCTTAAAGAATGACTTCTGGGATAAGAACTATTATATATCATTCCCCAGAACGCAAAATATCTCCATACCAAATCATCTAAATAGGTTCAACGGTTATTAATTTCCCATACAAACTTTCAACCCCCGTTTCACCCCCTAGAGGGTTGATTTTCGAGATAAAAGCTATCCTATATTGTTTACCGCGACTCAATCTATATAATATGTACCAAGTTTCATTTCAATCGTCTGTTCAGCGGTTAATAATTCGCCATACAAACTACCAACATGTTTTCTACCCCTCTAAGATTGATTTTCGGCTTAAAAAATATTCTATATTGTTTCCTGGGACTCAAACTATATCCACAACAAAATTATCTAAATCGGTTCGCGGTAAAAAAATCTCCATACAAAGCTCCAACCCCCATTTCACCCCCTCAAAGATTTATTTTCGAGATAAAAACTGTCCCATGTCGTTTCCCGGTACACAAACTATCTCTATACCAAGTTTCATCTAAATTGGTTCAACGTTTAAAAATTCCCCATACAAACTATCAAACCCCATTTCACCCCCTTAAGTGTTGATTTCGTAATCAGCGACCCGATAAACCATAGAAACAATACCCATGTTGATATTTAAATTTTGTCACCACATTTCCCCCTTATTGGTTGAATTCTCAAAAAAGCTGAAACACTTGTTTTCTCATTTATCGTTAGGAATACTCCTGTAAAGTTTCGAATAAAATAGTTTAACTAATCTCGTTTCCCATACAAACTTTGAACCCCATTTCCCCCCTTAGGAGGTAAATTTTTAAAAATTATTTCTAAGTGCATCCTTAAGCTTTATAAGGAGCCTACGTACCACATTTGGAATCTCTAGAACCAGCGGTTTGGGTTGTGCGTTGATATATCAGTCAGTTTCTTATTTTATATATTTAGAAGAAGATTGCAATTTGGCACAAATATGTACTTTCAAGAATTTTCATGTCCACAATATTATATTTCAAAATCGATGCCATTTTCTTAATTAACGTCCCAAAAAATCACAAAAACGACACCCATATGGATATTTAGACATTTCAACCCCATTGTACCCTAACAGGCGAGATGGTATTTCACGTCCGCCACGTCGGATTTTAAAATCGTTGTTGTTTTCGTAATCAACGACCCGATAAACCATAGAAACAATACCCATGCTGATTTTCAGACTTTTTGACCACATTTCCTCCTTTTAGATGTTGAATTCTCAAAAAACCTGCAACCTGTATTTACTCATTTATTGTTAGGAATACTTCTGTGAAGTTTCGAATAAAATAGACGAACTAATCTTGTTTCCCCATACAAACTTTGGACCCCCATTTCACCCCCTTAGGGGATGAATTTTGAAAAATCCTTTCCTAGCGCACCCCTAGACCTTATAAGGAACCTACGTGCCAAATTTGGAATCTCTAGAACCAGCGGTTTGGACTGTGCGTTGATAGATCACTATGTCAGTCAGTCACCTTTGAGTTATATATATATACTAGCCTTTTCCCGCGGCTTCGCCCGCGTACTATAAGTACTCAAAAAGGATACGATACCCATGTTGATTTTCAGATTTTGTGACCACATTTGCCCCTTTTGGGGGTTGAATTTAAAAAAAAACTGAAACACGTGTTTACTCATTTATCGTTAGGAATACTCCTGTGAAGTTTCGAATAAAATTGTCTAACAAATCTTGTTTCGCCATACAAATTTTGGACCCACATTTTACCCCCTTAGGGGGTGAATTTTGAAAAATCCTTTCTTAGTGCTCCCCTAGACCTTATAAGGAACCTATGTGCCAAAGGAGATCGTCAATTTTTATTAGGTGATCTGGCCCAGATTATTTAGGAACGTTTAGGAATGACTCTAACCTTTAAAAAAACGTCATAATTTCTAGATCAGGACGGTGGTAAAAAAAATTCGAAATGTAATGGAAAAATTTAAAAATCATGCATTTAAAACTTGAATCTGACGAGGACAATTTTTGAAAGCGTGCATGCCTATGATTTATACATTAATGTAAAAAAAGTACTGGTTTTTTAAAGAAAATGTACAAAAGCGGACTTAAAAACAAATCGGGAATCATGATGAAATAATAAAAAGTCATCTTTTGATCGTATTTATAGTTCCTGTATTTCGGTAAACAAAGACGGCTGTCAAACCATCGTTGATACTATTAACTGAACATTCCTAACACCTACTGCGAAGGGATAAGGTTTACCACCATTAAGTGCGATAGCACTAGTATCTGACATTGCAAAATTGAAAAAAAGATGCGTTTCGTTATCGAAGGAGCATGATATTATGCCATTATGAAACCCATTTTTAATATTCAAACTCCGATCAAAAATGCAAAAATACGCATTTTCAATCTTTAGGCGTTTTACGAGTAATACAGTCGATTTCTAATTTAAACTTCTGTATTCGTAGGCTTAGATATTATTTGAAAATTACAATGTTGTAACTTACCGAACAGTATCAAAACGCAGATTATGTAACGGTAGATATTGACAGTGTCAAACCAAAAAACAAACCCGTTTCAGTCCAGGTGAAGTTAAACTTTATATCAATGCCATAAGGACGTTAACGACTTGTCTTGCTGTATTTTAATCGCGGAAAGATCAACATAATGTTTATTTATTTAGTATTTCTAATTCCCGTTTCATTTTTTTGTAATATTTTGTCTACTTTAGTAATAAAATGAGTATTTATTTTACATTGTAGTACAAACTGTATACAGTTTATATCAGGTGGCCCAGAATTGACGATCTCCTTTGAAATCTCTAGACCCAGCGGTTTGGGCTGTGCGTTGATATGTCAGTCAGTCAGTAAGTCAGTCAGTTAGTCAGTCAGTCAGTTTCTTCTTTTATATATATAGATAGATGCAATATTATAATACTTATAATATTAAGTTTGATAAGATACTTTTGTAATTGTAACACAGTAGATAAGGAAGTGTACTGAGTGCTGCTGTTCGCCAACAAACTGGGAGTCTATTCGACATGGCATAACTGACAGTCGCATGCGAGACAACTATGATATCACACTTTTGTGACAGTTGATTCATCTAACCACCTACGTCAAAATCAACAGGTCTCACTAGAGGAATTTCTCTATTGGCATGGGCGCCATCTTATTGTTTTGACGTTGAAGTCAGTAAATTATGGGAATCCCACGTAAGGCATTTGTTTACCTCTAGTAGGTAAAGAGAGCCTTGAAGCATTTTATGAAAACTCATTTGAAAGCGACATCTCTGAATGTCTTCTGAAACTAAATACGTGTGTGAGTATGTGTGTAAATCATACGTGTATTTTCGTGCTACAATACTAGGCTAGAACTAGGGTAGTCTACATAGACAGCTTACAAGCAATTTTTTAGATTTGACGATGCATTTTTGGGTGTAGCAACTATGACGAAACCTGTGCTTTGGGTAAAAGATATGTGACAAATATTACATACTAGCTGTGCCCGCGGCTCCGCCCGCGTGGAATTCGGTCTGTGTCAGTAAGCGGCTAATTCCTCTCCCGCTACCCTGGAGGCGGAACTTGAAGTAAAGTTGACAGATGACGCTAGAGGACAGTAGTCCTAATAAAATATTTTACAATTACCACTTAATGAAACTAACTACACTCAAAAATGAATACCTTTTTTTAGGCATGATTTAAACGACATAGAGTAGTAGGTGTATATCGGACGATACAGGACCACTTTTGTATTTATACGTTCATGTCCACGGCAAATATCATCCAAATCGATCCTCCCGTCAAATCAGTCTAAGCATGAAAGGTAAGAACAGGCGCTGTTGAAATTTGGGGGGGGGGGGGCGGTTTACAAATGCAGAAATGATTTTTTCCTATTTGAGGTGCACTTGGAGGGGGGAGGGGGTCCATGACCCATGCAAGTTTAACTCAAGTGTATTGGCTACCCCCCCCCCCCCCCCTTTTAGACGTTGAATTTGAGCATGATGAGATGAGAACCGGCCAAGAGCATGTCGGGCGATGCTCAGTGTAGTTTCGTAGAGGCCACCCTGTTACAAAACATCCGTTCAAAAGGTCGTTTATTAAGGGATATTTGATAGATAGATAGATAAACACTTTATTATTTGGCGACGCTTACGTCATTTTACTATTCGGCACTTCCTTTCACTATGCGTTTTTGACTGATAATTCAAAAACGGCTGAACCGATTTTATTCAATATAGTTTTTATTGAAAGTTCTTATCAGGCCTCACCAAATTTCAGCTTTCTAGTGCGAACGGTAACTGAGCTAGACCGCGGACAGACGGACACGGACATGGCGAAACTATAAGGGTTCCTAGTTGACTACGGAACCCTAAAAAGAGATAAATAGTAGTTTATGTAACTGTTACGTAATAAGGCCTAATTATGTACAGAAGCATACACTGCTTTAGCTGCTAGGAACGAAGTTATGTTATTTCATTTTTGAATTTTTTTTGGGATTTTTTTTTTTGTATTTTTTTGAAATTGTTGAAATTTTATCTGAAATTTTTGAAATATTTGCCATTTTTTACTTTTAGGTTCCCGACTTTTTTCAGTTTTTCACTTTTATCACTTTGTCACTTCTCACTTTAACTTTTCACTACACTTCATTCACTTCACTTTATTCTATTTTATATATTTTTTATTTCATTCCATTTTACATGTTTCTCAATCGTATGGGTGTCGCGTTTTCGTGACGTGACGCTTTTTCGTGACGGTCACGTGATTTTTTTTCGCCTAGCCTCCCATCCGCGAACCGTCCGATAAGGAACTTCGTTCCAAAACTACCACCGGTTCTAACCCCACACCTCTGGCCCAAGAAGTATTATGACATTTATGACCGAAAAGAAACTCGACGGGACTTATTTTTTTCAAAACAGTAAGTAATACATTATTAGATCTTAAAGATACAAAATAATGCGTAGTTCTTCAAGAAGACATATCAAAACAGCTTGAGAGACAGATAATGTACCCATTGTTTAATTATAAAGAAAAATAAATCCTAATCTGACTGCTTCACAAAACGTTTGATATGTTTTCCTACCTAAACGGTGTCCTATAAATGTTAGATGATTTTGTAGTAGTTTTTTGGTTTGGGCCATGCATCTTTGTCCGTCATATATAGTCCTCGAACCTGGAATAATCCTTTGACATTCATGACATTTTCAAATATTTCTTAAGAGCGGGTAAAGGTAAATTTAAAGCATCGACGGGTATGTTATAAATATGAACACCTTGACCAAAAAATTACAAATTATTTCAATACCAAATTTCATCTAAATACGTACAGCGGTTATTGGTTGTTTCTTCCCCATGTAAACTTTCACCCCTTTTGCATCCGCTTAAGGGATAATTTCCGAGATAAAACTATTTTATTTCCTTTTCCAGAGCTCAAATTATCTCCATACCAAATTTTATCTAAATCGATTCTGCGGTTAATAATTCCCTATACAAATTTCCAACTCCCTTTTCATCCCTTTAGGGTTGATTTTGGGGTAAAAACTATCCTTTGTCCTTTCTCGAGACCCATACTATCTCCATACACATTTCCATCTAAATCAGTTCAGCGGTAAAAAATTCGTCATACCAACTTCCAACCCCCTTTTCACCCCCACAAGGGTTTGAAAACTATCCTATGACGTTTCTCGAGACTCAAATTATCTCCATACTCATTTCTATCTAAATCGTTTCAGCGGTTAAAAATTCTCCATACAAACTTTCAACCCCATTTTCACCCCCACCAGGGTTGATTTTCGGGATTAAAACTATATATTATCCTTTCTCGGGACTCAAACTATCTCTATGCAAAATTTCATCAAAATCCGTTCAGCCGTTTTCACGTGATGCGCGGTCAAATAAACAGACAAACAGATAAACAGACAAACAGACAAAAATTCTAAAAATTGTTGTAACGTGTTCTGTTATCGATTCTAAGTATCCCCAGCCAACTTTTTTTCGATTATCTTCCATGTACAGACTTTCGACCCTCTTCAGCTTTATTATATGTATAGATTGAATAAAAATTACTGGTATGAATGATTTTAAGATTTCTTGTAACCAATAAATGTTTTTGTCACAAGAAATAAAACAATACATTGACTTGTAAACCGACCACGTAGATCCAATATTATGTAGAATAGGTTTAGTGTAAATAAATTATAATATCAAGAATACAACCTTGATATCTATCTCACGTGTTTATATCGAGACCCGAAAAAGTGAAAGATTACAAAATTATAACTAGTGTATGGTTAAAAAAGTGGTATCTTGAGCGTTGCGGGGGGCACTAGAAGCAAACAAACTGCTGCCAAGAGTATCACAACATTTTTCACCACGCCACGGCAAAAAAATACAAGCTTAGGTAAATACATGAAACAAAACAAATTAATTCTGCCAAATATTTAAGGTTCAAAATCATCGTTCTATAACGTAAAGTAATAACTGTTCTCCCTTGTGAAAAAAAACAATTTTACTAACGCTTTAAAAAAATCAAGATGCTGATGATGGTGCTGATGTGGTGAAAAAGCATTCATACACAAGAAAATAATTTTAATAAGAAAAGAAAACCTAACTACTAATAATATAATTATTTAATTTTGCAATGTTTCTGTCTGTTTTAATACCTACTTATAGTGCTACAGTCTTCTTTGTTACGTCAACGTCTATGGAAAGTTTGAGGCATTTCAAAAACATCAGAAAAGAAATTAAATTCAAGAAATAAATGAATCTTACACAAATCGAACTAAGCCCACAGTAAGTTCAGTAAGGCTTGTGTTATGGGTACTAGACGATATATATATATATTAGATAAATATGGATAAATACTTAAATACATAGAAAACATCCATAACTCGGGAACAAATATCTGTGATAAACACACAAACAAATTCCCTGACCAGGATTCTAACCCGGGACCTCCTGCTTCGTATGCAGGGTCACTACCGACTGGGCTAGGAGGCCGTTATTTCTATCAGTAGCCTGGTAGTCAGTGCCTTAAAGGATTGTTTGACATTTGATACTTCACGCAGATAAACATAGTAGAAAAATGGAGCAACAGTATAGTAATTATCAAAACAAACTCTGGTAGCCTGGCGGCCAGACGCCCGACTTACGCTCTAAGGATCGCGGATTCAAACTTGGTTCCTACTACTGCCTCCTAACTTAACTAAGGTTTTAGACACTTCAAACAATTTTACACATATTCTTCATAGATTCTAATCTAATGTAAGACTCTTATATTACAAAGGTATTCCTAATCCTGAGAGTTGAGGATGTTATGGAAATATAAACATATCAGGTAAATAAATACAGTGCACAGTAGTACTATAGTAGAGTCAAAAGCATCGTGCCGCTCGGATCATAAAATAAAGCAAGAGCGCTGCGACGCGGAGTGGCAGCAGACAGCGAGAGTGAGCGAGACGTCCAGTTTCACGAGTTTCGACTCAATCGGAACGTTGCTTTCGACCCCACTATCCATAATCCCAGTCATAATCCTCATGATTATAACTAATTGCCACTAGCAAGACCCAAGTTTTGAATTACTATTTAGGAGACTCGGGATATGAAAACCAATGGGTCTTCATTTCAAAAAAGAAGTTGACGTTTACTGCAAGTAAATGTAATTGTGTATCTGACTGACTTACGTGTAAGTTATATTCCAATATTATATCATATTATATTTCTTATATAATGAATTGATATGGTTACACATGGCACTTTAAACTATACATACTTGTTTCTTTAAAAATCGATTTTTTTTAAGGGTGTTCAGTTTTTCAGCTGCTTTCGCCACCGCATCTGTATGTTTATTGGATCCGGTGAGGTGAGAAGCCGCCAGTGTGTCTACGCATGTAGTATCCCACATGCACATGTGCATGGGGAATGGCTATACAGCCGCATACAGTCAAGGCGTTGTATTGTAGGAGATTTATTGCTAGTGGCTTGCTTAATCTGAGGAAATCTACTATAACATAGCATCCAAATTACACAAAATAATGCAGAGCACAGTGAATGCAGGGTACTGTAGAGATATTCCCAACAGCAGGGTGGAAGAACACCTACAACTCATCGCACTTTTTGATGTTTATCCATTCGCTCCTCGGCCAGATATCAACATTTCTTTTATGGCATGTTAATTGAACTTTAGGTTAAATAGGTAATGCCAATCATATTATATTTTAACAGTTATATATTTTTAATAAATACCTACAATTAATAATCATAAAAATTATAAATATTAATGTGCTCTCAGTGAAAATGTCTTAAAATCATATCAATTTTATAATTACTTCTAGAGGTATCTTACCTAGTTAGAACAGTCAGAAATCAACTTCGCGCAAAAGTTTCGTGGGGGGAAATTACTAGAGGTCGCCTCCATCATTACTATCGGTAGCCTGGTAGTCAGTGCCTTAAAGGATTGTTTGACATCTGATACTTCACTACTTAAACATTATAGATACTGGTGCCGGCTATACTGTAAATTTATCAAAAATCTAAAATTACTGGTCGGCTTCCATATAGCGTTGACAGCGTTGTAGAGCCCATAACGGAGATATTGAAAACATAAGTTTTAAAGGTCGTAAATGGACGCTAGTATGTGTGGCGTCAAGTTGAAAATACAAAAAAAAATACGTTAATTTATCGTTACGCTTAAATTTTGACACACGGCGAAGCCCACTTACTTAACCACCCACAAACTCTACATACTTACCAAATTTAAGGCCATTACGGTGGGCGTATAAGGTTTTAAGACCAGTTGAAATCGCAATTTGTTGAGCCTTAATTTATTTTTGAGCTTACTGCTCGAAATTTTTCCAGAAGGTATAAGACCCGTTTAGTAAGAAAATACCAAATTTAAGACCATACCGGTGGGCGCATAAGGATTTAAGACCATTTTAAGAAATAGTCGGCTTCATAACATCAACTGTAAGACACTCCTCCGTCTACAGCTCAGCCAGCCTCGTAGGTAAAGTCACTAAAATCTTACAGGACCCCCACCCCCAAACCATGGAACTGTGGGCTTAGAGGAGGCCAAAAAAGCTTGGTGAAGTGGTTGGCGGGTCAGGATGTTTTTACCCATCCAAATTGTCAATGGAGCTGGGAAGACGTATTGTGCCAAATTTCTTATGAGTCACTCACTCCTAAGCCGCAGCACTGGCTACCGGCTTACAGTGTGGACAGCTTTTCCAGACACTGTCAGTAATAATGACATTAATTCTCTACTCATCTTGCTCATCCTTAATTCATATACATAGAAAAGGATGGGTACAGAAATATTGACATTATTACTGCATAGAAATAAGTCAAATAATAATAACATTAAATAATTAAAATACTTTAAAAAAAAGAAAAAGAAAAAATATATAAATGTACAAAAATCTATAACATAAAAAAGTTAAAAACTAAAATAAAAACGTCTTCTAAGGCTTTTCCACAAAATATGCACTTAATGAATACACACAAATCATATGTAAGTTAACCAGTGAACGCACCGGGTAGTTCGGTTTAACTGGTCCCTATGCACAAAATTACATTGTTGCATTGCGCTTGGTGTTACCGAGCGCCTTTGTTCTTAACTCGTCCACCAGTTTTTGCATTCTACCCTCACCCATTTAGCTTTAAGATAAATATTGTTTTCTCTGTAAGTGATTTATGTAAATCTTTTTGAGAAATAAATGTCTTAAACCGTATAGTATCTGGACCGGCACCTGATTGATTGAAATCTGATTCCGGCTTTGAGTCCGTGTTTGTGCTCCACACAGGTGTTATTGCGGTACTTAAGTAAATACCACATGCGTGCCTGTGGGATGCTATATGCGTAGACACACTGGCGGCTTCTCACTTCACCGGAACCAATAAACAAGCAGGTGCGGTGGCCAACGAAGCTGAAAAACTGAAGACCCATAAAAAACGTAGTCGAGACCCTTAGCGCGTGGGGACCCAGTGCTCAGTAACTTTTTAAAGAACGCAAAAAGAGGCTCGTCGACTCAATTGGTGACCAAAGAGCTGGCAGCTTCCTCGCTCAACTCATAAGTTTTGCGATACAGCGGAGAAATGCTGCCACCATCCTCGTTTGCTAGTTTCTAACATGTCGATACATATAATATATATCAGAATCTCGACAAAACAAATACCCACGGTAAATACCCCGTTATAAATAGTTTTTGTAACTTCCATAAAAAAAATTGCGTTCTACGACGTTAAAAAAAATTGATTTATTTAGAACGTCATATAAATATTGAATACCATTTTTTTTTCAAAAATAAAAAAATATAAGGATGAACATTTAAAGCATTCTTTTAGAAACATGAATGAATGAATGAATGAATGAAAGATTTATTCATGACAATTACAAAAAACATAATAAACAATAACATATACAACCCGAAACATTAATTGCCACGAAATCGTCGCAACGCAGCGTTAAATGCCGGCAGGGCCAGCGCTGGTCTTCCGTTGCAACCATTTGACGACACGGCGCATTGACGCCACGATCACATCCCCAAAGTAAGAATACCTTAATCAAAACAAGAGAAAAAAAAACATAAAAAAACAGGAAAAAAAAACATATACTTGTTATACACTTTATAACGGCATGTTAAACTATAAGCCACTTAAACATGGATATCCAGTTATGCGTGTGCCAATTAAGTAAATATTTGAAACTATTTAAAGTATTTTTTTTCAAAACTGTCCCGCAAGGTTAACTTTTACGGTTTACAATTTAAAATAAGGCGGTGAAGTGCCTAGTTAATGGTCAAAAAATTTGGAGTGTTAGCTCAAAAATAATACAAATGCAAAAATTGCGATTAGATTCCAATCTTAAAATAGGCATGATGACACATATTGATTTATGCAATAAAATTTAGTTGATAGGATGCAAAATGATCAATATATCCAACTAAAGTGAAAATTTATAAATTCTTTTGAAGTGGCTCAAAGATATCAAGCTGCAAAATTTCAAAATTTTACGATTTTTTAAAGTGTGAATTGAAATGATTTTTAACATTGTACTGTAAAATAAATTGTGTGGCAACCATACACATAAACGCAACATTTCACTGTAAAAATAGCAATTTCATATTTTTTCCATACTTTAAACAGGGCAACTATGTGATCGTGACGTCACTTTTGCACGTCATTTTGGAGCGTTTTGAGAAACAAATGCAAATCTCGAACTTTAAGTCTCATTTCTGACTTTTCAGTTTGCTTTAACGCAATTGGCCCCATATAGACATTTGATCCTCACAATAAAACGAATCGATTGATACCATACATGAAAAAACTTCACCATGCCTATATTGTATGCTCCCACCGGAATTTGGTATGTAGGTTATTTGAAGTAGACTTTACCGTAAGTACAAATTTGGAGCGGTAAAACCACTGATTAATTAACGTTATTTTCTTGTATTTTCAACTTGACGCCATATGATATGATATGATATTTATTCAAGAACAATTTACATCGTGTTATACATACTAGCGCCCATTTAAGACCTAGTAAGACTTATTTTTTCATGATCTCGAAGATGGGCCCTATATCGCTATATGGAAGCCAACCGATAAGATTTTTGATAAATTTACAGTGGGGCGGGCTAACAAGGTGTAATCTAATCTGTGTTCGTATCACGGATTTATATGAAGTGGATCTTTTTCTTAAACCTTGTCCCTAACCAAGGATGTGCATTTCTGTAATTGAATTTGACAACTAGTATCCGATACGTTTGCCTAAGTGAGAAAGAGAACTTGCCATGCGTGAAGAAGGGACAACATGATTCGTAACGTCAAAGAGGGACCTCTGTATAGTACTATTGTTTACTCGGTGCCCTAGCCACAGTTGAAAATTATTACCGAGTAAAAGAGTCGTTCATAGGCGACTAGCATAAAACCGGCCAAGTGCCTGTCGGACCACGCATAATAGAGGGTTCCGTACCTTCCATGGAATAAGAACCAAACTAATACCAGAAGGTCGTATCTGATACATATGGAAGAAGGTTTTTGGAGATAACTCAAAAATAGCTGAACTGATAATGTTCAAAATAATTTTCGTAAAAAGTATGTAATAGAAAAATAAGATAATCTTCTCAAATTTTTTTAAGTTTATTATATGGACTTAGGGTTCGTTACGGAGGGGGGGGGGGGGGTTTCACTCAATTTTTCTGACTTTCGAGGCGATTATTTCTGAAAATATTCACTAAATCTCAAAATGTTCAAAAAAACCGCAATGTTATTTTTAAACACCTATCGATTGATGTGCAACATGTTGATATTAGGGGAAAAATTGTTTTTTGTAATTTAGTTATATGGAGCGCCCCCCATAAAAATATTTTCTCCTTCAATTTAACTACATATAGTCTGTCCAGCCAACGAACGCAGTAGCAATGTACCAAAAGTATGACAACACTAAGAATCAGTGAAAAAAGCAGCAATGATCATCACATTCTATGTTTTTAATTTTAGTTGGTATTTCCACCCCTTTCATTACGTGACATTCACGGTGTGTAAAAAGGAAACGGATATATTTCGTCTGATCTGTCATCAACTGTAACAAATAATCTGGTTGAGGCAATTGACATATGCCATAAAAACGAATTTAAATTCAATGTAGAACGTTGCAGGAGTTCTATCTCACTAGCGCTTAAGACGAGAGAGTGAAATGCACTAGAAACAAATTCAATGTAAAAGATATGTGAATTGAAATGTTCGTCACGAACACGGTGTCTCATCACAAAGGGTCGGCACATGTACGTATTTTGAATTTGCCGCGCTTTTCTACTGAAAAAATGGTTTGCCAGACTATAATTAAATAGCGGCATAAAAAATACAACTTATGTCTAAATTTTATTTTATTCGTCTTATAGTTTCCGAGTAAAATGGCTGTGACATACGGACAGACGGACTAACGGACAGACAGACGGACATGACGAAACTATAAGGGTACCGTTTATGCCATTTTCGCTACGGAACCCTTAAAAGTACTAAAAACGGTCCGATAGAGAGCATAATAGTGGGGGGCGGTACCTCACTCGCACTCGTTACAAAATTGTCACATTTGACACATATTCACATTTTGATTGTCTGCTGACGTCATTACCTCTTTAGTCAAAACGAGACACTCCCTTAGATAAGCTTCTCTGTCGGCCTCACTTTGTGACCGAAGAATGAGATCCACTTCTTATACATCCATGGTTCGATACCTACGTATACCTACTAAAAAAAACCACCAAACTCTCTGCCATGGGATTCCCTACGTCCTGTCAACATATCTAAAATGGTGGCCATAGCCATAGACAAAACGCTCTAGCGAGACCTACTGGCAGCTTGACAGTTAGGTGTATCACTCTATCACCTAGTGAGACAACTGTGAGAGCAACGTCTTACAGTTTGGCATCTCGAATAGGGGCCCTGTTGTGCAGTTTGGCGAAAATTTATGTTACTAAATATATTGTGTAATTACTGTTTAATAAATAAATAAAACAAAATTAAATGTATGTTTAAATGTTCGTTTGTCCCTCCTTCACACAAAAAAGGCTGAATGGGTTTGGATGAAATTTTGCACGCAGGTACATTAACCTGGTAAAGGTTATAGGATACTTGTAATTCTAGATTTCATTACCTAAGAAGGTGAAATTAGGGTTCAAAACACAGAAACTACAATAGCTAGAAGCAACAAATGCTCGTAAACTTGGCGTGCTATTTAGTTGACCTATCAAGGGGCACATATCCAAATGATGAATTGGATTTATATGAAGTGGATCTAATTCGTCGGTCACAAAGTGAGGCCGAAAGAGAAGGTTATCTAGGGGACTGTCTCTTGTTTTGACTAAGGAGGTAATGACGTCATCAGAAAATCAAAATGTCAATATGTGTCAACTGTGACAATTTTGTAACGAATACGAGTGGGACACCGCCCCCTATTTTTATGCTCTCTATCGGACCGTTTTTACTGGTCACATGAACGACTGTTTTACTCGGTAATAAATAAGGTTCAACTGTTGTTAGGGAAAGTGTGTAAGAATTAGATCCACTTCATATAAACGAACTGTCAGATATTGACTCTAAAATTTAAAATGTTGAACAAATGTTGTACCTACGGGTAACATTTTCATATCATTTTGCTATTAAAATACATGTCGAGGAAGTATTAAGTTACAACTTAATTGGCATGCGCGGTTTCATACTATTAATGGTCCTTGCTACTTCTACTCTTATATATGTTCTGTATTTCAAAAGCAACTACGCAAGTACTAAGCGAGAAGGCTGAGAAGAAAACGGGCTTTGGCAAACTTTTCGGCTCAAGGATCAAAAGCTAGCTAATAAAACTGTCTTTACTGAATTACACTTAGTCTCGCATAAATCGAAAAATAAACACGCAAATGTGACGGCGATATTGCCCTAAGGCTTCTCGTGGAATAATTTCCGTATTATGATGAGGCCAATAACGTTTGATCAATCGTACATTCACCGTGAAAATACGGCAAAGTTATTTCCACCCGTTTTCGTGTCTTGAATTTGGTTCATTCATGTGTAAATATCTAAAATTTCGCGCGTCCGTAGGAAACACCTTAGACAACCCTACACGTGATCCCTGGGTGGTGCTAAAAGAGTAACAAACTTGGCAGCTGCACTGTCCAATCTGGACCTCGCAGCACTCACTGGAATTTCATTATCATCTGCTTTCCCATTACTACTACCCTAGAGAAGAAATACCTATATCCAGTAATATAAAAAAAAATCTAAAATTTTAGACATATTTTCGTTGAACCAGAGTCAATAATTTATTTTTAATAAAAATCCATCCACGCCACGTATCACGCAATGGCGACCCTATATTTAGCTAGTTATGTGTATTGCATATATGGCTTTAAAATCAAAGTTTCTCGTGAATATTCGACCAAATGAAATTATGCGCAACAATTTTGTTTGGTAAACGTTGATATGCCAAGTAAACGGTCTTCAATAAATTGTTTAAGAAATGAAATTAGGCGAAAAGCTTTTCACTGAAATGGCAGTACACCGTATATTTTACCAGATCTATAGTAGGTGTAAGGTATAAGAGAATTTTATTCGGGATTTTCAATTCAATTTCATTTCTTTCAAAAAAAAATATCCATATTACTATTAACACAAAAATTAAAATTAACTAATAAATTATGCTCCTGACCTTTTGTGTTAAGGTCAATAAGGCAAGCATTTTCAAATCCTTTATAATACAACATTATCATTCCATAGTTTCTACAGGAATTACCCATTCTTTCCAGTAAATCAAAAAGGCATAAATCCAAGCCGTTCCCTTCACGCTATTATGTCACCGAAGCGATTTATGATCGCGTCAAAGAGATTTCCATGGGGGGAACATCACAGAGTAAATAGTATTGAGGCAACTTTCGTGGTTATATCATGTGTTATTTGCCATAATTCAGCCATTTTGCTGTTTGGCAGATTTCTTAAACAGAGTAAGAGGAGAATTATATTGAAATTAATGTGAGTTTCTGCGAATCTGATAATGATAATGATGAAATTTTAACACCGACGACCGGACCGTCCCGTTGTGTCGAAGGCGTGATATGATTACCTACAACCTAAATAATTTTACACGCTCTTTTCAATTGTAACTTCAATCAACACAATAATTAGAATTCGTTCGTCGAAGATTAGCCTCAGAAATTACAAACATAATACTTAGCATTCTGTTAATATTTAACTGACATAATTATAGTTTCAACCAAAGTATAATTCAGGAAACATTTTTAGGCCAACTGTTATCTCGGCGGAAGTGCTGTCTCATTTATCATTTGTTGAGTAACTGTAAAAAAAGAGCAAACAGCACTGGCCAACACATGGTGTTATAAATAAAAATCAGAACTCTAAATTTGAAATCTTGGTTTATTACTGATTTTTTAAGGATCTTGTCATCAAAATGATATCTAAACAAATTGTAATTTCAACAATGAATTTCGAACCATATTTTCGTTTATCAATCTCATTTTCATACTTATTTGACTGCAATAAATTACAAATACACTATGTTCGTCACATCACAGTCTAAATTTATATTTATTAATGCACTGGTTACATTTTAAAATTTCCACTTTGTAAGCAGGTACTCCAAGACGATAATGCCGAACATTGTTTTTGGCCATTCGCATTTAATGCAACCATAATCAATTGATAAAAAGATGACGATTAAACCAAACGTTACTTCAACGTGTAAAATGGTTTTAACATGTCATATTAAAATCAAATCAATAAAATAACAAATTACATTCGTGAATAGGCCTGCAAGTTGTTTTATCATCCGCAGGGCCGGCCACGCCCCCTCAATGACGTCATTAATGTTTAACCCTTTTATGGACATGCGGGTAATTGAGTTTTTATCCTCTCCTGGTCGTGTATTCTATTTAATACGCACGCGCGGGTGAATCTTATTTTCGGAATAACCGGTGTATTGGGACCTCGAGATCCTTTACAAATATATGTAATTGGAGAGCGCTACCCGTGGTCTCTAAGCTATTGGAGTGACCCCTGTGTGAAAGCACGATTTTAAAGGACTCCATTATTAATAATGTTAATATGATTATTAAAATTATTAATGTTAATATGATTTAACGTCAGTAAAATGGACCGTGGTTTCTATAGGATTGCCAATTTATATATATATTCTCATACATAAATTATATGTTAATTTTAAACTAAAGTGACATGACCGTAAAATATACTTCATTATTAAGTGAAAATTTTCAACTTCCAGCAGAGTGCATAATAATTTATTGAAGCTTTGTTGAACATCACTGAATGGTAAACAAATTGCCAGCTTAATATCAAGTAGTATCGATAATATTCAATGGAAACTTTTATATTAGCGCATTAAACACAAATTTACCCAAAAACACTATTACGACGAACTATCTACTGTATTGCTATTTTTAAAATATCTGTCTTGTACATCGAAAATCAGCCTATAGATAGATCGTCGTCATTATTAGGTTACGGGACTTCAATTACCTACTATTTGTTCTCCAAAAAATATAATCTCATTCTAACATTTAGGTTTAATTGTTAATTTTGTGCAGGTAAGTATTCTGCTAACTTACTGAATTTCAAGATTCAATAATTACCCTAGTTATATTTATTATCGAATACAATTTTATTATTAGTTAACATCCCAAAACTCTGTGACTAAATTAAAGTTCTAAAAAATAACCTCACTTATTCACCGATTTCGTGTATTTGTGTGTGTGTGTGTGTGTGTGTGTGTGTGTGTGTGTGTGTGTGTGTGTGTGTGTGTGTGTGTGTGTGTGTGTGTGTGTGTGTGTTTGTGTTGTGTTGGTCAGAGCGATGGGCATGTATTCCAGAGTCGCGAGTTCGAGTCTCGCCAGAGGCAGTGGTTTTTTTTACTTTTCCTTTGTTTCGAAACATTGTGGTATCGTTAGCAGACGTTCTGCTTGATATAAAATGAATTCTATTTATGTGTGTCGAGACTGAGAGACCCTCCGCCTGCAAGAGTTTTGGGTACACCCCAAATTACTGCACCCATGCAATTAAAACTGCACAAAGCCATGCGAATAGCGAGGGATAGAAGCTTATGGAGGAACCTTGTCTTCACCAGAAGGACATGATGTCACGATCCTCAGCTCTGAGGGGATGACTGATGATGATGTGTGTTTTGTGTGTTTTTAAAAAGAAACCACACTTATACAAGTATAATTTATTTACTGGTTTTTTTAATCCTGATGTAAACGGCTATTTCATCTCCGCGAGCGAAAGATAGGAATCAATATTTTCAATTCAGTGAAGCGTTATGCGCATATCTAATTATAAAATGTTCCCTTCCAATTAATTTAATCTCAAGTACACTCTCGTGCCGTAAGTGGATAATGCATGGAATCAACAGGAGGCCAGGGAGTTCTAATTGCGTACCGATCACTCGCCTCGAGTTATCTAGCATACTCTATAGAATAGAATAGAATAGAATATAGTTTTTTCCTAGACATACACACATGCATAATAATTTAGGAAAGAAGTAGAAAAAAAGAGAAAGTGCCACGAAATAGTCTCATCTCATCTCGGCATGGTGCTAGCGATTGCTAACGCTGATCTTCCGATGAGACCTGATGGTCACCTGTTGGTGAGAAAATCATGACAGGTAACACAAAGAAAGAGTAATACGATACAATAAAATGAGAAATTAATCAACATTCAGTGAAATATCAAAAAAAAATACAACATGAAAATAACACGAAACAACAACAACATGAAATTGTATAGCAATACTATAACCAAATTATATGCAGTTCGAATTCTGTTTTAACTGTTGCCCGTTACTGTGTTTGTCGTCATTAGTAACAAAATTTATAAGTCGTATTAATACAAACTTTGTATCTATAGCTCATTAGCATACCATAAACCGTAATTTTGGCGATTCTGTGTCATGCAAATTTCGGGAACTCTGAGTTCGGTTTACAAAACCGGGATTGATATAAAAATAATTGGGGTCACGATGTTGTTAGGCCCGTGAAACCGCCGTGCTTTTAATTTTAAAAAGTTAGTATTGTTCAATGTTCTAGATTGCGTTGATTATTATTTATATCTGGTAGATATAGGTTGGTACTCGTTATTCTCGATTGGCGTTGTGATTTTAGCAATCAATGTTTGTTTCCTTCCTGGATTTCAACTATTGTATTGTGCACGCGTAATTTCCACCAAGATTGGAATCTTCTATGGGCCGTATTCTTACTTTAAAACACGTATAGACACGATTCAACTCCAATGCATTAACTACGCAACACAGCTAGCGCCTAAACGTCTGAATTAGATATATCAGACATTGCTTGGAAATTATTGCGATGCAACTCCAATACAACTTTAATATTGGTTAATTATTTGTTGTGTGTTGGAGTTAAGTTTGAGATAGATTGTGTTGGTAATGTATTGATATGTGTTTTAAAATTAGAATATGGCACTATGCCCATTTTATAAATATGTTGGTTATTTTAATTTTCTTCGCACCTTCGTTTTTATTGTAGTCATTATCATAATACCTATCAGAACTATCAATTATTTTATTGTTAAATTCAGAATTACTAATTTTTGAAATGACGTCGAAGGCGCTCGATAGGCGTTCAAAAAACTAAACTTTGTTTCATGTTCACTGCTGCTTTTCTATGAAGCAATGCTGGCTATTTGATTCGCAATAAAGTGTTGCTATTTTTTTATGTACTACTACGTCGGATGGCTGGCCAGACTATACCTAATAATTGACATAATTGTAAAATCAGATTTTTTTGTTCCGTAAGAAGGTTCATAGTATATGAATAACCAATAACAGCAACAACAATAAAGTCAATTCTGTGGCATTGTTTTTAAAATGGATGTTAATAATTCATTTTAAGCATCACTGTACAGAATGACATAAGTAGGTACCTACCCGAAAATATCATAGGTACCTATAAATAGAATATTTATTATCTTCAAAACGTCAGGTTAAAATAAGGCCTCAGAAAACTATTCTACTATATTTATAGCATTCAGTAAAGACTAATCTTATTATAGTACATATCCTATTGTAGATACGGGCCGCGATTCGAAAAATAAACATACACACTGGACAGACACAGCTCCAACCCAACTCAACTCAACGCTATAACGACATTGACATTTGCTATTCGAACAGATTTTCATTCAACATTGGTATCACATTGGTCTCACATTGGTCTCACATTGGTCTCACGTTGGTCTCACATTGGTACAACATTGCTACAATGTGCGACCAATGTGTGACCAATGTGAGACCAATGTGATACCGTGATCAGTGAAGCACCTTTTTAGGGTTCCGAAGTCAACTACGAACCCTTATAGTTTCGCCATGCCCATCCGTCTGTCCATCTGTCTGTCCGCGACTTAGCTCAGTGGTAGTAAGCACTAGAAATCTGAAATTTGGTATGAGTACGTATATTAATCACGCCGACAAAACGGTAAAATAAAAACTGAATTTTTATTATTATTAGGGTAGGTACCTCCCGTACACATAAAGTGGGGGGTGAATCTTTTTTTGCTCCTAATCTATTGTGTGAAGTGTTAGATAGGTCTTTCAAAAAGAATAGGGGTCTTCTAAAACATTTTTCGTAACTTTTGAAACGTGGATCCAAATTTTTTTTTTTAATTCTTAAAACTGAGGCCTAATAAGAACTTACTTTCAATATAAACTATATTGAATAAAATCGGTTGAGTCGTCTTTTAATTATAACTTAAAAATGCCTAGTAAAAAGGACGTAAGTGTGCATAGTAAAATGACGTAAGTGCCGCAAAACATTCTATATAAAAACAACCATTTGAGTGGGTGTATTGTAACGGGCCGGTAACTATAAAACCAGCGAGCATGGCCCGACATGCTCTAGGACGGTTTTTCGTTTAAATAAAGCTCTTAATTAAAGAGGTTTCAAGCGTTTATATTGTAGTTTTGCGTAGCTCCCACGTAGAACTAGGAAAAATATTTGTGTTCGCTGTCTGTTTACTAAAGATTTTACCTTGATTTAAATATATCAAACGTGGCCGCGATTCGAAAAATAAACACACACACTGGAAAGGCACAGCTCCAACCCAACTCAACCCAACTCAACTCAACGCTATAACGACATTGACATTTGCTATTCGAACAGATATTCATTCAACATTGGTATCACATTGGTCTCACATTGGTACAACATTGCTACAATGTGCGACCAATGTGTGACCAATGTGAGACCAATGTGATACCAATGTTGAATGAATATCTGTTCGAATAGCAAATGTCAATGTCGTTATAGCGTTGAGTTGAGTTGGGTTGAGTTGGGTTGGAGCTGTGCCTTTCCAGTGTATGTGTTTATTTTTCGAATCGCGGCCACGTTTGATATATTTAAATCAAGGTAAAATCTTTAGTAAACAGACAGCGAACACAAATATTTTTCCTAGTTCTACGTGGGAGCTACGCAAAACTACAATATAAACGCTTGAAACCTCTTTAATTAAGAGCTTTATTTAAACGAAAAACCGTCCTAGAGCATGTCGGGCCATGCTTGCTGGTTTTATAGTTACCGGCCCGTTACAATACACCCACTCAAATGGTTGTTTTTTTATAGAATGTTTTGCGGCACTTACGTCATTTTACTATGCACACTTACGTCCTTTTTACTAGGCATTTTTAAGTTATAATTAAAAGACAACTCAACCGATTTTATTCAATATAGTTTATATTGAAAGTAAGTTCTTATTAGGCCTCAGTTTTAAGAATTTAAAAAAAAAATTTGGATCCACGTTTCAAAAGTTACGAAAAATGTTTTAGAAGACCCCTATTCTTTTTGAAAGACCTATCTAACACTTCACACAATAGATTAGGAGCAAAAAAAGATTCACCCCCCACTTTATGTGTACGGGAGGTACCTACCCTAATAATAATAAAAATTCAGTTTTTATTTTACCGTTTTGTCGGCGTGATTAATATACGTACTCATACCAAATTTCAGATTTCTAGTGCTTACTACCACTGAGCTAAGTCGCGGACAGACAGATGGACAGACGGATGGGCATGGCGAAACTATAAGGGTTCGTAGTTGACTTCGGAACCCTAAAAAGGTGCTTCACTGAATGATTTCTTAATTCTTTCCAGCTTAAGGCAAAGGCGATGTTAACACAACGTTATTGGTAGGCACATACAAAACAGATGAACGATGATGCGCATTGCAGCGATCGAATAACAAAATGCTTATCATGCATCGCATGAACATCAAATATTGTTAACTTACGAAAAAGGTAAGTTGAAAGACCTCAAAAGGCAACAAAAATACTACGTACCGTATCCTTATTACAAGTTACGCAACATAAATTGACCCAATTAACAATAGGTAGAATCAGAACCGAAAAGTGGTGTGCTTTAAGCCTTTTCTGAACTAGAGTATCAAAAGCGGCAGCGGTCAAATAATAAAGAGTTGCGATGCTCACTGGGACGAAATAAAAAATATTTACAATCGCCCGGGGCTTTGGGACATATCATTATTTACCTACTGCTGGGATATCCTTACATTTTGAGCTTGTGTTTTGGGTACTACAAAACGCCGTAGTATTATGAAATTAGGGGCCGTACTCTAAGTTTAAAACACGATTAAACATGATCCAACTTCAATACAACTCCAATGCATTAACCACGTAATACAGCTAGCGCCAAAACGTCTGAATCAGAAATGTCAGAATTTGCGTGTAAATTATTCCGATGCAACTCCAATACAACTTCAATATTGCTTGATTATTTGTTGTGTGTTGAAGTTATGTTGAAGATAGATTGTGTTTTAATGTATTGTTTATGTATTTTAAAATTAAAATACGGCACTAGTGCCTAGGCCTAAGTAATAACTTACCTAATAAGGTACGTAGGTATTAAGAGAAAAAAACTCGGTTGTTAAACGAGTAAAGGGCAGAGCCTGCTTTACAAAGGCCATTAGTCTTTTAGTCGCTTTGTTTCTGGTCATATAATGAGATTTTAAGAAGAACTGCAATGTAATATTTACTTGATAATGAAATAGTACATTACTGCAGAGACCAGTAAGTAAGCTTTCCTGGCTGAGTATTTAGTAGCCGTCCGAGTCGAAGACGAGGACGGCTACAATACGAAGCCAGGTAAGCTGATTACGGTCGAAGCATGTATAGTGCTTTTCTCAAACATGTAAGGAAATAAAATTACTTGTTTAGTGCTTCAGTTACTGGCTGAGTGATTTAATGTTGTATGAAAATCCTTTACGTACGTCGCGCTGAACCTGCCTTGGAATAGAGTCCCTACTGGTCTCTAATTACTAACGTAACAGGAACATTTCCGAGCATGTTTGAGAAAATAAAATTACTTGTTTAATGCTTCAGTTACTGGCTGAGTGATTTAATGTTGTATGAAAATCCTTTACGTACGTCGCGCTGAACCTGCCTTGGAATAGAGTCCCTACTGGTCTCTAATTACTAACGTAACAGGAACATTTCCGAGCATGTTTGAGAAAAAATACTTACCACTTGGTCTAAACAAAAAAACTTTACACCATTTGGGACAGCTCAAATATACTGCTGTCTGAAACTAAGCATTTTCACGCTCCGAAACTCGATGAAACCCTGACATTGTTTTATTGGCTGCATTTCAAATAAAAACTCCAAAAACACCAGCCTTTTTCCGCTGCCCAGTGCAGATAACAAAATCTGTTGTATTTGCATGGCGACGGGGCGTATTGTCAACGTGGCGCTGCCAAGCGTTTTATTTCGGTCAATCATTTCAGGGCAACCCAGTCAAAATTTGTAACGGAACCTAAATTTCTGTCATTCCAATCGAGAGATTGAGATAGTGAAAGTACAAATAAATATTACCTACACTTATTGGCCACAACTACTTGCACTGACATGTCGGAGTATGAATTTGGAGATATTTGGTTCAAACTTCGGCTCGCACTAAATAATGACATTTTCGGAAATAATGTACGAAATATCATTTAAAAATCGCATACATCCGGGAAGAAATTAGGGTCTCCACTCGTTTTTATCGATTTTTGACCAGTTTTGAGTCGATATTCCAACATTTGCACTACTGATATAGTTACAAGGCAAACGGCTATCTTATTTATTCTTCGGCTATCTTACTTTTTTTTATGACTTAAAAATATGGTCTAAAAAAACACTTTTATCGATATTCGAATGCTGTAACGAAACTTACATATACGAAATCTACATATAAGGTTTCCTCTTTAACGTATCTAAAAACTGTAGAGAGATTATAATTTTAAACTAATAAACACAAAAGTTATGACGTAAAAACCACTTTTTTTTGTTTAAGGCCGATACTGATACTATGATAAGTTATAAAAATCATTAGAAAACTAAGGGAGTCAGATTGAAGGTCATTGACGCCAGGGAGCCCCTTAATACGCCTATGTGAAGTTCCTAACCCACTTTTGGCCGGCATGGGATGCATGAGAGGAAACTCGAACCCAGAAGTGACACGTCTATAGACTAACATAATAATATATTATTTTGACAAAAACGGGACTTAATCTCGTACACTTACTTTTATTATTTTCCTGACGTTTCGAGCGTGCCGTAAATCGTGAGGGTGATTAAGTCCCGTTTTTGTCCAAATAATGAGTGAAAATCGTGTAAGTTTAAATCAGTGTAACATAATATTTGACCTGGGGCCGATTGCATAACAACTTGTAACTAATATTATTAGCGGAAGTCTTTTTATAATAAATATGATTGGAAAGAGATCTCCGCTAATATTATTAGTTACAAATTGTTATGTAATCGGCCCCTGATGTCATTTACGTTAGTAATCATACTCCACCGTCATTATTTCCCTTCAAGGTGTCGCGGGTACACCGCGTGACTAATTCCAACATGCCATGTAAGTAGTAAGTACCCACCTTTAATCCGATTTGCATAAAACATTTTCCTTACGACTCGGCGCACGACATCGATAATGACTGAGATTATTCATATTGGTTCGCTTTCATTTTGTATAAAAGTGCCTTAGTGCGACGGTTTAGGCAAACACGTGAGATAGAGGTATTATTATGTAAGTGTTTTTGAGAAAAGCAAAGCACATGAAGAATAACATACATTTATATATTACTTTGTAAAGGACACTACAAAGTGGGCCAGTTTGTCAAAACGCGATTGTGACACCTAAGGCATCCAGTCGTGAGCGGCACTTCATAGTGTGAGGTATTCACAAAATGCCAAAAAAAATTTTTTTAATACCTATTTGCATCTTTTATGAGACAAAAAATGACTGTAGAAATTTAAAAAAGAGATAGGGTCTGTAATAGAAGGTAATTGAATTCATAAAGCTTTCGTGAGACGAAACATATTTAAAAAACCGGCCAAGAGCGTGTCGGGACACGCTCAGTGTAGGGTTCCGTAGTTTTCCGTCCGTCACAGTAAGTGTCCCCACTTAAGAGTTAATAACACCGCCATGTAGGATATGATATGAGAGTTCCACGTACAGCGACATCTATCGGCAAATTAAGTAAACTATTGCGCGCGAGCTTAAAGTATGGGAGATGATTTTTATGGAATAATTCTTTATTGCGTAAACCGATTTTCACCGTTTTTACTTTATTTGAAAGCACGTCATTTCATTGTAATTTTGTAGAAATCACAGGTACAATAAACACCTGCTTATACCGTTAAATTACAAACTTAATTCAGAAATTATTTTGTAATTTTTTTTCAAAAACTATTCATCCTATCAAGTTCAAAATAATTTTCCTAGAAAGTTTTTATAAAGTTCTACTTTTGAGATTTTTTTCATATTTTTAAAACTTATGGTTCAAAAGTTAGAGGGGGGGGGACGCATATTTTTTTAATTCTGGAGCGATTATTTCCGAAAATATTTACATTATCGAAAAATGATTTTAGTAAACCCCTATTCATTTTTAAATACCTATCCAACAATATATCACACATTAGGGTTGAAATGAAAAAAAAAATCACTCCCCACTTTACGTATAGGGGAGGTACCCTAATAAATAAAAAAATTCCACTTTTTATTTTACCACTTTGTCGGCGTGATTGATATACATATTAGTACCAAATTTCAGCTTTCTAGTGCTAACGGTCACTGAGATTATCCGCGGACGGACGGACGGACGGGCAGACATGGCGAAACTATAAGGGTTCCTAGTTGACTACGGAACCCTAAAAAATATCGAAACATGTCGAGCAAAAATCGACTTAAATTACGTGAGTAACCCGTTATACATATTTTTAATTTAATTCATATTGTATTTATTTCTTGCTTAAAACAATTTTAAAGCAATTATTTTGTTTCATTGTGACACCAAGTAAAATTCTCCCCGTCGGCCACTTTGTGCAAACCAAGAAGGATATGACAAGTCACTGGCCAGCGATAGAGTTTGTCCGGAAAGAGAAGTGTCGAGGTTTATATCGGAACTCATACATTCTACGACACTTCTTTTTTCGGACAGGTTCTAACTCAGTTAAGAAGAGTATACAACAGATGGCGCTTTTTTGCCACTATGAAGGAGGTAACTGTCGCAATGTACCTACGGGCGTATCTTTACTATTGAAATCTCAGAGAACATATAGATATTTGTGCAACAAGAGAAGAAAGTTCGTATTTACTTCGAGTGCTAATTTTGAGTTCTGAGCTTAAGCTTAAACCTAACCTAACCACCCTTTAGTTGAACAAACGGTTATCCGGCCACCACGTGTTTTTTTAGTTTTTGTTTAGGGAGGCTATCAATATCACCACCAGCAATATCATCTTACAGTTCGCAAGGCCTCTACCGAACAACGTTGTCTATATTTTATTTTATTATTTATTAAAGTGTAAAACGTCGTCATTGGCAAAGTTCCCATTGATGTGTACAAAGGAAGAAAGCTATTTTATACAAAAAACCAGACAGACGCCGGACGGACATACGAAAACATTTTTGCCGATGCTGAATGGGAAACCTTCGCTATCGCTTGGGCAATAAATTATACAAAACTTGGTGAAAATAGACGATTAAAATATTACGCTCAAAGATAATTAAATATTTAACGACGCGGAAGTATATCTTAACTCCGACGTGTTATGGCAAAAATCCGCATCGAAAAATAAATCTGTTAATATGTTAATAACGTAACAAGCTTAAAGCGAAGCTCATATTAAACACGACGGCCTACGTACTAATCCTGTTACAGTTAAAAATGCTGGTCTGTTACCCCGGGCCACAGATTACTTATCCTTTAGATAGACGATATATTCGTACGATTATCATTCTATTTTATTTTCTTTTCTTTATTGAGGAAAAAATAGACAAAGGTAGATAATACGAGTAAAAACTAAAGTAAGATCTTAAACAACATGAAAAACAACACAACACAACCATAAGTAACAAACAGCAACAACGACACACAACAAACAAACAAGTAACACCACCACTACAACAACAACAACAACAAGTAAGATCATTACTACAGCCTACAACCTGAGACAATTCCCACTGAGATCCCATCAGATATGACAGTTATACCGTAGGTACAATACGTATAAAGTATAAATGTCACCTATCTCTATTCCTCTCACTTTCCCAAAAAACTCGACTTAAAATATTGTCTCGAAAAAGCAAAGTAGAATCTTGACCACGTTTAATTCGTTTTTGAGATTCAGAAAAAGATAATTCTAAGGTTAAGACCATAGAATTCATGATAAATATAATACGCGTATTAAGAAATCTTTATTAGTTTACAAATTTAAAAAAATGCGACATAAAAAATAGTTTGACTATGTAAATATAAAGAAAAGATATGTTATCCTTATTTACTGTTTCAATACCAAGTTTCAGACGGCCAACTGATGGTGAATGTGGGTATCGCAAAAGAAACTTAATATAGCGAATAGCGTTATTAAATCGAGTAGGTATAGATTTCAAATGCGAAATCTACGTAAGGTAATCTATCATTCGGACCGTTAAGGCGTCGTCAGGTAAAACGATTAAAACAATTTTAACCTGCAGTCACGTTACAAGGTTACAGGAAAAATTCATGCACGTGTTTTTATTTATAACGTAAAAAAAGCTAAGCACTTTAAATACACGCGACGGGCCAACGAAATTACCTCGCGGTAGTACAAGTTTCTTGTGTTTTATTAATTCGAGTACGATATTTTAAGAGGTACAATCTGTATTTGGTACATTGAGTAACAGGAGATGACATCCCTAAGAATTATTTCGTCCCAAAAGCTGTAGTGAAAATCACTACACGTCTATACTACTCTTTGATTCTGTCATAGCTGTCAACCGCCAAACATGGCGCACAAAATTTGTTGTAGATCTCGTAGAATACATAATAAATCAATGATTTGGTATGTGATATTTGATAGGTACAAACAACAACAATCTTAACTGTACATCGGTGGACCTTATTACAAAAGGCATAAGGATTACCGATGAGCAGTTAACAGACCTCATCAAGTCTGTCACACACTGCAGCATAAACGAGAATTCTCACTCCTCCAAACATATGTAAATTATTAAAAAGAGACAATAAAAATTCAATATATAAAGTAAAATAGACCAAAGAGTTTAGACCACAATCTTAAAAATTTGCATTCATTTCAAACCTCCCAAGAGGTACATGGCGTCGCATCACCAGGGAAGTGGTGGCGAAGGACTCGACCTAGACATGACCACGACCACTCTGCCAAGAGTGCACGACTAAGAAGAGAGAGTTAACAGTGTGGGCGATGGTACTTGAACATTTCGATTACCGATATTTTGAAGCACGCTACTCGTATTGTTAGCCAGGTTTTGGAACATCACCGACATGACAGCTCAGCTGTCATCGGACCGAACTGTCAAGAAAGCTTCCCGCGCCATCTTTAGCGTCGCTCTAAGCATTGTCGTGTACTTTACTTAGAAATAAATCGAATATTCAAGACTCTGCTTTTACTGCTAATACTATCTGCTTTGAAGACGACGAAGACCTTTGGTTTGTAATATGGCAATTAGCCAATTTCCGTGGTGTCCCAACAGTTTATTGTGACATAAACGCATATTCCTTGTATGTCTAAAATAGTTAGTTTAAAGAAATAAATCGTTCACCCACTTCCAACTTTGTCGAGTCTATTATTGACAAGGTTTCCCCGTAACTCTACCCGAGTTCACCCTTACTCCATTTATACATTGCAGGATTATTCATATCATATTATTCTTATTAATTATTCATACTAATATCATAAATGCGAAAATATGTTTGTCTGTTACCTCTTCACGCTTAAATGGCTAAATTCGCTCGATTTAGATGGAATTTGGTGTGAAGATAGTTGATAGTAATGAAGGTTGACTGGTAGAGAATACTCTTTAGCATTAAGCCCGCCTGTTGTATGATTGTGTATTCCATTTGTGTAATAAATAGTGTGAGTGGTACTTTTGTATGGATTGTTGGTCATTAATGACCATGAGATGAGATATTTAATTTTAATCATGAAACTCTCTTTGACTTGAAAATGATTAAATACTTATATCAATTTTCTCATAAACTAAAACGGCAAAAAAACAAAGAGGTATAAGACACATAATATACGTTAAAATGTTTCGTAAAGTCAAAACTCGAATACTGCAATTTTTCATGTAAAAATGACATCACTGGATGTATATTCCAGGACAATAAAAACTAGCGACTTAATGTATAAACTTTACAAGGTCACCCGTTTTCATTGTTCTAGAGTAAGAAAGAAAGATAAATACATTTATTCATGACGCTACAATGTAACTTAAAACGAATACACAAATTAATATAAAAAGTTTTAAAGACTTCACTGAAATGGTCTCCACTCAGCATTATGTCAAGGTACGTTTGAGGTACCTTGACGCTGGTCTTCTGTGGCAACCATTACATAAACCGCTAAACTAAAATTACATTAAAAGCGAAACATTCTACCTTCTGCCTAATGCTTAAGTACAGTTACCTACATAAGTTAAAAACCCTTACTTTGGCACTTATGCCCTTAAGTTCCACATTTGCATAGGTCACCTTAATGGGTACTAGAAAGCACTTGAATTTGATTACAGCTCCTGACATGCGAGCGTCACGCCCAGGAAACTATACATTTTACTGTTATTATACTCGCTGTCGGAACAAAATGGCGGGTAATGCTATTTGGGTACGCATGATTCATGTAATGCAAGATTGGATGATTTTAAAATAAGTGCGTTAGGGATGCCAGGTATTTATGGATTGCTGACAAAGGAAAATCTACCTTGGGTAGCACGAGGCGAATTAAAACGCAGGGCGAAACTAGTCAAACATATTTATCATGCCTTGGCAAGTTGGCAGCGGCCGCCACCACGGCGTGTGAAGGTGCCTTATTTTAATTTTAAAATACCCCTTCGTGTGGCGGCCGCCATTTAGCACATTTCTGCTCATGTGGCAAATTCCCGCTGCTGCCAGCGAAAAAAACACCGCATCTGGCAGTCTCCCGCTGCGGGACAATGTTTAGGTACATGCATTGAAAACATAATGTATCTCCAACATAACTCTAACACACAACAAATAATCAACCAATATTGAAGTTTTTATAATCTGGATTAAAGTGTTTTACTTGTACTACGTTATTTGTCAATAGACACACGAAAAATATATATTAGTATGATGGTCACCAAATATATTTCAAGATACAGCGGTAGTTTTTTAAGCTCTCATAGCTATTATTGTTTAATGAGCTGAGATGGACATAACGATAGAGTTAAAGAAGACAAAATATAAAATGGCGTCGATATAATTTATAACATTAACTACCGCGTATACACAATTAGAAACAAAACACGCAAAACAACGCGCAGGTAGCACTGCAATATTGTGAAAAAATCATTTAATTATTTACGTTAAATCAACATCATAGACAAGAAAATATCAACTTGAGTAGGGTTCCAAAAAAATGGAGCCCTTTTAGAGTTCTTAACCTCTTCACTAATTGTCATTAAAAAGTGTTAAATACCTCTGTTTACTAAGCGGTTAATGATGTTTTTGTCGGGTTGTTTCGTGTTTAAGAGCGAGTTGTTTGGCCGTGTCAAAAGGTCACTGAACAGTGTAATCAGCTTAGGAGCGTGATTATACTCACTTACCAAGCGAAAGCGGTATAAATATTCAAGCACACCAGTATAACTTTTCTCTTCTAGTTGTAAGGGATTTCAATGCCATGGTTACTTTGGTTTTTCGTTGCATTTGAATCAGTAAGCTCGGAGAACACGTGGCTAGAGGTCGGCTTGCTCTAGGGTCGGGAATCGTTAAATCAGTTTTATTTTATTTGAGAAACGATTCTTGGCTTCTTAGGTTTTTCCAGCAATTACTCCTTAAGATTCCGCTACTTGCTCGTTTTACTTTTAATAATATAGGCTGAAATACTGGTTTATGACGTCGCTTAATATTTGTAATTCTCTCTTTATTATTCCCGTCATAAATAAAGGATTTAACAATTTTCATTAAACTTTTAACGTTATAAGTTTTCATAGTGGTACTATTTTTTTATTTAAAAAATCTTCTTCCCTCCTGCAATCCTAAAGGTACGGTCGACATTTATCGGGCCTGCTGATGCCTCAGTCCCATCGGCGATCCACACAAGAGGATTATGCGATGTTTGTGCCATTATTGTTTCTACCTAGTCGTGATTCTACACGATGCGAATTCCACACAGCTGAAGTTTATCACATGCGTTATTCTTCACAGTCATTATTTCTACACAATCTTGACTCTACCTTGTAGCGATTCTACACAATATTAATTCCACACAGCTGAAGTTTATCGCATGCGTTATTCTTCACACAATTATATTTCTATACAATTGCAATTAACCATTATTGTTTACATACGCTGGGTGAGAAGTATTAGGTGGGGGCAATACGAGCAATATTATCTATCCACAGGTATCAGTGAAAAGCTGATCAGCTCTACTAAGTTGAACGTTTTCTATACTTTCGATCTATTCTCACTAACGTAGGTACTTATAAGTAAGTAAGAAAATGATAGACACCATGCTGTCGGTCATTATCCCAGTAAGTCATGAAATCGTGGCGAGAGTTATATAGCGCAGCGAAAGATAATTCTCTAAACATCGTAACTTTCAATGTATATACATAGATAAGTTACCTTGCTATAATAGTAAGAGAGCCCATGACACTGAACCTAGTTCGATAAGTCTCCTAGATGAGATATATATAATTAGACGCGTCTTTAATGGGGGAACACGAAATGCTGATGCTGCAATGCAAAAAAAGTGTCGGCGTATTTAAATATTTTTTTTTTTAAATAATTAAAAAATCCGGTTTCTAGTACGGAAAATCTCCTAGATTTCCTTTGTTCCTCGAAGCAGGGGAGGGGTAGGGCTACACGATAATGCGGTGCTGCAAGCCCCCGTACGTAGCCTTGTCAGTGGCAGCAGCATCAAAAGATTGTAGATGTATGAAAAAACAAAACGCCTGATCTTCGCGACGCGACTTATCGAACTAGGTTCAGTGTCATGTGTCTTACTATTATAGCAAGGTATCTTATCTATGTATAGACATTGAAGTTACGATGTTTAGAGAATTATATTTCGCTGCGCTATATAACTCTCGCCACGATTTCATGAATTACTGGGATAATGACCGGTGAAGACCTGTCTGACAGCATGGTGTCTATCTTTTTCTTACTTAATTATACATAAGTACGTTAGTGAGAATAGATCGAAAGTATAGAAAACGTTCAACTTAGTAGAGCAGATCAGCTTTTCACTGATAGCTGTGGATAGATAATATTGCTCGTATTGCCCCCACCTAATACTTCTCACCCAGCGAATGTAAACAATAATGGTTAGTTGCAATTGTATAGATATATAATTGTGTGAAGAATAACGCATGCGATAAACTTCAGCTGTGTGGAATTAATATTGTGTAGAATCGCTACTAGGTAGAGTCAAGATTGTGTAGAAATAATGACTGTGAAGAATAACGCATGTGATAAATTTTAGCTGTGTGGAATTAATATTGTGTAGAATCGCTACTAGGTAGAGTCAAGATTGTGTAGAAATAATGACTGTGAAGAATAACGCATGTGATAAATTTTAGCTGTGTGGAATTAATATTGTGTAGAATCGCTACTAGGGAGAGTCAAGATTGTTTAGAAATAATTACTGTGAAGAATAACGCATGTGATAAACTTCAGCTGTGTGGAATTCGCATCGTGTAGAATCGCGACTAGGTAGAAACAATAATGGCATAAATATCATCTCCGATTGTTTTAACCCGACTAGTAAGATAAACATTATTATAAAAAACACCCTCAACATTAAAGGAAAGGTCCTATTTGACCATGCTTATTCTACAAAGGCTGTGGTATCAGGCAAACTGTTTGTTCCCAGATTTAACAACTATTATGGGGACAGGACCCTAAAAAAACGTATCCCATACCTTTTAAACGGTCTGCCTGAAACCATCAGGCTCGAAAAGAAAAAGAACGTATTCACAAGTTTATTAAAAAAGCACTTGCACACAGTACCTGTAGATTGATGACTTGTTGTACAACATAAGCTTAAAATAATGTAAATTATAGTAATAGTCTAATGAGAGACTGTCGATCCCACTCTAGAGTTCATTCTAGAGTTCAGTCTCATTCTAGAGTTTTGTGGGGCTATGTATTAGATTTACGAAATACCCTTGTATTTTTAATAATTAATAAATAATAATAAAAAATATAATATTGAACTCAACATGTAGCAACTCAGGTATATAGTTTACCCTTAACTTGGGATGTTTAGTTTCAAGACACCGCCCAAGGTAAGTCCGGACAATAAAGGCAAGCCCTGTGCGTGACCAGCCGCTCCATGCAAATTATACTTCCATCCATTTCATACAATGAAACCAAATGAACCCTTTTAACGCAACATGAGAAATTGATAAAAAATACAAGCGCGTTTGTTGACTAAGTGCAGAAAATGTAGGGTTGTAAGCTAATACTACTTATAAATATAAAAAATGCCGTAAGATTCAGCGCGTTTCTCAATTTTTATTTCACGACATAATTATGTGACATTTTGGGTAAAAACAATATTGATGACACAGCAGTTAGTACTTTTAGTATTATTATTAATTAAAGCACTTTATTCCAAACGTTATGCAAATAATCAATTTCGGTTGTAGATTTATTATAAAACATATTACACATTTGGTTTTAGTACTTATTTAACGTTAGTAAGGAAGATATATATTAATTATATGTTTATGTTAGTTGTATTTAATTAGTATACTTAAGTCAGGTAATCTACATTAGTTTCGTTTGGACGCCCATTTTTGGGCAAAAGCCTCCTCCATATCACGCCATTTGTGTCGATCTCTAGTCATCTTTTCAGCGGGTCTTTTGTTGGCCACGGTTTCTTATACTTTTCTTTTTACCGTCTATTGGGTGCCATCGTATGACGCGTTCGCACCAACGTCCATCGTTTGTCCAATATTTCCTGCCCATTTCCATTTGAGTTTGCATACTGTACGAATTAACTCCGTTATTTTTGTTTTTTTTTTTTCGTATTTCTGAGCTTTTCATACGATCAATTAATCTTATGCCTAACATTGACATTTGAGCTGCTCTTAAGTACTTTAGTATATGTAATAAAGGCGTAAAAAGATCATTGGCGTAAGTTGTACTTACAAAATTCTTTTTTTTCAACTGTTCCAAGTTTTCATGTACGCTGTGTAAACACGCAGCAGTAACATCATTCAAGACTAAACTCCAAGTTTACCCCAAGCAGTAAAAACCCAACATCAAACAAGTTTCAACCGGTTACGCGGCTGCCCGGGCCAGCAATACATCTAGCAATAAAGGATGCTCCCGCGAGCGCTGGTCACATGGCCATAACCCTATTACTGTCCTGCCCTGCCACGTTTTATGGAGCTGCGTGTATTAAATTGCCGTCTAAGAACCATGCTACCAACGCATTTCTGAAAAATCTCATTGGAACATAATACATATTCATTAGTATGCATAATCGTAAATGTACATACATCAATACTTAAATCTATTTTCAATCGACTTCAAGATTTCAAAGGAGTTCTCAATTCGTCGGGATCTTTGTTTTTGATATTTTTATGTACGAGTATGCATGTATGTTCACCGATTATTCGAAGACGGCTAAACCGATTTGGAAAATTGTTTTTTTGTTTGAAAGAGCATATTTTACAGTTGGCTCCATTGTTATCAGGTCAGTATCTAATGATGAAATTCTGGATAAATTGAGGGACCTCTTCAACTATAGTGATTTAAGTATTTTTTACAGCAGCTCGATCGAGCATTTGCCTTTGGAAAGTGGAGGCTAAGTGAAGACGGATAATAATAATAAAATAATAATAAATACTCTTTATTGCACACCTCATACAGTTACAAGCACAAATTTTACAATTAGATAAATACTTTTACTTTTTTTTTTTTAGATAGACGGATATTTTTTGTTTAAAATTATTTTAACAACAACACAATTTCAATTTAAAAACGGTAAAGAACATGACAGACAAGCAGTCTGACCGCTGAAGCTTCAGTGGCCACAGTATAAAAAACATTGGGTTATCTGTAGTAAGCTAATCCAAAACTGGATATTGGACAAATATTTAGGATAGTTTGAACGTTGATACGTGAAGATACCTAGGTGTAAATAAAAGCAGTAATTTTACTTTTTCCGTAACGAACCCAACAAAAGTAGCCTCTGAATATTTTCAAATTCAAGGCTACAGTTAAATTTTTAGACAGTGTGTTGTCTGTCAGTTTCTAGGAAAAGCAATTATTTATTTTATTTACTTATTACTTACTTCGTACTAAGTCGATACTAACTTATTAACTAAGTTAGTATAGACTTAGTAATAAGTTTGTATAAAATAGATAATTGCGTTACCTAGAAACTGACAGACAACACACTGCCTAAACATTAGCAGAAGATGACTTCGAGTACATAGCGGTTATATGCAGAAAGTTTGACCTAGTTGCGTTAAACTTACTAAAAAGCGATCTTGCGTGCACGTAACACAATTCAGCTCCAATTTAGCCAGCAACGTCGCCTTTTAAACTTTCCCAACAAACTCGTTTGAAGCACGTAACGATATCAGCACGAAGTGCGAAGTAAGATACCTAAAGTACCCAGTGTTGTTCTTGCAATTACCTGGGCTAATTCCGTTTCCCTGTTACGTTCATTAAAGCGACTTAGGGAGTTGGCAAACAGTTTAGTTGACAAGTTAACAGCGCATTAAGCCATACTTCCTAAAGGCTAATTGTAGGATTGATGTTAGAACTATTTGCATTGTTATTAGTTACCAGTTCCATAAAGTGCGGTCATAGGCCATGTGGACAGCACGGTTCAGGCTGTCGCAAGCCGACTTTTTTGAAGCGTTCGACCATCTCATCTGTGCCCCACCGCAAGAATGTTTGCCATTCATTAGTTACGAACAAGAACAATAAATGCTAAATGTAACGATGAATTATTAACATCTATACATATGTGCTTTATCTGTATACAGATATATCCGTCGGTAAGATCTGTCTGGCGCATGTGTCCGGAATGAGTTTAACACATAAATGTTTGCCGCAGATATATCAGCCGACACATTCGTAGACGATTCCCAACATATATTGTCGGATTTGTTAGCCCGATACATCGGCCAGATAGATCAGATCTTTACACAGGTATTCTAATAATGTCAGAAAATAAGAGTTGGATTTTCAGATATCGACAACATGATTGTCCCGAAGAATTAATGTGGAAAAGTCAATGTCATATAATACGTGCGACCCTCCGAGGCTTTTAGACGGAGCACAATATGTGATCGACTCTTTGACGTTGCAATCATTTGTTAATTTCCCTCGGGACGTACCTGCCGCAACAATAAAGAAACTATTTCATTGTTACATATTACAATCATTCTTTAAGAATTTCTATACAATGGCACGTAGAAATTAAATGTATCGTATAAATTCAGTGTCTATAAGAAAGTAAGATACCAGTGGACATAATACTTTTATCTACACCAATATCATAAATCCTCTATTCCACGTTCGGAAACCGTATGTAACTACCACCATTATTGCAACCAGTGACGTAACATCTCTGACAGTGTGGTAAAAACGTATGAAAATTCATTACCCACGCCACGGTAACGTTACGAAGATCCGCGCTCTCCCCGAGCGCCGGCACGCGCCCGCGCGACCGCCGACACAGTCGAGTTGGTCATGGCAGCGCAATGGCGGTCATTCTACTGGTTTCCGAACACATCATTCAGAATTTATAATATGTGTGTAGATAAAGCAGTGTATGCAACTGTACGTAATTAGGCCTTATTACGTAACAGTTACATAAACTACTATTACCGATCCGTCTGTCTGACCAGATCATAATAAAATTCCCCACTACAGTCCACTCCATGAATGTACGTAGGGATACGTTACGGGAGATATGGCGACGGATTGTACAGTTTGCCAGCACCAAAGGAGTCTAATTTAAATGGCGAGTACTTATATCATTGTTATTAAATATAACTAATTTAGCAAAGATTTCTCCTGGGATACATTATCTGCTCCGAACCATACCTACACAGAGAGATAAAACAATAAAATATAGAAGACAACAACAGATACAGAAGATAGAAGAGTAAAACTAAGACTCGTACAAAATTGATATTATGGAACTTTGTTAAGGTTGTATTCAGTGGGGCGATCTTTGAGACTCGAACGCTTGAATCTGACATTTAAAACTCTTAACAAAACAAAGAAATAACGTTTTAAAAAAGACAGTGGTAGTAATTTATAATCACAATGATTTATAATATTAATTTCATGCGTAAATAATGGCGACAAACTTTTGCGTGCGATTTTATTCGAGGCAAAAATTTTCGAATTCGAGCGCTCGAAAGTCGAAAATCGGCGCCCAGGATAATAGCAAAACATACAAAAAACAATCGTTTCTTAACAATAACAAGGTTCAATTTAGTACATTTCAAGAACTTCAACTAGGCGTTGTCACTTCAGTACTGCAAAAGGAGTGGCTGCGACACCATTTACTGAGCCACTTTATGCATGCTAGTTGTGATTCTCGGTATAACACGAATTCAATGAACAGAAATTTATATAGAAAATTTATTGCGTTAAGATGCCTTAGTCCCATGAACGTTCCTCAATTTCATGAAATCTGACTCGATAGATGGCGTTAGCGCTCAGTACACGACCGCTGGCAGTGATCAACGATCGAACGGTCTTGATCGTTTTCAACTTCAATTACAAGTAACATTTTTTTAGCCATAAGTTACACACAGACTATTTATTTTCTTTTATATGGAAGATACTACTAATTAAAGTATGTTTAAAGGAAATATACGCATCGAACACCAAAGACGGATTATCACTTAATCAGTAGGGACTGTTGGAGATACTTTTCGAATTAAAAGTATAATAAATTTCGAATTTCGAAAATTAGGTTTGTTTTAAATTCCAATATAGCTGAAATAATTTGTTTTGTAAAAATGGTCAAAATAGCCAATTTCGACTAATTCGGGTGTGTAGATTTCGAAAATGATTTCTGTTTTTAAATCCAAGATGGCGGTTATATACTTTATTCAGAAAAAGCGTCATGGTAGTCCTTTTCGGCTAATTAAGGGGTGTAGATTTCGAAAATTATGTCCGTTTTTAAATCCAAAATGGCGGTTATACACTTTATTCTGAAAAATCGTCATGGTAGTCATTTTCGGCTAATTAGAGGATGTAAATTTCGAAAATTATGTCTGTTTTAAAATCCAAGATGGAGATAATATTTTTTTTCTGAAAATCGTCATGGGAGTGATTTTCGGCTAATTACGGGGTGTCGATTTTGAAAATTATGTCTGTTTTAAAATCCAACATCAATCCCAAATCTGTGGTCATTGTCGTTGGTCTCACACTTTGTAATTTTTGTATTGTTACTATTAGCCATAATCTCGTGTGTTACTGTTTTTTGTCCCAAATAAATTGAAAAAAAAAAAAAAAAAGATGACGGTTATATACTTTATTCTGAAAAATGGGCACGGTAGTCATTTTCTGCTAATCAGTGGGTGTATATTTCGAAAATTATGTCCGTTTTAAAATCCAAGATGGCGGATATACTCTTTTTTTTGAGAAATCGTCATGTTAGTCGTTTTCGATTAATTCAGGGGTGTAGATTTCGAAAAAATTATCCGTTTTAAAAATCAAAGATGGCGGAAATGGACAAATTTGTCAAAATCGTCATGGTAGTAATTTTCGACTAATTAGGGTGTGCAGATTTCGAAAATGATGTCTATTTTGAAATCCAAGACCGCGGTCATACACTTTTTTGGTAAAAATCATCATGTTAGTCGTTTTCGATCAATTCAGGGGTGTAGATTTCGAAAATAAGGACCGTTTTAAAATCAAAGATGGCGGAAACGGAAAAAAAATTCAAAATCGTCATAGTAGTAATTTCCGACTAATTTGGGTGTGCAGATTTCGAAAATAATGACTCTTTAGAAATCCAAGATGGCGGTCAATCACTTTTTTGGTAAAAATCGTTATGGTAGTAATTTTAGATTAATTCAGGGTAGTAGATTTCGACAATAAAGACCGTTTTAAAATCCAAGATGGGGAAAATGGATAATTTTGTCAAAATCGTCATGGTATTCGTTTTCACCTAATTCGTGTGTGCAGATTTCGAAAATAATGTCTATTTTTAAATCCAAGATAGCCCTCGCACACTTATTTGGTGAAAATCGAATGAGTGTCGTTTTAGATTAATTTGGGGATTTAAATTTCGAAAATAAATACCGTTTTAAAATTCAAGATGGCTGAAATGGTAAATTTTATTAAAATCATCAGGATAGTCTTTTTTGTCTCATTTGGGTGTGTACTGTGTAGATTTCGAATATAATGTATGTTTTAAAATCCAAAATGGCGGCCATATACTTGTTTCTAAAACAATTTTATGGTAGTCGCTTGTGATTAATTGAGGGGTGTATATTTCGATATAAGGTCCTTATATCGAAATCTACACCCCTCAATTAATCACAATAAATCAGTCCGATTTGAGATCCAAGATGGTTTACTAATTCACTTGTACAGATTTAGAAAATAATGATAATGATGAATAAAAATGATGGTAAAAAGTGAAGATGATTCTTCTTATAATGAACAAATAAATCAAACATTAACTGACATACACCGATGGACATGTAACAATAAACTTAATATTAATCTAAGTAAATCTTTTTATATTCAATTCCAATATTATGATACTCCAAAGATCCAATTAAACGTTAGCTTGAACGATAAAGTAATAGACAGTTGTGATTATATAATTTTTTTAGGTTTGCATGTAGACAAGCATTTAAACTGGAAACTTCATGTAGATTATGTTTGCACTAAGTTGGATAGTTTTGTATATGCCATAAGAAGACTAAGGATGACTGTTTCAACAGAAGCTGCCATCACTGCGTATCATGGGTATGCGTCATCACTCTTGAACTACGGACTATTGCTTTGGGGAAATTCGGGTGATGTGAATAGAGCGTTTATTCGGCAGAAAGATTGCATTCGTGCTATAGCCGATATCTCACTCATGGATGACTGTAGGCCTATCTTTAAAAACCTAAACATATTGCCGTTGGCATGTATGTATATTAAAAAAGCATGTCTATTTGTTAAGAAACATCCCGAGCTATTTAGATTTAGGACAGATATCTATTACGGTAACAGAAGAGCGCAATATGATGGACTAATGTATCAACCTCGTTGTGAGTCCGTAATTTATCGAAAAAACGCATACAATATGTGTATTTTTTTGTTTAACAACCTTCCTAGAGAAATGAGGTTAATGGAATATAATAAATTTGAAACAGTAATTACAAAATGGCTTACTGAAAAATGTTTTTTTAGTGTCAAAGAATATTTAGCATTTTTAAAGTATAATTTATTCTAAAATTGATATTAACTTTGTGTAAATTGAAATCACATTGTGGAGTTTTTTTTTTTTTTTTTTTTTTTTTTTTTTTTTTTTTTTTTTTTTTTTTTTTTTTTTCTAATGTTTATCTTTGTGTATTAATTTTCATTTCATTCTAACTTATAAAAATTGACATTACTTTGTAGATGATGCTGTAATTGTATTGTTATTAATTTATTATTATATCTGGACATCACATAAAATTATTATTATTGTATTATTTTTGGATTGTATTATTAGGGTTAATTTAATTGGTTATTATGTTTTTTTTTGTAATTTGTATATAATTTTTGCATGTCGTTCATCGACTGAATACTTGTCTTTTGTACCTTAACACCTTGTACTTTATGTTATAAGTATTCTGGCAAATAAAATATTCTGATTCTGATTCTGATTCTGATAATGTCTGTTTCAAAATCCAAGACGGCAGTCATACAATTTTAGTAAAAATCGTTATAGTAGTCTCTCTTGATTAATTCGGCAATGTAAATTCCGATCATAAACACTGTTTTAAAATATAAGATAGCAGTGATGACCTTTTTGTGAAAATCTTCATGGTAATCTTGTTCGACTGATTCAGGTGTTTAGATTTTGAGAAAAGGGTCTGTTTTAAATTCCAAGATGGCGGCCATATACTTTTTTCTAGTTAATCATTATGGTAGTTATTTTCGATTCAACCGGGGATACAAAAAAGTATATGGCTGCCATCTTGAATTTTAAAACAGAATTTATTTTTTAAATCTATATAACTGAATAACGACGATTTTTATAAATGAATGACAATATCTGCCGTCTTGGATTTTGAAACGGACACTATTTGTGAAATCTACACACCTGAATTAATAGAAAATGGCTAAAGTATCCAGTAAAGTGTGTGATCGCCATCTTGTATTTCAATATAGACATTATTTTCGAAATCTACAGTTCCCGAATTAGTCGAAAACGACTTCCATGACGAAAATGTAATTTTTTTACATTTCCGCCATCTCTGATTTTAAAACAGTGCTTATTTTCGAAATCTGCACCCCTGAATTGATCGGAAATGACTACCATATGGATTCTTACCAGAAAAGCGTCTGATCGCCATCTTGGATTTTAAAACAGACATTTTTTTCGAAATCTGCACACCTGAATTAGTCAAAGACGTCAACCATGATGATTTTGACAAAATTTTCCGTTTCCGCCATCTTTGATTTTAAAACAGTCCTTATTTTCGAAGTTTTCATCCCTGATTTAATCAAAAATGACGTCCATTACGATTTTTAAGTAAAAAGTGTATGGCCGCCATCTTGGATTTTGAAACACACATTATTTTCGAAATCTACACTCCCGAATTAGTCGAAGACGACTACCATGACGATTTTGACAATTTTTTCCATTTCCGCCATCTTGGATTTTAAAACGGTCTTCATTTTCGAAATCTACGCCCCTGAATTAATCGGAAATTACTACCATAACCATTTTTACCAAAAAAGTGTTTGACCGCCATCTTGGATTTCTAAATAGACATTATTTTCAAAATCTGCATACCCGACTTAGTCGAAAATGAACTACCATGACGGTTTTGACAAAATTTTCCATTCCCGCCATCTTGGATTTTAAAACGGTCCTTATGTTCAATTCAACGATTTTTACCAAAAAAGTGTATGACCGCCATCTTGGATTAAAAAATAGACATTATTTTCGAAATCTGCACACCCAAATTAGTCGAAAATGACTACTATGGCGATAAAGACAAAATTTTCCATTGCCGCCGTCTTTTTATTTTAAAACCGTCTTTATTTCCGAAATCTACAGCCCTGAATTAATCGGAAACGACTCCCATAACGATTTTTTAACACTCACGGCCTTCGTTTTTAGGGTTCCGTAGTCAACTAGGAACCCTTATAGTTTCGCCATGTCTGCCCGTCCGTCCGTCTCAGTGACCGTTTGCACTAGAAAGCTGAAGTTTGGTATTATTGTATATCAATCACGCCGACAAAGTGGTAAAATAAAAAGTGGAAAAAAATGTTTTATTAGGGTCCTCCCCTATACGTAAAGTGGGGAGTGTTTTTAGGGTTCCGTAGTCAACTAGGAACCCTTATAGTTTCGCCATGTCTGCCCGTCCGTCCGTCCGTCCGTCCGTCCGTCCGCGGATAATCTCAGTGACCATTAGCACTAGAAAGCTAAAATTTGGCACTAATATGTATATCAATTACGCCGACAAAGTGGTAAAATAAAAAGTTGAAAAAAATGTTTTATTAGGGTACCTCCCCTATACGTAAAGTGGGGAGTGTTTTTTTTTTTCATTTCAACCCTAACGTGTGATATATTGTTGGATAGGTATTTAAAAATGAATATGGGTTTACTAAAATCATTTTTTGATAATGTAAATATTTTTGGAAATAATCGCTCCAGAAGTAAAAAAAATGTGTTCCCCCCCTCTAACTTTTGAACCATAAGTTTTAAAAATATAAAAAAAATCTGAAAAGTAAACCTTTATAAAAACTTTCTACGAAAATTATTTTGAACTTGATAGGTTGAATAGTTATTGAAAAAAAAATACAAAATTATTTCTGAACTAAGTTTGTAATTTAACCGTATAAGCAGGTGTGTGTATTGTACCTGTAATTTCTACAAAATTACAATGAAAAGACTTGCTTTCAAATAAAGCAAAAACGGTGAAAATCGGTTCACGCAATAAAGAATTATCCCATAAAAATCATCTTCCATACTTCAAGCTCGCGCGCAATAGTTTACTTAATTTGCCGATAGATGTCGCTGTACGTAGAACGCTCATATCATATCCTACATGGCGGTGTTATTTTTACTCAGTGTATATTGTTGGATAGGTATTTAAAAATGAATAGGGGTTTACTAAAATCATTTTTTGATAATGTAAATATTTTCGGATATAATCGCTCCAGAAGTAAAAAAAATGTGTCCCCCCCCCTCTAACTTTTGAACCATAAGTTTTAAAAATATGAAAAAAATCTCAAAAGTAGAACTTTATAAAAACTTTCTAGGAAAATTATTTTGAACATGATAGGTTGAATAGTTTTTGAAAAAAAATTACAAATAATTTCTGAACTAAGTTTGTTTTAACCGTATAAGCAGGTGTTTATTGTACCTGTAATTTCTACAAAATTACACTGAAATGACGTGCTTTTAAAAACTCTTAAGTGGGGACACTTACTGTGACGGACAGAAAACTACGGAACCCTACACTGAGCGTGGCCCGACACGCTCTTGGCCGGTTTTTTAAAGCTAAGGAAAAATGCGATGAACTAAAAATAGCGAGATTAGTATTATTCTTAACAACTACACTACATTTATAATGTTTTATAGAAGGTGTTCCGTGTAAGGGCATAACTGGTATCGTACTGAGACTAGGAAAAAGTAGGAGATTTTTTTGTATGGGACACGTCAACCCAAGCGGCCAACCCTCCATACAAAATCACAGTTTTTTTGGCGTGATTTTTTTTTATTCATTTATTTATAATTTGAATACGATACCAATTATGCCCTCACACCACTATTTTTGTTTCCCCTTGTAGAATGTATCGTTCAAAAGTTATCGCTATTGACTACTTAAGAGTCCGGTAACAATTTAAAAACGACAATTTTTTACATCATTTGTCTCACAAGTGAAATGAAAAAAAACCGGCCAAGTGCGAGTCGGACTCGCGCACCGAGGGTTCCGTACAAACCTTTACAGCTTAAATGTATTAAATGTTATTATTTGATATGAATTTCAATTTAATTCCTCTACGCTACGCGTTCATGAGGAAATGTTCATGAAAAACTTTAAAATTATTAAAAATATTTTTATTATATGACGTAACAAAAAATTTACGGTTTACGCAATTTTTCCTTTATCTGTGCTATAAGACGCTGCTTCGTACCAAATTTCAAGATTCTGAGTTCACGGGAAGTACCCTGTAGGTTTTGATTCCCTTGAGAGTTTCAAAAATTTGCGGCATAAACGGATGTACCTTTTAATTGCGTTAGCTTAGAAGTTTGATTTTTTCACAGCTCTAAGGGACAGTTTGTATTTGATATAAATTTTAGCTTGATACCTTCACGCGTTCCTGAGAAAAAGGGTCTTGATAGATGGACGGACGGACAACAAAGTGATCCTATAAGGGTTCCGTTTTTTCCTTTCGAGGTACGGAACCCTAAAAACAAAAAGTAACTTTGACAATACCCGGAGAATAATGCTCACTTTCCAACAAACAAGTGTATTCCAATCAACGTAGTTTGACTTGACCTTCGCCCGTGGTCAAGACTCGGGGGAAATTAAAAGACGGACGAAAGTCGCGAGCTTCTGGGAATACGGTAACTAGCTCACACACAATGTCTCTGCAATAAAATATCCACTCAGATGATTGAGGGTAACGTTGAGGGTCAGGGTGGTTTTACTGAAGAGAGTGTAGAGACCATTACTAGAAAACGTAGGTACTAAATATTATGTTGAAACAGGTTACTAACGTTTTTTGAGTCGAATATTGCTCGAAATGTTTAACAACGAGGAGCTTATTCATGAGCCTTCCGTGTAAACTAAACGTTAGTATTAAATATGTCTATTATGTACGAATTTTAAATTCTAATTTTAATCGCGATTTTTTACTTATCCATTAGGCCAATATTTTAGTTCTGTTATTGTTCGTCATTAAAACAATATATATATTTTCGGTCAAACCATAAATTAACTTGCCTTTACTTTAATAGATTTTTTTTCTATCGCTCTAATTTATAAGTTGATATGATAAAAAATGCTTCAGAGGATAATAATTATTTTCGGTCATAATCATTAGGATAAAGAAAAACCGCACTAGAACAAAACAGGTGCTTAAAAGGGTCAGCAAACAATACATTTCCCACATTATTTGTCGTAAAACTCGGCTCAGTCTCGTGAACTAATAAAATACCGTCCGTTATTTAAAGTTGAGAAACACCCCATAATGAATTAGTATACTTCTCGGCACCGGTCGTTTGCGTAAAAGTTGATGTGTTTAAACAAATGCCCAAAACAGGGCCGTACCTCCTGTAATCATACGTTTAATGGCTCCCATAATGACCTCGTAAAGTAGTAACTGCCACAAGCCCTTTCATAAATACTCAACTTCCTTTCCGCGGGCCGGGAATTTTCATTTTTGCCAAAGTTGAATTTATATCGAGATGATCAAGTGCCTGCGTAAACAAAGTTTAATAAGCGCTGCCCGAATGGTCCAAATACCCCTATTTAATTTGATTTATGCATTTTTCTTGATTATCTATTTAATGGCCACGTTATTTCTTTTAAACTTTTAAGTCCATCAAGTTAACCGATCACGTCAAAATGTGTTGTTAGAGCTACAATAATATTCGCTGCGTATAGAATAACTTAGAGCCATTGATACATTAAATTTAATAAATGTAGCATAGTAAAAAAAATATTGATGTTTAACTTGTGGACAGGTACATTTTTAAGAAGATTCAGTTATAAATCTACCTAATTCTGAACACAAATATGGGCATCGACCAAAAAGTGAGAGTGAAAAAGAAATGATAAAAAGATTAAAATATATACATATTTATTCTTCAATTTAGGCACATTACAATGCACTTATGAACGTCAGAGAAAAAAAAAGAAAAAAGAAACTACCACCGGTTCTAACCCTACACCCCTGACCCGAGAAGTATTATGACCGGCAAGAAACTCGGCGGGACTTATTTTTTCAAAACAGTAATACATTACTTCTTAAAGATACACAATAATGCGTAGTTCTATAAGAAGACATATCAAAACAGCTTGAGAGACAGACAATTTACCTATTGTTTAATTAAAATAAATTAAAATAATAATATCCGAATCTGATTGGTTCACAAAACGTTTGATATGCTTTCCTATCTGAACGGTGTCCTCTAAATGTTAAATGATTGTGTAGTAGTTTTGGGTTTGATGATAATGAAAGTAAGAGATTGCTTTTTTGACAATAATGCCAACATGCCATTCTACTTTAAATGCCTACTTCCATGAGTTTAATAACTTGCTTACATGCAATGAGTCCAAGAATTAGCTAAATTGACATTCTGCGGACTCCCACCCATCCGCCTGTCATCAGTGGACACGTCGCGGACAGCTACAGCGTTTATGCATTTGGCAGGCGTGCGGGACGATCAATCAACCTGACGCGGATGAGTTTGGGTTAATCACTTCATGCAAGCGTGTACATTTTCGGGCAGTGGTTCTGGTTTATTTATCTTATGGCTACATATCACTGGATATAGATAGGCATTTCTTCTCTGGAGTAGAAGTAGTGGGAAAGCAGATGATGAAGAAAATCCAGTGAGTGCTGCGAGGTCCAGATGGGACAGTGCAGCTGCCAAGTTTGTTACTCTTTTAGCACCACCCAGGGATCACGTGTAGGGTTGTCGAAGGAGTTTCCTACGGACTCAGAGTAACATTGATCGCCTAGTGCGGTTTGGTTCGGTCGAGTAGTTCTGGTACAATTGGTACATGTTAAATTTTCTGGCCGAAGATGTCTAATTTTGGCTTATATTTTTGAGTAGGTAGTTTTTCAAATCTACTTCTCTTCCTTTAAGGTTGCATTTTATCACAGGACAATTAACACGTACCTAATGTGTAGACATAAGGTTGTGACAAGCTTTTTTTGAATACCTCGGCAGCTGAGCTACATCTGCTGTTGACTGTACAAACGTCGTATGTAAGTCGGTTTAAATAATTTTGTTTGTTCATTGGATATGGTTGGATTTAAAACTAGTGCCTGCGTAGAATTATGTACCAAAACAGTATTTTTAAACTTCCGAATTTCTTAACATCATCATAAATTCTCATTTGAATTGGAAATCCCCGACATTGATGAAGTTTCTCGCGCAGAGAGGAAGAAAGAGACGGGTGGTAAATCACCGCTCGGCAAGTCGTTTGAGCCCATAACAATAATGAAGAGAGGCTGTTTAGTGGCGGTGACGATTTTCCCCTTTGCGTTAAGTTACGCCTTAACAACAGTCTACAGGATTGAAAGCAGTAAGACAAATACGTAATGAAGTAAGTACCTAAGTAAGCAACGCAAGTAAATTTTCTGTATATGCACCAATAACAAAAATAAGAGTAGCAGAAAAGTTTTCATAAGTAACTTAATTTTTTAATTTTTTAGTAATTGTTTTTTTTTTTTAATGCTGAATGTGCATTTTTGTTTTTTTAGTAGGTGCAAAGAAAAACTATACATACACTTGGCACTTTAAAAGTATAAATATTTTCTTATTTTTACGATTAGCGAGGAAAGGTTCAAAATGGAGAAGTCGCATACGTAATAGTCTCATTGTGATTAACTCCCGATTCTATAAATGACAATGCAACCTAATCCCACATTTTATCCAATAACGCAATATCACAAGCTAATGTTACGTTAAGAAATACTCAAAATATTATTTACTCAAAATCATCAAAATTTTTCATTTAATACAATGCTTTAGCTACCCAAAGGTTGTCTGGGAGAGATCGCTTTTTAGCGATAAGGCCGCTTGTTGTTACCTTATTTTAAGTTTATTGTAAAAAAAATATATTATTATTACTCTTTTATTTTCGTTGCAATAAAGAATATTTACTTACTTACTTACTTACTTACTTACTTACTTACTTACTTACTTTAGCCCCTTTCGATAACACTATGAGTATAACTATAATAAAATTGTCTGTATTACCTACTAAGTCTTAAAATATTATTAAAGGCTCTTTTAATAATATACTCAAAACAATATAAAACGGTAACTTCGTCATATGTATACATTTCTGTACAAGGTGACCCGTGTGCATTGTCTTTAGTGCATTTTATTGATATAATAATATACCATGACTACGCACTGCTTTTAAAAAGTGTGCTTTAGCAACGTAGCACTGGCTCTACTTAAGCCGTATTGTGTTGTAAGCAACCTCTCGTACTTACATTTTAGTGATATAATGGGGACCAATGTTACTCTGCGTTCGTAGGAAACACCTCAGACAACCCTACACGTGATCCCTGGGTGGTGCTAAAAGAGTAACAAACTTGGCAGCTGCACTGTCCCATCTGGACCTCACAGCACTCACTGGATTTTCATTATCATCTGCTTTCCCACTACTACTACCCCAGGGAAGAAATGCCTATCTATATCGAGTGACTTGTAGCCATACGATAAATAAAATAAAATAGTGATATAATAATATATCATGACTACGCACTGTTTTTAAAAAGTGTGCTTTAGCAACGTAGCTGGCTCTACTTAAGCCGTATTGTGTTGTAAGACTTGTAAGCAACCTCTCGTACTTACATTTAAGACAATACGAGATGAAGGTATTGTTATTGACTCAATAAAACCTGACTCTTCTCCTGTTAGCAATTTCCCGGTGCTGGATTCTAATTTTAAAATATATGAACAATACAATAACAACACAACCTATCTCAAACATAACTCCAACTCACAACAAACAATCAACCAAAATTGAAGTTGTATTGGAGTTGCGTTGGAATATTTCTCAAGCAAATTCTGATATTTCTGATTCAGATGTTTATGCTGTAGCTGTATTGCGATGTTAATGCATTGGAGTTGTATTGAAGTTGGATCGTGTTTATACGTGTTTTAAAGTTATAATACGGCCCTAGGTGCATTTATTTAGCTACTTATTACATTTACAAATAGTGGTAAGGTTATAGACTGATAGAGATATCCTATACCTCAGTAACCAAGTCCTTCAGTGTGCGGAACCTTTCTGCTTAGAATTTAAATAGGTTTCTACTCAATTCCAATGTTACTGGCAGCTAATGATATACGTTTTATAAAACAAATGAATAAACGTCAGTCAACTGTTACCGGCCTTTAATTTACTACATTTTCGAAATCATTCAAGTACAGTACAGGTATGCAATCTCTCTAAACGGCCCGGCGCCATTAATATGACGGCATGCAGTACGTGCACCTCTTATTCATGCAAATCCCTTGCCGATTCTGGTATAGCGAGAGATATAGTGCTGCCATCTATGCAACTAGGGATAAATCAAATAATTTTTATTTGTTTAAATCGTGCGTAATTTATATTTGGGCTCGTACTCTTACACTAGGCTGCATAATATATCGTAGAAATACGATTATTATAGTAATCTCATGGATATACTCACGTTTCGGAGGTATTGTGGTCGGCAACGCGTATCACAGTACGCCACGGACCGGTTTGAATAGGACTCTTAGTGCTTGAAGATGATGACCTAGGCTCTCCGAAGCATGTCGTGCAAAGTGACTAAATAGTGCGAGCGAGGACCGCATGATCTGCTACGTTACGTGATACAAAGATAAGCTCCATGGCACATGTTCATAAAAGTGATGCTGAGTTCCGAAAAAAATGTTTAAAAAATTAGAATTGGCCGAAAGCACAAAAAAGTACCACTTACGGTGTAAAAATACGGTGGACCTATACGTCATTTGATACAAAGATGACACTTATGGCAACAAATAGCAATTTGTGTGTAAGTACAGAAAAACCCAGTCTGCCAATTCCTGCATGGCCGGAAGTGCACGGCAGACTGGTTTAAAAGTGACGTAATTTTGGGGTCAAATGTTTTTCTGTACCTACATACAAATTGCTAGTTGTTGCCACAAGTGTCATTTTTGTATCAAATGACGTAGGTAAATAACATCCATTTTTTACACCGGAAGTGGTACATTTTTGTGCTTTCGGCCAATTACGATTTTTAACTATTTTTTTGGAACTCAGCATCACTTTTATGAACATGTGCCATGTGCTTATCTTTGTATCCCGTGACGTAGCAGATCATACGGTCCCAGCCCGTACTAAAAGAGACGCACGTGACTGTAACCATTATTATTTTACAATAACATAACATAAATACTCTTTATTGCACACTTCAAATTAAAGAAACAAAGTATACACAAGTTACAAACAGAAAATAAGAGTTAAAACAATTGGCTTATCGCTAATGAGCGAACCTTTGGGAAGCGGGAACCTTTGTAAATTTACAGAAAAGTAGTGTTGCAAAGCAAATAACCAAACATAAATAATCTTACACATATAAAATAAAGTAAAATAAATATACTTACATAGCTCATTCATATACAATACATATATATTAAATATATATAATAAAATAAGAAGATATAAACTAGGACCAAGCACACTACATGCCACAGGTTGTTAAAAACGATTATTGGAGTTGCAGGATATACAGATCATGGGGGAGACAAATAATGTTCTTTAAGTTGTTTGTTAGTATGTCCAGGCGCGGATACAGGGCTGAAACGCAAACCTGGTATGCCACGGGGCCCATAGGTGCGGACCGCGAGATTTTTTGTGAAGGTAAGTGCCCCCCCTTGAACGAAATCCTGGATCCGCGCCTGAGTATGTCTCGTCTCACCAAGGTTTAAACGTAAGTAACTCATACTAAAACAGTTTGCGAATGAAAATTGTGGGTAAAGTCTTTCCTTTTCATTCTAAAAGACAAAATAACGCAATACTTGACGGTAAAACACATCCCAGCGACCACCGACGCACCGCTCCCTTTTTTAAATTATGCAATGTTTTTATTCAATTAGTCGTGTGGTCGACCTTAATTAGGAGAATAGGTAATGGAGTGTAGCAGAAACAAGCCGGGATTGCGGCAAATAGAGCAATAGAATAGAAATGAGAGCATTTCTTGTCTCTTTGTGAACAATAGTTTACAATGTGTGTGATGCTTGCGCTCTCATTTGTCTTTCTGTCCAATCTTTCACGTTGACGATGTTGTTTTGTTGCGTTTTGCATTTTACAATAAGTGAATAGGGGTGCTAGCATGTTTGTCGTTATGCTAATTTCCAGAGTCCTTCACAGTTATTTTTATTGTATTGTAATGGTAGTAACAGATGTACTCGTAACTACCTATTTGTGGTATTACTTATTTGAAAAGCTGTTTTATTTTTAATATATTATTACGAATATTTTTGTTAAAAGACGTGTTTTGCTGTTATGTTTTGCTTATAAATGCCATGTGCGTAAGTGTATTGTATTGCCGTTCCTTTATGCGGCTTATTTGTATGTAGGTATTTATAACATAATAAATGCAATGTAAAGCTTAAGTAGTATTTAACAAAGGGCTATTATAGAAACCTACTTAATCCATCTGTAATGCAAATTGCATGTACACGTTACTCTCCTAACTATACAGACTTTTAAACATTCCCAGCAAAGTAAAGAATCTATTTAATTTGTAATCCGACGGGTGGTATCTAAGCTAGATACGATCTACTTTATTTTCTTGTTTATTTCCTTGCCGTGTCGGTTAGTGCCGCGGATTAAGTCCTCCGTCCCGATCCCACTGGATTAAAGAAATACTTTCATAGTTCTTTTTAGATGACTTTTAAATAAACTACTTTAGTTTCCATGCAATTTCAGTCCTGCAAATAATTCTTCTTCTTTTTCGTATCGCTGATTCCGAGTAACCTAGTCTCGCCTACATAGTCAAAAGTCAGTGAACATTTTTTTTACTTAAGGCGTAACGTAGAGAAACAAAATATTAGAAATATCATTAAATCGAAATATAGCTCTGTACGTGGATGTAATTTTGGAATTTGTATGAGGTTCATAAGTACTACGTATTTATTAATGTATTGAAACCTTAGGGAAAAAACAAGCAAATGCAATACAAATAGTCAATCAGATGGTATATTCACAAGCCAAACAGTTTTCACAAATAAATATTAACATTTCAGTTGCTCAGTTGGCAATGCGATTAAATTTATATTAAAATCTAAGAAACATTATTTTATAAAGATGATATAAAGAAACATTATGTAAAATTACAAGTTTAAGCATAACAACTGAAAAACAGTGTTCCTTACGTATTAACTAAAATCAAAGCTAATGAGACCTAAAGGTAGTTACTGGAGCTTAGATCAGAGCCAAAACTCCTAACAAAAAAATATATTCTGCACACATTGTTTGTTTCAGACTGCCAATTATTTTACTTCTACTACTCTGTTTGCAACTTGTGTAAGCATACTTTGTTTCTTTAATTTGAGATGAGCAATAAAGAGTATGTATGTTATGTTCTTGTAACTATAATGGTACTGCACTTATGACATAATTGACTATGACATGCTTTTTACAGTCTCACAGAGTTCTATGACCTACCATCAACATAATTGTAATTAGGATATCACTTCATTAAATTTAATAATTAAGTATAACAACTCGTTATGTATATGTTAGGATATCACTTCATTAAATTTAATAATTAAGTATAACAACTCGTAATGTATCTAAATATATAAAAGAAGAAACTGACTGACTGACTGACTGACTGATTGACTGACTGACTGACTGACTGACTGACATATCAACGCACAGCCCAAACCGCTGGTTCTAGAGATTCCAAATTTGGCACGTAGGTTCCTTATAAGATCTAGGGGTGCACTAAGAAAGGATTTTTCAAAATTCACCCCCTAAGGGGGTAAAATAGGAGTCCAAAGTTTGTATGGCGAATCAAATTTGTTAGACTATTTTATTCTAAACTTCACAGGAGTATTCCTAAAGATAAATGAGTAAATACGTGTTTCAGGGTTTTTGCAAATTCAACCCCTAAAAGGGGAAAATGTGGTCACAAAGTCTGAAAATCAACATGGGTATCGTATCCTTTTGGAGTACTTATAGTACGCGGGCGAAGCCGCGGGAAAAGGCTATTAGTCAATAAGTACCCATGTAATGTAATTTGACATGTAATATTTTAAAAATTTAGAAATAAATGACTATGACTATGACTGTTAGTTTAAACTCCTATATTGAGTAGACTATCAGAATCAAGATCAGAATCTTTATTTTTAAAACATAGGAACATTTTATGGTAGTGAATATGGAGTACAGGTTGCTTTCTATGTTTTACCCATAAATGCAGGTAGGTATACAAATATGAATCGTATGCAGCATGTAGCTAACCTAAAGTGAATTTGGGAGTGCGGCAATTTATACAGAATGTAACAAAAATACTGGTAATCCGTTTAAAAGCATAATTGGTATCTTATTGCGAATAAGAAAAAGTAGCAGCAAAATTGTTGTATGGGACACGTCGTCCACCCAATTGTTGTATGGGACACGTCGTCCGTACAAACCCAATTGTTGTATGGGCCACGTCGTCCATACAAACCCAATTGTTGTATGGGACACGTCGTCCATACAAACCCAATTGTTGTATGGGCCACGTCGTCCATACAAATCCAATTGTTGTATGGGCCACGTCGTCCATACAAACCCAATTGTTGTATGGGACACGTCGTCCATACAAACCCAATTGTTGTATGGGACACGTCGTCCATACAAACCCAATTGTTGTATGGGACACGTCGTCCATACAAACCCAATTTTTTTTTCGCGAGAAAAAATATTTTCCTTACTAGCAATACGATACAATTTATGCCCTCAAACGGATCACCAGTATTTTTTTACACCTTGTACATATACAGCATAAATTGCACCAAATAAATATATGTATATACAACTCTACTATACTGTACAGATACGTATTATTGCATTCTAACTGAAACGTGCCAGCCAAGCTCATCACTAATGCACTTTTTCACCCTCAACCCCAAGTACACTTCGTCCCGCAAGAAACACGCTTCATTTACGAGACTCGTGTCGCGGACACGTGAAGTGGCACTCGTGCGCCGGTTCGTGTTCTATCTTGTTTGTGTTCCCGCTGAGTAGGTACGTCGCATACAAGAGAAACACAGTAGGACAAATTAAAAATACCTGATTCATTTTTTTCATACAAATTTTTCATACAAATTCATAATTTAACATTCGTTATACATACTAACACTATCATATACAGGGTGTAAGAAAAATACTGGTGATCCGTTTAAGGGCATAATTGGTATCGTATTGTGACTAAGAAAAATGGGAGAAAATTATTTGGACGTGAAAAAAAATTTTTTTTTTTGTATTGGACCCGTCGTCCCAGCCGGTCAACCCTCCAAATAAAACCAATGTATTTTCGCGTGAAAAAAATTTTTTTTTAGGTTTTCGATTATAGAATACGATATCAATTATGCCCTTAAACGGATCACCAGCATTTCTGTTACACCCTGTATAACGGTTACACTCACATCTCTTTAGTCACTTCGCGCGACATGTTTCGGAGAGCAATCTTCAAGCTCTAAGAGTGCTACTCAGGGACTGATTTCGGTTACGGTTTTACCGGTATGAAACCGGTATTCCATTACGATACCGTAATGGTGTAACAGTAACGCACGCCGCGCCAACATAACGGTACCGTAACCGTTTTGAAATATCGGTTACCAGTAATCGATTTAAAGATAACCGAAACCTTTAAATTACCGGTTCGAAATCGGTATAATAACGGTTACCGAAAAAAATAAGCGGAAAGACAAAACGGCAGCGCCGGCGGTTTGGCAACGACGCCAAAATCGAAATATCGGTAACCTTTAAAAATCGGTTAAGGTACCGGAAAAATAAAGGTTACCGTTATATTTCGATAGCGAAATATAAAGGTTCCGCTACCGGAACCGCTATATGAAAACCGCTATGACGTCATATCGGTTATAAAATATACCGGTATTTTTCGGTTATGTGCTACTCGAAGCGGTCCTAGATCAAACACTAAATAATTTTAAAAAAAGGTTGACGAAGTCAAGATTGGTGCCACGAGTTGCTTTTCGGTGCAACATCGTGCAGAAACCGGACCTAACCCAATAAGGCCTAGTTTCCTGTCTAGTTTGGAACGTCCGATGGCAGACGCTTTCATAAAAACTAGTACCTACGCCAATACATGGTAAGGTTGCCAAGCGGACCCCAAGCTCAATTGAGCCGTGGCATAAAGCCGGGACAAGCACTAGTCGGAAGATGATGAGACAGTAGGTACTCAACTTTTCTTATATTACGATTTTCAGCTATTTATCCTGATGACCTACCAAGTTAGAGATGCGCAAAACGCTTCACTGAATTGAAAAGATTGATTCACTCATTTCGCTCAGTGGATCTGTTCGCATATTCGCATTGTCTCACTCGTTTGACTTGGTCTGCTCATTCGAATCATGAGTGGGAAAGAGCGAACAAGTAACACTGTAAACGCTGAGATAGATGAGTTACTGAGCGAGTTAAATCTTCAGTGAGTTGAAGAGTGAGTGAGTTAAATAAAAATAAATAGTTTATTTTAATCACTCACTCGTGAACGACCAAAATGAATACATCCGTACTGTTATTGACTATACTGTACCAACCTCGACTAGCAACAAGCCATTTCGAGCAGAGACACTCTGTGATTACCTCCGCACAACAATACAGATGTCGTTTTATCTACTAAACACGTCTGTATTACACAATTTTTTAATGCTATACTGATGGCATGTATTTATTTATGTTTGTTATTTACGTAAACAGTAGCGTTTCCACTTAAAAAACAACAAATCAAAATATATGGTATCAAAATTTTATTTGTTATCTAGTTGAAATAACTGCAATAATAACGGTGTTTAGGAAATAACGCCGTATAGAGAACAAATTAAAAATACTCTTTCCTGAACACCTCAAAAAGAAAACCAGTACAGACATGGGGATCAATGTTACACTGCGTCCATAGGCAACACCTTAGACAACCCTACACGTGATCCCAGGGTGCTGCAAAAAAGGTTAACAAACTTGGCAGCTGCACTGTCCCATCTGGACCTCGCAGCACTCACTGGATTTTCTTTATTATCTGCTTTCCCGCTATATACCCCAGGGAAGAAATGCCTATCTATATCCAGTGACATGTAGCCATACGATAAATAAAACAGTACAGCCAGAACATCGAAGTAGTGTTAACAACCGGCGGTCTTATTACTAAAAGCGATTTCATTCATAGAACCCATTTGTTTCAACGGTACATTTTCCTATAATTAACTCATTTTGTTTGATATTTTTTTAGGAAAATCGACATATTTGATTACAAAATATATGAGGATTGTCCAAGTTCTTAGAAAATAAATGTGCTCCAGACTGGAAATAAAATTTCGCAACTCAATTATTTGTTCACCACTTATCGGACGAATATGTCCAAAACAATCAAAATACATTTTACAAAGGTTTTTATTTACTGTCTAGACATGGGCCAAATACAATTGACTACTTCGTCGTCCCTATTTTACGAAGTATTTATTTACTAGCTTTTGCCCGCGTCTTCGCTCGCGTTAAATTCGGGGGAACAAATCATACAAACTTCCACCCCCCATTTTAGGGAAGTGGGGGGTTAGAAAGAGACAAAAAGTAGCCTGTCACTCTCCATCCCTTCAACTATCTCTACTTAAAAAATCACGTCAATTCGTCGCCCCGTTTTGCCGTGAAAGACGGACAAACAAACAAACAAACACACACATACACTTTCCCATTTATAATTTAACGGCCTCCTAGCCTAGTTGGTAGAGACCCTGCCTACGAAGCAGGAGGTCCCGGGTTCGAATCCTGGTCAGGGCATTTATTTGTGTGTTTATTACAGATATTTGTTCATGAGTTATGGATGTTTTCTATGTATTTAAGTATTTATATATATCGTCGTCTAGTACCCATAACACAAGCCTTATTGAGCTTACTTTGGGCCTTGGTCGATTTTTGTAAGATTGTCCTTATAATATTTATTTATTTATTTATAATATTAGTATGGATGAATGTGGGATATATGGTGGGACAATATTATTAACCCTTTGACCGCCTAAGACGTCAAATCACGCGCACGGAAAATCATGCCCTCAGCACGAGCGCGTGATATCATGTCCAAAATATGACCGAGTGCACTTATGCTTTTGCTATGGCGTGAGTAACACGATTTTTGTGTCCGATGCTTGGTCGTCAAAGGATTAAGATTAATTCCCTTTTTACCTTATTTACTTATCTGTACTACAAAGTATAAAGCCACTACAAAGTTTAATTAACAGTGAAAAAAAGACAAATCGCTTCTTAAAAAAAAGAATTAACCCTTGGCTGTACAAAAGAAAACCCACGAACGCGTTAAATTATGCAGGTTGTTCGTGGAAATGTCTTTATTACAATTCATGTCGCCCGCGTCGGTAAAAAATACACAGTTCTATTTTTAAAACACATTAAAATACATTAAAAACATAATCTATCTCAAACCTAACTCCAACACACAACAAAAAATCAACTAATAACTTTCAAGCTAATTCAGATATTTCTGATTCAGACGTGTATAGGTAGGCGCTAGCTGTATTGCGCAGTTTTTATAAGAGTTGTATTCAAGTTATATCATGTTTAAATGTGTTTTAAAGTTAGAATCAATTTAACGTGTACGATTTTGGAGGGTGGGGGGGGGGGTAATGTCCCCTGTGACCTACCTCCCTCTCTCGAACCGCGCCTGGTCCACGACTACAGACAGTGTTAAATTAAGGTGGATATTAATCCCACGGAACGCCCCACAAGCTGAGTGTCCCTTATCTTTTCAAGACTTCGGAACCTATATATTATAATAATTAAAGAAAATTTCCGTTATTTCGTAGATTTTGTTTCACCGCTTTTTGATTTATGGAAGTACGAGTGAATTAAAACATTTAAATTCCGCATTTACTTTCGTTGGGTAAGATCCTACTCAGTTTAGGTCATCTTTACTATTGAAGGCTAAAACTAAAAGGAACTAAGTGAATTGTCGACGCGCGCAAATGAACTAGAACGGGAAGGTGCCGATAATATTGTACTGAGGCGGCTGTCTATAAGTAGTAGAGATGTAACGAATATAACGAATATTGGATGTTGGGTATTCGCGAATACGAATGCGAGTACGAATATGAGGAAATGGGGTTACACTTTGATTAAAGCTAGTTAAAACTTGACAGATAGTTTTTATCCGTTTAAAATTCTACCTTAACGCGAACAAAATAAAGTCGATATTTAAAACACTGCACAAAATAGTGTCATGCTTGTAATGTTGACTTTATGATCAGGATAACAAGGTAGACAATCAAATGTATAAAAATCATGTGTCAATCGTAAACTAAAGATGATCGCAGTGTACCTTGAAATATGGGAAGTAGTAGTCCAATGATTCAGACGTGATCCTTTCAAACCGAAGGTCGTGAAATCGAATTTTGTAATGGTATTAACAAGTTTTAAGCACTTAAGCGTAGAATAATTTAGAAATCAAGATAGACAAATGTGATAGTCTAGAACTAGATTAAAAGGTACCATTTTGTTGCTGGTACTTACGCTTTTATTTTTCGTTATATAATATTAAATCTGTACAACACAAATGGTATCCAAGCAAGTGTCACAATGTACATATTTTTCTTAATTCTACTTAAAGTATGTTTGAAATTATTGTTTTTTTTTCAGATACTTTTCTTATTAAAATAGGATGGAATCAAGATAAATTGTCAATGAATCATGCGAATTACCTACGAATACAAATTATCGAATTGCGAACTTTAAACGTTCGCGGACGCGAATGCCCTAGTCTCTAGTGACGTGCCAGTTTCCGGGTAGATTACTAAATTCATTTCTTCGCAGTTTCATTCAATAATGAGTGAAGATCGTGCCGCTCGTTTTCGTTTTGCTAATCTATGTCCGTCTGAACCTCTGTTGGTTTTTGGCCGTCCTGATATGCTTGCATTACCTTTTCTATATTTTTGACAAAAAATTGTCCCAAACTATGTAAGTACGACGTGAGAAAAGAGTCAATTATTCATAGGTGGTTTTATTTTTATTTTTTATAATATAGGCTACCTAATCAAACTTCAGAAACTACATATGTTCGGATTTAGCTTTATTTAAACTCTAATTACTTTAAAATAAATAAATGAATTGAAACAATGTTACACAAATGGACTAAGTCACACAGGGCCGCTATTCGACATGCCAAACTGCGAGACGTGGCTCTCACACTTGTCTCGCTAGGTGATAGAGTGAAATCCATCTGTCCACACGTGTCCACACCTAACTGTCAATCTGTCAGTAGGTCTCGCTAGAGCGTTTTATCTATGGCTATGACCACCATTTTAGATGTCACTCTTGAGTGATTCCACCCCAAATTTCAACTGTCACAAAAGTGTGATCTCATAGTTGTCTCGCTAGCTACTGTCAGTTATGCCATGTCGAATTGAGGCCCAGTAAGGTCAAAAGTTTGTATTACAATGATACATAACAGATAGATATGATGAAGAAAATCCAGTGAGTGCTGCGAGGTCCAAATGGGACAGTGCAGCCGCCAAGTTTGTTACTCTTTCCCACTACTACTACTACCTAAGAGAAGAAATGCCTATATATATCCAGTGACAGGTCGCCATACGATAAATAAATAGATAGATATAGGTAGATAAATACATAAATGCATAGGAAACACCCATTACTCAGGAAAAAAATACCCTCATCAGAAGTCGAACCCAATGCGCTTGTGAACAGTTTCGGGGATATGACATCCCCCTGTCTCACCCCTCTGCGCAATTGGATGGGTTTAGACTGCTGGCCCTGTACTTGGACACTCATAGTGGCGGCTTCGGAGAGACATCTCAGCACCTCGATATAACGATAGTCTACTTGGCATCGCTGTAAGGATTCCAGAACAGCCCAAGTTTCCACGGAGTCAAAGGCCTTCTCATAGTCCACAAAAGCGAGACACAGGGGCTGATTATACTCTTCGGACTTCTGTTTAATCTGCCTCACTGTGTGAATGTGGTCTATGGTGCCATATCCTCCGCGGAATCCAGCCTGTTCCGGTGTCTGGAACTCGTCGAGTCTTCTGGCGAGACGATTCGTGACCACTCGTGAGAAAAGCTTATAGACGTGGCTCAGAAGTGTGATGGGTCTGTAGTTTTTAAGGAGGGTTTTATCACCCTTCTTAAAAAAGAGCACCACCAAACTCCCGCTCCACGCCTTAGGAGTTCTCCCACTGTGAAGGACGGTATTGAAGAGGTTCTGCAGCTCCTGTATAACAGGAGCTCCTCCTGCCTTCAGAAGCTCTGAAGTAATACCATCCTCACCGGGGGCTTTTCCATTTTTAAGCTGCCTCAGAGCTAACACGATCTCGTCTTGACTGATGTCTGGCAGTTCGTCGGTATAGTGGCGTGTCAGGGTGGCTCTTGAATCATGGTCGTCTCGTCGGGAGTGGGGGGCATGTGCAGAGTACAGCCGGCCATAAAAATCCTCTATCTCGGCGGAGATCTCCGGCTTCGACAACACGGTCCTCCCGTCGTGCGTTTTTAGCTTCGTCAGGTGGCTCCTGCTAAGCTGCTGAGTGAATACTTTGGACCCTCGGTTTCGCTCTATCGCCCCTTCAATAAGGCGTGTGTTGGAGCTCCGAAGGTCGCGCCGTACCATCTTCGCAATTCGCTTATTCAGGTCTGACCTCTCTGACGAAGTCGCTTGGGTAGTCTCCCGTCTTCTTGTCATCAGCCCCAGAGTCTCATCCGAGAGTTTGGACTTCTTGCCAGTACGCTGTTTTCTGCAGAACTTGATACCCTCGTCCCTCAGCGTTTCGACCAGATTGTGTAGGGTCTCGTCGGCGTCATCAGTGGGTTCCAAGGCAACAAATCTATTCCCGAGAAGCTGCTGAAACTCCTCGGTGCCCGCGACGATTTGGATTTGGTTAGGCCGGAGCGTGGACTTCATCAGACGGTTTCTTTCAAGCTTCAAGTTGATATTCAGAGAGCCTCGGAGCAGTCGGTGATCAGATCCGGTATTGAACCTGTTGATCACTGAGACATCTCTGAATATGTGCTTGCTATCCGTCAAGATGAAGTCGATCTCATTTTTTGTCGCAGTGTCGGGGCTCTGCCATGTCCACTTCCTTTGAGGCTGTTTCTTAAAGAAGGAGTTCATTAAGAATAGCTCCTCTTTCTCAAGGAAGTTGACAAGCATTTGCCCCCTGTGATTCCTAACTCCATAACCATGCGGGCCTATTCGGGATTCGTTGCCAGTCCGGATTCCCACCTTGCCGTTAAAGTCCCCCATAACAACGTTGAAGTGAGCCTTTGTGGTGTTGTGCAAGGCTTTGGATATGTCTTCATACATATCCTCCACTTCATCATCCGAGTGTGCCGAGGTCGGTGCGTAAACCTGAACTACCTTCACGCTATACCGCTTGGAAAGCCGAAGGATCAGGTACGCTACCCTGTTCGACACACTGGAGATTTCTTGAACGTTGCTAGAAAGGGCCTTATTGACGAGAAAACCTACGCCACCCTGGGATGTTTTATCACCCTCGCGAAAGTAGAGAAGATGGCCTGAGTCTAGGGTTACGGTGTCCTCCCCCTCTCTACGGACTTCACATAACCCAAGAACATGCCATTTAATGTTCTCTAACTCCACTTCCAACTGCGCTAGATGATGGTCAAGCCTCAGAGTGCGTCCGCTGAACGTAGCCAGGGTCAATTTAGGAAGTGTGTGGTAGCCTGTTGTAGCCCGGGGATTCCTAGCACCCCCTGCCCCGCCGTTACCGTGGCCGCTACCATGGCCAGGAATAGCGAGGCGGCCGGGAACTGGGGGCCATTTCTTGGCTGAACTTATCATAAAGGGGTAATGCCCATAATCCCCACGCTGGGCATGCGGGTTGGGGATCGCAGTTTGGTGGTGGGATTTTTCTGCAGGGGCGCTGCTGCCCGCCCCCCGGTATGTCCCTTAGTCGCCTCTTACGACACCCACGGGAAGAGTTGGGGTGGAGCAATTCTAAGCCGGCACCACACGGCAGCGAAGTGTAGTACGGAAAGTGTTAAAGATTTTACATGTCAAACTGCTATCTGATTGTATTAATGATTATAATTGTAATTATATTATTGTAACCTTTAAGTCCTGTAGCTATCTCACGATACAAAATAAGCTAAGTGTGACGAATCAAAGTGCTCCGCACAAACTCAGTACAAACAATTGCTACAGAGCTCGTCCAAATTTAGCTTTGTGTTCCACAAACGGTTGCCGGCATTTTGTCTGTAGTTTGTAACGGAAAATTCTAGGCGTCGACAGGAAATAAGCCGCTTAAAAGATAATGTATGTTTACTAGTTTGTTTCGCTTGACGTTTCGTGTTAAAGTCGCAAAATGTCAAGGGAAGGAAGAGTAATTGGATAGCATAATGTCGGATTTAGGAATGGTTTGTATGCTTAAATGGCAGGTGAGGTGGTCGTATCAAATAGCAGTTGTAGGGCCCTATTACTAGAGCTGTTAATGTTACTAGAGATGTTTATTAAACAAGTGACGAAGGCATCCGTTTCCCAGAGCTGGAATTTAATTATAAAGTACCTAAACTACATGTGTGTCTTAGCATTTACAAAGTTTGTAATTAATACATACTCGTAGATGCATGCATGCATGATGCATGGTATATCCGTGTAGGGACGCTTCCTAATGTTCACAATAAAACCAATGTTTTATATCACTGAAAATTACTTATTTTTATAGCCCACCAGACACTGTCATTAATAATATCGTTATTTCGCTACCCGTCCTTTTCTATGTATATTTATTTATTTATCGTATGGCTACATATCACTGGATATACGAGTAGATAGGCATTTCATCCCTGGGGTAGTAGTAGTGGAAAAGCAGATGATAGTGAAAATCCAGTGAGTGCTGCGAGGTCCAGGTGGGACAGTGCAGCTGCCAAGTTTGTTACTCTTTTAGAACCACCCAGGGATCACGTGTCTCAGGTGTTTCCTGCGGACGCAGAGTAACATTGATCCCCATCTATGTAAGTATGTATATGACTGGTGAGAAGGATGAGTAGAGAAATAATGTCATTATTACTGACAGTGTCTGGTGGGGTTATTGTATTTACACGCACGAACCAACATTTTCACATAGACCGTCACCATAAACATATCATGCCCACTCTCTCTCACTCATTCATACAGCATATCTTACACTCGTTCCGATACACGCAAACAATTATATCGTCTATATAAGCGTATGACTGTATACTGTGTATACTGGTTGTAACAAAAATAGTAGTAATCCTTTTAAGGCCATAATTGGTATCATTTTGGGACTATGAAAAAGAAGAAGAAAAATTTTATGGACATGAAATTATTTTTTTTTGTATGGGACACGTAATCCCAGTGAAGAGAACGCGCCGGGCGTTCATAAATAAATTTTATTTCTTTATACTATGAGCTAGAGCAGCTATTGGAAGCTACTAAAGGAAGGTACAACTTAGACTGAACCTGAAAAGCTTAGAAAGCCAAAGTGGCTCTCTATGAAGGAAACCCTCTACTCCTACTGAAACCCCGTGATACTAAAATTTTCCCTAAGCTCTGATGACTAAACATACTTACCTCCTGAAGGGAACACTACAACCCAGCGTTATATACTATAACCCCAATAATCTATTTCCTATATAAACATGATTTGTCAGACAATCCCAGCGGTTTTTCCTAACAATGGCTCGTGAAAGTTCAGTGGTAGATCCCTAGTTATGTAGTAACCCGATAATTTTTAGGAGACTGATAAAGAGGTTATTGAAACAAAACAAGGATATTTATTTTAAACTTTATTTCCTATAAATGGTACTTTACAACGAAAATACATTAAGTAAATAGGTATATAAAATTAATTAGTAAATTAAATATTCGGTTATAAGTTCAAGTTGTTGATGCGGGGTTTTAGTGATAAAGCTGTATGATGGTGTCAGGATATCTGTAAAAGAAAAGGCTATTCGGTAGTTTCCATATAGACAAAGTCTTCCCAATAATTGCGGTAAAGATTAATGCTAGAAAATTAATTTGTAAAATTTTGTTATTGACGATGAAATGATCTCTTGTCTTATTTGAATATTTTTTAACTATAAGCAAATATGTTTTTTTTTTATTTAACTCCTACGCCCTAAAAGCGCTAATGTTAACGAATCCAGGCAGTAACAACTTTTCAAATTAGTTGTTTTTTCTGATTATTTTGATTAGATATTATTTTGCAAGTATTTAAACAAAGTTAGGATGGGTAGCTGATGTGTGAAAGGTTTTCCCTTATCTATACGCCTGTAATCCGTGCGGTGGAGATTATTAGCTCAGACCCTGTCTAAATTTATATATATATATATATATATATATATATTTGTTTTTTATTTTCTCTACTAATGACTTTATTAAGTGAAGCTACCAACGTTTCGTAACCTATACACCAGAGGAAAGAAACGCCAAGAAAACCTCTGAGATGCCTAGCTATTTAATTAAATCAAAATTAAACCTAAAATTCAACCAAAGTGACTGTTAAGGTAGTACTGGTAAGTACAAAAGTTAGATGCCTTATTTCAGCTCAAAAGTAATAAATAATTTCAGATATATAAATAACACTTCATAGAAGGATCAAGGTAGTGGTTATGAAGAATGAACATAATCGTTCAACGGTTAATGTCGGTTACACTGTCAAACATAAATAATGTTACAATCACACAAGTAATTACTTCAGTTCAAGTCAATGCTTATATACCAAAGCATATGAACCGTAAATATAATAGAGGACACACTCTTTTAAATTCATAAATCAGGTACGTAAAACACGCTAAAAATCGTTCCCAAAATAGGGTAAACGTCTTAATATATACTCAATTAAATTCATATGCCGCAACCGCAAAACATAAAAATATAACGCATTCCGCAATAAAATTCGCAAAACGTATAAAATTATAACGTATACGATATATAGAATATAGGATAACCGCATCCACAAACGTATAAAAATATAACGCATTCCGCAAAACGTATAAAAATATAACGCATACGCAATATAGGATAAACGCATCCATCCCTATTTCGTTAAATTCGTAAAATGTTTCCGCATACTCCGTTAAATCCCGTACGCATATATATATTGCATATAATAATTCAACCAACTTTCACATAAATTAAATGCAAGAACCACAGTAATAAGGAAAATGTTCATAATATAACAGTCAATTAAAAGTACTTACTCAACTCCAAGGCCTAAAGAGAATACACAGAAAAGAAATAAATTTTATCATTAAAGTGAATAAATTTTGCCTCTCCAAATTAGACTTCTTTTGCTGGTCCTATTCTACTAGCAGCTTTGTCCGATGGCAGCTCAGGTCAGGGTTTCGGGATGGTAGCACGGTGCTTGTAGCTCCATTCAGCGGCAGAAGTCAGGTCCCGTTGCTCAGGATGGTGCTTGTGGCTCACGACGGCGGCAGAAGTCAAGTCGTCCCATAGTCCCGTAGGTAAAAGGCAAGGTGCTCGCAGATCTGGTCGGAGTCAAAGTGACGGTACGCCCTCCCCTTATATAGCATTAAAATTACGTATATAAACGCTATCTACCCTCGTGACGTCAGAGAGGTTCGAAACGTCCGCCTTGTGGTAGTTTGGTTACATTGATTTTAGCCAATTTGAACCTTATTGATCCTTTAGTTCATACTATTTTAAAGACCAAATTCCTATGCTTAAACGACCTAGTTCTAAAATCTCCTATCTCCATAGGAAATAAATTTCTTGAATTTTTATCCAAATTATGCAATTTCCAATGAAAATTTATATGAAAATAGATGAAAACATTAGCCCCGCGTATGATTTAATAAGCCCCTGTAAGTATTAATGTCTATTTTCCCCGTAAAATGCCAGTATATCTTTATATACCAATTTGATTCTTAAGATCCCTATGCTACATACTCCCATAAGGATCAAGTTTCTATTAGCGTCCTACCTTTTCTTTTGGAAAATCTAACCTCTAAGAAAACGATTTTCTTTATTTCAAACAAAAGTAAGTATTTTCTAAGCTGAATTTATATAATTTATGATGGAGATAATTTTTCTGCATATATTATGACAAGATCCTGCGTACTTACTGCGTATTTACTCTGTAAAATACCAATATAACTTTATTAAGAAAAATCGCTTTTTATCCTAATTTTCATCACTTTCTCTTAGTTGTTTTTAGCAAATATTAGTATTTCACATGCTTACAAGCTAAAACTAGCCTAGTATTCCATCAAACATCAGTAATTTTAAAATCCTTACAATCTTTTTACGACAATTTTTGATCATAAAATTTGTCTATTTTAGCGCTTTACAGAATCGAACTCATGATTTATAAAAACAAAGCTCCCAACTTTATTTATTTCCGTTATTTAACTTCATAATACGAGTTTTTACATAATATTCCCAAAAATCGATTTTGGATGAAAAGGTAAGTTCTTAGCTTTTTCACACTTAATTCGTTCAATTTCGTTAATATACTTCCTGCAATATAACTTTAATTACTTTCCCTTTAATTAAAGTATCGATTTATAACAATAATTAACAAATTAAAAACATAACCTCTCCATTTGGACAAATTTTCAGACAAGTCTAAAATATTATTAGATACTACTTTTTGTTATTGAATAAATTATCAATAATACATTTATTCTATACAATAAACTACATTTCATCTCGAAAATCCTATTAAAAGTATCAATTTTCATCATTACTTAACGAGCAATTTTCTCAGTTGTCGGTCATTCCCTTCCCTAGGTATTCTCACAATGAAATCATAAGAAACTGATGATAAAGCAATTCGTTATCAAAATACTAATTGCTAGATGACTTATATTCTAATCCTAAGTAAGGATCCTGTCTACGTTACTAAAAGTTTTTATTATGTCATAAAATGTCTTTAGTAAATCATATATTTTTGTCCTTAGCACATATCTCAAAAATGAAGTAAGTATTTCTAGAACATATTTTATATACAACCCCGTGCTATTCTATGAGTTTAATTTTACCTAATAATACATCCCTTATTGAAGGAATCGATCACAAGATTGCTAAAACTTAATGACAAATCTAGTGCGGTAGCCAAATTACTGTTTGAGCACTGCAAATAGTACAAACGGATATTTAAGATAATGATTCTCCAAAATGTTGCATACTTATCCTGTTAAGTTGTTATTCATAGCCTCTGTTCCTGTGAAAACTAAAACATACCTATACATTAGGGCATTGTCAGTTCGAGCGAACATGCTAGCCCGCAGATTTGCTCGTTGTACAGATGAAGTAAAAATAACACTATTCAAGGCTTTCTGTACATCGCTGTACGCGTCAAGTCTGTGGGTTAGATATACTCAACGTGCTTACAATGCCCTGCGCATTCAATACAATAATGATTTTAGGGTGCTGTTGAGACTGCCGCGTTTCTGCAGCGCATCGTCCATGTTCGCCGAGGCGCGCACAGACGGCTTTGATGCCGTCTGGCGCAAGAAAACGGCCTCACTGCTAGACATGGTGCGCGGGAGTAGCAACAGCATCCTAAACATGATAGCTAACAAGCTAGACTGTCCTCTGCTGTGGATAATGGGTCAGAGGACTAAATCGCTGTTTTGTATATATTATTAAGTAACTAATATTAGACTAAGTTAATACTAACATTGTATGGACCATTGTGTTGTCTTTTAATATATCATTTCATCATTTCATTTCATTTCATTAAATATCTACACAAGCTGCATATATAAATTACATATGAATGCCACCTATGGTCATAATGCCATTTGAAATACCCAAATAATAATAATAACCATTATTTCTATCTCAAATACAACTATGTAAAATACATAATTAATCAACCAAGATCATGAATGTTTCAAAATCTTGCCAATCAACGGTGAACAATATTTAGTAAAACTGCATATTATCAATTGCTTATGCAATAATGTAAAAATAAGTAATAATATAAATATAATTATATCTAAACATAATATAATTTATCGAAAACTGTGAGAAATCCTAGTAAAGATTTCAAGTTTTATATTTTCCAAATATTCTCATTTCCTGAGATGATCACTGGATCATAGCTTATATATAGGTTCTGGTATGTATGGTTGTTAATAAAACACATGATGCTTATATATTTGCATATATTTTATTTCCTTTGTCAGATCATTAACTTGATCTTTTCTTACATACTAAAATAAAACCAATATGTAATAAGGTGAACCTCCACCCTCACACATACTATGTGAACCATTTAATTCCATTTTTTCATGAACTTTACTCATGAAAATATCATGTAAAAGCTTACAAATGAAGCTCTATCTACCTTTAAAGTCATTTTGCTAATTTTCATACTTAGAGGACCCTATGGACCTCTACACCAGCCGGCCGACTCTCCATAGAAAACCAATTTTTTTTCGTGTAAAAATTTTTAGAATACGATACTGATTATGCCCTTAAACGGATCACAAGTATTTCTGTTACATCTTGCATTCCTTATTTTATTACGTTAGAAAATAACTATTTGGCACACGATCACCAAAGTAAGTATCTAACATGGCTCGTTACATAGCTCTGTGCCGCTTGCGTTTTGAGTTCCCTTTGTGCTTTATTTGCCTTTGTTAAATACCTGAACGGCCAACTGTTGTTATTTATATTGTGGGATACCCATAGGTACGAATACGAGTACTCTCTGCATACAAATACGTCCATCGTGCAGTCGACGTAAAATGTATGTTTACATTACACATTATTGAAAAAGTACAAATGTGTTATTATTTAGACACGCGGCAGCGTGTCAAGCCAAGTTCAAGCAAAGGAACTGGCTAGCCAGCGCCAAAGTATATATTACACGAACCACTTGGTGCCACTTCAAAAAGACCCTTCTATAACTCAAAACCTCTTTAACGTAAACACATACAACTACGTGTGTTTAATAATATCCATAAGGACATCTAGAAGCCCAAATTTCATGAAGCTAGCTCAAACGGTTATAAAGATATGAAGGTCAAAAAGTCGTAAATTTTAGCACTGACTGACTGACATATAGTACCTAAACCTAACCTATTTCCAGATGACATAGAAGGATGAAATTCTAAAAATAAAAAAAGTTAAAAAAATAGGGGGGTGCCCATACAATATTTTTTTTTATTGTATTGTTGGAACCGTTACAAGCAGATATTTGAAACTAGTTATCTCAATACGTGCCTAGTTTTCTTTACAAAAAGTAATGATATCCCACCAAAAACATAAATGTAAAAAAGGAGAGCCAAGTTCAATACAAAAATTATGCTTGGCTGTGGGCTTCGCCGGAAAAAGAATGGAGATCTAAATGAGTGCCAAGTTCTATGCAAAATCCAAATATGTATTTATAGGAACAAAATAACATTATGAACAAGTATTAAACTCTATTTCTTTGCTTTATTGGATACCTATAACAATAGCTGTTATTTAAAAATGTGAGATCTTAAAGTAGGTTAGATTTGACCTGGCTAGTTTTTATCAGAATAAAAATATATATATGTTGAATAACTTTATAAAATGACTGATGTAATGAAAACTTTATCTTTTATTTTAAATCCCACTTCTGACGTCAGAGTGAACACAGACACATATACTAACAAATTGCGTTGCCCTGACGTGGTGTGTCACTAACCTGTAATTGTCATAAACGCTCCCATGATTGATACAGTATGCTCCTACTATTGTTGATTATTGGAAATAACGTTTGTAGGCAAAAATGCTACACAGCATTCCTGAGAAGTAACCCCATGTGGGATTTCAGGATTTGTCCAGATGCCAAGGTCAGATATGATCATTAGTTATACAAATCACCGTCAAATTTTCACATTACCCTCTTTCAAAGAAATGACACGACGACGAAACGAATGAATTTATTGACGAGAAATGAATGAAATTTGAATGAAAAGTTGCTACGTTACCTTGCTTGACGAGGAAAGCTATTGCTACCGAGCCTGCGAGCTCTCACTTGGTGTAAGTAAGTGAAACAGTAGCAATATAGTGAACAGCTACGAGCCTGCGAGCCCCACTTGATGTTATCGGTGGAAAAGTAGCACCTTAGAGGCGCTTGCTAGCTGTGCTTGATGTGGTGAGTAACGCTAGCAGAGTATCATGTATATAGGATAATTGCTTCCGAGCCTGCGAGCTCTCACCTGATGTGAGTGAAACAGTAGCAATATAGGGACCTGATACAGAGCCTGCGAGTCAACTTGATGTAATAATGAGAAATGGGCACTTCGGGAACGAAGTACCTGTCAGTATGGCCGTGTGAGATATACAGACGGTGAGATAAATAATGGCCAAATTGTACAGTTTCATCACTTCCAGTATCGAATCTACATCTAAAGTAATCCAAGTTGAAATCTAAGAAGTTGAAATTGTAAGGTAGACGTAAGTTTTCAAATACCGCAACTACCCTTAATGTATTGTTATGTGACCGTGACTGCCAGAATGCAAATCGAATTATATCAGAGATAATTGCAGTTTGATTTCTATTCGTTTCCGTTAATCCTTATTAGATTATTTGGATTGGAATTAGTAAATATGCTTGCTAACTTAAATATTACGTATCTGGATATCCTGTATTCAATTATTATAGTCGAGTTGACAATAATCGAATAATTGTACAAGTAAATAATCTCGTCAAGTGTAATAATTTAGCATTGCTAATTATTATTCACTTGAAGTTATTTACAAGGAGTAAATATATTACTTGAACCTTCACGTATTTTGCGAAGCGGATATCCTGTATTGCTGTCACATTATGATTAAGTAAACGATACTAAATATTGATGGTTTAGTAAATAATAACTTGTTGTCATTTTTAAATTATATTTTCATCTATTTTGAACTAAGCAAATATATTTACTATTATACTATTTCCAATTATTTAGATAACCGGATGTGCCGGTAATATAGAATTCTTGTCCTGCCAGGTAGTAGAAGAGGTAATGGGTAAGCCCTTATAAAAGAAACATAATGATTCAAGTAGGTAAATACTCAGTGGTTCATAAACTATGAGGCATGCATTTTTGAAATCTTTTCGAACATAGTTTTCTAAACACAGATATATGTCTATGCGTAGGTATATGGACCCACTTTAATTATCTTTTGTCGGTCTGACCGCCACCTTGAAGAATTCCTGAATTAAAAGCTAAATATTTTATATTTTATTGGCGTGTAGTACACAATTAAATATGTAACATTAGTTGTACAATTTTCTAAATGTTTACGTAGTAATATAGGAAACTTTAGGCCTAATTTGTGTCTATTTTCGAAATGACTGTTTTTGTATATGGCTATTTTTTTTCCAAATAAATAAAAAAAAAAAAAAAAATGAAACAATTATAAATAAAAACTAAAGGACCGTGTTTGAACAGGCTACACTGTGGCATGTGGATATCCATATGCCATTGACACATGTACTAAATTGATTCAAAGAAGTGTCACTAGCGACTCAGGGTTAACACAACAATATTTTTTACCTAAGATACTCGTATTAAATAAATAAAACGCAATAATAAATAAGTACCTACACATTAAGTAAATAACGAGGCTATTAACATTACTTAACAAAAGGCCATTTTTAACATTACACAAATGAATTCAATAATATATTGCTGCCTATAATTGGGTGCAGGTCCCATTTAAAGGTTTTAAATTAAATTTATATTAAGGTGCTTACGTAAAATTACGACCGCGCAGTGCGACGGCGACACAGACATATAAAATCTAGGTAGGCAACCCGATTTTTTTTTGAGAGGTGCTATCTAAATATCATAATCCGCAATGCACGTTCGGTTAAAATTTACTATCTAAACTAACTTTATTTTTTCTAGCGCAAAATAATACGTTTTGTGGTAACAGTATGTAAATAACGTAATATTTTTGGTACTCTGGTTTAAAAGGTACAGGGGGGAAGACACAATTTTTTAGACTTTTCGGGTGTTCAACAAACCTCAATGTTATTTTATTTAAGACCTATCAATTGATGTGCAACATGTTGATATTTGGTATAAATTTTTTTTTTGACAATTAGTTATAATATGTATGGAGTGCCCCCCTAAAATATTTTTTTCAGAAGTTTTACTACAGAACTAAGTAGCGGCATACAAAATACACCTTTGGTAAATATTTTATTAAGATACACTTTCCGAGTAAAATGGCTGTGACATACGGACGGACGGACGGACAGGCGGATATGACGAAGCTATAAGAGGTGGTTAGACCACTGCATCGTCACAGAGGCGGCGAGGGATACAGTGCGCAATGTTCAGGTAAAATACGACGTGTATTGGTCTGACCACCTGCCGCTTATAATCGAATGTGACTTAAATAAAACACAAGTTAAATGCATGCCTGTTTTACCGAGTCACGAAGGTGTACGCTGGGGTGAAAGAGAGGCTTCTCAAGTGGAACAGTACCATACTATTTGCAACAGTAAGCTAAAACTGCTTGACTTTCCAGCCGAGCTGACTTCGTGTGCGGAGAAGATGTGTAACGATCCTAAGCACAGAGCAGTACTAGATAACATGTATAATTCAATAATTAGTACACTGAAGGAAGCGGCAAGAAAGTCGAGTAGAGAGAAGGGGTTGATTCGAGGGAAGAGGGTAGTTGGATGGAATAAATATGTGGCTAACGCGCACAAGGATGCCAGGGAAAAATTTTTAGTATGGCTGTCTGCGAATAAGCCTAAACAAGGTCCAGTTTACCGTGAGATGTGTGAAACCAGAAAGCTTTTCAAGTCAAAGCTAAAATGGTGCCAGGACAGACAAGAACAAATAAAAAGTGATATTCTTGCCTCAAACCGGGCGGCAAAGGACTTCAAAGCTTTTTGGAAAAACACGAGTAAGTTTAATATGAAAGCGGGCGTCCCTGTGAGCGTGGCGGGAGAGTGTGACAGAAAAACAATAGCCGATAATTTTAGTAGGGCGTTTGCGGTAAGTCCGCTACTCGAATCATCCCACTGCGATGATTTGAACGATGTTGAGACTGTCACGGGCATAAGTCTACTGAGATTTACAACTAAAGAAGTTCACAATATTATAACATCTATGCAAAGGGGCAAGTCTCCGGGGCATGATGGTCTCAGCATCGAGCACCTCAGGCATGCGGGGATCCACCTGCCGCGTGTGCTGGTGATGTTCTATAATCTTTGCCTCGGACACGCCTATCTTCCTTCACAGCTCACGCGTACAGTGGTGATCCCACTGGCAAAAAATAAAACTGGAGACCTATCGGACATGGGAAATTATAGGCCCATCTCGCTAGCGACGGTACTAGCGAAAGTGCTAGACGGCTTGCTTACGGCACAACTTAGCAAACATGTTAAATTGCACGACGCACAGTTCGGATTTAGGCCAGGTCTGTCGACGGAAAGTGCAATCTTGTGCCTTAAGCAAGCTGTAAGGTACTACAAGGACAGAAACACGCCTATATATGCGTGATTTCTGGACTTGTCCAAAGCATTTGACCTGGTTGTGTACGATAAAATGTGGAGTAAATTAGAAAGAACCAGCCTACCCAGAGAGTACATTGCGCTGCTTAAATATTGGTACAACAACCAGGTTAATAGAGTGAGATGGGCGGGGGTTGACTCGGAAGAGTATAGACTCCAGTGTGGTGTGAGACAGGGTGGGCTATCATCCCCGATCCTGTTTAACCTGTATGTAAACGAGTTGATTGAGGATCTCAGCAAAGAGCGAGGTGCTCATTTTTAAGGCACGTAAATATAACATTAAAACTCTGCCTAGGATCATGCTGGAGGGTGTGGCGCTTAAAGTAGTTGATAGGTTTAAGTATTTAGGACATATGATCACGGCAGATCTAAATGATGATCTAGATGTTGAAAGAGAGAGGAGAGCGTTGGCAGTACGGGGCAATATGCTCGCCCGCAGGTTTGCACGCTGTAACAAAGAAGTGAAACTGACGCTTTTCAAGGCGTATTGCCAGACATTTTACACGTGCAGCCTGTGGGTGAGGTTTACACAGAAGGCCTATAACACGTTGCGTGTGCAATACAACAACGTCCTCAGAATGCTGCTGAGGCGGCCGAAGTACTGCAGTGCTTCTGGCATGTTCGCCGAGGCACGTACAGATGACTTTTTTGCTATTCGGCGAAAAAGAATTGCCTCACTGCTTAAACGAGTGCGCGGTAGCAGCAACAGCATGCTGAGGACGTTGGCCGAACGTCTCGACTGCCAGATTACAAAATACTGGGTCAGTGTAATCATCGGTAGGGACAAATAGGGTCAAATCTTTTTGCCTCTAGTTGTCTTGTACCTGCTTAGGAGTAAGAGTTTCACTAGCATAGTTTTTAATGTACCTAAATTTAAGTTACTAACAATTCTATGGATTTTTATGGTCCGAAATAAACAGTTTTTATTTTATTTTTATTTTTTTATAAGGATTCCGTTTTTGCCATTTTGAAAAATATTTAAAATAACTATAGGTGTGCCTATAACATTCGTACAGTTCCCTCGATTTCTCTAGGATCTCATCATCGGATCCTGACCTGATGTCAATGGGATATGATAAATGAGGACTGAATAAAAAGCAAAAAAAAACAAAGATCCCGACGAAATAAGAATATCTTCCTTCGAAATCTTGAAGTCTAATTTATTTTTAAACCTGGGTGCGTAGCCAAAACGTGCCAGTCGTTAACGCTCCGTAGCGAACGAAACGCAACTGTCACTGTCGCACTAACATGGGAGAGTGATAGAGAGAGGTGACTACGATACGCTACGGAGCGTTAACGATTGGCACGTTGGCTACGCACCCTGATCATGCGTAAAATGAGCTTTTACTTAAATTATAATTGGCTTCTACACATTGACGGCGCCATGCACCATCTATTTGGATACATATATATGTCTGTTGGCCGTGTAATCTGTGAGTTGTCACGGCGTTCGTTCTTATTAGCGGCGTATATAGCGCTCTGTGACGGTATTTACTAGCTAATGGTTAAATGTCGACTTCGCTTTAATATTTATGTTACATGTTAGACACTAAAGTTGCTAGCGTTATGTCTATTTGTTAAACTATAGAACTATTCTTGTTTTTTACTAGGCAAAGTATTTCATTTTTTTTAACTTAGTAATGCTTCTACTGCAAGCTTAAAATAAAATAGCTACAAGCGTAAAATAACTACTACTATTACTACTAACTTGTATTTGAGTAATGGATACCTAAGGAAAAAAATATTAATTAAATTCCCTTACCGGAATTTTAACCCTTCACCTCCAGCTTTAATAGGCTGGTTACTACCGACTAGTCTGAAGTCATTAAGCTACACAAATTTACCTAGTGCCTTCAAATTACATCTTGTAGGTTATGTACCTACAAGATGTAATTTGATTAGTGATTAGGATTTTGTGGTTTTTTTTTCACGGAAATATTAACTATATACATAATTTTTCTATTCATTTGTCAACTAAGAAATATAAACATTTGACTAACTCAGTGCTAACTTAGCCTTCTTTAGGAGTAGGTATTTCAAGGTACTCAGCTTTGTCAAAGTGAAATAAATGTTGTCATAACAAGTCGCAAGAGACAGCTTTCCCGTACGAGTTCTCAAATAAATTCAGAGGCGGCTCGCCTTACAAACATTCAGAGAATCTCGTTTAAAGTTTAGCATACTCTTAAAGTCACAGTTAAGTGCATTATGTGCAATTCAGAGAGCGGGGCTCAGTATAAGGCAAATAGTTTCAGTGCGACCTATATGGATGACGGTTACACCGTACCGAACTCATTCTGTGCGGATTCACGTTATATGCACGTGGCTGTTCAAATTGTTTAAAGAAAGCAGAACCGACACTTGGGATACACCTTACCGATAGCAAATAGCCGATCTACTGTCAAAAATACTCAAATCACTATTGAACCTATAAAATTTGAACTCCTCATTTCTCCAGGATCCTATCATCAGATCCTGAGCTTATGACAATGAGACCAACTGCCAAGTATACACTTTCAAACAAAAAATAATTTTACAAATCAAATTAGCCGTCTTCAAATAATCGATAAACTTACATTACATAAAAAAATGGAAAAAAACGCAACAACAACAAAGATTCCGACGACTTGAGAATCTCCTTCTTTGAATTCTTGAAGTCGATTGAAAACTTTCTCTAACACAAAACACAAGAAGAACAAATCAAATCCTGGGCACCGGGGGACAGTTTTTCCTTTGTATATGTCATCTCGACTGATGGTGCGTGTTCGCTACATAAGAACCTATTTGCCCTTTTTGCGATTCTAATTTTTTTGCTGCTAGGTAAAATGCAGTTCTTTTAATTTTAAATTGAATTTAAGACTAAATAGCAGCATGGCAGATTTGTTCTACAATGCCGAACCCCACTACGCCCGAGAACCGTCGTAGGTACAAACAAACCGAAATAGTTTCGATTTGGAATTCATTGCACCAGGTGCCGTATTCTAATTTTAAAATATATAAACAATACTTTAAAAACACAATATATCTCAAACATAACTCCAACATACAACAAATATTAAAGTTGTGTATCGGAAAAAAAATCAAGCGAATACTGATATTCTTGATTCATGCATTGGAGTTGTATTGAAGTAGGATGGTGACTAAACGTGTTTTAAGGTTAGAATGCGACCCCAGAATACGATATATACAAGCCGTTCAATAGCGGTTACTTGTGCGTGATGGGGCATCGAGTAGCTTTTATTATTGTTGCCGAAGCCAAATAAGCATAAGAACCGTTAGTACATAAAATATTTTTTATATTAGTTTTTATTGCGCAAGCCTACACTAAACAAGCGTAAACAAATCAATGTTTTGTCCTGATTTATATAAATTTTCCACCACTACGAATTATACATTTATAATTTTATTAATTATAAGGACTGTCTTCATTTGACGGACAATGTTCGAGTCCTCTCGGAACGGCAAGTGTAGACTGGGTGGCAATACATCGGAACACGTTCGCGCCGATCACGGTACGGTGTAACGTGAGGCAGCTTCAAACAGTTTCAGTGCACAACCAATGTCGTATAAGGCTACTGAGTATAATATCAGCTATTACGATTTCTGGGCTATTTGGAACTTGCGTCGTTATTTTGTTAAAGCGGTTGTTAAAGTTATTTTATATAACATCGACTAGTTTGAAAAGGATTCGGATTACGTTTTTGTTACTAAACTCGATCGAAGAAAGACATGAAACTGTAAACAAAATACAGTTGGTTAAATTAAGTTTTTCGATATTTTGGTTGCAAAACAATTCATCGTCATCATCATTCATGTCAAGATCCCAAATTAGTAATGCTGCGCCTACAATATTTTTTAAATAATTCTTTTACAACTTCCGTTTTTAGGGTTCCGTAGTCAACTAGGAACCCTTATAGTTTCGCCATGTCTGCCCGTCCGTCCGTCCGTCCGCGGATAATCTCAGTGACCGTTAGCACTAGAAAGCTGAAATTTGGTACTAATATGTATGTATATCAATCACGCCGACAAAGTGGTAAAATAAAAAGTGGAAAAAAATGTTTTATTAGTGTACCTCCCCTATACCTAAAGTGGGGAGTGATTTTTTTTTCATTTCAACCCTAACGTGTGATATATTGTTGGATAGGTATTTAAAAATGAATAGGGGTTTATTAAAATCATTTTTTGATAATGTAAATATTTTCGGAAATAATCGCTCCAGAAGTAAAAAAAAATGTGTCCCCCCCTCTAACTTTTGAACCATACGTTTTGAAAATATGAAAAAAAACCTCAAAAGTAGAACTTTACAAAAACTTTCTAGGAAAATTATTTTGAACTTGATAGGTTGAATAGTTTTTGAAAAAAATTACAAAATAATTTCTGAACTAAGTTTGTAATTTAACCGTATAAGCAGGTGTTTATCGTACCTGTAATTTCTACAAAATCACAATGAAATGACGTGCTTTCAAATAAAGTAAAAACGGTGAAAATCGGTTCACGCAATAAAGAATTATCCCATAAAAATCATCTTCCGTACTTTAAGCTCGCGCGCAATAGTTTACTTAATTTGCCGATATATGTCGCTGTACGTGGAACGCTCATATCATATCCTACATGGCGGTGTTATTTTAACTCTTAAGTGGGGACACTTACTGTGACGGACGGAAAACTACGGAACCCTACACTGAGCGTGGCCCGACACGCTCTTGGCCGGTTTTTAATATAGCTTTTAGTAACGGGATAATCCATTCTCATATTATAAATGCGAAATTGTGTCTGTCTGTCTGTTACCTCTTCACACTTAAACAACAACCGATTTAGATGAAATTTTGTACGAATTTAGTTTCGCACTTGGCCGGTTTATTTTTATTGTAACTTCAATATTAGTTTTAAACAAAGCGAGGTAACTTCATTAAAAACTTTAAAATATTTCCAGTATACCGACTGCGCCAATGTTGAGTGAATGCAAAACCTGGGCTCAGAGACGGATTAATTACGAATGTGCAAATGTCGACCTAGTTTTAGATCTGACCTACATTGCAGTTGTAACATACGTTGGTGTATTCGTCATTATAAACAAAGTTGTACAGTGAGCAGCAAAGGAAGGAATGGTGCCAGCTGAATCGGCTTCGAACTGAGCATGGACGCTGTGCCGATTATATGTTTAAATGCGGATGGCGAGATTCCCCCTCGTGTGACTGCGGAGCACCAAAGCAGACTATTAACCACATTATTTACGACTGCCCTAAGAGAAAGTTTAATGGCAATTTTGCAGACCTGCTTGCGCCTAGTGAAAACGCAGCCCAATCCCAATGGGCAAAGAATCTGGATATCGGTCTCTAATTCCTTGTTATTTGTGTTTTCAGACCGACTCTAATGTACATATAGGAATAATGTATTTATAGGAACAATAATGTCGTGTCAAGCTCATTTTGATTACTTGAGCTGCTTAGCTACTTTTGCTGCTAACTGCAACAATATAATAGTATTTTATACAATCTTGACATAATTAAGAGCTTTTCAGTCGAGTACCGTGTTTAGGCCACGAAGCTTGTTGAGTGGCCTAAGTAAGGTACGAGATTGAAAAGCTTGATTATGTCACTATTGTATTGTTTTTCTACGAGTGCTCAATATCGGCAAGCCGGTAAGAATAGAGTTCGACGAAAGACCTGCTGCCTCTAAACAATTGAGTAAGTTATATCTCCCGGTGGATTGTGCCGGCGGTCGGGAAGGAAGGCACGGGCGGTCGGGAAGGACAACAGTGTTACAATATTGTATGAAAATCCTTTGTACCATCGTTGGCGATGCTACAAAATGCGACCATAAAAGCTCTATCGGAAAGTATGCGCTAGTAGTGCGGTCTACACAATCTCAATTCAAGCATTACAGTCGACGATTAGAAAAAATAATACACACCACTGCCAATTAGAACGTCTTTTAATTTAAAATGATTTCGAAACGGTTGCCTGCTATTACTAAGGGGGTGACAACAGCTAAATTCCGTCCCTATCTTTTTAAGCGAGAGTGAAAGAGAAACACTGTGTAACGATTAGTATGGAAGCTAATCTAAAAATTCAGAAAAATAATGAATAAAAAAACTACTAAAAAATAAACTACACTTACGCACGGCAAAATATAAAATAACGAAGTTTTTAGTATTAGTGTGTTGAAATGTCAAGAAACTAAGGACATAACCTGTTCAAAGCTAATAATAAATAAGACGGGGATTCGGAATTATGTTCTATCTTGTCGATTTCATCCAATCGTATATCGAACTTAACACAGTTCTTTAAAATAAAATTAACTAGTTTTTGCCCGCGGCTTCGCTCGCGTTAAATTCGGGGTAACAAACCATACAAATTTCACCCCCCATTTTAGGGAAGTGGGGGGTTAGAAAGAGACAAAAAGTAGTCTATGTCAATCTCCATCCCTTCAACTATCTCCATCTTAAAAATCACGTCAATTCGTCGCCCCGTTTTGCCGTGAAAGACGGACAAACAAACAAACACACACATACACTTTCCTATTTATAATATTAGTATGGATATAAACATATATTTTTGTTACTCTCTCAAAACAAATAGTTAATGGTAAAAATCTGTTTAAGTAAAGTCAATTTGAAGGTCATCGGCTGTTGTCAGCCTCTTAATGTTAAGTTAAATTTTGCGATGCGGAATACTGTACTTACGTGTGCTATATTCGGATACACATGCCTTATGACATGATAGTTCGCTTTTTGTACAATAAGTTTTCTTTTTGTTTAATAAATAATAAGTAAAAAAGTACAAAACAGTAGCCTCTACACAATAGTCTTTGTCCGGGAAAAAAGTCATTAAAAACTTCAACCCTTTTGTCATACCTATATGTTCCAAGTTTTAAAACTCTTGTTTCAACGGTATAGGTTATATTTACGTGCATCACTCTAACGTATTTTAAAATTTAAACTCTATCAAATATGTCGGAGCGGCTAAGGTACTCAAAATATCTGAACATGCACTTTATCGCCTTGACTAAATTCGTTGTTCAGATAATAATATTGGTTACCACCTTGGCAGCTCCGGTATATCTGATGGCGACCGTAGATAACGTTTTTGTATATTTACATATTTAAAGTGGTTACTTAAGTACGTACTGGACTTCTTAGAAGGTTTGAATCAATTAGCGCCCATGATTCTGCCTCCTCAATCACTAGCCTTAGTAGATTCTGAGGGTTCCAGCGTGAAATGTAAGTATTTTTAGTTGCCCAAGTTTTATAGAATTACCCTTTTGTTAAAAATAACCGACTTCACTTGGACTCCAGCTTTCCAAAAGGAAATGCCCGAGCTTTTGTAAAAAATAAAAAAATCACTATACCCATGTATAGGTATGCCTATAAAAGTTAAAGAGTTCTCTCGATGTCTCCAGGATCCTATCATCAGATCCTGACCTGGTTACAATGGGACGAACTGTGAAGAGTATACCCTTTCAACCAAAAAAATATTTTTCCAAATCGGTCCAGCCGTCTTCGAATAATCGGTGAACACATAATTATTTTACATGTTTATAAAGTGGGGCATTCCACTCATACAATAGTATGTTATTCAATCAAATACAAACATTGAAAACATTGAAAAAATTATCAACCCAGCAAGACTTGAACTTGCATCGATACGCCTTACCGGGGCTCGATCGCTTTACCAATTAAGCTATGGGTCAAGTTACTAAGTTGACGAAATTCTCAATGCCTTCAATCATCTATTTGCATTTATTTTTACATCGACTTTATAGCAGCCGTAAGCGACATCTAGGTGCTAACTACTAGAGTTAGATACCCTTCCCGCCGACCCTATTGTAAGTGTCACAACGGAAATAATAGATGGCGCTGCTATCAACTCATAATACTAACTACTACTCATAATCTTACGGCTGCTATAAAGTCGATGTAAAAATAAATGCAAAAAGATGATTGAAGGCATTGAGAATTTCGTCAACTTAGTAACTTGACCCATAGCTTAATTGGTAAAGCGATCGAGCCCCGGTAAGGCGTATCGATGCAAGTTCAAGTCTTGCTGGGTTGATTATTTTTTCAATGTTTTCAATGTTTGTATTTGAATGAATAACATACAATCGGTGAACAACTGAACATATACCTATAAAAAAAATTGCAAAAAAACAAAGATCCCGACGAATTGAGTACCTCCTCTATCGAAATCTTGAAGTCGGTTGAAAACGTCTTACAAGTCTCATTTAACTAATAATCGTTTGTCCTAATAATATCTGTCACTTCGACAGTTGTTGTGTTGGTTAGAAACAGTCACAACATAAAATAACTCAATGAGGCGTGTGAGACGTTTATGAATAAGGAGGTTAGTTTATGGAGTTGTATGAATATTCACGCTAACACTTTGAAAGTTAAAAATATATATATCACAGTGACAGTGCATTAATATTGTACTTTAATATTTATTCACCCCCTGTCTATTACCATCGGGCGATGTAAAAAATTCAGAAGATAAATCGTGAAAAGGCGGTCGGGGCATGTGGGAGCAGTATCAATCATGGACGGCCATTTTGAAACAGACTGACACCTAGCTGTAGATTTTCTCACACTAGATCTCGCATTATTCGAGTGTAGGTACAATGGTGATTCTTAAATGTGATGCCAGATATCAAGTATTTTTTACATAACATTCTTAATATCTATTTTTTTTATACCACGACGGCGCCAACAAGCATATGGCCCGCCTGATGGTAAGCAGTTACCGTAGCCTATCGACGCCTGCAACTCCAGAGGATTCACATGCGCGTTGCCTACCTACCTACCTTAAATATTACTACTTAAATAAAATAAAATAAACACTTATTAACGCTGGTGCTAATTATGATGATGTTACTACTTACATGAAGCACCTAAAACGTCGCAGGAGGCACCATTCGCTGCGACGGAGTTAAAAAAAAAGTTCCAGATACTAAAAATATTTTGTCTAAATATAAAATAATGAGAACCGCAACTATAAAAGTTCCACCATACGGTCTGTTGCACGTTGTACCTCACGTACAGGGAAATCCAATGAACCGGTTAACTGTCGGTAATACTCGTATAAACTATTTACCGGTTGCACGCCTCACAATCCTGCATGCATATGCTTGGTTTTTAATTGTTTATCGTATTAGGGCGCAATTATTTCAAACTTCAAACTGGTTTTAAATCCTAACATACGGTGGCTATATGTGGTAGACCAGCTGTAGTAGGCAAAATAATGAGTGAAAATCGTATGAGTTTTATGGACCTGTTCTTTTATGCGTACTATATAGAGATAGTAGATAAAGCAGTGTTCCTTGGTTCGACGTTGGACAAAAATCTACAATGGAGTCCTCATATAAGAAAACTCGCTCTTCGATTAAGCTCGGCCGCTCATGCCGTTAGGAGAATTAGACAATTAACGAATATTGACACAGCTCGCTTAGTTTATCACAGTTATTTTCATAGTGTAATGTCTGACATACAGACTATATTTGTTTTACAAAAAAGAGCCATCCGCTTTCTGTATAACTTAAAGGCAGGTGCATCAGTTAGAGAACTATTTAAAGAAATTAATATTTTAACTGTTGCTTCCCATATCTATGACAATATTATTTTTGTTGTAAAGAATATTCATACATTCAAAAAAATTTCTGACAGCTATAACACTAGAAATAAAAACAAGCTTGCTATCAGAAGTAGTCGTATCCGCAAAGCATATAAGTCATTTTTTGGTCAAGGTATTCACATTTATAACAAGTTACCCGTCGATGCTTTAAATTTATCATTTCCCGCTCTTAAGAAATATTTGAAAAAAAGTTTAATGTCAAAGGGTTATTACAGGGTCGAGGACTATATGACGGACAAAGATGCATGGCCCAAACCAGAAACTACTACAAAATCATCTAACATTTAGAGGACACAGTTCAGATAGGAAAGCATATCAAACGTTTTGTGAAGCAATCAGATTTGGATTTTATTATTATTATTTTATTTTAATTAAACAATACGTACTATCGGGTTCAGAATTGCATGGCCAATTTATGAATGAATTCATTGATAAATTGACCATGCAATTATAAACCTGATGGTACATTGTATGTCTCTCAAGCTGTTTTGATATGTTTTCTTATAGAACTACGCATTATTATGTATGTAAGATATAATATTACTGTATTACTGTTTTGAAAAAATAAGTCCCGCCGAGTTTCTTACCGGTCATAAGTAATACTTCTCGGGTCAGAGGTGTAGGGTTAGAACCGGTGGTAGTTTTTTTTTTCTCTCTCTCTGACTTTCATAAGTGCATTGTAATGTGCCTAAATTGAAGAATAAATATCTTTTATGAGAAAAAAATATACTCTATCTAGTAGAAGGTAGAGATCTGAGTACCTTTCAAAACAAAATGTAAAAAAAAAATATGTTTGATACAGGGTTTACGAGTATTTGTTCGTTCTCAACGGTTAACGGTTTAGATTCTAATAAAATTGCCTCGATTAATCCTGGATTTAAATTCGTTAACGCAGGAAACAATACTCGTAGTTGCAAAATCCGACTTAAAACTTCATAATACCTGTTAAGTGAATGTCTCTATCTGTGATAATAATAATAATAATAATAAGTGAAATTTGCATAAGTCGCGAGTTGGTACAGTGGCTGGGCTTCCTACAGTCACTGGCAGAAAGCGGTGTACACCTCTCCACACCCTGAGCCGCTCACACCGATGTTGCTCCTGGTCGTTTTTGCAACGGCAGTTTCAGGGGCCCATCTAGTTGGCGGCGAGTCACCGCCTGCCTCGATAACATGTTATAAAATTGTTATGGCAGGTGTCCGGACCTCTTTACAATAGCCTAATCTTTGACCAGCCAAACTTCAATACCATAGCCCTTTACTCTGTCCATTTTATTTACAATATCTACAACGCCTGCTGGAACCGGTTCACGGGTATCTATTAATGTACCCGTGAATGGGTTCTAGCAGGTGTATAACATAGCAAATTTCTCCAAGGGGCCTCTGCGTGTTGGATCTGTATCCCCACGCAAGCCTATCAAAAGACCGGGATATAAAGGCCCGTGATTCTCAAAGGAGATACAAATAATAATAATAATAATAACCCCGCGGGGGCAGTTTGTGGCGAGCTGACGGTGAGTGGCGACACCGCGGACCCCTAACCTCCAGAGGGCCCTTTCCATCTGGCCCTCGCCTCTGTGCTTGCCTTAACTGGCCGGCCAGAGTGGAGTCGCAAGAGCGGGACCTATGCTCCAGGTTGGAAGTGTAAAATGTCATAACGCCGGCGGCCTGCTGAACGGATTACCGGGATCTGGCTACCGCAGACTCACCTCTCGACAACCTCACAGCCACTCTCAAGTGTTGCTCTGTTGTCGCACTGTGCGTGCGGCCATTGCAGGGCCCACTCAATGAGTTGGCGAGTCACCACTTGTCTCTTACAATTTTGAGACTGATTGTCACGGCAGGTGTCCGCTAGTCTCCTACTATAGCCCGATATCCAGTCCATCCAACATTCAAATCAATAGCCTATGACCTTAGTTCCTATAGCCGTCAACAAAGTGAATCCTCCTTTTTGTACGGAGTCGGCAACGAGCACGTGACACCTTTGGAGTTGCAGACGTCCATAGTCTACGGTAGGTGCTTACCATCAGGCGGGCCGTATGCTTGTCGACACCGTCGTGGTATAAAAATGTTTATGCGACTATGCGCAAGCGATGCTCATCCCTGGTGTGCCGGGTGCGGGCCAGTCCCAACCCCATCCTGCGCTCGATAGCCGAGAGGTTTGACTGCCCATATTTGAGGCATTGTGATCATATGCATGTTTCTAGAAGTACTTATTATGTGTAAGTGCTTCTAGAAACATGCATGACATAAAAATTAATAAATTATACATAAGTAATTTATGTAGATATTAACATAGCTATAAGTAGTACATGTCCATAGTAACCAAAACTATGGTTCTAAAAGTTACCCGAAATAAATAGATGATTTGATTAAAAAAAGTTATTGAATGTATGACAATGTTGGTGTCGGTAGGCGTCCCATGTATGCTCGAACCTCCAGGCCTTAGTCGGTCGGACCGCAAAACGCTAGATGGGTTGATCCCGTGGGAAAAGGGTAAGACTGTTGTGGGAGGCCACGTGCGTCAGCACTGTTGCTGCCTCACGTAGTAACCGGACCGTGCTGCAGGCGCTGCGGTGGAGGAGGCAGCAGTTCGGAAACGGGACAAGTATGCAGCTCAGACCACTGGATGTTGGTGCTTCGAGGCCAAAGTTTTCCTGGGACAGCTTTGGAGGCGTTTGAGAGCGGGGTCTCGACCCACGCTCTGGATCGTTCCTGGAGCAGAGTTTGTCCATTGCGATTCAACGCGGCAACGCATCAAGCGTAATGGGCACTTTTGCGCCTGAACGTTTCAGCGTGCCTTTTTTAAATAGTTCTATGACGATTTCTTGTGTTTTTGGTAGGTTGAGTGTAATATTGTTAGTTACGTAGACCGGTTGATATGAAATAAATATCTAAGTGTGGTAGACAAGCGTAATTCACTGTATTTTCCTAACGACAATGTGTGCACTGGTTTTGTGTATTTAATGCAGGATTGCATTGTCAATGTTAAGGAACTTAATTACATAATAATTATAACCTTTACAATTTAACACTATATATAGGGTGGGGCCTGTAACTAAAGCAAAAAATTAAAACGTTGATTCTAGTCCTCAAACTAGACAACTTTTGTGTAGCAACTTTTTAAATTCATAAAGTTTTTAGATTGTTATTTTTTCAAACAAAGTAAATAGTATTTTCAATGTACTTTAAACTCCGTCTAATTGACATCGCCTGTCAGTCTAGTCACTCTACAGACATAATCAATTTCATAGTACATTGCGTGTTCGAATTAACTTTAAAATGTAATAAAATTCATACCGCAAGTTTTTTTTCAAAGTCGTCAAACAAACGTTGCGTAGTTTGAGGAGAAGAATGTACATTTTAATTTTTTGCTTTAGTTACAGGCCCCACCGTGTATAACCTGTACTTTTAATTATTATTACGTACATGAATTGATTAGTATATCATATTTCACTCTATAGAGGTTAAAAATTAATCTTGAAGCAAAACAAATTATTTTGTTGAATATTTTTTGATTTGCAGTTTTTTAAGTAGTAACACTACTATAAATTATAAAATGTCAAGTAAAAGTCAAAGTCAAATAGTTTATTTGTACAACATGGGTATATAGTACAAACAGAGGTACAGGTCTTACAGAAATAGAGTAGCATCACTATGTCGGGCCACAAGGCATACAAGTTTTAGTGTTTTTTCTTTAAATCTATAAAGAACTACATGTTAATATTAATTGCAGTCGGACAAAAAACCCTTAACAGTATAATATGTACTATCCACTAAAAAATCAAATAATTTTCTTTTGAAACTTATAATATTTTCTATACTTCTTATTTGCTTCGCAACTTTATTATAGATTTTTGGAGCCATACCAAGTATACTTTTCTTTAAAAATGCTGTGTCGGAAGACATTGAAGCTATTTTATTTCTTAAACGAAAACTCTTAAATCTTTTAAATAAGTGCAGGTTGCCTTTAACAAAAATAACTAATTCATAAATATACAAACAAGGTAGAGTCAATATACGTAGCTTTTTAAAGTGTGGTACACATGAAGCTGGTAGCTGAATTCCACATAAAGATCTGGCGCATCTCTTTTGCGCTTAAAATGCAGTTGCTCTATCAACTGAGTTTGCCCAGAACATGATACCATACCTTAGTGTCGATGTTACATAAGCGTGATAGGCCGTTAAAATAACCGTTCATCAAAATTTTTCCTTAGATTATGTAGGAGGTTTGAAAATTGATTCAGTTTCTTACATATATTGTCAATTTGATTATTCCATGTTAACTTATGATCTATGCTTATTCCTAAAAAATTTGTCACATCTGTTTCCTCAATTTTTTTACCCTTATATGATATATTTAAATTACGGGTATCATTTCGTCTATGCTTAAATGTCATGAATTTAGTTTTTTCCATATTAATTTTTAAATTGTTGTTTGCTAACCAGTTAGGTAATTACTGTTTCTAATGTTTTGCATATATCATTTTCATAATTTTCTGGGTCTTTACAAGGAAACATTATAGTGATATATTTTCTGGGTCTTTACAAGGAAACATTATAGTGCTATCATCAGCAAAAATAACCATGGGATACTCGATAGCTCGTGGTAAATAATTGATATAAATAATAAATAATAGGGGGCCTAAAACGCTTCCCTGAGGTACACCGTAATGAACATGTTGAACTTCCGATGAATAAGTGACTTCGGTTTTTTTTCCTAACGCATAGTCTATTTATCTGAGTGAACTGTAGTCGATTTCCTAAGTATGACTTAATCAAACTATGTACATTACCTCTAACTCCATATTTGTGTAATTTGTCTAGCAATATTTTATGATCTACAAAATCGAAGGCTTTCGACATATCCATGTAGAGTGCTGATATCGGAACTCCTTTATCCATATTTGTTATTACTACACGCATTAGGTCAAAAATAGACATATTAATAGACTTACCCTTTCGAAATCCCATCTGTTCTTGTGTAAATAATTTTTTTTTTTGAAGTATGAGTAAATAGATACTTCACTCCGGGGCAGAGACTGCTCCTATACAAGTCGCAAGTCAGACCCCACATGGAGTACTGCTGTGACCTTTGGGCGGGAGCACCTGGATACCAGCTTGGGCCCTTTGACTCGGTGCAAAGGCGCGCTGTGCGGATCGTCAACGATCCCAAACTCACGAGCGATATTGAACCATTGAGTCTAAGCAGAGACTTTGCCTCCTTATGTGTGTTCTACTCGTATCGCTTGTACAATGGGTTGTGCTCTGAAGAACTGTTTGATATGATGCCCACGGCAGCTTTTTATCACCGCACCGCTCGCCGCCGGCAGGGTGTTCATCCTCACACCCTGGAGCCTAATGGGTCACGCACTGTACGGTTTAAGAGGAATTTCCTCCCATGAACGCTGCGACTGTGGAATGAACTCCCTGCCGAGGTTTTCCCAGCGGGCTACAGTATGAGGTTCTTCAAAAAAGGAGTGTATAGGTTCTTAAAGGGTAGGCAACGCGCATGTGAGTCCTCTGGGGTTGCAGGCGTCCATAGGCTACGGTAACTGCTTACCATCAGGCGGGCCGTATGCTTGTTTGCCACCGTCGTGGTATAAAAAAAAAATAGAATTGTGAATTACTTTTTCTATGACTTTTGAAAAAATGGGTAGCAGTGCCACAGGTCTATAGCTAGCCAAGTCTTCCTTATCGCCTCTTTTAAATAGTGGTTTCACAATACCGATATTCAATTTTTCTGGAAATTCACCCTTCTCTATGCATAAATTAGTTATGTGGCTAATCAATGCTGAAATGATACTGGATACAGATTTTACCACTATTGTACTAATACCGTCATAGCCTGTACTATGGCTATTTTTAATGAGTTAATTATAATTTCAATGTATTTCGAATTAACAAGTTTCATAAACATAGAATTAGGTAAATTGGATGCCATTGTATTCGTCTGGTCATGTTTATGATTATTGTTATTTGTAACATTATTTATAAAATACTGATTAAAAGCTTGCGCGATTTTTCGAGGAGATTTTATACGTTCACCATTAGATACTATCTGCTGAATATTGTCTATGGGTTGTTTAGATCTACATTTATATATAACATTCCATGATGCCTTTGTTTTATTACTAGATTGTTTAATATAATAATTATTTTGTGTTTTCTGGGTAAGCTTAATAATGTTCTTCAATCGCTTTGAATAACTTTGAAAATTTGTTTTATCCCTAACTTTATCATCAGAAAATTTATATTTCCAAAGTAATTGACGTTTTCGCTTGCAACAGGCCTTTAACCCTTTGGTAATCCATCTTGGGTTTGTAGCTGAAGTAACTTTAATTTTTCTAATAGGGAAGCACAAATTATAAAGTAATTCGAATTGGTCAGCAAAACAGTTGTATGCTTCATTAGGATTGTTTGCCATATAAACTTCACTGAATTGTAACTCTAATAAACGATCCCTAAACTAATTAATATTTTCTAGACTGTAATGTCTCTTTTCCGTATTGTAAGCAAGATCACATGTTTTTTTAACGGGGCAATTGTAGGACCACGATAAGTTTTTGAATTCTACGGACTGTGGCGTTCTCTTGAACATATCGATATTAAAATCACCATATATTACTACTTTCTTCCCACTACAACATAATTTATTTAATATAAGATCCAATTTATGAAAAAATATATCAAAACCATGTCTATTGTTCCTCGGTACTCTATAGATACTAATTATAATTAATTTGTGGTCAGTTAATTCTACACCAGCGCATTCCATTACATTTGGTATTGATATACTATTTAATTCGTTCAACATGATATATTTATGAATACCCCTGACTAGAATACAAGATCCACCATTTCGGTTTTTCCTCGCTGCTAATTTAAAATTAGGAATAGACAAATATATTTCATCACCTAACTGCATATTGTGCTCTGTAACACAAATAACATCAATTTGAGTTTCCTTATCCACAAGCTCGTGTATGTGTATACTTAACAAATCAGATTTATTTATAAGACCATTGATGTTCTGATGTAATATATTAATATGACTGTATACCATAAGTTCATTATTTACCTTATTTACCGATTAACTAATTGATTGTCTATAGTACCTAAAAAATTTTACTGATTATAAAATGCTTTGTTTACATTGATCACAACATTATTCAATGTCTTCAGCTTTCGCGGCTGACGCCCTGACCACTAGACCAACCCGTCACGGCAGAACCTGTCGAATTTTCTTAAAGATATGCAATCTTTGAATTACAAACGGCTAGGCACATACTTATTTTTTCTAAAAAATATGACTACTACTTCAGTTTACGACTAAAAACTTCATCAGTATAAAGGCACCGGAGCTAACGTTCAAAGCAATGCTCTATTTCATTGCCTAGCAAAGTGTATCAAAGTCACCTTAAAAGTTAAATTGCCGGGTTTCATCTTAATTTCCTAGTTTTGTTTCGGACTTACAATACAAGGCTAGTCTTAGTTGTTGCAAAATACTCTATTGTCGTAAAAAGCCTAAGTGACAGTATGTTGACGGTTGACGTCAAGGATATGTTTATAATTTTGGACCTTATTTCTTCATAATGATAAGTTAATAAGTTAAGTGTAAACATTATCTTTGACTTCGACTGTAATCGATCAAGAGTAGGCCGTAGGTAACCATTCCTCATCGAGTAGCAGAATTCAGGCTACCAAGTACATACATAATATTTCACCGTGCATTGCTCTGAATAAGCCGAATTCTACTACTGGGTGAGGTAGGGTTACCTACGGCCTACGTTTGATCTATAATAAAATATTCTCGTACTAAAAATATTATGGTGTAAGCAACATACACTGCAAAATCAATGTCCCACCCTACTGAAGTTTGAAAACAACTTAAGCCAGTCTATCTATTATTATGCATTGATATTGATCTGTTTTAAGATAATTATATCGAACTACCCAAAGAATTCGTCATCAGACGCTCTGTAAACTTTCATTATCTACGATATTCTTTAAACACATTAAGAAGCATTAAATTTATAAGCTAGCCTGCCAACCGGAACAGTATTATTTCATTACAAAGGCTGGTTAAATTTAAACGCAGTAACTTCTCACATGCTCGGTATAAATGCCCAGTTTAAATTCTGCACTCGACGTCACGTACGTCTTAACGTCTCTCGGATTTATCAGGACACTGTATCAACGGGTACTTAGACATCTAAGTTGGGTGTATATTTTGATAATTTTATAATATTTCAACTTTATTTTAAAATAAATCAACCTAAATAGTCTTAACTCTTACCCCTTATTCATAAACGTCAGCTCAGTCAAACGTCAGGCCGACGACTACGACGGTGGCAAACAAGCATACGGCACGCCTGATGGTAAGCAGCTAACGTAGCCTATAGACGCCTGCAACTCCAGAGGTGTCACATGCGCGTTGCCGACCCTTTACAAAAAGGAGGATTCACTGTGTTGACGGCTAAAGGAACAAGAGGGACCCTCATCGTCAACATACTGGGTCCAATCATTCACCAGCAGGATCACAACACTATGAGTAGGGTCTAGTGCTATTTGGCTGTGGTTTTCTGTAAGGTCCTCTGCTCCAGATTTGAGCGAGATGACATTCGCTGTGCTGTGCCCTACCACACAAAGCGAGATGACATTCGCAATAGCCATACCTCTCTTTTGGACGTAGTTTAAGGACATACCCGGGTCCAAATCCCGGGTTCTTATCTATCACTTTGACAGTTGTGTTTATTATAAACAGACAAATCATAAATTAACTTATTGAGGCCTGAGAGACGGTAATAATCAAGGGGCCTAATATATGAAGAATAGAGCCTGAAGGAAGAAACTTGAATAGAGCCTGAAGGAACATTATATTATGTATGAAAGTCTACATAAAATACCACCATTTGGTTGAAAGCGCTTAGGTCACATACATTGCCATCACATTTGCATGTTTTCTTTTTTTTGTTTAAGTAGGTACCTACTTGGTCTTTGACAAAGATTCAGAAGTATAACCTCAAGGTTTGCCAAAGTAGTATTTTGGGCGTGAAAATAAGCGATCGCATTAGAAATTCAATACTACGTTCCGAAACAAAGATAGCTGATGTAGCCCAAACAGCGGGAAAACTTAAATGGGACTAGGCTGGACACGTCTGCCGTATGCCGGAAGACTTATGGGCTACGACTAAAACAGCCACCAAGTGGGTCCCACAAGACAGAACCCGGCGTCAGGGCAGACCAGGGAAACGTTAGAGAGCCGAACTTGATGCCTTTCGTGTTGACTGGTGGGAGACTGCACATTACCGGATACGTTAGAGGGAGAGCTAGCTAGCTAGCTAGCGTAGCTAGCGTTAGCTACGTCAGATATGACACAATAATGAGAGCAACGAAAACTCTCCAGTCAGTTAACTATAATGCTTATTTCTAGATCTGGTGATCTGGCAGCTGTAAAGAGGTGGTGGTCAAAGAATGCAAACCACTTCAAGAAAACAAATCCTAGGATTCTGGGTTTGATGCAATATTATGAGAAATTATGTAAATAATTAGATTATACCATTGCCAAAAGTTTCTGTTAGGGGTAAATAGTGCCCATCGAAGTATAATGTAATTCATAGTTTGTCGCCTACTATTTTTGTTACCGTAATAATACGAAATGTTTTTTATTCAGATGTTAAAATATAGGCCATGGCCTTTATAACTGAGACAACTTCGGCAGTTTCTACCTATTTTAGTAGCACTATTTGCCAATTCAAAAATTTTGCTAGTCTGTCACTCTGACCTCCACCCATTAAAAGCTGCCAGATGCCCCGATCTAGCAATAAGGATAGTATAGCAATCTAACCAGACGGGTTTCGTTGCTCTCATTATTATGTCATATCTGACGTGGTCAGCTCTTAGTCCAGCAGTGGGAGGCCTTTGTCCAGCAGTGGGAGACTCTTGGCTCTTAAGTAAGTGAGTAAATACCTACTAACAATATAAGTACATATAAGTCAAATATTTAACGTAAACAATTACTCTAATGTTAAGTAATGGATTAATCGCGACGCGCCAACAAACTGGCTACTCCAGTTTGGCGCAATTTTGTACCTAACGAAACTTGTAATTGTTTTACGTGAATAAATACTTTAATAATAGAGTTTATATAGGAAATATCACAAAGTTGACAGTTTTTCACGAATTTCTCGGGTAGCTCAAGACACTTGTAGCAAATATCATCAAATACTTCACTAAACGTTCCTAATAACATAGTAAAAATCTCAACTACATACATCACGCATTGTAAATTGAATAACATAGTAAAAATCTCAACTACATACATCACGCATTGTAAATTGAATATCTAATTTCACTGATCTAACTTGGCAGTATAATGAATAAAAACTAACCCCTGTATGCAACAGTATTATCCACGTCAAGAAAATAAATGTTTCATATAAGCTCCTTCCTTACCTCAAGCAGCTTGCAAGTATCCTGTGTTCTTAGTTTGAATAAAAAATACGCGTAAAAGCCTCGAAGTGCGCTAATATTTCACCTCACTGAGGAGTCGTATTCTAATTTTAAAATACATAAACAATACACTGAAACACAATCTACTGCAAATATAACTCCAACACACAACAAACAATCACCCAATATTTAAGTTGTATTGGAGTTGCATCGGAATAATTTTCAAGCAAATCAGACGTTTAGGCGCTAGTCCGCGCAATAGTTTAGGCACCAAGGAAAAAACTTTATTTCTTATTTGGTGATCTTCTTATTTGGAGTGTGGATTCATTATTCAGATCAAGTGCAATTAAGCGATATGTCACTTGTAGAAATCCGCTTAGCATCGTAGGCTACAGGTTGTATTTAGTTTTCAAACCATTACCCTACTTACTGTTTTTGTCGCAGTTAGTTAAAATGTTGATATTGGTGTAGCTAACATACGAAACTATAAATAAATGTATTCTTTGTATTCTCACAAGATTCATACTCGTATAATGAGAATATCCCCTGGAAAGGCATTGACGATACACTTCACTTCCTCAAGTGCTATCTCTAAGGAGGTGCATTTTTCAGTGCTGGCGGTTCCTCAAGGTCCTGAAATGTCAAATAGTGTGGACAATAAAACGGCACCTACAATCAACATACACACCAAATTTCAAAACTCTCCGACGGATTTCGGGTTTTGTCACATTTTGATTGTATATAATTTACTAGTCTACGTTCTTTACGATGGAGAGTAATCTTGAAAACGGCTCGCAGCAATTCTTTAGATTATATCGTTTCAAATTCAGGGGATATTTCGGATGCTGTTGGCATTAGACGCACGTCGCGTGCCTAGACGCCGCTGATAAATAAGTTAAGGATGGAGATATTTCACTCCAAAGCAATATCGTTAAAAGCGAACGAAAGAACTCTTTTAAAATTCCTCTGTATACTCGAACCATAGATAAATAAGCAAGCTTAGAGTGCACTTCATGCATGGTTAAAAATTAAAGCGGTCTGGTTAGTAGGGTTTTCTCTCAGTACAAAAGTGAAAAAAATTGAGCGCATCGAGAAAAGTTGTGAATTTTGAGCATGGATAGAGTGACCTACGGTGAATATTTTTTAGTATTGGAGGTCCGTACAATTTTTGGACCTTCACGTCAAAATTAAGTGTCCCGTGCAATATGTTATTACTCTCTGGTTAAAGCTGCTAGGGGTTTTGTGGTATCATTTCCGTATATAACAGATATGGAGAATTCATTGTTGATATTAAAAAAGTAAAAATCAATATTTAAAAAAAAGTTACGCGAAGAGGAAAAACACTCAAAAAAATATAATTTTTTAGAACGATGTATAAGTAATAAATATTATTTATTTGTAAATAAAAAAAATGTTATAAGGAGGCATATTTAATGCAGTTTTTAAATATATATGATTTTAAGGCCTTTACAATACAAAAACTACGTGAAAAAAATCATTCGCGTCGTGGTGTATATGTTTTCTCCATAGTAAGTATCGAAAATCAATGTGAAACGTGAAAATCCGTAGCGTATTGACCTTAAATGTATGTATTGTTTATTATAAGTCATTTTTGCTCAGAATACCTTCTACAAAATGCAGAAATGAAAAAAAAAGAATTAAAAAACACATTTGTTCCAATTATAACGATTAATACTTAAGTGGATCATCATCATCATCATCATCAGCCTATTTTAGTCCACTGCTGGACATAGGCCTCCCCCAATGAGCGCCATAGCGCCCTGTCTTCAGCTTGCCGCATCCAGCATCTGCCTGCAGTCTTTCGCAGATCGTCATCCCACCTTGCCAGAGGGCGTCCTACACTACGTTTGCCGAGTCGCGGTCTCCACTCAAGAACACGTTTACCCCAGCGGTTGTCGGTTCTTCGCGAGATATGGCCGGCCCACTGCCACTTCAGCTTGCTAATTCTTTGAGCTATGTCGATAACTTTGGTTCTCTGTCGGATGTATTCGTTACGAATCTTATCCTTCAGAGAAACTCCGAGCATAGCTCTTTCCATAGCTCGCTGAGCGACTTTGAACTGGTGGACCAGCCCTACCGTGAGTGTCCACGTCTCAGCTCCATAGGTCATTACGGGTAGGACGCACTGATTAAAAACTTTCGTTTTCAAGCATTGCGGCATGGATGACGAGAAGACTCGGCGTAGTTTCCCAAATGCTGCCCAGCCTAGCTGGATCCTCCTTTTGGCCTCCTTTTCGAAATTGTTTTTACCTAACTGCAGGATCTGCCCAAGGTAGGTGTACTCAGAAACAATTTCAAGAAGGTGGCCATGTACGACGACCGGTCCTGGATCAATGTGGCCATTGATCATGACTTTGGTTTTATCCAAATTCATGCCAATACCGATGCGTCGCGAGGCTGAAGCTAAGCCGTCCAGCATCCGGGTCAGCTCCTCTAGCGACTCCGCCATTACGACTATGTCATCAGCGAATCGCAGGTGTGAGATGTAATCGCCGTTTATGTTTATGCCCTTACCTTTCCAGTCCAGCGTCTTAAACATGTCTTCCAATGCGCTTGTGAACAGTTTCGGGGATATAACATCCCCCTGTCTCACCCCTCTGCGCAATTGGATGGGTTTAGACTGCTGGCCCTGTACTTGGACACTCATAGTGGCGGCTTCGGAGAGACATCTCAGCACCTCGATATAACGATAGTCTACTTGGCATCGCTGTAAGGATTCCAGAACAGCCCAAGTTTCCACGGAGTCAAAGGCCTTCTCATAGTCCACAAAAGCGAGACACAGGGGCTGATTATACTTTTCGGACTTCTGTATAATCTGCCTCACTGTGTGAATGTGGTCTATGGTGCCATATCCTCCGCGGAATCCAGCCTGTTCCGGTGGCTGGAACTCGTCGAGTCTTCTGGCGAGACGATTCGTGACCACTCGTGAGAAAAGCTTATAGACGTGGCTAAGAAGTGTGATGGGTCTGTAGTTTTTAAGGAGGGTTTTATCACCCTTCTTAAAAAAGAGCACCACCAAACTCCCGCTCCACGCCTTAGGAGTTCTCCCACTGTGAAGGACGGTATTGAAGAGGTTCTGCAGCTCCTGTATAACAGGAGCTCCTCCTGCCTTCAGAAGCTCTGAAGTAATACCATCCTCACCGGGGGCTTTTACATTTTTAAGCTGCCTCAGAGCTAACACGATCTCGTCTTGACTGATGTCTGGCAGTTCGTCGGTATAGTGGCGTGTCAGGGTGGCTCTTGAATCATGGTCGTCTCGTCGGGAGTGGGGGGCATGTGCAGAGTACAGCCGGCCATAAAAATCCTCTATCTCGGCGGAGATCTCCGGCTTCGACAACACGGTCCTCCCGTCGTGCGTTTTTAGCTTCGTCAGGTGGCTCCTGCTAAGCTGCTGAGTGAATACTTTGGACCCTCGGTTTCGCTCGTTAAGTGGATAAATACATTAAATTATTAACTTAAAAAAATACATATTAGGACTTAAAAATATCACTAAACTATATACTTATAAAATAAACCCTACAATAAAGTAATCTAAAACTAAAAATCTAACTCTAAAGTTGGCCCCTGTGGCATGGTGCCATGGATGCTGGCAGCATTTCCTCGCTGGATCGCAATGCTTATACGTTGAGCGAGGAAGCTGCCAGCTCGTTTATCCCCGGTTACGTCGACCAGCCGTTTAGCCAACTCTCGATATAGTTTCTGTGCTGCTGGGCCCTACGAACCAAGAGTCTCGACTCCAAACGCAACAAAGTTGTAGTTGGCGTCGAGACTCCTGTATTTTCGTCTTTTGAGGGCCTCAGCCGCTTCCGCCGCCGCTCCCACTTTGTGTGTGGTACCGTGGAGATGGGACGGCGCCAGCGTGTCCACGCAGGTAGCGTCCCACACGAGCACACGTCCCAACCTCCACGGTATCAGTGACATGCCGTCGGGTCTCTGGCTATACCGGTAGGCTCCAGTATTGCAGGTATGTTGACGGTGGCAAGAGACCGACGGATTATATCGTTTAAGGCGGCGTGACGCGAGAAGCGGCCCGCACTACGTTGGCAGGATAGTCCGTGGTGCCCCAGCCGGTCGACGTAATTACCACAGAGGCATTTATGAGGCGCACATACTGGGACCCCTAAACGCAGCCCGACCGCCAGTTGGAGGGTATTTCCCAAATGGGTACCTGTATTAGGCGAAGGGCCAAGTCAAATCTAACATACTTTAAGATCTCACATTTTTAAATAACAGCAATTGTTATAGGTATCAAATAAAGCAAAGAAATAGAGTTTAATACTTGTTCCTAATGCTATATTGTTCCTATAAATACATATTTGGATTTTGCATAGAACTTGGCACTCATTTAGATCTCCATTCTTTTTGCGGCGAAGCCCACAGCCAAGCATAATTTTTGTATTGAACTTGGCTCTCCTTTTTTATATTTATGTTTTTGGTGGGATATCATTACTTTTTGTAAAGAAAACTAGGCAGGTATTGAGATTTAATGTTTTTTCTTGCGTTTCCGCTGCATGATATTCTTTTTTATGCTATTGTCTACATTCTCTTTACTTTTGTCTCTGTGTATATGTGGTGCCGCGCGCCGCCGACGACACACCGTTGGCCGGTCGTTTAGCGCGTATTACAAGTTTTTTGTATGGGGACACTACTTATTTTTTGACTTAACTTTATTTTTATATTTCTGTTATATAGCAAATATAATAATACATATATTGGGATAGTTTCAAATATCTGTTTGTGACGATTCCAACGACACAATTAAAAAAAAACATGTATGGGGACCCCCCTATTTTTTAACTTTTTTTATTTTTAGATTTTTTCCTACGCTTACACACAATTACCCAGCTGGATTCCAAATTTCATCCTTCTAGGTCATCTAGAAGAAGGTTATATTTAGGTACTATATGACAGTCAGTGCTAAAATTTACGACTTTTTGACCTTCATATCTTTATAACCGTTTGAGCTAGCATCATGAAATTTGGGCTTCTAAATGTCCTTATGAATATAATTAAACAAACGTAGTTTTATGTGTTTACCTTAAAGAGGTTTTGAGTTATAGAAGGGCCAAAAGTGGCACCAAGTGGTTCGTGTAATATACACTCGGCGCTGGCTAACCAGTTCCTTTGCTTGAACTTGGCTTGACACGCTGCCGCGTGTCTAGATGTTTAAAAACTGCATTAAATATGCTTCCTTATGATATTTTTTGTATTTAAAAATATATGGTATTTATTAGTTATATAACGTTCTAAAAAATTATATTTTTGTGAGTGTTTTTCCTCTCCGCAGAGCTTTTTTTTTAAAATTTCTGATTTTGACGTGAAGGTCCAAAAATTTTACAGACCTCCGATACTAAAAAATATTCATCGTGGGGCACTCTATCCATGGCCAAAAACTAACAACTTTTTCTCGATGCGCACAATTTTTTTCAAATTCAAGCTCTGCTAGGTAAATTATACTAATAATTAAATTTAAGTTAATATGAATGAGCATTACCTTTTAAGCTAGCATGTTTTATGTACAGTGAGATTCATAATATATGGAGTGAGTACTGAAAGCTTATTTATTTCTCTTTGACTTGAGCAAACGTTGTAAAGTTTTTCTAACTATTAGAAATGTATATTTAAAACAAAGATTTGTTTGCAAAAAAATATTTTATATGTTCATTTTATTATTTTTAACCTAGGATATAGGTTTCTGGGTCCCCAGGTTCAATAAAATTGAGCCGTGGCAAACGCTAATAGGATAGGATAGGAGATATTATATCATGTTCTATAAATTTAAATAAAATGCGAACAAAAACAATAGTAGTTTGTGTAACTGTTACGTAATAAGGCCTAATTACGTACAGTTGCATACACTGCTTTATCTACACTCATATTATTTATCCAAAATGCCGTATTCGGAAACCATAGAATGGCCGCCATTGCACCGCCACCATGGCCAACTCTCGTGTGCCGGCGGTCGCGCGGGCGCATGTCGGGCTGTCGGGGTCGACGTCGGGAGGGTGCAGGTGTACATTATGTTATCAAAACTCATAGCACATCAATAATTGAGCATGAAAAGTTAAAATTACGTTACTGCTACGGATAAAAAGCTTATCATAGTAAAATCGGTCGTGGTAATGCTAGCCATTGCCTACCGTTTTCGAACACGTTTTAGAGAACTTACAATATGAGTGTAGATAAATTAGTTTAGGGCTACTTTTAATTAAGTTTAAGAGACATAATCTAAATATAATAATACAATTATTCACGGAACATTCATTCACTATTAGTTTTAATAAATGTTTACCCGGAAACCGTGCAAGAATGCCAGTTGTTTTGACTAGGAGGAACTTTAAATGCAATTTCATCTTGCAATAACGCCGAATGAAAGGTGAACTTCTGGCAAGTTAGAACAATAATGTTAAAGAACTTCAATGTTTTAACTATATCTGCATGCATATATTACCGCACATACTTACACTTACCATAACCACTTACTTGCCTACAACATGCTAATTTGAAAAGGTTAAAACTTGATTGTTTTAGTAGTAGTAGTACATGACTAACAAAAATATAGTGAGTGTGTACAAAGGCGAACTTATCCCTTTAAGGGATCTCTTCCAGCTAACATTTAAGCAACTGAGAGAAATCGGTCAGACATGGTCGACAAAGATTTGTACATTACTTGTACCATCGGGTTCATAATTGCATACCCAATTAAAGAATGAATTCATTGATAAACTGGGTATGCAATTATGAACCCGATAGTACATGACGGCAAAACTACGGAGAAGTTACTTAACCTAGATACTATAGGTAGTGTTAATAAATACGTAACGTATTGATATTGATTGTACAAATAAATAATCTTGTGTTTTAATCTTGTGGCGTAATATTTTTTCATAGTAAATATAGTTTTTATTTTTATGTTGTTGTTAAACTAAAAGAATGACCAACTTATTTTGTGAGGCGTTGAAATTTTTAAAAACAAACTTGTTAAAACAAATATTAGAAAAACATGCTAACACAATAGAACACTCCAATTATTTTAGCTGCACGTGAAGTTTAAACAAGCATTCAATCTATTTTCCATCCGACAGCGAAATATTGGGCGCGGATTAGCATTCGCGCGTGCATTTTGCATGTAGATCCATCCATGCAGTAGACTGTTGGGGGCTACTACACATGCCATGGTGTCGTATTCTAACTTTAAAACACGTATAGACACGATCATACTTCAATACAACTCCAATGCATTAACAACGCAATACAGCCACGGCATAGGTAAACATCTGAATCAGAAATATCAGAATTTACTTGAGAAATATTCCAACGCAACTCCAATACAACTTCAATAACGGTTTCAACAAATGGTTTACTTCAACACACAATAAATAATCAAAAATACAGAATAAACAACGATTTAGAAGTTTAGGCGCTTAGCTTAGCTGTATTGCGTAGTTAATGCATAGGAGTTGTACTGAAGTTAGTTCGTATTTAAACGTGTTTTAATGATCAAAAACTTATAATACGGCCCCTGGGTCTTTTCTTATTAAGAACGTAGTTTTTTTTTAATATTACTATCGCCCTAACAATAAGAATCTGCATAGTTTTCTTCTATTGCTACTAACAAAGATTTGCCAGACTAAATGTATTCTCCCGTGTGGCTTCGCCTTTATTTGTTTTATTGTTAGTCTATTTTCCGAGAGCCGACTGAAATTGATGCAACAATAAAACGCACGGCAGGCCTAATGGGATTATAGATCTATTTGTTTTGTACTTTTTGTAGTAATCTTCTTTTCGTTATAGAATTGGCAAGCACTCAGGATATTCAGACATTTTTATTGAGCAGGTTATTTTTCTATACCACGCCGGTTCCAAACATGGATACAGCCCGCCTGATGGTAAGCAGTTAGTGCAACTCCAGAGGTATCACATGCGCGTTGCAGACCCTTTAAGAGGCTGACAACACCCGATGACCTTCAAATTGACTTTAAAAAAAATGTATGTTAATATTCGTTATATTTGGAAGAACTTCGTTGCGTCCGATACACGATTGGACGGAATCGGCTCGATAGAAAATAATTCCAAATTTACATCTTAAAATTAGCTTTAAACAGTTGTATGTCTTTAGTTTCTTGACTTATACGTCTGTAACTAAGGACAAAATTCCACCACACTAATACTAAAAACTTCGTTGCCTTATATTTCTCAATTAATGCGTCGTTTTTTTTTAATTCATTATTTTGTAAAATTTGCAATGAGCTCCCATACTAATCGTAACACAGTGTTTCTCTTTCACTCGCGCTGAATAAGATAGGGAGGGAATTTGGCTGTTGTCAGCCCCTTAATACAAAGGAGGACTCAAACTGTTGACGGCTAAAAGCGAGTCCCCTTCAACACACTGCATTTGAGCTCTCTGGCGATCTCACTCATCGGCAGGAACACAACACACTATGGTTCGTGTAGAACAAGCTAGCTGGACAAAATTATTTTATTATTTATATCTGTTGCTATACGTATTTTATGTATGATTATAGGTTTTTATTTTTATTTTTGTTTTTTTTTGGACTTAAAAGATTCTAATTGAAAAATATATATATAAAATGGAAAAATTTATTAATAAAATATACAAAAATTTTAATAAAATATACTTAACCTATTTATATTACTTAAACATGCAAAACATATTATTAGTCATCGTCACTGTCATCAGAAGAATCATTTGTCGAATAATCATGAAAATTATTGTCACTTATAGTATGGTTAGTGTCTAAACTTATATAACTGATCTTAATATTAGGGGCAATTAATAAATCTAAAACTTCAGAAGACATTTTTCCATTTTTTTTCGCGGGACATCTCTCAAACTGTTAATAACGGGGTCGGACGCTATCAATAACATATTAAGTAAATCTCTATTACGTGATACGTGACCGTTTTCGTGTTATGCTCACGAAATCTCCTGCAATTCTTATAGACGGAGAGCTGGCCACGTCAGATATGACACAATAATGAGAGCAACGAAACCCCTCTAGTTATTTTGCTATACTATGCTTATTTCTAGATTCGGACATCTGGCAGCTGTAAAGTGGTGGATGTAAAAGAATGCGAATAACTCGAAGGAAACAAATCCTAGAGTTCTGGTTTTGGTGCAATATTATGGGAAATTATGTAATTAATTAGATTATATCATATCCAGAAGTTCTGTTGGGGGCAAGTAGTGCCAAATGATGTATAATGCAATTTTTAGTTAGTCGCCTACTGTTTTTGTTTCCGCAATAATAGACAATGGTTTTTAGTCTAATGTTAAAATATAGGCCCTGTCCTCTATAAATGACACAACTCTGGCAGTTTTTACCTATTTTGGTATTACTTTTTTCCAACTTAAAAACTTTGTTTGTCTGTCACTCTGCCCTCGACCCATTAAAAGCTGCCAGATGCCCAGATCTAGCAATAAGGATGGTAAAGCAGTCTAACAAGACAAGTTTCATTGCTCTCATTACTGTGTCATATCTGACGTGGCCAGCTCTTAGACCATTATTACGAGCTTCTTGAGCTTCTTCTCGAGCTAAAATCAATGTCATGCCCCGAAGATAATACACGAAGCAATGTATTAAATCTGTTCTTCTGGAGGAAAACAGGCGATTTTAGACATACGAAGGCTATACACAGATGGAAATACCTTGTCCTGCTTTGATGCTCCACTTCCGAGTTTGTTTATACGCCTGCGTATTAGATTTGCTGTCAACGTAGTAAGCCAGAGCTTCATCACTTGACAAACACCTATTTACACTTGTCTCACTTGATTTGTTTACTTCTATACTTTTCTAAGGGTCACTAATATTTTTAATAACATTTGCCGCGTTTTTTTTACCAGATAAACGCGCTGATACTTCTGCAGCATAAACTAACTCGTCTGTATTTCTGGACTGGATCAAGTCCTCAACTCGCCGACGCTTTGTCTTGAGGCTTGAATCAGAAAATTCTATCATTGGTCGACCTGGTTTTTGAATGCAATCTGATGACACGGATGGAGAGCATGTATGATCGATACTTCAAAGGAAATATCGGCACCTTGTAACCACTCTAAGTACTTATTTTTAAACCGCTCTGGATTTTTGTCTTACAACTTTCCATTTTTAATCGATTTTTGCTGTAAACTGCGAAACTTTCACTTTCACATTCCTAAAAGATTCTTCGGTAACCGGACTGAAGTCATATCTTGATGATAAAAAGCCAAATAAGTCTTCGTTTCTCGTTAATTTTGGGTCTGCCTGCCATTCTTCAAAAAAATCCATTCTTGACACTTTAAATTCGGCATCTAGAAAAAAAATTAAAAATAAATATTGGATACTCGTGTGCAATTTCAAATTACATTTATATGAAAGTATATAAAATCATCTACAATATATGTAAAAATTACAGCAGGGACATTCGGTGAAATGTGGTGAATTGACCGATGAAGATCAAAGAGAGGCAAAAAATTACAAATTTTTGTAAATACGCCCAGTTTTCAAAATGAACAGGCAAATTTTCGCTTAAGAAATAATAATAGTAGATAGCTCTTACCTTTATGTTCCATTTCCAAGACTAAAATTATATACAAAGTTTCTAATGCACACACAGTAAGTTGATAATCCAAACGCACTTTTGCAAATGATTACTACGGAAACATCACAGTTCATTATATACTCACCGTAATTACTACCCTCATTACAAATGTGTGTCATTAATAACACGTGTTATCATTACCGTCTGGGTGTTGTTTATCAGTATAGATAAGAATTTCTAAGGAATGTGAAAGTGACTTTTGTCCTGTTAGCTTGTTCTACACGAACCATATGCAACACCTTGTTAATTGTTATAAATATTAAGTAAAAAAAAATGTTTTGAGTTACAGTTTTTCTTATTTTTGTTATAAGGTTTCTTTGTACTAGCAGGCTTTCAGTGGCTCGGAGTAACAAACTTGGCAACTGTACTGTCCCATCTGAAACCTCGCAGCACTCACTGTATTTTCTATCGTCAGCTTCACCATGTTTTTCTGGTATACTGAGCCGATGCGTTTACTGACTAGAGAATGCGAATGATATAAATATGTTAACGGACACGCAGGTACTATACGTAGACACGGCCTGGACGTTGATGGTGTGAGCTGACGATATCTCCTTTGATTACTACTACGGACATGAGCCTCCCGTGATTATCCATCTGGAATCTTGGGCTAAATAGTCGCCTCCACCTTCCCTTACAGCGACTCCGTTCCTCACTGTTTACCCTGAGTTCATAACCATTGACAACTCACTGATCAAAGATCTCTCTGAGCACTGATACACGCTGGTAAATAACACAAGACACATGATCATCATAATAACACAGTAAGAAAGTCCATGAACTGATACGAGTAGAAAGATAAATATTAGAGCGCTTACCATTGATTTGTTCGCGCACAACCTTCTCTCCTCCCGTCGTCCGTGTATCTACCCTACAACCCACCCATAAAAAATCCGTCCATACTAAAAGCGATATTGAAATCGAACGTGACTGTCACCGCCATCTATCCGAAAAACCGGCAAGCACGAACTGCTTCGCGATATTCGCGACATTTTCTTCATCATCTGTTTTCCCACTAACTACTACCCCAGAGAAGAAATGCCTATCTATATCCAGTGACATGTAGCCATACGTAAAATAAAAGTGGCTTGGAATATAAGAAAGGGAAGTTTGATTTATTCACAGATAAGTTTCGCTAGGGACAGATTACTCACGGCGATAAACGCTACAAAGGCAACACTAGACGTGAAAAGGGGATTATATATCAAAAGCATTCCCTTTCTATTCCACAAAGTGAATTTGTCCAACCAGTCGGTATTCAGGTATCTAATGTAACCGACTCGCTTTAGCAAATGTCCCGTGACGGGAGTCCGCATTCGGCGGCCATTATGGAAAGATTAATGACGTCATCATGTCTGCTGACCTGTTATTGTCCTTACATGCATAGTGTTTTTTTGGGAATTGTATTGGTTTTGAGGGGTTTTAGAGTCTGCATCAAAGTAATTATAGTCGTAGGTATGTTGTTATCGTAGAATATTTTTCTAAGTTACAATCTATCTATACATCTATCTATACATATAATAAAGCTGAAGAGGGTCGAAAGTCTGTACATGGAAGATAATCGAAAAAAAGTTGGCTGGGGATACTTAGAATCGATAACAGAACACGTTCCAAAAATTTTTAGAATTTTTGTCTGTTTATCTGTTTGTCTGTTTATCTGTTTATCTGTTTATCTGTTTGTCTGTTTATTTGACCGCGCATCACGTGAAAACGGCTGAACGGATTTTGATGAAATTTTGTATAGAGATAGTTTGAGTCCCGGGGAAGGATAATATATAGTTTTAATCCCGAAAATCAACCCTGGTGGGGGTGAAAATGGGGTTGAAAGTTTGTATGGAGAATTTTTAACCGCTGACTCGATTTAGATAGAAATGAGTATGGAGATAATTTGAGTCTCGAGAACCGTCGTAGGATAGTTTTCAAACCCTTGTGGGGGTGAAAAGGGGGTTGGAAGTTGGTATGAGGATTTTTTTACCGCTGAACTGATTTTGATGAAAATTGGTATAGAGATAGTATGGGTCTCGAGAAAGGACAAAGGATAGTTTCATCTTCAAAAAAGCCCCCCCCCCCCCCCCATTTTACTTTAGAATCTTAGGTCCAAAAATCTATCTTATCTATACATATAATAAAGCTGAAGAGGGTCGAAAGTCTGTACATGGAAGATAATCGAAAAAAAGTTGGCTGGGGATACTTAGAATCGATAATAGAACACGTTCCAACAATTTTTAGAATTTTTGTCTGTTTATCTGTTTGTCTGTTTATCTGTTTATCTGTTTGTCTGTTTATTTGACCGCGCATCACGTGAAAACGGCTGACCGGATTTTGATGAAATTTTGTATAGAGATAGTTTGAGTCCCGGGAAAGGATAATATATAGTTTTAATCCCGAAAATCAACCCTGGTGGGGGTGAAAATGGGGTTAAAAGTTTGTATGGAGAATTTTTAACCGCTGATACGATTTAGATAGAAATGAGTATGGAGATAATTTGAGTCTCGAGAAACGTCATAGGATAGTTTTCAAACCCTTGTGGGGGTGAAAAGGGGGTTGGAAGTTGGTATGAGGAATTTTTTACCGCTGAACTGATTTTGATGAAAATTGGTATAGAGATAGTATGGGTCTCGAGAAAGGACAAAGGATAGTTTCATCTTCAAAAAAGTCCCCCCCCCCCCATTTTACTTTAGAATCTTAGGTCCAAAAATCTATCTTATACATATAATAAAGCTGAAGAGGGTCGAAAATCTGTACATGGAATATATTCGAAAAAAAGTTGGCTGGGGATACTTAGAGTCGATAACAGAACACGTTCCAACAATTTTAGAATTTTTGTCTGTTTATCTGTTTGTCTGTTTATTTGACCGCGCATCACGTGAAAACAGCTGAACGGATTTTAATGAAATTTTGTATAGAGATGTGAGAATGAGTGTATAGTGACAGTGAGAAGTGACAAAGTGAAAAAAGTAAAAAGAAGTCGAGAACCTGAAAGTAAAAAATGTCAAAAATGCAAATTTCAAAAAATTTCAAAAATTTCAAAAATATCAAAATTACAAAAATATCAAAAATTTCAATTTAAAAAAATACAAAAAAAAAATTAGGAAAAAGTCAAAAATGAAATAAAATTAAATAACATAACTTCGTTCCAACCGAAACGCACTCAGGTATTTTTTTTTCTCTGACGTTCATTAGCGCATTGTAATTTGCTTACATTGAAGAATAAATATTTTGATCTACAACAATATCATAAATCCTCTATTCCGCGTTCAGAAACCGTATGTAATTACCACCATTAATGCAATCAGTAACGTTACATCAGTGTATTATCTGTGACAGTGTGTTAAAAACGTATGAAAATTCATTACCTACGGTAACGTAATGAAAATTCGCCCTCCTCCCCGACCGCCGGCACAATAAGGTTGGTCATGGCGGTCATTCTAATGGTTTCCAAACACGTCACTTAGGATTTTTTTAATATGTGTGTAGATAAAGCAGTGAATGCTTCTATTAGGGTACACATAAAATGGGGGGTGAATGTTTTTTCGCTCCAACTCTATCGTGTTGGGTATTATTGAATAGGTCTTTCAAAAAGAATAGAGGTCTTTTAATACATTTTTTGGATGAAACTGATAGTTTCGTAAATATTAGATTTGAAAGTTCAATCAAAAAAGGGCGTCTCTTCCATCTAACTTTAGCACCGTGGGTCCAAACAGGGCGGCAACTACGAAACTCTACACTGAGCATCGCCCGACATGCTCTTGGCCGGTTTTTTTTGCATTGTTATCCCAGAAATCACCCCTTAAAGATTATTAATTCCAATTCAAGAAAATCCCCAGCCAGGTTATACGTAGCCTATAAAAATTAAACGCTTAAAAGGGGGGGGGCAGCCACTACACTCACTACAGATTGAGTTAAATTTGCATGGGTCACCCCCCCCCAAGTACACCTCAAATAGAAAAAAATGTTACTGACCCCCTCAAAAAATCATTTCTGCATTTGTGACCCCCCCCCAAATTTCAACCGCACCTGTTCTTACCTTTCATGCTTAGACTGATTTGACGGGAGGATCGATTTGGAAAAGTGGTACTGTATCCGATATACACCTACTACTCTGTCGTTTAAATCATGCCAAAAAAAGTATTGATTTTTGAGTGTAGTTTCATTTAGTGGTAATTGTATCCATTTGTCAACTTTACTTCAAGTTCCGCCTCCAGGGTAGCGGGAGAGAAATTAGGGGCAAATTAGCCACTTACATAGACCGAATTCCACGCGGGCGGAGCCGCGGGCACAGCTAGTAGAAAAAATAAAAGCTTATAACAACAAACAATCTAAGCGTTGTTTTTAACCCGTCAATTAAAGTTGCTGCGAGAATACTATAATCTTCTCCTATAGGTCAAAGAGATTGTCGGTTAGGTTTAGGTATTTATTTAGTTAGGGCTACAGAAACTATGTATGGATTTATACACGACTATAACCAATTTATTGCAAAAATACTTCTTAGCTATCTACAAGCCAAAGTATTTTCCTGAAAGACAATATAAGTGGAATTATTTTAGGCCCCTAGGCGGCTTAAAGATATTAACATTTTTATTTTTTTATCGTATGACTACATGCCACTGGAAATAGATAGGCATTTCTTATCTGGGGTAGTAGTAGTGGAAAAGCTGAGCAGATGCTGAAGAAAATCCAATGAGTGCTGCGCGGCCTAGATGGGACAGTGCAGCTGCCAAGTTTGTTACTCTTTTAGCACCACCCAGGGATCATCCATCACCCATCCTGTTTAAGGTGTTTCCTGCGGATGCAGAGTAACATTGTTACAAAAGAGCTGCTACTCTGCAAGCGATAGTATTAGCATCCCATCTGGCACAATCGCTGTGATTGTGCGCCATGGTTACGGCGGTCAATTTGCTGGTTACCGTGACCACTCCATCACAGAAGGGCCGCTTACAATCTAGGGTCAAATGTTTTGATTAAGGAGACGTTTTTATAGAGTAGCCTCACAATCTGCCTTATAAAATTTAAAAAATAAAGATATTGAAATTTATTCCTGTACAAATGTTAAATGTAAAAGTAAAGTAATTGAATGGTTAAAATCAAAAAGTTATAATGACATAGAGAACATAGTATCTAAAAGCTAATCGCAACGTATTTACTAATCACACACACACACACACACACACACACACACACACACACACACACACACACACACACACAAATCTGCAAATGTTATTGTTATTTATTAATTCTTTCCTCCATCTAGTTCCTGGACTACTGTGATGAAAGTAATTTTGCTTTATACAATAATCTCCTGTAAACTCTAATTACTTTTTTACATGTTTTTTAAAGTGGGTATTCCACTCATACATTAGTATGTTATTCAATCAAATACAAACATTAAAAACATTGAAAAAAAATCAACCCAGTTGGACTTGAACCAACATCGATACGCCTTACCATATCGAGCCCCGGTAAGGCGTATCGATGTTGGTTCAAGTCCAACTGGGTTGATTATTTTTTCAATGTTTTTAATGTTTGTATTTGATTGAATAACTCTAATTACTTTTTATATAGTTTTATTTACCATAATTTGAATGTGAGAATTAGTCAATTGAATTTTTTTATGTATACCAGGACGGGGGCAAACAAGCATACGGCCCGCCTGATGGTAAGCAGCCTATAGACGCCTGCTACTCAAGAGATGTCACATGCGCGTTGCCGACCTTTTACAAAAAGGAGGTTTCACTGTGTTGACGGCTGGGTTAATTTATTGTTTTAATTTTGCAAGTCATGAAACTGTATTATATTATAAGTACATTATCATTATAACATACCATCTGTGGAATAGAAGTACAAGTATCAAAAATACTTAAAAAGAGGTACTAGCACAGCTACTGTTAACAACTGTGAGTTACACAATATATATATTTTATTTATTAATAATTTACTTAATGTAAGTCAGGAATCAGTAAATGTTTGGTAACAATTTCTTTTACTACATGCAACTCTTATCAGAGATTTGAAATACCTACTGTCAACCAAAAAAACGACTGCATGGCTACTGGCATGTAGGTCGGGTAGGGTCAGGAGCATTGACAGCAGCATAATCAAAGACGCTCACTGCCCCACCCTCTGCTGCAAAGTATAAACGATATAACACCATTATAAACGTATACACGGTGTAACATGAGGAAACCGAATAATTTAAACAGCGTATTCCTGATCATAATTGGAAACTAAAATGTCGTATAAACTTTTCTGGAATTCATACTTTCAGAGTTACTACCAATTAAATAAAAAAAAACATTTTTTATTGTGACTCAGTGCAAAACGCTTTTTTGATGGCGATTGCACCCTTTATGGGGTCTAGTCTAGACATTATTATTGACAGATATCAAAGTGCCAAGGAATAGTTTACGTAAACTATTTTTTACGAAAATAAAATGTACTAATTTATTTTAATCGACAGTTTTACCAATCATATTTATGTTTTTATGTTCAAAAGCATTTAAAAAACCGAAAAAAAAGCAAAACAAAAATATATTTTTTGGCGAAATTGACTTAAATTCATACAACATTTATTACTCCTTATGACCTCTGGAATTCGTGGTTTAAATCTCTCGCAATGCTCACGAGCACCGTGTATAGATGTCATAATACAAAGGAAAAAGTGACCTAAGCCTCCACTGCCCTTGGCTGGGTACGAACCAGCGTCTTCTGCATTCGCGGCAGACGCCCTAACCACTAGGCTACCGGGGTCACAGCGGCACCGATCGAATTTTCCCGTATATATGCAATCTGTGTAAATGCTAAGGCGCATTTGGCCAATCATCTAAGGTTCATCAAAATCATTATAAGTCGAT